>OY728146.1:732418394-733672942 GCA_963277665.1 Viscum album | reverse complement strand
CCCCAGTAAATACCAAAGTATAAACAATCTCGGATAAAAATGAGATTGTGATATTTCCCTTACCTTAGGTCCGATTTGCTTCGTATGTGTCCGAACCTCCTGTATAATGATTTAAATAATGTCATTGACTTATTACAGAATCATATTCATTGTTATGATATCATATATGGTTCACTTATGACTTTATATTACCCGTTCTTTTGTAAATTCCATGTTAAAGAAGCGTTTTGGTAAAATCGTTTCATTTATCGTAGGTGTTTTGACTGTTGTTCTTGACATTATTATTACTTATATCATGATTTACTTACTTCCAGAATATAAAATATGATTTATATATCATATATATTCAGTATATATATATATATATAATAGATAGATAAATGAAATGAAAAACACCGTTCATTGGAGACGGTAGTCCGTACGTACGCATGAACGCTGTTTTCCTTTCCTTATTGTCTTGAATGGAAGTAAGTAGATGACATACATATATACATAAATCAAGTAGCTTTATAATGTCATATATTTCATTATTATTTCTTATATATACTTTTTAATCATTCTTAAATGGTTAACATGGAGAATGAATCTCATCGCGTCGTGGAGACGGTAGTCCGTACGTACGCACGAGCGATGATATCGTTCCCATGGTCATGGAATTGTGTTGAAGTGTATGTATACTATTTCAGTATCAATATAACTTTATAATAATCATATATAGTTACTCATTACACCATTATACCAATCCAATTATGGTGGTGACGGAAAAATATATTACACCACGGTGTGGAGACGGTATTCCGTACGTACGCACGCGCGGTGATTTCATTTTTCCGTAGGATGGATAGAAGGTGAATTAGAGTTGTTTCATATTTATAATAACATATCAGTATATAAGAAATACTGATGTTATTACTTTATCATGAAACAACTAAAGAAGAAGAAGTTGAAGAAGAAAGAAATTGAAAATATCGGTAATGGATATTACCTCTTCTTTGAAACGCTTCTTTGAATCCTCCACTTAGGGAACTAAGATTGGTCTTTTAAGAAGACCAGGACCTATAGGATTATTCTAGGGAAGTGGATAAGGGATTTTGGCAGGGGTTGGCCGAGCTTGAGTGCTCAAATTTGTGTGAGGGAGGGGGAGGAGGTACCCTTTTATAAGGGAGGAGAGGGGCACCTTAGGAATATCTCAAAATATTATTTTATATTAAAGTCAAAATCGGTTTATAATGGTTCCAAAGGGTCTTATTTCTAAGATAAAGTGGGGATGGGTCGAAATACTATCATCCAATAGGATTTAGACAAGTTTAGGGTATTAATTTAACCTTATCAATTAGATTTAACTCTAAGTTAAATAATTTAACTTTTACCGTGTCTTTTTGTTTTCTTTCACTATATGGTTAATACACTTACTATAACATGCCAAAAGAACCCCAAATTGTTTATTATTAATATATATATCCTTATCTATGTCATTTGGCCGAACCTTAGATTTTTAGGAATAAAATAACAATTAATAATATAATATTTTATTTAAAAACTATTTTGTGTAAATTTTTGACACTATTTGATATATGATTTTTGTGAAAGTCATAACAGAATTATATGTTCGAACCAAGTTGATTAAATCAACACTAATATATCATAGTAACCTAGAAAATTAGTGGAATTCATAAAAAGTCTCAAATTACATTCATTTGAGCATTTATAACATCAATTATGTTAATATTTCCATAAAAGGGTAATTACTGCATCATCGTTGTGTCATAAATAAATTAATTTATTTAAAGTCTAAAAATTATAAATAAAATATCATTATGTAGGAAATCTTTTTATCTTTCTAATTAATATTTATAGTCGAATTTATCTTATGTATAACCCCATATTAAAAATGTTTTAGTTATTAAACTTTGATTTTAACTATTTTAACTATTCATTAAATAAAATAATATTAAATGTCATAATCTAATCGAAGTGGACCTAAATGGTCATATTATATTTATAAGGTTGTTTTTGGTCGAATTAAACTTATCCAATAGAATTAGGACATGTGTTAGGGTAATAGTAATATCATATTTACCCTTAGTTACCCTATTTACTATTAACCGTGGTAAAAAAAGTAAAAAGTTACTATTCACCAAAAATTATTTTCATCTCATTGAACCACATTTTAGTCCTTGATATTAACCGTGTCTGTCGGATTTTCGAAATTCCATTCACAGAAGCGGTAAAATTAAGTTTTATGCAAAATTCAGTTTTTAACCTACCACTTAGTGGTTTCACTATTCATCAAAAATTGAAAGTTTTCAGAAAAATGCCAAAATTTCATCCTAAGCTATATTTCATATTCCAAATTCAAAAATGAATTCTATTTTACCAAATTCATAACATAGAAATTGCATTAATTAATTTTATAATTAAATCCCGCTGTTAAAACAAATAGCGTGTTTTTAAGAAACAATATCTATCAAAAGATTGACACTTGATTATGTCTGGTTTAAATGTGAAATTACATCCAATGACCAACATTGTATTAAATTGTAAAAATATATTCTAAATATACTTTAAAACCACTCAAATTAATTATTTATCACTATTAATTATTTCGATTAAAAAAGTTTTTTTTAATTATAATTTAGTAATTTTCACTACTCATCAGAATATGAAAGTTATCCGAAAAGTACCAAAATTTCACCTTAGGCTAAATTCGATACTCCGAATCCAAAAATGAAGTCCATTTTGAGAGCTAAAATTTCTAAAATTTAAAAAGTGGTTATTACTATTCATAACGGCTAGTTTTAATAATATTTTAATAGCATATCGTTGTTTCGTGAAACTAAGTATTGCGTACTACACACGCTATCGAGGAAGGTTGCGATTGCGTGTAATGCAAGGAAAGTCAAAGATGCATGTTGTGAAAGCTCCTTTTGGTGTAGCGTACAACACAAGACATTAGTGAAATAAAGAATATTTTTCATAAAATCTCGGGCTGTTACATTCTACCCCCCTTAAAATGAATTTCGCCCTCGAAATTCATCGGGGTTATAAATGGTTTACTATTCGAAAGTTTCTTTAATAGAAACACACATCGTAAAAAGGAATACCAAAACTTGGCTTTAAAAACTAAAGTATGAAATGTAACGATTACCCAAATAAACTAATCACTGAGTTTCCACATAGGTGAAAATATGGATATGGAAGAGAAATCTAACCATCATGTTCTGATGGAGAGTGGTAGAGAACATGGCTATGGAAAATACAGTAAATCACAAATCCATAAATTTGTGACGATCTAAGGTACCATCTGATTCATCAGGTATAAGATCACTAGGACAACATTTTTGGTTTTCAAGATCGTTTCCCTAAAGTTAAAGAATTTGAATTAGAATAAATACTTACTTTATGTTGGTACAACCTCACTGTTGTTCGTGCCTTTAACAATTTCCACTTCATCTCTTAAATAAATGAAGTTAAATTTGTTATTCGTGAAGTGTTAGAAGATCATGTGATAGAATGACGGGTCATTCCATCTGTCTCAAAAGGTTAGCAAAATTTATATACATAAGTCGATCTATAGTGAGATTAATCATATATGGTTCCTAAAATGGACTTATACTTTATATATCATACTGCTTAATATGATAAAACTAGTTTCTACTAAATAGGGACTTCCTGTAGGCCAGTGGTAGGCGATAAAGGCCAGTCGCACTTCGGTTGTGGGTTCGATTCCCACAGCCTTGTCCGAAGCGATGGGCTGTCGCCCGTTCTATAGGTTGTCCTTTTTCTAAAACTACATTACTATAACATCCCATCAATAATATCGAGAAAACTTCTATCCTTAAACAATAATAACCTATTCCCAACATAATCCATTCCAATCTTTAGGCTTATCCATAATACTGCAATCCACTCTCACAACATAGTGAAAACGATTACCAGAGATTTAACACCATCGTCGATCCCCATATATCATAAGATATGTTTTGTTGGTCACATTCCAAACATTCAAAGTCCTTAATCATGTATTCTCTTCAAAACTATAGTGAAAACATGAATACAGTTAAAATTTAACACTTTCCACATACCAAAATCCTCAAAATTCTATATACTCAAACAATGATATCACTTAGTCCTTATATCAATCATGAGCTCATGAATACTGTTAAACATTTAATTTTATCGTTTTCCCTTTATTATGTGCATATCATCTTATTTCCAAAAATATTTGAATCACTTTGAATACCACATTAGACCAATACATAAATATTCCAATACTTTATGATACAACATTATTTTGGAATCCCATTACATAAACACTTAATCATTCCACCACATCGTTATCATATTCAACATCGCCAATGGTGATCGCATGTGACTTCCCTTTGTCCTTTGCCTTAAGCGGTTGCTCATGTCGATCATCACTAACCCTTGGATTAGGGCATTTATTAGCATAATGCCCCATTTCCTTGCACTTGAAGCATTGAAGTGTTGGTGGTGCGTTCTCTGCAGTGTTTGCTTTATTCACATCATTAGAATCCCTTTTTACATTACTTCGACACTCAGCTACTCGATGACCTTCTTTTCCACACTTAAAACATTTTCTAGTCCCTTTAAGACAATCTCCACCATGATTATTTCCACACTTTGTGCAAAAGGAAACATTCATCTTCTTTTCACCGTTATTCTGAGATTTCTCCTTGAACTCTATCTTTCGTTTCTTGTCAAAACCATGAGATGGATATGTAACACCAACTTCCATTTCTACCTTGATAGCACAACACACAATTTCTTCATAGCTACTGAAGTCTCTTATAGCTAATGCCCTTCGAAGACTTGGTTTTAAGCCACTGAAAAATCGATAAACTTTACTTTCAGGTTGGATGATAATGCCAGATGCATACCTTGCAAGTCTTGTAAAATTCGCTTCGTATATACCAACAGATTCATCATCCTTTTGCTTTAGTTCAAGAAACTCCTTCTCCATATTTGTTCGAAGAATACGAGGGAAGTACTTACTGAAAAACAAGTTCTTGAACTCTTCCCATTCCATAGACTCAATTTCATCTCTTTGCCTCGTATTCTTGATAAGATTCCACCATTGATCAGCTTCACCTTCCAAACGATATACTGCTAAGATGACTTTATCATGCTCAGAACATTGAAGAACTGAAAATATCTTTTCAGTGGTACTGATCCATTGTTCAGCAACAAGTGGATCAGAAGACCCACTGAAAGAAGGTGGACGTTGCCTCATGAAGGACTCAATAGAATATTGTTCCCTTCTCTGCTCATTTGGAAGTCCAGAATGATTCATAGCTTGTGTAAGTATAGCAATAAGATTTTTCACTCCATCTCCCATAACATTTGTTTGTTTAGTAGGGCAATCATTGCATTGTCCATTGCATTGATCAACACGGTTCCTTCGAATTCTAGCCATCGTCTAAAACCCAAAAAGAATAGTGTGAGAGGCAAAAATCATGCTAGGGAAAAAAACATAATAAAGGGGGAGTACCTTCAATATATAACATATTAGGTTTAATTCTATGATCGTTAGAGTAATTCTAGTACTATAACCTATACGTATACTTAACCTTAGGGACATCCCTAGACATAACTTAGAAATATCTCTAGGGATCTCACTAAAGTTATCGCATCCTAGTTTCCAAAGGTTGACTAAAACTTTCCTCTGATACCAACTGTAGAGACCCAAAGCCTTACTTACATGGACTTTACATTACTTTTGTGGAATACTTAGTACATAACAAAAACACACACACAAGGATCGTAATAGTTTAGTGTCTTTGGAAACTCGGAATAAAATCTTCTAATCGTGGTGAAAGATCTTCAACATCTCCCATAAAGATCTTCCTTTTTTTTACCTAAAACCTTTCTTTATATCCTGGGGAAATGAAAACATAAAAGGGTGAGCTCAAATGCTAAGTAAGGGTAAACAAAAGAAATATCAATCACATCGTATTCATAAGAACATAACATTTTGGAAATCATAACCTGCAAAAGAGACCATAATTTCATAACATGGGATAAATCACGGTAGTGAAATGTAATCAAAATAATCATAACTTAAAACATGAAACTTTGTGGCATTCACACATAATCATAGAGAATAATTTCTTGTTAGTCAAGACTCATTGCCAAGACTATCTTAGTGGACAAAGTCCCTTTCTGAATCGAGTAACCCTCGTTTCAGTCCTGTTTCACTGAACCGGTATAACCTACCATTCCAGCCATGTCTATCTCATGAGATATAAAATCTTTACCCAATGCATTGGAGGGAGATATAGGTCCCACCCATCTTATAATGAATCCTTTATTATGTGTTCCACATAATCATAAATCATAAATCATAGCGTAACCCATGTAATAAAAATGGGATTCTTAAACAACATGACATCATAAAACAATTCATATAAGATAAAGGAATTCATAAAAATAATTCCATCTCAACATAATCAAATCAATTTAATAATAGGGATAAAAACATAACCCTTTATTATCTTAGATGGAAAATAATTTTGATAAAACACTTGAACTTTATTCTTGAGGAAAATATCCTTTCTACTTCAAAAATACTTTTCCTTTCTTAACATGTCATACCGTTTTAAACTAAAAGAAGTTGATTAAAAATAAACATGAAAACTTGTAAAGGAAGATTCTTGGAAATATTGTTTTAAAAATCCATTCATGCCGTATAAGTTAAAAAAAACATTCTTCGTACTTTTTTCGGAAAAGTCAAAAAGTACCTCGTACGAAAAAACGACAAAAGATTCCTTTCATATCTTTTACAAAAAACTCATCGAAGGGTAAAATTGGTTACAAACTATTGTAGAAGGATGGAAATAATATTACATATTGAGGGAACATGGATGTGGATGATAAAATACACCCCAGTAAATACCAAAGTATAAACAATCTCGGATAAAAATGAGATTGTGATATTTCCCTTACCTTAGGTCCGATTTGCTTCGTATGTGTCCGAACCTCCTGTATAATGATTTAAATAATGTCATTGACTTATTACAGAATCATATTCATTGTTATGATATCATATATGGTTCACTTATGACTTTATATTACCCGTTCTTTTGTAAATTCCATGTTAAAGAAGCGTTTTGGGTAAAATCGTTTCATTTATCGTAGGTGTTTTGACTTGTTGTTATTGACATTATTATTACTTATATCATGATTTAATTACTTCCAGAATATAAAATATGATTTATATATCATATATATTCAGTATATATATATATATATATAATAGATAGATAAATGAAATGAAAAACACCGTTCATGGAGACGGTAGTCCGTACGTACGCATGAACGCTGTTTTCCTTTCCTTATTGTCTTGAATGGAAGTAAGTAGATGACATACATATATACATAAATCAAGTAGATTTATAATGTCATATATTTCATTATTATTTCTTATATATACTTTTTAATCATTCTTAAATGGTTAACATGGAGAATGAATCTCATCGCGTCGTGGAGACGGTAGTCCGTACGTACGCACGAGCGATGATATCGTTCCCATGGTCGTGGAATTGTGTTGAAGTGTATGTATACTATTTCAGTATCAATATAACTTTATAATAATCATATATAGTTACTCATTACACCATTATACCAATCCAATTTTGGTGGTGACGTAAAATATATTACACCACGGCGTGGAGACGGTATTCCGTACGTACGCACGCGCGGTGATTTCATTTTTCCGTAGGATGGATAGAAGGTGAATTAGAGTTGTTTAATATTTATAATAACATATCAGTATATAAGAAATACTGATGTTATTACTTTATCATGAAACAACTAAAGAAGAAGAAGTTGAAGAAGAAAGAAATTGAAAAGATCGGTAATGGATATTACCTCTTCTTTGAAACGCTTCTTTGAATCCTCCACTTAGGGAACTAATATTGGTCTTTTAAGAAGACCAGGACCTCTAGGATTATTCTAGGGAAGTGGAGAAGGGATTTTGGCAGGGGTTGGCCGAGCTTGAGTGCTCAAATTGGTGTTAAGAGGAGGGGGAGGAGGTACCCTTTTATAAGGGAGGAGAGGGGCACCTTAGGAATATCTCAAAATATTATTTTATATTAAAGTCAAAATCGGTTTATAATGGTTCCAAAGGGTCTTATTTTGAAGCTAAAGTGGGGATGGGTCGAAATCCTATCATCAAATAGGATTTAGACAAGTTTAGGGTATTATTTTAACCTTATCAATTAGATTTAACTCTAAGTTAAATAATTTAACTTTTACCGTGTCTTTTTGTTTTCTTTCACTATATGGTTAATACACTTACTATAACATGCCAAAAGAACCCCAAATTGTTTATTATTAATATATATATCCTTATATATGTCATTTGGCCGAACCTTAGATTTTTAGGAATAAAATAACAATTAATAATATAATATTTTATTTAAAAACTATTTTGTGTCAATTTTGACACTATTTGATATATGATTTTTCTGAAAGTCATAACAGAATTATATGTTCGAACCAAGTTGATTAAATCAACACTAATATATCATAGTAACCTAGAAAATTAGTGGAATTCATAAAAAGTCTCAAATTACATTCATTTGAGCATTTATAACATCAATTATGTTAATATTTCCTTAAAAGGGTAATTACTGCATCATCGTTGTGTCATAAATAAATTAATTTATTTAAAGTCTAAAAATTATAAATAAAATATCATTATGTAGTAAATCCTTTTAGATTTCTAATGAATATTTATAGTCGAATTTATCTTATGTATAACCCCATATTAAAAATGTTTTAGTTATTAAACTTTGATTTTAACTATTTTAACTATTCATTAAATAAAATAATATTAAATGTCATAATCTAATCCAAGTGGACCTAAATGGTCATATTATATTTATAAGGTTGTTTTTGGTCGAATTACACTTATCCAATAGAATTAGGACATGTGTTAGGGTAATAGTAATATCATATTTACCCTTAGTTACCCTATTTACTATTAACCGTGGTAAAAAAAAGTAAAAAGTTACTATTCACCAAAAATTATTTTCATCTCATTGAACCACATTTTAGTCCTTGATATTAACCGTGTCTGTCGGATTTTCGAAATTCCATTCACAGAAGCGGTAAAATTAAGTTTTATGCAAAATTCAGTTTTTAACCTACCACTTAGTGGTTTCAATATTCATCAAAAATTGAAAGTTTTCAGAAAAATGCCAAAATTTCATCCTAAGCTATATTTCATAGTCCAAATTCAAAAATGAAGTCTATTTTACCAAATTCATAACATAGAAATTGCATTAATTAATTTTATAATTAAATCCCGCTGTTAAAACAAATAGCGTGTTTTTAAGAAACAATATCTATCAAAAGATTGACACTTGATTATGTCTGGTTTAAATGTGAAATTACATCCAATGACCAACATTGTATTAAATTGTAAAAATATATTCTAAATATACTTTAAAACCACTCAAATTAATGATTTATCACTATTAATTATTTCGATTAAAAAGTTGTTTTTAATTATAATTTAGTAATTTTCACTACTCATCAGAATATGAAAGTTATCCGAAAAGTACCAAAATTTCACCTTAGGCTAAATTCGATACTCCGAATCCAAAAATGAAGTCCATTTTGAGAGCTAAAATTTCTAAAATTTAAAAAGTGGTTATTACTATTCATAACGGCTAGTTTTAATAATATTTTAATAGCATATCGTTGTTTCGTGAAACTGAGTATTGCGTACTACACACGCTATCGAGGAAGGTTGCGATTGCGTGTAATGCAAGGCAAGTCAAAGATGCGTGTTGTGCAAGCTCCTTTTGGTGTAGCGTACAACACAAGACATTAGTGAAATAAAGAATATTTTTCATAAAATCTCGGGCTGTTACACACCTGAACATCCCCCCACACCTGGACAACCCCCTACCCCTCCTGTAGCCCCCCCTTAGGGTATTTTCATTTAAAATCATTTTATTCATTAAAAAATCCAAACTATCATGCATTATCTATTTCATTAAACAAAAAACATAAAGCCCCACTAAACATAATACATAAAACCCCACTAAAAAAACATAAAACAAACATAAAACAAACATAAAACAAACATAAAACAAACCCTTTACCCCACTAAAAGAGAAACATAAAAGAAACCCTTTACCCCTACACAGCCCACCCCACCAACCTGCACACTCCCCTCCCCCCCACCCACTTTCATAGCACCGCCCTTCCACCTACACCCCCCACTTGAATAGCCCCCTCTCCCCACCACGATATACACAACCCACCCCCACCCCCACCTGTACAACCCCCCACCTCACCCCCAACATACTCCCCCCCACACCCCCACCTGTACACCCCCCTTCACTCATTACACCCCTCCCACCTAAACACCCCCACCAACACACCCCCTCCCCCCACCCACTGCACCCCACCCACTGAACCTCCCACCACCTGCACCCCCTCACTTCAAATAAATTGATTCACACATGATAGTAAAACAGAAAAAAAATCAAATTGAAATTGTTGGGTAGCATACTGAACGAACCTCATGTTTAAGCCAAATCAAAACATAAAAAAAATAGATGAAAAAAAATTAAACATAAGGTACTAGTTACATATTTGTAGTATATAACAAAACAACTTTGTGATTGAAGATGGATCTGGTGGAAATTTTCCGAGTGAGAGAGGTATTAGGTCTCAGCTTTAGCAGTTCAATCGCGTGGATGGGAGATCGGGTTCACTGGAAATTTAGGGGAAAGATTTCCCAATGGGTTTTTAAAACCATTGAGAAAGTTAATATTTCCTAATGGTTTAGAAAAACCGTTGGGAAATCCTTCCAAAGTCAAGGACTTTACCAACAGTTTTTACAAACCATTGGTAAAAGGAGAATAATTTTTGTATTTCCCAACAATTTCTTCAAACCATCAGGAAATAATTCACTAAATCATCCTTTACCAATGGTTTGAATAAAACATTGGTAAAGGACCCCTATACCAATGATTCTATAGAACCATTGGTATAAAAGTGTTGGGAAAACCCAGCTTCTCAGTGGTGTAACCGAATTAGAAGAATGAGAGGGTATGGAAATCGCCATCGGGACCAGGCACCATGAAACTTTGCATAGGTAAATTCTATCCAATTAGCAATGTAAGGTGTGGATCTAGGCGATCAATGATACAAAAGCTGTGGAGGGGAAGTTCTAGTGGGTTGGGATTATGGGTCATGTTACGGGTATAGTATTCCTCTAGACCTTCAGTTCATGTAATTGGAATTCAGGTTGTGTTGGGCCTTGTGCCTTGGGACTGTGGGTCATGTAAGGGTTCCCCTTAAACCCTTAAAAAGGGTATTATCCATAATAAAATAAAAATAAGGCCTTTGGGAAATTAGAGATTAATATATCACGAGCATGAGATGATTTAGACATGTTAATAGCTATGCTAGAATCCTTATAGCATAACCCTTCATTATACTTCTCCTTGAGAAATAGGTAAAAAATAATATATAAGATGTATGATACTAATGCTTCACATCCTAAATGTATCGTTAAGGTCATAGACCACACTAGATCAAAAAAATAATGGGCAATCACCTAAATTTGATGTTGCAAAACATTTGGACACCATCCAATCTACCCACTAATCTCTAAAAAAATTTACTTATTCTTTTCAGTATGTAGATTTCTAGAAATCCTGGTAGTACTAAGAAAAAATAGAAAAAAATGATTAATAAATATTTTTAATGAAATTGTAATTACCTTTGGAAATTACATGTTTGAGATGCTAATATTTTTATGATATATGACATCTTTCATAAAATTTCAAACATAATATTCAAAATCATTGCCATTATTTTTATTCAGGCACTACATAAACATTGAACAAAATATATATTTTTTAAATATGTTTTGATAGTTAAATATTACCATATATACCTTAATCTATTTCCATTTGAATAAATCCATAGGCTTCTTATGTTTAGTCATCGACCTCATACCATGATTTTTCCTATATTTATAGATCACCCTATCATAAAAAAATACTCATTAAAACAAAAATTGAAACATATAATTTGAATTTTATCTGTAAAATGTTGATTGCAGTGCATTAAAAATTCACAATGGACATCATGTGTGGTCAGTTTTATGGAAATCCATGCATTGGATCCAAAAAATAAACATTTGGGGTATCCAAATTGATTGCAATGAGCATCCAATGCTTCTTGAAAAAATAAAAAAATATCTAATGAAAAAAGAAAAATATATTTTATATGATTAGATTGTAGAGTTTTACCCTTGAATTATAAGAATATAGAAGAGTCTATTGTCTTTTATTTTCTTCTCAAACTCACTTATTTTATCCTTTTTCTTTTTAGTTTCTTATAATTTCAAAGAAATTTCATGTGTAGAAATGATATAGGGATTAATGAGTCCAAATCGTTATTTTTAGGGATTTCCCTTTATATAGTAATAATATATACTCCTGTAGAAAATATTAATAGTTATTAATTGTAATGAATATAGTAGATATTTTTTTAGATAGATGAATTATGAAAATATACCTCATGTATATATTCGCAACTAAGACTTCTGACCATTAAAACTTGATAATATCATTTACACTCTCTAGAATAAACACCTTTGTAATGACATCTACAAATATTTATTCTTCATATTGAATGTAGGACATATTTACATCTTTTAATTTTGTGTTTTCATGAATTTATAATGTTAATATATACATTAGTGGAACTTGCGGGGAGAAGGTACTCCCGTAAAATACTTTTGATTTCTTAGTTGATTCACCGAATTGTCTTGATTCAAATTTTCATTTCCCCATTGTTTTATCTGTTTGTAATACCATACCCCATTTAAGAAATCTTTTAATAAACTTTTAAATTTTTTTCTTTGAAAAAAATTATTAAGGGAATACTTCATATATCATTTCAAGATTAGATGACCATGCTACAAAAGTTCCAATAGAATTATCGACTGTTGTAACATCTAGATCATTAAGTGGAATAGAAAACTCAGTTCTCATCTCATGTGGTAGTTAAATACCCACTCTCATGAGATATTTTGAGAGTTATTTGTTGTGCATCATGTCTCCTATAATATTATACACCCTATCCCTTGCAATAAAGAGATGCGTGGGTGTTGATAGATATAAATCACATAAAACTCCACCCTACAAAATCTTAGTAATATAAAGTCATCTTAATTTGTTTAATTCAAATTTAGGATAATGAATAATAAAAAAATTGATTACCTATGATAAGGTAATTAGTTGAGGGGAATGGATAGCCTCAAAGATAGTGGGGGACATTTGTATCTTCATGTATTGATCTTTGTACCACTGTCAGTTTTCTTGGAACCTTTCATATATATTAGTATGCTAAACTAGACTAGAAAAAAAATATCTTTCAAAGAATCTATCTATGTCGAAATTACTTTCATCATATCATATGTATCTTCTTATGGCTTTGTCTTCTCATAATATGTTTTAGGAGACACTCTAAAACCTATACATATAACATGACCATATTGTTCTGGCTGCTTCAAAGTAACTGAAAGTAGTTTTTCTTCAGGTACAATTGATAATGATTCTTATTTCTAAACCATATAAAAAATATATTAACATAAATAAATATTTTTATTTAATACTATTATAAAGAATAAAAAATTACTATTATATAATACTTACGCATGGTTCCCATAATTATTACGAGTTTTTATTAACTAGTTCACCCTCTTTATTTATGTGGGTCTCCTTCCATAGCACATGATGCAAGATGAAAGTGTATTTAGACTTTGATTCATCAATATTATTATAATACAAGGAACACATGTTGTTTTATATTACATAAAACTTTTATTTTATATTTAAAATACATACCATTTTTTTAAGTGAATCATACCACATCTTTTATTTATGGTAGAGATACTTCAGTTTTATTGTATGTTTTTATTTTCAGAACTCCTTTGTTGACTACATTGCACCTAAAATCATTTCTCATCGAGATTACTAATGAAATATTTCCATGTATCATATTTTATAATGTGTGCATACATAACTGGTGGGTGGGGGTTTTATTTCCCCTCAGCATCTTTGACAAAATGATTTTTAAGAAGTGTCCAACAACCTTTATGAGCTTTTCCAATGACCATTAAGACATATTTTTTATAGAAATCATATGGAATAAAAAAACTGTACAAGGGATAATGAAAAGTATATTTATGTTTCATTATATAATTTTTTGATAAAATAAAGAAATTATATCGTAACATTAACTTAATATATTCCCAAAGGGTTTCCTTAAATACAGGAAAGACATGGTTCCATGTATCTATATCAATTGGAACATGCATTCTCATTGTGATCCCAACATACCTAACGAACATTGAATTTTTGGGGTCAACAGGTTGGTTGTGTTAATTCCAACCAACCTCAAATTTTATACCCTTGCTGATTTCCATGATAATTTTATTTAACACGGTGATGATATGTTGTTCTTATTTTTTTATCAATATGTTGTTGATCCTATAATAATTCTATAATTTTAGTATCAATAATTTGTTCTTCCCTAGGATTTGTAACAAGTGCATAAGTCATTATCTACATGAATAGTCAAACATTTAATTTAGATTACATAATTATAGTAGAAAACACATAATATCATGAGGAAAATCATAGTATATTAAAAAACATTATAACATGATCATTAAACCCTCTTTTTTTCTTTAAAGGTTGAAGGGATTTGGATCCTCTATCAAGTATCCAAATACCCTCTTTGTTTCCCCATACAACGTACAAGATATTATGTACATTTAGATCATTGTGAAATGATTGTGATCACCCAATGAAAAGGTCATCCTCAATAAAATTTTCATTTGCCTTATAGTTGTTTTAGACATCAATAGGATAATTTACCAATTCTTGTTTGTGAGATCCAAGACATAGAATACCTTTACTACTTGTAATGCCATTATAAATGGATCATACTTATACCATTCCATACTAAAATTCACCTTCATGATGCCTAATTCATCAAATTTCACTACACTCCTATTTTAAACCAATTTTCAATGGAAAATAGACACGTAAAATGTTGTATAGTCCAAATAATATATCTATTTAATGATGCAAAAATATAACATATTCACATAAATTAGGTTTCTATCCTTGGAACTGAATATGTGCATCGCTTCTACCACAACCATAATTACACTATTTTTTATTATACTACATTCAAATTTTTTCTTTATATAGAACATATAAATAGTAATTAAAAATCCAGTGTAAGATATAACATTTATATTTGGTCCCCTGGATATCCATTGAATTTGTTTGACAATTGAATTCGTATTTTCAGATAACTCCTTATAAATATGATCTCGGAACCATCCTATAAACTATTTATTATGTGTATTTGATATCCATACTTTATCCATTGATGGATTAAAAAGTCTAAGAATTACTTTTTGAGATTCAATTTATGGAGAAACCTCTATACTATTATATAAAATGTAAAGGTGAGCTTGCTCTGGCCTTGTGATTGTAATTGTAACAACATCTCTTTTGATAATCTCTTCTCCCATAAGGCATCCACTGTGACGAGACTTTGGGAGACCGATGCTATCAACATATAATAGGTAATTGAAACATAATTCAAAAACTTCTTCAAAAATATGTCCTTATACAATAAAACCTTCCGAATGAATTTGATTCCTAAAATACACTTTCAAAATATTTATATATCATTAAATGGGTTACATGCATCTATAATGGACAAGACCACATTGTTAAACCACCATAACCAAGTGAAACATCATGTGGACCATTATATCAAAGATTATTGTGGGAATAACATATCAAATTCACATTATATGACTACAATATCCTTATTCATGATTGGAAACTTCATTAGGTCTATAACTTTATTGCACATGGATTTCAAAAATAAGTAGAGTCTGGTTAATGTATGTCATTATTTTTTAGGTAGAATGAAATGTCAAGTGATGGGAATCAAACATTTAATTAAAACATGTTAGTCATGTGGTTTTATAACCTTTAACTTTAAATTATTCATTGACATGACATTCTTGATATTTGATGAATACCCCTATGGAACTTTTACACTAATATGGAAATTGAAAAACTAAATTTTTTCTTATATGGATATAATTTACACTACCAAAGGAAAAAAAAGTTTTCCTTTAACCCTTAATTGGTTCCAAATCTTTCCTTATCCCCATGTCAATCATGTCTAAACTATACTTGATTCCATCTATTATTTTTTCAGGAACATTTAGTAATGTACCATTAACACTATCAAATATATATATTTTATATGTCACGAACCAACCCGGGTCGACCCTGAACCGGTCACCCGAGCCGGCCCGCGACATGGCCCGAAGGGCGTTCCCGATCCCCACGGGCTGGCAACTAGTGCCGGGCATCAAAAGTAAATAGGTGGGAACGATTTGGCCCAAAGGAAAGTAAACTAAACAGCGGAAAATAAAATAGAACAAAAAAAAGAGTAAAGACAGAGCAACCAACAACACTACTAACCTGACCACGATCCAAACTCCAGGTGACCCCATGGGTCACTCTCCAATACCACAACCAACATCGCTCAAGGTGAGCAACTGAATCTGGAACCTGCAACAAAGCTAAAAACAAGAAAAACACTATAGGCGTGAGTATTAAAACTCAGTAGGTAGGCCCGACTATTTCTATTCCCAATGCACATACCAATAAATAAAGAATTTATCAATTCCAGGTTTGAACTAAATTATATAAAATTAGGTTTTCCACACACTTTCATTTCTAAAACAAGTAACAGTCCATTGCCCTTTTTAATTTAGAACAAGTTTAATGTTGAAGGAACGGGTGCATTGCATTTTCAAAACATTTTATGAGCAATTTAGAAATCAAACTTTAGTTGTTAGTCAAAATGAGAATCACACACAACACACACTAAGGGCAATGGTAAAGTGGCACAAAAAGGGTCAGCAACCGAACTCGACCTCTCAATCATCCGCCACACACAAATAAACACTAAAAGAAACATGGGTCGAACCTAGGAGATCGTGAACAATCCAGAACATACTATACGTGTGACTCATCCTGAGGCATGCCATAACTCGATGACGTCATAACGCCCATAATACTACCCGGCATAGCCCTGCATGGACTAACCGAGGGGCCCAATCCCCATAGCAGCAATAACTCAGTATTCCCCTGCTATGGGGCCACTAGCCAGTGCGTGGTCTAAACTAGTGCAGCAATCGTTCTCAGAAAATTCACTCAATATGCCAGGTTCCCATGTCATCACAAGCAATAAAAAGGGGGTGCGTCTATAATGTAAATTAATCAGTCACGATGCACCAACATCACATACAGCTCACGCAAACAACGCACGCCAAAGATCACCCCCGAGTAGGATTTCCAAGATAATCCATTTCATTAAAGTGCCAAACGGGCCTTCACCAATTTTAAAGTAAAACCTCTTTTCTAAAAAAGCTCAAAACACTTGTTCAGAAGAAATTATTTATCTTTAAAACTAGAAGCACATTTGAAGTTCCGTGAATTATGTTTAAAGGCCAAACGGGCACTCTTTCAAAATTGGGTGTCCGCCCGTCAAGAAAATGTTCCAGGTGTTCGGTATAAAATAAACAGTTCATTTCACAATAAATAATCATTTAAAATTTAATTGTCTAATATTATTTATCATTCATTAAAATTAACAAAAACATCAAGCAATTAATAAATTCTAAATTTAAGGATGAGTGCAATGGGGGACCTACCTCAGCTCGCTGTCCAAACACAAGGGCGCGGCATGCCTCGCGCAGGCGCACAAGCACGAACAAACCGATGATCGCGGTAACGCGAGGATACCCCGCCAACACGCTGTAACCGCAAAATAAAATACATAAACACGGACTCAAAACAATCCAAACGAACAGATGAATCGAAAGAAGAACATTGATATGTTTTCAAAACACAACCCGCACCTTCAACACTATTTACTAAACCGCTTTAAAATTTATTAAAATGATCTAAATAGAAACCATAACATTACACACCCAAAACCTTTTCAAAACCATTTTTTTTATATTTTAATGCGCACTCTCAACACACCATTTTAGAACGTGCACCACTTGCATAGTGAAACTGATAAACTACAAAATTTAATGAAAACTGCTAAACAGCACACAACTGGCTTCCATAAGGACGTACCCTAATTCCCCTGAGCTCGCTAAAAAAAATACTAAACTTAAACCAAGAATTACAAGACACCCAAAAACCACTTTTCAAAATACATTCTCTGTTAATTATCCATTTTATAAAACCCATTTGTAAAAACCCACTATAAATGCATTCACATCTCAAGTGACTTTGAAAACACATTTCACACAACATAAAACATCTAACCTCACTATTAAAATCCAAACAACATTTAACCAAACATAAATGGTGAAACAAACATAGACATAATAATAATAAAACAAATACCGTTAAAAGTTATTCTAGCAAATTCTACTAGCATGAAGATACCATAATTGAGATAACTATAAGTATACACAAGGTACACAACACAATTATAAATTTGTTGAACCATATAAGAACCAAACAAAAATAAGAAGAAAAAAAAAGAAAAAGTCATGCCATCAAGGGTTCGGCCAAAAAGAAAATCCCAAGGACGAAATGAAAACCCAGATTAATTCTTACCGGTGGGGAAAGAGGGGAGGGTAGCTGCCCGGTGAGGAAGGACGGCTGCTGGAGGTGTTGCGCGCTGAAGAGGAGTCCGGCCGGGGAGGTGTGCGCATGGGGTGCCGCTGGACTGGGGAGGAGGCGCGGCTGGAGGAACAGGGGGGGCGAGCAAGGGGCGAGTGCGGCGAGAGGGCAGGGTTGCCGGAGAGGGGATCAGACGCGGATGGGGGGGTAGATCGCGGGGAATGAGGGGCGGCTCGTGCTGGGGGCGCCGCTGCGCAGGGAGCCGAGACAACAGTGGGGGTTTGGCGCAGAGGCCGGGGTGCGCCATCGGGACGGCGTGGGGGGTGACGGGGAGGCCGGGACCGGCAAAGGGGGGGGGGGAGCGGGACGGCGAGAAGGCAGGGTTGCCGGCGACAGGGTGCTGGTCGCACGGGGGAGCCGGGACGCCGGGAAGCCGGGGAGGCCGAGACGCCGGGGAGCCGGGGAGGCTGGGTGCGGGTCACCGAAAGGGGGTGTGTAGGGCGGAGCAGCGACGGGAGGCCGGCAGGGGGGTGCGCTGGGCGGAGTGAGGCTGGCCGGCAGGGGTGCGTGGGGCGGAGCGGCTGTCCTGCAGGAGGGGTTCGACGGCGACGACGGGAAGAAGAGAGGGGTCGCGCAGGGCGGTTGCGCCGGAGGACAGGGGAGCGGTGCCGGTGAGGTAGGAGGTCGGTGCTAGGCTTGCGGGGCGGCGGACGCGGGAGGCGCCGAAGGGCAAGGGAGGAGACGGGATTAGGGGATGCGGGAAGGAAAGCAGGGAATACAGAGGGGTGGCGGCGCAGCAAGGAGGTGAAGGAAAGAAAAAAAAAGGCGTAGGATTAGGGTTAGCAGAAATAAAATAAAAACAAATATTAAAAAAAAAAACTAAAACCAAAACTGATAATTAAAATAAACATTTATCTTTAATAATAACTCATAAAAATAATAAGAATGACTCTAATAAAATATAATAATGACAAAACAATTCATTTAATAATAAAAATTCATTAATAAATATAATCATAATTGTGAAAATAATAATAATAGTAATAATAATAATAACAATAACAATAATAGTAATAAAATAAAAGAGAAGTTTCACGACACGGGGCAACTGCGTGGCTACCGCGAACCGTGCGGTGGCCGCACACGAGTCCAAAACCAACTAAAAACATTAAACTTCAAAAATTTTAAATCGGGACTCAACCCAAACCTCATCACAAGAACCCGAAACTAAGATATATTAAATTGAAAATTACTTCAAAAAGTTGGGGTGCGACATTATACATTCATGAAATAAAGAAAATGTTTGACCTATAAAAAATTATAGTATAACAATTTAAAGAAAATTGATCACTTTTTCTAACTTTGTTTCTTATGGTTTTTCAAAAAAGGTTTACAAAAAACCATGTCAACATCTTTTACTTTTTTGAATAGTTGATCACCTATTATTGGAGATGGTGTTGTACCCTATTCTTTATTACCATCAAATGATGTCATCTAGGATTAGTATTTATGTCATCATAGTAAAAATTTTAGATGTCCTAAAAATATAGTCTTTGAGGAATGTTTCAACTGAACTGAGTGTGTGAATTCATTACAAATGGGACACACCAAGATTCCTTTAATGCTATAGCCTGCCAAATTTCCATAAGTAGGAAAGAAATTTATCATCGCATACTATATGGATCTAAATGTGAATTATTCACTTCTATGATAATCATAAAATATAACACCCATATCCCACATCAATTTTAGATCTTTGATCAATGGAGCCTAATAGAAATATATATCATTACTTGGTTGTTTGGTATAAATATAAACAGAGAAAACATAATGTATTTGCGCTTCATGGATAACCATGGTGACAAGTTATAATTTACTAAAATAACTAGCCATATACTATAAGTACTCTTCTATACACCAAAATAATTTATTCCATCAATAGATAATACAAGATGGATGTTTCTCGGCTCATTTACAAATTCAGGATACTCATAATTAATTTTCTTTCACCAAGGAGAGTCTACTATGTGATTTAGTATCCCATATTCAATTATTGTATCCATGTTCCATGTCAATTTTCTTGAGGTTTCCTAACATCCATATATTTTTGTAAACCATAGAATGATTGGAAAGTACCACACATATTTCAAAAGACTTGATTCATATTTCTTGAACTTAATTTTACCACACTTAAGGAATTTTTTGAGTGATTCATGGTCCTTGAAAAATAATATACAATCATTTTAACAGACATGTATTTTTTATAGATCAATCCCATTATAAGTAGAATTATTTAAGAATTACATGTTTGATAAGTAAGCTCATTTTATTCTGGTATCATATCATTAATGATACCAAGTATTTCTGTAAAGCTAGTGTTAATCCATCCATTGACGACTTTAAAATTATATAACTTAAATATAGCTAATAATGCTATATATTTCACACAAATGGTATACAATTATCTCTTAGAATAACTATTTAACTTCTCAATCAAATTTGGAAAATCATGAAGGTCATCTTGAATTTTCATTTTCAATTCATTCATATGATCTCCATCACCATTTAAACTGATATTCATAACCAATGATCCATAAATAGTAGTATCATCCCAATCAGTTTGTAGATTCGGTTTCTCCCCATGTTTAGTTTAAAATTTATAGATCTGATATATTCCATGTAAAATAAAATGTTCTTCCAAATATTCTGAACTAATTTATTTTGAATAACAACAATATAAACATAAAAAAAGGATTTGAGAAGGGTAATATGCATTCTATAGTGAAAACTTGATGAAATATTTAACTCCATAATCATATGATTAGAGACCATCTATTTTCAATTCATATCCATCATATTAGGTTTATAAAATATTAATTTTTAGAAAAAATAAATAAATAAACATAAGGTATTCATAGTAAAAGGAGAAATTTATAGATACTTATAATAAGGGAAACCTGATATTTGAATTTTATTGGTGATGATTCATAATAATTTATCATTTTATACAACAACGACATGAAAAGAAACAACCTGGGGTAAGCATGTGGTTGTTGGTCCAGCTTATTGATTTTATGTTTTGTGGAAAATAGGTAGTAATTTGAGTAAGGGTTCTGTAACTTTACTAGGTGGGAGACCAAAAAGAGTGATGAGTTGATGTTTATTCATTTCCTTACTTGGTAAGTGGTGGGTTAGGTGGTTTTTCAATGATTGGGTTCTTAGGACCTGAATTTGAGTATATTTTATCAGATTATAAAATAATCAACTTCAACATAAGTAGAAAAATCATCCAACTATGATTAGTGGAAATCCTCATCTTAAACTAATTATTGGATTATAATCCCAACTATATGAGATCACCTTAGAAAAAAAACTCAACCTCTATGGAACCAACAAACAAAATCAACTCTGGAAAAATTTTAATATGGAAATTGGAAGATAAGTTTAAACAATATGGAAGTAGATATGGATGTTTTGAATACTGATCATGATACCAATTTAAAGAGTGAAGGGTATTCTAAGTGGAGTTTTAAAGAGAATTATGAGAGTCATTATCACAAACTAATGCGAGTCATGATTTTAATATTTTTGTATGGATGTAAGTATTCCTGCACCTCAATCATATCAATTTTATCTCAATAATCTTACCATTTTTGATTCAATAACTCTCAAATGGTTTCTATAACTTTTCTAGGTGGGAGTAAAACAAGAGTGATGAGTTAATGTTACTTAATTTATTCACTTGGTATGTGGTTGGCTAGGGGGTGTTTCAGTGATAGGATGCTTATGATTTGAAGTTTACCTTTTGTTAGTTTCTAAAAAACATCGATAGGGCCCAATCACATTGTCTTGAGAACCCATCATTTGAAGAAAATATTTAATTTAAATCTAATGAACCATAGGTCTCAGGTTGGGGTTCCCAAGATACTGAAAAAAATTAAGAACAATAAAATTAGGGTTCATGAATGATTCAAATTTAAACATTCCATATGGATGGGGGTAAAGCCTCAAAGAACATCAATGAAAATTCATATTGGGTCCAGAAGGAACAATCAACTTCAATACAATTCAAAGAAGTTTATAGAGGGATCAACATCAATACTAATCTCAAAATAATAATTGTAGTATAATCCCAACTCCTTGGGATAACCATAAAACAAAACTCAACCTTAGTGGAACTAATAAAGAGAATAAACTATTGAAAAATGTCAGAGTTGAAATAGGGAGAGAGGTTTAAGAAAGAAAATAGTAGATATGGATGTTTTAAATGATGGACAAAATTCCAATTTAAGGAGTACAATTTAGTCTGAGTGGAGCTTTAAAGAGAGTTATAGAAGTCCTCATAACTTGGACGAGGGTTTAAATAAAAATTTAAGCCTATCTCAATGGGATGAACCAATAAAGTCAAATAGAAAAAATTGAAATATTGATGACTTAATGAAATATAATAGTGTTCAGAATGAAAGAAAATGGGGAAAAAGAAAGAACACATTGAAAAGAAAGACCCACTTAATAATTGGAATCGAGGTTGAAATGAATGTTTAAGGAATAACCAATAGGGTTATAAGGTGGGGGGAGGGGTAACTAGTAAAAATGAACATTTATAGAAATGGGGAACTATGAATGAAAAATAAGGTGAATTAACCTACTTTATAATGATCCCAAACTTCATATTGTGTATTCTATCTTTTTGTATCATTCTTACAAGATGTAATTTTTCATCTGAACATGAGATTAGAAGTTTGTGTTGCAAAATGCCTATCGTAAATGTTCATGAAAATGAAAATATTAAAATTATTGGAGTTATTTTTCCTGTTAACAGAAGCAAATGGGAATAATTATTTGATTTTAATCCATGATAGTGGGAAGGATACTTATAACTTGGATTATTCACCCTTGTGTTTGAAGTTCGATTCAATCCCTTACTCAAAAATTACCTCTGGATATGGAAGGAGTGGGAAAGATATGGTGATCAACACTTTTTAGTGGCCAAATGTCACCTACGATTAATTTTAAGATATCTCATATGATTAGACATGAATGATCCAAAAAAAGTAGCGATAAATTGAAATTATATGTGAAATTTGGCCACTGAAAAGTATCAATCACTAGAACTTGACATCAAAAAAAAAAAGAAACAATGAGGCTAAGAAGAATCGGGAGAATCGACGGAAGCGTGAGTTTGGGGGTAAACCAGGTGATAGGCCCACTTGATGAGGAAATTATTGAGAATGTAGAAAGAAGTGTGTAATGGTGGTTCTATATTATGTATGCACAAGGGAGGAGACACATGTATATGGTAGTATCACAAGGATAAAGACACTGATAAAGGAGAACAAGTGATATTGACTAAATATATACATTTTAAAATAAAGTATATAAATAAATATAAATCAATTTTCATAAAGTAATAAAAAATATAATAATAAAATATTTACAAATGGAATTTTCATAAATTAGTAAGAAATAAGATCTCCAAATATTTTGCAGGAATGGTTTATTTAAAAAAAATGATTTAAATTAGAAAATAATACTATATACACTTTTTATGAAATTAATCAACATGATTTTAAAAAATGATATTCATCCAATTTAAAGGTGCACTCCATATAAATTGGAAAAATTACAATTTAAAACTTTTTTTATAATGTTTGATGGGGAAATAAATAAATATTTTAACAAGTATAATTTATATTAATATAATAAATTTAATAGTTTAAAATATTTAAAAACACGATTAATGTAACACCCCAAAAAATCTACAATATTTTTATTTTTAATTTTAATATATTATATATCTTGTGATGCATGAAACACCAAGTTAGCTTGTTTAACACACAAGAGAAACTTTCTTCGATAACTTCCATTATATATAAGATTGAGTTTTTCCAAACAACATTATATTATTAAAATATTATTATAATAAGATATAACCTAGTCATTACATAAAATTTATGAATATTATTAACTAACTTATCAAAATATATGGGTCATAAAAATATAATATGAATTCATTGGTTACTAATTAATTAGAAATGAAAATATAAACCAATTGAATATAAAGGAAATATTTTTATTTTTATGCTTCCAAAGGAATTTTGTCTTAATAAATTAAATTAATTACTTTAGTGAATGATATTAATGAAATATATATATTATATATTCAATAAAAATATTTTTTATATTCATATAATATATTTTATAGGCATAATATATGAACAAACCCAATTTTATGCATAAACAACCTATATTTTTCTAAAGACACTTTTACCACCTTTTAATGGATAACATATTTTAAATCCAATTTTGATACATTTATATATTAAATTTGAAAAACTAAACTTATTATATTGATGAGTAATATAAAAAATTATTTTTTTTAAATTTTGGGTATTTTTCCTATAAGTTTCATGTTTTGATGAATAGTGAAAAATACTAATTTTTAATTGAAAATAACTTTTTTCATCAAAATAATTTAGTGTTAAATTATATTATTTAATGGTTTTAAAGTAGAAATTGAATAAATTTTTATCATTTAACCTAATTTAGGTTATTGGCATAAACTTTACATTTAATTTAGATAAAAAATGTTTTAATCTTTTGCATGTTTTTTTCTTTAAACCCATTTTCTCACCTCGTTAATGAGATTTATTTTAAATTAATTTCTACAATTTCTGTGTTATGGATTTTGAAAAACGTATTAAATAATTGGAACAAGTAGGTATAAATTATGTAAATATGTTTCTTTTATTTTTGGGTATACGAATAATAACTTTAGTAAATTTTTTATTTACCACGGTTAAGGGTAAATAGAGAAATTAAAGGTAAAAATAATATTATAATATTACAAAGTTACCCTAAAACCCATCCTAACTTTATTTTATGAGTGGGTTTAGACCAAAACAAACCTTATTCCAAAATTATAAGCTTTTTTAGCTTCTTGAGTAAGAATATGACATTTATAATATTTTATTTAAAGATAAGTTAAAAATGTAATACTCATGTTTTTAATAAGTATTAAAATTTTAATACATGGATATATAGAAGATACGTTAGAATTTAAATAGTCCTTTTAAATATAATTAAATTATCTTCATCCTAATTTTTTTAATTTTTAGAAAATAAATAATTTAATTAAATGCATTTAAAACAATGGTGCAATAATTGTTTAATCAATGTAAATATCAAATAAATGATATTAAAAATATTAAAATAAATATAATTTAACAAAATTAATGACATAAAAAAATTTTAAATATAAATTTGATATTTTATTGATATATTATAAGTATTTTTTCGAAGTTATCATGTTTTTATGATATTTTTATAAACAAAAATAATGAATAGTATCAAAATTGATATAAATGATACTTTAAAATAAATAATATGTCATTAAATGATATTCAATTTATTAAAAAATATAATTCAACAAAATGAATATAATAAGGTTAAACATGTCATCGATGATCCATTGGGGGTTCTTTTGTCATTTTATTTTACAAATATTAACCCTAAAGAGTAAAAGTCCAAGTTGTCACGGTAAGAGTTAAATGGTTTAACTAAGCATTAAATCCAAAATATAAGGTTAATAATGTGACCTAAAAAAGTCTAAAAATAATTGGGTGAGAGGATTTATACCAATACTCATATTATCTTTGAAATAAATTACTTTAGAGCTATTTTAAATCAAAAATAAATTTATATTAATTTAATATTTTAAAGGATTCTAAGAGTGCCCCTCCCCTCTCTTATAAAAAGCCACATCCTCCGTCACTTAGTCACACCACTTTGATCCCTCTAGATCAATAAAAAACTTCCCATTTATCCTAAAAATATTCATATCTAGGTTCTAGAGATCCTTGTCTTCTAAAAATACCACCCCTATTGTCCCTAAGAGGATATCCAAAGAAATTCCATTGAAGAAGAGGTAATTGTTTTACCAACTCATTCAAGTTAATTTCTTATTGTAATTAATATTAAAATATTGTTTTTATATTAAATTAATAAATCTATTATAATATATATGCTGATATTTTATTATGATTACGAGACAACCATATTCTTCCTTTAATCTATCCTATAAAAAACAATATCACTGCGTGTGCGTATGTACGACTTACCGTCTCCACACTATGGTGTATTTTTTTAATCACAAATATATTTGGATTAGTATAATGAGGAATATAATGGATATAAATAATAAATTATATTGATTATTTATAGTTAATATACCATCCAATTACTCACCACTTTACTATTACGTGATGATACCATCGCTCGTGCGTATATACGACCTACCATCTCCGCGACGTGATGAGATTCATCCTCCACGATAAACATTTAAGAATGATCATAAAAATGTATATGATGAATAAATATAATATTTATGAAATTAATATCACTATGTATGTGAAGAAAACAAATCATATGCATAAGAAACATGACTTATATGAAAAACTATGCATAGGAAAATGAAACAGTTAACACTCAAAACAATGGTAATAATAATGTATCATTAATAAAATGATATAAGAGAATAATATATGATATCATAAATATGGATATGGTTCTTTTATAATTTAATAACATGATTTAACCATTATAAAATAGGTTAAAACACCCTCAACTAAAGGAAAGTACGAGGTAAGGGTTAATTTCACAATCTCATTATTATTCGGGATTGTTTATATCTAAGAATTTAATGGGACATATTTATCATACATGTCCATGTTTTTTAAAAATATATTTCAAAATAGTATTAATATTATTATAAAATTGTTTAAAGTAATTTTTACCCATTTTTTACTTTTTATAAAATGTTTTGAAAGGAATATTTTTGTCATTTTTCAAAATTGGTAATTTATGACGTTTTTGACAAAATATGGAAGGAATGTTCTTTTTTAAAATTATATAGCATGATAAAAGATTCCTTTACAAACTTACAAGATTATTTTCACTTAATGTTTTTTTCTTTTAAAATTATATACACCTTTTAAAATAATTTTAGTTTAAAACAGGGTATTTCTCTCAAGAAGTTTTTAATGATTTTATTGGAATAATTTTTTCTATGCCAACATCCTTTGTTGGATTTTTTGCTTAATTTAGGTTGGTCTCTTAAGATACCATATACCATATTTTATTGGAAGGGTTTATGATATGTTTGACTATGGATGTTCAATTTTGATACCATTCATGGTTTATGGTTAATGTATTAACATTTCATATGCTAGTTTTAATACAGATGTTTATGCTAGTTATGTTTCAACCTTTTCATATGAAGAATGAATTGGACTTAGTAAAGGATGGGAAAGGCCTGCTATAGCCCCTCGATGTATTAGTAGGTCTCATGAGACAAAATAGCTTGGGTATTGGCTGAAATCTTACCCGTTTATGTATCATGCCTTGGACAAAGCCTTGATGGTATGTTTTTGATGTCCGACATTATATATTCCCTCATTATGAGATTATTTATTGATATTATATGTGATTATTAAAATAGTATAATATCTATGGTTATGTATATTTCTCATGTGGATATTTATGTGGAATCATTTTATAATATTATATCTCCACCATATTATTCTCAAAATTATGTTTTAATGGCATGTGTTTTTAGTTATTCACCTTACCTTATTATTTATGTTTATTTATGATAAATTTAACTATATTTTTTACCCTTACTAAGAATCTAACCTCACCCCTTTCTTAGGTTTCATTTTTCCCAGGATGGAAAGATGTATATTACAACTTAATTGTAGGGACAATCAAAGGAAATAAGAGTGTTTTCAAAGGATTTACTATGTTGTTTTTCATTTCAAGATGTAATGTAAAAATTATCTATGTATTATGGATTCCAAAAC
The DNA here is from genome assembly GCA_963277665.1 of Viscum album. NCBI lineage: Eukaryota > Viridiplantae > Streptophyta > Magnoliopsida > Santalales > Viscaceae > Viscum > Viscum album. The sequence goes on along the minus strand of OY728146.1, from coordinate 733,644,333 downwards.
TTCTAAACTTATTGGTACCATGGGATTTGAGTCTTATATCTATTATAATGTAACAAAGTATGGTACCATCTCTGGGCTACTGAGGTCAGGGTTGTTATAGTTGGTATCAGAGAAAGTTTAACAGAAAACTTGGAAATTAAATTTAGCAAACTTATATTAGGGAAAATAAACCTAAGACAAACTTGATGATAAGTAAAGAATAAATTCCTTGAATTTTGGTAAGGTAGATATTATGTAAGTATTATAGAAATAAATACCTATCTAGATACTACAAGTGGACGTGGTTCTGGTATAGATGTACCTGTGAGTAACAACTCCAACAAGGTGCGTCAGGACTGAATCGATGTAACCTAGTACACAAAAATAGACATTACCACGCACCTGTTTTGACACTACTAGGGTATATTCTTAATATAATCCACATTTTCTTTACAAAATATTACAAAGTATTTAGAAGTGAATATTTCCCCAAAGAAACAACATTTATAATTATGAGATTAGATTAACATAAATTTTACAATATATATTAAGTATTTTACTAGTTCTAGGATTATAAATTATGATATGATCTAACCTAGTGTATGTCATCATTTTGAAATGACGCCTAGTAGGAGTGTGAACCTCACTAATGCAAGTGATCCAAAGAGTAATAAGGATCATATTGTTCATGGTCTTAAGACAATATTTCAAAGGAAAAGTCTCCCAATAATTTTCATCATATGAGGACATAATATCACATGATAACGGGATGAGAAAAGAGTGCTCTAAGTTTATAGCTTTGGAGGGAAGCACAAAATAAGAGGAAATCTGAGAAAAATATGGATAAAGGGAAGAAGGGAAAGAAGCATTTTCACACATGTAATTGTGGAAATAATCAACTTTGTACTTTCTTAAAAGTAACAATAATTTTATAAAAGTGTGGATATAAAGTACACCGTGATTGGGATTATAAGGATAAGAAAAAGGTTTCTAATGCCCAATGTTTCAAATATAATGAAATGAGGCACTACACAAATGAATGTATCAAGTGTCAAGGAAATACAACTCAGGAATAACAATGGGATCAAGGTCATTCTTATTCTATTACTAAAATCAAAGTGGAATAATTAATGTATTTGTTTTTTTTGGATTAAAGAATTATGTTATGATATCTTTATTATAAGACTCATAAGATACATAAGTAGTGTACTATAGTACTTTTTCATTAAGGAGTTGAGATTGTATGGTACCAAGAAAAGTGACTCAGTATCAAGTTAAACTTTTGGGAAAATATCTGGTTGAGGGAATGATTACCCTTAATATGTTACTAATAATGATATATCAATATCGGAATAAAGAGATGATTTATTTAGATAAAGTAAATTGGATAGTACTGACTACCTTGGAACTGATTAATGATTTTTTAAAAAAGTTGTTTATGCCACCATTGATGGATTTTACAACATTATTGGATTTAATAAGTATATCAAATAACCTATGTTCTATTTAAATAATAATGAAGCATTCATGTTTTTAATAAGGTTTTATAGCAATTCAAGTCATTACCATGATTCAAGAGAATACTAGTTGAAGGTATTCACATGTTTGGAATGTGACAAATAATAAATGCTTTATGTTGTGAAAAGATTAATGATAAGTTCATTTTGAATAAGTTTACAATTTATGAAATGGTTTAAGTTGAACTTTGTAAAAGGTTTTAGAGGTTAATTTATTACTTCACCCAATAACGAATCTTGTGATATGAAATAGAAATTTTCAAGGCATAATCAAAGGATAAGATTTTATTTATAGAAATGTATCAAGTAATTATATTTCCTTACATTCTTATAGAGTGAAAGAATTCCTCAAATCCAGAAAAATAATCTAAAAACAAAAAAATTTAATTTTTTTGAAATGATGGAATTTTAAATCATTATATAATTATGTATTTGAGGACCTAAATTTTTCACCGATCATTCTCTTGTTTAGGATTGATGACCTCAATCACTCCCTACAAATATTTATACTTTTCCTCTATATACGTATCTCTAATTTCCAATGATGTTATCCTATTCGAATGCCTAGTTTTGTAGTGACCTTCACATTTCCATTTCCTACTTAATAAGAATATGTGTTATTAACCCTATTTTAGATGTGGATTATTCAACAATAGTATTTTCAAATATCAAACTCTTGATTACTAAGATCAAGTTCAAATTGTGAGGACGTAATTTAATTAAGATGGGGAGAATATAACACTCCATGAATTTATAATATTTTTATTTTTAATTTTAATATATTATCTATCCTGTAATTCATAAAATGATATGTTATCTTTTGTTACATGTAAGAGCTAATTTCTTCGATAGCTTCCATTATACACAAGACTGAGTTTTTCCAAACAACAATAGACTATTAAACTATTATTATAATAAGATATAACCTATCCATTAAATAACATTTATGAATAGTGTTAACTGACTTATGAAAATATATGGGTTAAAAAAATATAATTTGAATTCATTGGTTACTAATTAATTAGAAATGAAAATATAAACCAATTGAATATAAAAGAAATATTTTTATTTTTATACTACCAAAGGAATTTTGTCTTAATAAATTAAATTAATTACTATTAGTGAATGATATTAACTAAATATATATGTTATATATTAAATAATTTTTTTTATATTCATCTAATATATTTTATAGGCATAAGATATGAACAAACCCAATTTTATGCATAAAAAACCTATATTTTTCAAAAGGCAGTTTTACCACCTTTTAATGATGTATATATTTTAAATATGATTTTGACACATTTATATATTAAATTTGAAAAAATAAAATTATTATATTGATGATTAATATAAAAATTTACTTTGGTAAAATTTTGGGTATTTTTCTAATAAGTTTCATGTTTTGATGAATAGTGAAAAATACTAATTTTTAATTGAAATCAACTTTTTCCATCAAAATAATTTATAGTATTAAATTATATTATTGAATGGTTTTAAAGTATAAATTTATTGTCTTTTATCATTCAACCCAATTTAGGTCAGTGGCGTCAACTTTACATTAAATTTAGATATAAAAATGTTTCAATCTTTTGCATGTTTTTAACTTTAAACCCATTTTCTCACCTCGTTAACGAGATTAATTTTAAATTAATTTCTACAATTTTTGTGTTATTAATTTTGAAAAATGGATTCCATATTTGGGATAAGTGGGTCTAAATTATGTAAATATATTTCTTTAATCTTTTGGTATATGAATAGTAACTTTAGTAAATTTTTTATTTACCACATTTAAGGGTAAATCGGGAAATTGGAGGTAAAAATAATATTATAATATTATAAAGTTATCCTAAAACTTGTCCTAATTTAATTTTATGAGTGTGCTTCAACCAAAATATACCTTAGTAAAAAATTATATGTTTTTTAGCCACTTGAGTAAGAATATGATATTTATAATATTTTATTTAAAGATAAGTTAAAAATGTCATACTCATGTTTTTAATAAGTATTTCATTTTTAATACATTGTTATATAGATGATAAATTAGAATATAAGAATTCATTTTAAATCAAATAAAATTATCTTCATCCTGATATTTTTTTTAATTTTTAGAGAATAAATAATTTAATTAAAGGCTTTTAAAATAATGATGTATTAATTGTTTAATAAATGGAAATATCAAATAAATGATATTAATAATATTAAAAAAAAAATAATTTAACAAAATTAATGAAATAAAAAAAATTTAAATACAACTTAGAGATTTTAGTGATATATTATAAGTATTTGTTTGAAGTTATCATGTTTTTAAGATATTTTTATAAAGAAAAATAATGAATAGTATCAAAATTGATATAAATGATACTTTAAAATAAATAATATTTAATTAAATGATATACAATTAATTAAAATATAAAATTATTCCAAATAACTATAATAAGGTTAAATATGTCCCTGATGATCCATTTGGGTTTTTTTGGCATTTTATAATACAAATATTAACCCTAAAGAGTAAAAATCCAAGTTATCCTGGTAAGAGTAAAATGGTTTAACTAAGGGTTAAAGACAAAATATAAGGTTAATAATGTGATCTAAATAAGTCTAAAATTAATTTCTTGAGAGGATTTAGACCCATCCTCATATTATCTTCTAAATAAATCACTTTAGAGTTATTTTAAATCAAAAATAAATTTATATTAATTTAATATTTTAAAGGATTCTAAGAGTGCCCCTCCCCTCTCTTATAAAAAGTCACCTCCTGCATCACTTACCCACACCACTTTGAGCCTTATATATTGATAAATAACTTCCCATTTCACCTCCAAACATTGTTAGCTATGTTATGGATATAGAAAGTGGGTTCCCTAGACCCAACTTGTATTGTACTTTGATTACCACTACATGTATGCAGTTTTTTATATATACATGTGTGTATCTTTCCACAATAGTGTAGATACTTCTACATCCATTTTGTTTATGGTAATTTCCTTAGATTACATGTCGTATCAAAGGGTTATAGCAGATCCCAGGATATAATAAGAACCCTGAGATGCCATGATAGTAATCTTAAAGTAATGTCCTATGGTCCAGTTACATCACTCTGAAAGGACACAGATGATGTGTGACCATCAGGTGCTGGGGGCTCATAAGCATTCAGACTTCTTCTAATGAAGTTCGCACTTGATTATCTCTATTAGTTTAAATCATGAGGATAGACCCGTATAATACGAACACCCCACTTTTCAGGTGTCATTGGTCGTTTCTATTTACAGACACATGTCATGGTCTCTAGACTTGAGATCATTATCAATGAATGTAATTTAATTTCAATATACTTTGATGCAAGGTAAAAACCATGGAGATAAAGTCGTCACGAGGTATTTTGTGTTGGGTAAATCTTTGGTGACATGACATTGATTGAATGATCAAGATATGATTTGTTGCTTCTGAGTTTAGGAAGAGATATCTCGGGTTTGGTTGATTAGGATGGCTGCACCTTCAGTAAATCCATGGACATGGTAGTGGAAGGTAAAACCTTCCAGAAAAATCAACAAATAAAATAAATAAAGATAAAGGATGATGAAACTAGTGTTCATTTTTCTTTATTCAGATATCGATGAAGAAGAGATTATATTACATAGACCATATTCGTAGGAAGGTAATTGTTTCTTTGACTTTACCTTATCTCTATAAAGGCCTTTATGGGTTTCTATACCCCACTCTTGGTCGGTGGATATTATTCACTGCTATTAAGATAAAGGCCTAGAGGGTGACACACTATAACACTTTGAGAATCTACCCTATTTTGGGAATAGGAATATAAAACTTGGTGGGCCCCACCAATGGGTCTGAGTATTATCCAAGTTCTTTGGATTACCAAGAAATAAATAAATTCTTTGATTATTCAAGCTTGGAATAATATGTTGAATATATTTATAACATGTATTTTAAAGTGATTAAGTAAATAAAATGATAAAATATTATTCGAATGGATTTAAATATCCAGGGTTCATTTAATATTTTCTAGAGAAGTGAGTTGAGTTATAGACTCAAGATTATCACGCAATATATATATTTAATATACATTGAAGTTAGTGATAAAATTATAAATATTATTTATGGAATAATTTAATTTGACATAAATAAATATTTATAAAACTTATATAGAGAATATCTAATACACGGGGGTCGGGAACCCATATCGAGTATTTTAGATAACCCCTATATGAGTAAGAGAGAGGATCTCTCCATGTAACTATTCATGTGTCAAATTTGAGAGCCTCTCTATCCTATTGGATTATAGAGAGATATTCTCTCAAGCAAGGAAGAACTTCAAGATTGTCCTTCTTGGATCAAAGTCTCTCACCTTGCGATGATCACTGATGCTTCGAAGATATCATTGGTGTACCACTCTAGCACCCAGATTCCTATGAATGACGCACGTGCAGATTTGAAAGGTGTGTATGGACAATCTAGAGGACTTCGACATCGAAGTCTTCAAGCAACGGTTGCTAGCATCCTGCGACGCCCTTGCACACGTTAGATCCAAACAAGGTACTTGTTTATTTTATTTTTGTGCTCTGTCAAATCCACATGTGGTCCTCAGACCGTACCGGGACTGTTCAACAGAGTCGACATTGTAATGTTGATATGATGATGTGAAAAATTTTAATTTCCCGGCCTATCGGCTTCCACTTCCTATCCCGGTACCTAATAGTGGTATTAGAGTGACGTGTGGTTTCTTAGAGTCGAAAAAAATTTAAATTGAATTTAATTTACGTACGGAGTATTAAATTGGTTCCAACGGATCTGAATGCACATCAATACATATATGAATGGATAAGTTATGGCCATTTGAAAATTTTAAAGGGATCGACATCGTCGTTTTTAATTTTCAGATTATTTTTATAAATAACACATTTTAATTTTATGCATGAATTATTCAGAGTACCGAAATCCAACCACGCTTTGGATGGAATCTGGTCCCCGAAATATTTCTAGTGTTTTTTATTTTTGGAGTTAAATAAAAATATTATGAGATAATATTATATTATTTTACTTAAATAAAAAAAATAATTTTAAAAGGGGGTAAATCCAGACTTGGGGTTAAGTCTTGTTTTATTTATTTATTTAAAGTTAAAATAATAGTAAAAAAAATTAATTTGGAGACTAAGACCCCAAAGTGAGTCTTCTTCCTTTTTAATATTTTAATTTAAAAAAAATGGAGTTATGTTTTGTCAAAAGACAAAACAAAAAAATTTAAAAAAAGGGGAGAGATGACCCAAAAGGGTCTTCCTTATTGTAGCGCGACGCCCCCCCTAAGGAAACCCTAGCCTCACCTCCCTTGTAGCCGCATAACCCCCCCCGCCGCCCTGGGTTCCCTCCCCTTCCCTTCCGGAGCCCTCGTGCGCCACCCATAACCTCAGCCTCCCCTCTACCTCACGTTGAACCGGCTCGACCGCGCTCTCCTGGATGACCCACGCTATATGGACACCTCACATGCCCCTCCTCACCGCTCTATGTAGCCAGACCAATACCCGACCTCCTTCTTTTTTGACTTCCCTTCATGATTCACCCCGCACTCCACATTCCGCTGCTGGCCCGCCCCGCCTCCCTGCTCGGTGCTGCACTGGAATAGTCGGCCACTACCCATGTGGATGGATAGAGCAGAAGGCTTCCACCCTTGCAGCTGGTCAGAGTAGTGGAGTGCCTCTCTTGCGGAATTCCGGATCAGTGCGCCTCTATCATAGCACCTTTCCAAAAGTCGTTGCCACTACGGGTGTTGCTGGACCAAGCGGATACACCACGATCAAGCCGCGGTCACGCCGTAGTCACTCCATGGTCCCGCCGTAGTCGTGTCGCGTTTACGCCGTGATTCCGCTCTGCTCCAGTAACACACCCTTGAGACGGTTCGTGGTCAATCTATAGTCCTTCCCCACCTAGAGGTAACCCCATTATTTAGTTTTATTTAATTTAGTTTTTTTAAATTAAATTAATTAGAATTATATTTTGGGGCTTAGTTTAATTTAATCTGAAACATTATTTTAATTTTAATTAAAATTAAATTAATTGTTTAATTTAATTTTAGAATTCAAATTAAATTAATAGTTTAGTTTAATTTTATAGTTAAAATTAAATTAATGGTTTAATTTAATTTTTGGAATTAAAATTAAATTAAACAAATGGAACTTATAAAAATAAATTAATTGAATTTATTTAAATTCCTTTAATTTATTTAAGTGCCAGTGTAATTTTTAAATTTTATTGCAGTTTAATTTTAATTTCACTTTATTTATATTGAATGGTCTTGAGCAAGAGACTGAACTGTGCATGTTCGGTTTAGTTGCTTATTTAATTATTTATTCAATAAGTGTGATGATTGTAATAATTAATTAGATAAATGATGGTCTGCAAATCATCTTTTAATTCAAATATGTATAAGGGATTGTGTGTCCAATGGACAAGTTGTATTTTGTACCCTTAGACCCCCTTTCCTGCATATGAGTATATTTATAATTAAACAGATATGATTCGAGGCACATACCCCACCAAGTCGAGGCAGTAATCTAGATGGGATCCAAGTGCATTGCAATGGGGATGGCTGTGACGTGAGTCAGGTGTTGACTCAGGTATGGATACCCCTAGGTCAAGATTGATCCATTATGGATTGATCATAATAGAATTCTCAAGACCAATCAGATTTCATGATTTACCTTTATGCATTGTTTATTATTTTTTGCGAGTGTATGATTATTGATTGATCACATATAATAGTAAACAAGATAAAAAATGCATAAAGAAGTGATGAGTGTATTTTTATTGTATGTTCAGTTGTGAGCACAACAATCTAGTATTAACATATAAATAAAAAAAATTATATTCGTCAATAAATATAAAAAATCCCTCAAAGATATATTAAGTCCAAAAGCCTTCCATTTCTCACATCTAAAAAAAACTGGGTGTTTGGGGTGCTCTTTAGCCGTAGTTGAGAGTGCCTCTTACTTCCTAGGTGTCTTTATGAGAGAAATGGGTTGAATTAACTAAAGTGAGTAGTCAAGGATTATCCATAGCTAACTTGCTATCACTTTAGAGGCAATATGTTGAGGGAATCAGGTTTGGATTCCAAAAGATGGGACTTTATTCAAAAACACAAGGAACCACAAGTCAAGTGGTTGGCCATCCTAGTTCTTACCTTGAAACCCTTCAAGTAGTGGAATACCCATATCTTTTAGACTATGAGGGAGGTTTCAAGGATCCTTTCCACTAGAGCACTCAAGCGACAGAGTATTCTAAATATAACAGTGAGGGCTATTTAGGTTCACTAAAATAGCGGGAGACATTAAAATGATATAATAATTTATTAATAAAATGTCAAAAGGTAATCAAGAAAATGTACTAACTACTAAATGATTATCTGATGTAGATTTAAAATGGAAATCACCAACACCACAAGTACTTTATCACTGCGATTGATTATGGATAAAGAAAATATCCTGACTAGAAATAACTTCCAAAAGTGGTACAGGTTCTTGTGCATATTACTATGCTAGGAAAGGAAGTTATATGTGATGGAATCCCCAGTTCCTATTGATCCTCCTCAAGTATCAAGCAAGGTGGAAAAAGATAAATAGAGAAATAATATAGATGATGCACTTGATGTTCAATGCATCATGTTGTCATACATGTCCAGCCAATTGCAAAAAATTCATGAGGACAAGGACACCTACAAGATGCTTTAACATCTCTAAGAATTATATCAGGAGAGGTCCAAGTAGGAAAGGTATGAGATTTCAAGTGCCCTTTGTAAGTGCAGGCTAGAAGAAGGGCACCAAGACGGTCCTCACATACTCAAGATTATTGGGCATATTGAGAGTTCAGAAGCCCTTGGGTTTAAATTGAACCAAGAACTAGAAGTGGATCTCATTCTTGCCTCTTTACCGTCAAGATTATTGACTTTTATTGTCAATTATTAAATGAATGATATGAAAAAGTCCCACCTGAACCTATTGGATTTATTTTGAAAATCTGAAAAGGATATGAAAAATACCAATTCATCTGTCCTTATGGTGAACAAGAAAAATAAGGGAAATGAAAAGGGGTCTAAGGCCAAGTCAAGGACAAAGACACAAATGCATTTCCCTACAAAGAAGCCAAAGATTTAGAGGCAAATTAATGAGAAGGAAACTGTCTACTTTGGATGTGGAAATAATGGCCACTGTAAGTAGAATTGCATAGCTAAGAAGAAGAAACAAAACGATGCTTCTACTTCTGATATTTTTGTCATTGAATGCAATCTATATTTATCTAAAATTTGGGTATTGGATATGACATGTGGCTCACAAATTTGTATTCATATAAAAGAACTAAGTAGGTTCAAGAAGATTGAAAAAGGTGAAGTGTATATCTGAGCTGCAAATGGTGCAATTTTGGAAGCCTTAGCAGCGGGAGACAATCACTTAACCTTGCCAAGTGGTTTGATTCTAGTTTTAAACAATTTCTATTATGTACCTTATATTACCAGGAACATTATATTTGTGTCGAGTTTAGATACTATGAGTTTTTATTTCAAGTTTGGAAATAGATATTTTCTCTTTTATAGGGATAAAATATGTTATGGTATGGAAGATCTTAATAATGGTTTAAACATACAGGAACTCGAGAACCCCGTAATGGAAATCAATGACAAAAACAACTAACATGACTCAAATATCACCCATATATGGAACTTCAATCTTGGTCATGTAAAAGAGAAGAGATTATGAAGATTACATCAAGAAGGGTATTTAGACTCGATACATTTAGAACTCTTAGATGTATATCAAGATTGTTTACAAGGAAATATGACCGAAGCACCTTTCTCAGGAAAGGTAGAAAGAGACAATGCAATACTGGAATTAATACATAATGATTCATGTGGTCCATTTCCAATAGAGACAAGGGATGGTTTTTCATACTCCATTACTTTTACTGATGTCTATAGTAGGTATGGCTATATCTAATTAATGAGGTATAAGTATGATTCCTTTTGGTTTTTTAAGGAATACCAAAATGAAGTAGAAAACCGACTTGGTAAGAAGATAAAAGCACTCCGCTTAGACCAAGGTGGAGAATATATTAACCAAGATTTGATTGATCATTTGAAGGAGTGTGGGATAGTATCCCAACTCACTTATCCCTATAAACCACAATGGAATAGTGTTAGTGAAAGGAGGAATAACACATTTCTAGACATGTTTAGATCAATTATGAGTAATATAACTCTTCTATTATCCTTTTGGGGATACTCTTTGTAGACAGAAGAATATACCCTTAACCGAGTACCAAATAAAGTTGTAGATGGGATTCCATACGAGTTATAGTATAAAAAGAAACAAATTCTAACACACATATGTGTATGGGGGTAAAAGGCATTTTTCAAGACTTTACGAAGTGAAAAATTAGCATCCATAAGCACAAAGTGAATATTTATAGGTCATACTAAAGAAACTAGAGGATATTACCTATATAAACCTTTAGAAAGAAAAGTTATTGTGGCTAGATACACCATATTTCTAGAAATAGAACACATTTCTATTGGAAATAGTGGGAGCAAGATTGACTTCAATGAAGTTAATGCTCCAGATGCACAAGAGATGGTAGAGGAACAATCTTCACAAGAGAAAGTGGAAGAAGAAGTTTTTCCTAATACACAAATACTGCATAGATCTATGCGAGAGGTTAGAAAACCCAAGCGTTATGGTTTTCTTGTCACTGAGTCAGGTGACACATTAGTCCTTAAGGATGATGAACCTCTAACCTACAAGGAAGCAGTAGAAGGAAAAGAAGCTGCTAAATGGAAATAAGCCATGAATTCTTAGATGGATTCCATGTACCAAAATAAAGTTTGGATTTTGGTAGACCCGTTAGCTGATGTAAATCCCATTGGATGAAAATGGGTATTCAAGAAGAAGCTGGACATGGATGGTGAGGTTAATAACTTTAAAGAAAGACTGGTTGCAAAGGGTTTCAGACAACATCAAAGAATTGACTATGATGAAACCTTATCACTAGTAGCAATGCTTAAATACATCAAGATATTGCTTGTAATAGTAGCTTTTCATGATTATGAAATTTGGAAAATGGATGTCAAAACTACTTTTCTAAATGGGAAGTTGGTTGAAGATGTCTATATGACTCAATCCAAAGGGTTTGTCAAGTCAAATAATTCTAATAAAGTTAGCAAGCTACAGAGATCCATTTATGGATTAAATCATGCATCACAATCATGGAATGTTTATTTTGATGAGGCTATAATATAATTTGGTTTTGTAAAAAATGAAAGCAAGCCTTGTGTCTATAAAAATGTTGAAGGGAGTGCCATCATTTTCCTAGTGTTATATGTTGATAACATATTAATAATGGTAAATGAGGTACATGTATTGCATTCAGTTAAGACTTGGTTAAATGAATGATTCTCTATGAATGAATTAGGTGAAGTAGCTTATATTCTAGGGATCAAGATCTATTGAGATAGATCTCAAAGGCTGCTTGGGATAAGTCAAAGAACATATATTATCAAGGTACTCAAAAGGTAAAATATGTAATAATCCAAGAGAGGATTGTTTCCTATGTCACATGGTATAAATCTCTCTAATAAAATGTGTCCAAAAACACAGGAGGAGATTCAAAGAATGATTATAATCCCTTATTCCTCGGTAGTGAGTTCTATCATGTATGCCATGCTATGTACTAGGTTTTATGTTGCCTTTACTTTAAGCATGTTGGGTAGATATCAAGACAATCTAGGAGAGCTGCATTGGGAAGCTATTAAAACTATTCTAAAGTACTTGAGAAATACTAAGGATATGTTCCTGGTGTATGAAGGAGATGAAGAACTAGTAGTGAGGGGATACACTGATGCTATTTTCAAGATAGATCATAAGGATCTAAAATCTAAGTCAGGATACATCTTTTTTCTGAATGGTGGTTCAGTGAGATAGCGAAGCTCAAAGCAAGCTGTGGTTGCCGATTCTATAGAAGAGTTCGAATATATTGCAGCTTCTGATGTAGAAAAGGAAGCAGTCTGGATATGCAGCTTTATCTCAGACATTGGTGTTGTGCCTAGCAGTGTAGACCATGTTCTAGTATATTTCGATAATACTACTGTAGTGGTGCTTGCTAAGGATCCCAGGTCTCACCAGAGGACAAAGAATATTCTTTAGAAGTTTCATCTCTCAAGGAATTTTTCTCGAAGAGGTGAAGTCGCAGTTAACAGTGTAGCCATAGAGGACAACATGGAAGACCCCCTATACAAAGCCATTTCTCAGCAGAATCATGATTCTCACGTGAGAAATAGCAGATTAAAACCTATTAGTAGTTGGATCTAGTACAAGTGAGAGTGTTGAAAGTGGGTTCCCTATACCAAAATTGTATTATACTTTGATTACCACTACATGTATGAAGTTTTTTATACATAAATGTGTTTATCTTTCTATAATTTTTCAGATACTTCTGCATCCATTTTTTATAGCAATTTCCTTATATTACATGTCGTATAAAAGGGTTATATTAGATCCCATGCTATAATGAGAATCGAGAGATTCCATGACAGTAATATTAAAGTAACGTCCTATGGTCTAGTTACATCATTCTGTAAGGACACAGAAGATGTGTGACTATCAAGTCCTGGGGGATCATAAGCATTGAGACTTATTCTCTTGAATTTCTCACTTAATGATCTATAATAGTTGAGATCATGAGGAAATACCCACATAATAGGAACACCACATGTTTCAAGTGTCATTGGTCGTTCCTATCTATGAATATGTGTAATGGTCTCCAGAATTGAGATCATTATCAATGAATGTAATTTAATTACGTACTTTGACGCAAGGTGAAAACCAAGGAGATAAAGTCATGGAAAGGTATTTTGTGTTGGGTATGTCTTTGGTGACGCAACATTGATTGAATGATCAAGATACGATTTTTCGCTTTCGAGTTTAGGAAGAGATATCTTGGTCCTAGTCGATTAGGATGGTTTCACATTCATTAAATCCATGGCCATGGTAGTGGAAGGTATGAATATCAAGAAAAATCAACAAATAAAATAAAGAAAGATAAATAATGATGTCACTAGTGTGCATTATACTTTATTGAGATATTGATGACAAATATATTATATTACACATACCATGTTCATAAGAAGGTAGTCGTTTCTTTGACTTTTCCTTATCTCTATAGGGTCCTTGATGAGTTACTAGACCCCACTCTTAGTCAGTAGATATTATTCACTACTATTGAGACAAGGGCCTAGAGGGTCACACACTATAGCACTTTGAGAATCCACCCTCTTCTGGTAATAGGAATATAGAACTTGGTGGGCCCCACCAATGGGTCCGAGTATTATCCAAGTTCTATGAATCACCAAGTAATAAATAAACTATTTAATTATTCAAGATTGTAATAATATGTTGAATTTAGTTATAACATGTATTTACAAGCGATTAAGTAAATACAAAGGTAAAATATTATTTTAATGGATTTAAATATCCAGGGTTCGTTTAATATTTTCAAGAGAAGTGATTCGAGTTATAGACTCATGTTTATCACACAATATATATATTTAATATATATTGTATCTAGTGATATAATTATAAATATTATTTATGGAACAATTTAATTTGACATAAATAAATATTTATAAAACTTATACAGAGAATATCTAATACACGGGGGCTGGGAACCCATACCGGGTATTTTAGATATCCCCTATATAAGTAGGAGAGTGGATCTCCCCAATTGACTATTAATGTGTCAAATTTGAGAGCCTCTATCTCCTCCTAGATTCTAGAGAGAGATTCTCTCAAACATGGAAGAACTTTAAGATTATCCTTCTTGGATCGAAGTCTCTCACCTTGCAGTGATCACTACCGCATCGAAGATATCATTGGTGTACCGTGCTAGCACCCAAATTCCTATGAACGAAACACATGCAGATTTGAAATGTGTTTTTGGATGATCTAGAGGACTTATGAATCAAAGTATTCGAGCAATGATTGCCAGCATCCTATGACGCACTTGCGCACGACAGATCCTAAAAAGGTACTTGTTCATTTTATATTTGTGCTCTGTCAAATCCACGCGTGGTCCTCAGACCGTATCAGGATAGTTCACCGGAGTCGATGTCATAAAGTTACTCCGGTGATGATTTTTTTAATTTCCTAGCCCATCGGCTTCTGATTACCATCCCAGTACCTAACACTGGAGGTACTTGTCTTCTAAAAATACCACCCCTAATGTCCCTAAGAAGATATCCAAAAGAAGTCCATCAAAGAAGAGGTAATTGTTTTACTAACTCATTCAAGTTAATTTCTTATTATACATACTATTAAAATGTTGTTTCCATACTAAAGTAATAAATCCAGTATAATATATATGGTGATATTTTATTATTATCATGGGACAACCATATTCCTTTTTTATCCATCATACGAAAAATAATATAACCATGCGTGTGTACATACGACTTACTGTCCCCACGCTGTGGTGTAATTTATTTTTAATCACCACTTTATTTGGATGAGTATAATGAGGAATATAAATTATATTGATTATGTATAATTAATATACCATCCAATTACTCACCACTTTACCATTACGTGATGATATCATCACTCATGCGTACGTACGACCTACCGTCTCCACGATGCGATGCAATTCATCCTCCATGGTAACCATTTAATAATTATAATAAAAATGTATATAATGAATAAATATAATATTTATGAACTTAATATAATTCTATTTGTGAATAAAACATATCATATGTATAAAAAACATGACTTATATGACAAAATATGTATAGGAAAATGAAACAGTTAACACTCAAAACTATGGTAATAATAAAGGATCATTAACAAAATGGTATAAGAGGATCATATATGATATCATAAATATGGATATGGTTCTTGTATAATTTAATAAAATGATTTAACCATTATAAAATAGTTTAACACACCCTAAACTAAAGGAAAGTACGAGGTAAGGGTTAATTTCACCATCTCATTATTATTCGAGATTGTTTATACGTAAGTATTTAATGAGAAATATTTATCATCCATGTCCATGTTTCTTAAAAATATATTTCAAAATAATATTATTATTCTTATAAAAAATTTTAAAGTCATTTTTACCCATGTTTTTATTTTTATAAAATGTTTGGAAAGGAATATTTTTTTTCATTTTTCAAAATTTGTAATTTATGACCATTTTGAAAAAATATGGAAGGAATGTTATTTTTTAAAATTATATGTCATGAGAAAAGATTCTTTTACAAACTTACAAGATTCTTTACACTGAAATTTTTTTCTTTTTAAATTCTATTCCCATTTTAAAATAATTTCAATATAAAAGGGGTATTTCTCTTAAGATGTTTTCAATGATTTTATTAGAATACTTTCATCTATGCCAACATACGTGGTGGGAATTTATGATAAATTGAGGTTGGTCTCTTAAGATACCATCTACCATATTTTATTGGAAGGGTTTATGATATGTTTTCATATGAATGTTCTATTTTGATACCATTCATGATTTATGGTTAATGTATTGATATTTCATATTCTAGTTTTAATACGGATATTTATGTTGGTTATGTTTCACACATTTCATATGAGGAATGAATTGGACTTAGTAAATGATGGGAAAGTCTTGCTATAGCCCCCATATGCACCGGTAGGTCTCATGAGACAAAATAGTTGGGGTATTGGCTGATGTCTTACCCCTTTATGTATCGTGTCTTTGATGAAGCCTTGATGGTATGTTTATGATGTATGAAATTATTAATTCCCTCATTATGAGATTATTTATTGATATTCCATGTGATTATTCAACTAGTAGAATACCTATGGTTATGTATATTTCTCATGTGGCTATTTATATGGAATTATTTTATTAGATTATATCCCTTCTACATTATGATTAAGATTATGTTTTAATGACATGTGTTTTTATTTATTCACCTTACCTTATTGTTTATGTTTATTTATGATAGATTTAACTATATTTTTTACCCTTACTGAGCATATGAGATCACTCCTTTCTTATCATTCATTTGTCCCAAGATGTGAAGATGTATATTATAACTGAATTGTAAGGATAATCAAAGGGAATAAGTGTATTTTAAAATTATTTACTATGTTGTTTTTCATTTCAATATGTAATGTAAAAATTATGTATGTAATATATATTCCAAAACTTCTAAACTTATTTGTCCCATGGGATTTGAAACTTGCATCTATGCTATTGTAATAAAGTAAAGCACCACCTCTAGGATACTGGGGTCAAGGTTGTTATAGTTGGTATCAGAGAGAGTTTAGTAGCAAAATTGGAAACTATATTTAGTATAAATAGATTAGGGAACATAAACCTAAGATTAACTTGAGGATAAGTTTAAAATAAAGTCCTAGAATTTTGGTAAGGTAGAGACTATGTGAGTATTCCTAGAAATACATCCCTTTTTGGAAACTACAAGAGGATGTGGTTCTGGTATAGATGTACCTATGAGTAACAACTCCAAAAATGTGCATCGGGCTTGAATCGATATAACCAGGTACACGAAAAGGGAACTTACTACGCACCTGGTTTGACACTTCTATGGGATATTCTTAGGATAATTCACATTTTCTTTAAAAACCATTATAAAGTATTAAGAAGTAAATATTTCCCCAAAGAGACCATCTTTATGATTATGAGACTAGATTCACATAAATTTTACAAATTATTTTAAGTATTTTACTAGTTCTAGGATTATACATTATGATATGATCTAACCTAGTGTATGTCATCATTTTAAAATGGTTCCTTGTAGAAGTGTGAACGTTATCGATGCAAGTGATCCAAAGAGTAAGAAGGATCATATCGTTCATGGACTTAAGCCAATATTTCAAAGGTAAATAGTCTCCCAAGAATTCTTATCATTTGAGGACATAATATCACATGATAACGGGACAAGAAAAGATTACTCTAAGTATTATGGATTTGGAGGGAAGCACACAAATAAGAGGAAAGTTGAAAAAAATGTATAAAGGGAAGAAGGGAAAGAAGTATTTTCAAACATGTAATTTGGGAAATAATCAACTTGGTACTTTCTTAAATAGAGTGGGAGTTTTATAAAAGTGTGGATATAAAGGACACTATGTTTGGGATTTCAAGGATAAGAAAAAGGTTTTGAATGTGCAATGTTTCAAATATAATGAAACGAGGCACTATGTAAATGAATGTCCCAAGTGTCAAGGAAATACAACTCATAAATAACAATGGGATCAAGATTATGCTTATTCTATTACTAAAGTCAAAGTGGAATAATAAATGTATTTGTTTTTTTTGGATTCAAGAATTATGTTATGATATCTTGATTATAAGATTCATAAGATAAATAAGTATTTTACTGTAGTACTTTTTCATTAGGGATTTGAGATTGTATGGTACCAAGAAAAGTGACTTAGAAGCAAGTTAAACTTTTGGGAAAATATATGGTTGAGGGAATGATTACCCTAAATATGTTACTAATATCAAGATATCAATATCAGAATAAAGAGATGATTTATTTAGATAAAGGAAATTGGATAGTATTGACTACCTTTGAACTGATTAATTGTTTTTTTGAAAAAGTTGTTTATGCCATCATTGATGGAGTTTATAAAATTATTGGATTTAAGAAGTATATCCAATAACCTGTTTATATTTAAGGAATAATGAAGCATGCATGTTTTCAATAAGTTTTTATAGTAATTCAAGTTATTACCATGATTCAAGAAAATATAAGGAGAAGGTATTCACATGTTTGGAATGTGACAAATAATAACTTCTTAATGTTGTAAAAATATTAATGATAAGTTAATTTTGAAAAAGTTAACCATTTATGAGAAAGTTTAAGTTGATCTTTGGAAAAGGTTTTAGAGGTTAATTTATCACTTTACCCTATGACAGAACTTGGGATATGAAATATAAATAGTTCAAGGAACAACTAAAGGATAAGATTGTGTTTATTGAAATGTGTGAAGTAATTATATTTCTATATATTCTTATATAGTGAAATAATTCCTCTAATCTAGAAAAATAATCTAAAAACAAAAAAAATGTTATTTTTTTTTGAAAATATGGAATTTTAAATCATCATATATTTATGGCTTTTAGGCCCTCAATTTTCTATTGACCATTCACTTGTTTGGGATTGATGACCTCAATCACCCCCTACAAATATGTAGGCTTTTCCTCTATGTACGTATCTCTAATTTCCACTAATGTTATCCTATTTGATTTCCTGGTTTTTTAGTGACCTTCACATCTCCATTTCCTACTTATTAACCCTATTTAAGATGTGGATTCTTCAACAATAGTATTTTCAAATATCAAACTCTTGATTACTAAGATCAAGTTTAAATTTTGAGGACATAATTTAATTAAGATAGGGAGAATGTAACACCCCATGAATTTATAATATTTTTATTTTTATTTTTAATATATTATATATCTTATATTTCATGAAACCATAAGTTAGCTTGTGTTACATGTAAAAGCGAATTTCTTCGATAGGTTCCATTATACACAAGACTGAGGTTTTCCAAACAACATTATATTATTAAAATATTATTACAATAAGATATAACCTAGCCATTAAATAAAATTATGAATAGTATTAAATTAATTATGAAAATATATGGGTTATAAAAATATAATATGAATTCATTGGTTACTAATTAATTAGAAAGAAAAATATAAACCAATTGAATATAAAAGAAATATGTTTTTATGATCTGAAATACATTTTGTCTTAATAAATTAAATTAATTACTATTAGAGTATGATATTAATGAAATATCTATGTTATATATTCATTAAAATATTTTTTTTATTCATATAACAGATTTTATAGGCATAAGATATGAACAAACCCAATTTTATGCATAAAAAACCTATATTTCTCTAAAGGTAGTTTTACCATCTTTTTATAAAGAACCTATTTAAAATCCAATTTTGACACATTTATATATTAAATTTGAAAAAATAAACTGATTATATTTATGAGTAATATAAAAATTTACTTTGGTTGAATTTTGGGTATTTTTCTAATAAGTTTCATGTTTTGATGAATAGTGAAAAATACTAATTTTTAATTGAAAACAACTTTTTTCATTGAAATAATTTATAGTGTTAAATTATATTATTAAATAGTTATAAAGTATAAATTTATTATTTTTTGATCATTTAACCCAATTTAGGTCAGTGGCATCAACTTACGATGAATTTAGATATAAACATGTTTCAATCTTTTGCATGTTTTTAACTTTAAACCCATTTTCTCACCTCGTTAACAAGATTAATTTAAAATTAATTTCTTCAATTTATTTGTTATGAATTTTGTAAAATGGATTACATATTTATAATAATTAGGTCTAAATTATGTAAATAGTTTTTTTTTAATTTTTGGGTATATGAATAGTAACTTTAGTAAATTTTTTATTTAACATGGTTAAGGGTAAATTGAGAAATTAAAGGTAAAAATAATATTATAATATTATAAAGTTACCCTAAAACTTGTCTTAATTTAATTTTATGAGTGTGTTTTGACCAAAATCAAACTTAGGCCAAAATTATAATCCTTTTTAGCCACTTGAGTAAGAATATGACATTTATAATATTTTATTTAAAGATAAGTTAAAAATGTTATACTCATGTTTTTAATAAGTATTACATTTTTAATATTTGGTTATATAGAAGATAAATTATAATATAAATTTTCCTTTGAAATATAATAAAAGTATCTTTATCCTGATTTTTTTTTAATTTTTAGAGAATAAATAATTTAATTAAAGGATTTTAAAATAATGATGCAGTAATTGTTTAATCAAAGGAAATATCAAATAAATGATATTAAAAATATTCAAATAAATATAATTTAACAAAATTAATGAAATAATTTTTTTGAATATAACTTATACATTTTAGTGATATATTATAAGTATTGGTTTGAAATTATCTTGTTTTTATGATATTTTTATAAAGAAAAATAATGAATAGTATCAAAATTAATATAAGTGATACTTTAAAATAAATAAAAATTCATTAAATGATATACAATTAATTAAAATATATGATTTTCTAACTAAATATCATAAGGTTAAATATGTCACCGATGATTCCTTTGGGATTCTTTTGGCATTTTATTCTACAAATATTAACCCTATAGAGTAAAAATCCAAGTTATCATGGTAAGAGTTAAATTGTTTAACTAAGGGTTAAAGTCAAAGGATAAGGTTAATAATGTTACCTAAAAAAGTCTAAAAATAATTTTTTGGGAGGATTTAGACCCATACTCATATTATATTTTAAATAAATCACTTTATAGTTATTTTAAATCAAAAATAAATTTATATTAATTTAATATTTGAAAGGATTCTAAGATGCCCCTCCCCTCTTTTATAAAAATTCACCTCCTCTGTCATTTACGCATACCTCTTTGAGCCTTATAAATGGATAAAAAACCTCCCATTTCTCTTAAAAACATTCTTAGCTATGTTCTAGAGGTCCTTGTCTTCTAAAAATACCACCCCTAGTGTCCCTAAGAGGATATCCAAATGAAGTCCATCAAAGAAGAGGTAATTGTTTTACCAAATCATTCAAGTTAATTTCTTATTATAATTACTCTCACAATTTTGTTTCCATAATAAAGTAATAAATCTAGTATAATATATATTCTTATATTTTATTATGATTATGGGACAACCATATTCCTCACTCTATCCATCTTATAAAAAACAATTTCACCGCGTGTGCATACGTACGACTTACCGTCTCGATGATGTGGTGTAATTTGTTTCTAATCACCACTTTATTTGGATGAGTATAATGATGAATATAATGGATATAAATATTAAATTATATTTATTATGTATAATTAATATACCATCCAATTCCACACCACTTTACCATTATGTGATGATACCATCGCTCATGCGTACGTACGACCTACCATCTCCGCGACGCGATAAAATTCATCCTCCATGATAAACATTAAATAATGATCATAAAAATGTATATGATGAATAAATATAATATTTATGAACTTAATATAATTATTTATGTGAAGAAAATAAATCATAAGCTCAAGAAACCTGACTTATATGAAAAAATATGCATAGGAAAATGAAACAGTTAACACTCAAAACGATGGTAATAATAAATTATCATTAAAAAAATGATATAAGAGAATAATATATGATATCATAAATATGGATATGGTTATTTTATAATTTAATAACATGATTTAACCATTATAAAAGAGGTTAACACACCCTCAATGAAAGTAAAGTATGAGGTACGGGTTAATTTCAGATTGTCATTATTATTCAGGATTGTTTATACGTAAGTATTTAATGGGACATATTTATCATCCATGTACATGTTTCTTAAAAATATATTTAAAAATAATAATTCTATTCTTATAAAAAATTTTAAAGTTATTTTTACCCATTTTTGAATTTTTATAAAACATTTTGAAAGAAATCATTTTTTCATTTTTCAAAATTGGTAATTTATGACCTTTTTGAAAAAATAATGAAGGAATATTATTTTTTTAACTTATTCTGCATGAGAAAACCTTCCTTTAAAAACTTACAAGATTTTTTTCACTTATTTTTTTTTCATTTAAAATTTCATGCCCATTTTAAAATAATTTCAATATAAAAAGTGGTATTTATCTCAAGAATTTTTTAATGATTTTATTAGAATACTTTCATCTATGCCAATATCATTTGTTGTATTTTCTGTTTAATTGAGGTTCGTCTCTTAAGATAAAATCTAACATATTTTATTATAAGGGGTTATGATATGTTTGACTGTGTATGTTCTATTTTTATACCATTCATGTTTTATGGTTAATGTATTGACATTTTATATGCTAGTTTTAATATGGATCTTTATGTTTCTTATGTTTCACCCTTTTTATATGAGGAATGATTTGGACTTAGTAAGTTATGTAAAAGGAATTCCCTCGATGCATCGGTAGTTCTCATGACATAAAATTGTTTCAGTATTGGATGATGTCTTACCTGTTTATGTATCATGTCTTTTACGAATCCTTGATGGTATGTTTTTGATGTTCGACATTATGTATTCCCTCATTATGAGATTATTTATTGATATTTCATGTGATTATTCAACTAGTAGAATATCTATGGTTATGTATATTTCTCATGTGTATATTTATATGGAATTATTTGATCAGATTATATCCCTTCCATATTATGCCCAAGATTTTTTTAATGGAATATGTTTTTAGTTATTCACCTTATATTATTTTTTATGTTTATTTATGATAAATTTAAATATATTTTTTACCTTTACTGAGCATTTGAGATCACCCCTTTCTTATGTTTCATTTTTACTAGTATGTAAAGATGTATAATATAACTAAATTTTAGGGATAATAAAAGGGAATAAGAGTGTTTTCATAGTATTTAATATGTTTTTTTCTTTTCAAGATGTAATGTAAAAATTATGTATGTAATCTAGCTTCCAAAAATTCTAAACATATTGATCCCATGGGATTTGAATCTTATATCTATCCTAATATAATAAAGTAAGGCACTAGCTCTGGGATACTGGGGTCGGGGTTGTTATTGTTGGTATCAGAGCAAGTTTAGCATCAAACTTGGAAACTAGATTTAGAAAACATAGATTAGGGCACATAAAACTAAGATAAACTCGAGAATATGTGTAGAATAAAGTCCTAGAATGTTGTAAAGGTAGATATTATGTGATTATTACTATAAATACATCCATTTCTGTATACTACAATTGGATGAGGTTTTGGATTAGATGTACCTAGGAGTTTCAACTCCAACAAGGTGTGTCGGGCCAGACTCAATGTAACCTGGTACATGAGAACAGACCTTACTACGCACATGGTTTGACACTCCTAGGGGATATACTTAAGATAATTCACATTTTCTTTACAAACCATTATAAAGGATTTATAAGTAAATATTTCTCCAAAGAAACCACATTTATGATTATGATACTAGATTCACATAAATTTTACAATTTATGTTAAGTATTTTACTACTTCTAGGATTATACATTATGATATGATCTAACCTAGTGTATGTCGTTATTTTGAAATGGCGCATAGTAGGAGTTTGAACCTCAACGATGGAAGTGATTCAATGAGTAAGAAGGATCATATAGTTCATGGTCTTAAGCCAATATTTCACAGGAAAATAGTCTCCCAAGAATTATCATCATATGAGGACATAATATCACATGATAATGGGACAAGAAAAGAGTACTCTATGTATTATGGCTTTTGAGGGAAGCATGCGAGTAAGAGGAAAGCTGAAAAAAATTTGGATAAAGGGAAGAAGGGAAAGATGTATTTTTACACATGTAATTATGGAAATAATCAACTTGGTACTTTCTTAAAAGGAATTAGAGTTATATAAAAGTGTGGATATAAAGGAAACTGTGTTTGGGATTGCAAGGATAAGAAAAATTATTCAAATGTGCAATGTTTAAAATATAATGAAATGAGGCACTATGCAAATGAATGTCCCAAGTTTCAAGAAAATACAACTTAGAAATAAAAATGAAATCAAAGTAAATATTATTCTATTACTACAGTAAAAGATGAATAATTAATGTATTTGTTTTTTTGGATTCAAGAATTAGGTTACGATATTTTGATTTTAAGAGTCATATGATACATAAGTATTGTATTTTTTTACTTTTTCATTAAGGATTTGAGATTTTATGGTACCAAGAAAAGTGACTCATTAGCAAGTTAAAATTTTGGGAAAACATATAGTTGAGGGAACAATTAACCTTAATATGTTACTAATACCAAGATATCGATATCGGATAAAACAGATGATTTATTTAGATAAAGTAAATTGTATAGTAGTGACTACCTTGTAATTGATTAACGGTTTTTTGAAAACGTGGTTTATTCCATCATTGATGGAGTTTACAAAATTATTTGATTTAAGAATTATATCCAATAACCTATGTTCTATTTATGAAATAAAGAATCATACACGTTTTCAATAAGGTTTTATAGTAATTCGAGTTATTACCATGACTTAAGGATAAGGTATTCAGATGTTTGGAATGTGACAAATAATAACTGCTTTATGTTAGGAAAAGATTAATGATAAGTTCATTTTGAAAAAATTAACCATTTTTGAAATGGTTTAAGTTGATATTTGGAAAAGGTTTTAGAGGACAATTTATTAATTCACCCTTTGATGTAATTTTTTATATGAAATAGAAATAGTTCAAGGCACAACCAAAAGATAAGACTGTGCTTATAGAAATGTATCAAGTAATTATATTTACCTACATTATTATAGAGTGAAATAATTCCTCAAATATAGAAAAATAATCTAAAAACACAAAAATGTTATTTTTTTTTGAAATGATGGTATTTTAAATCATAATATATTTATGGATTTGAGGCCCTCAATTTTCCACTGATCATTCACTTGTTTGGGATTGATGACCTCAATAACTCCCTAAAAATATTTATGCTTTTTCTCTATGTATGTATCTCTAATTCACTGTAATGTTATCCTATTTGAATGATTTGTTTTGTAGTGAAATTCACATTTACATTTCTTACTTATTAAAAATATGTGTTATTAACCCTATTTACAATGTAGATTCTTAAACAATAGTATTTTAAAATATCAAACTCTTGATTACTAAGATCAAGTTTAAATTATGAGGACATAATTTAATTAAGATGGGGAGAATGTAACGAACCATAAATTTATAAGATTTTTCATTTTAATTTCACGATATTATTTATCTTATAATGCATGAAACACTAAGTTATATTATGTTACATACAAGATATAATTTCATTGATATCTTCCATTATACGCAAGACTGCGTTTTTCAAAAAAATATTATATTATTAAAATATTATTATAATAAGATATAACTTAGACATTAAATAACATTTATGAATAGTATTAAATTATTTATTAAAACATATGGGTTATAAAAATATAATATTAATTCATTGGTTACTAATTAATTATAAATAAAAATATAAACCAATTGAATATAAAAAAAATATTTTTATTTTTATGCTACTAAAGGAATTTTTTCTTAATAAATTAAATTAATTACTATTAGTGAATGATATTATTGAAATTTATATGTTATATATTCCAAATATTATTTTTTATATTCATATAATAGATTTTATAGGCATAATATATGAACAAACCCAATTTTATGCATAAAAAACTATATTTTTCTAAAGGCACTTTTACCACCTTTTAATGGCGAACATATTTTAAATCCAATTTTGACACATTTATATTTTGAAAAAATAAACTTATTATATTGATTAGTAATATAAAAATTTAATTTGGTTGAATTTTGGGTATTTTTCTTATAAGTTTCATGTTTTGATGAATAGTGAAAAATACTAATTTTTAATTGAAAACAATTTTTTCATCAAAATAATTTATAGTGTTAAATTATATTATTAAATTTTTTTAAAGTATAAATTGATATTTTTTTATTATTTAACCCAATTTAGGTCAGTGTAATCAAATTTACATTGAATTTAGATATAAAAATGTTTCAATCTTTTACATGTTTTTAACTTTAAACCCATTTTCTCACCCCATTAATGAGATTAATTTTAAATTAATTTCAACAATTTATGTGTTATGAATTTTGAAATATGGATTAAATATTTTGAATAAGTGGGTCTAAATTATCTAAATAGGTTTATTTTATTTTTTTATATCAATAGTAACTTTAGTAGATTTTTTATTTAGCACCGTTAAGGGTAAATCAGACAATTAAAGGTAAAAATATTATTATAATATTATAAAGTTACCCTAAAACTTGTCCTAATTTAATTTTATGAGTGGATTTCGACCAATTTAAACCTTAGGAATAAATTATAATCTTTTTTAGCCACTTGAGTAAGAATATGACTTTTATAATATTTTATTTAAAGATAAGTTAAAAATGTCATACTCATGTTTTTAATAAGTATTACATTTTTAATACATGGTTATATAGAAGATAAATTAGAATATAAATAATCCTTTGAAATATAATAAAATTATATTCATCCTGATTTTTTTTTAATTTTTAGAGAATAAATAATTTAATTAATGGCTTTTAAAATAATGATGTAGTAATTGTTTAATCAATGGAAATATCAAATAAATGATATTAAAAATATTAAAATAAATATAATTTAACAAAATTAATGAAATACACAAATTTTAAATATAACTTAGACATTTAAGTGATATATTATAAGTATTTTTTTGATGTTATCATGTTTTTATGATATTTTTATAAAGAAAAACAATGAATAGTATCTAAAATGATATAAATGATACTTTAAAATAAATAACATTTCATTAAATGATATACAATTAATTAAAATATAAAATTCTTCCAACTAACTATAATGAGGTTAAATATGTTACTAATGATCCATTTGGGGTTATTTTGGCTTTTTATAGTACAAATATTAACCCTAAAGAGTAAAAATTCAAGTTGTAATGGTAAGAGTTAAATGGTTTAACTAAGGGTTAAAGCCAAAAGATAAGGTTACTAATGTGACCTAAAAAAGTCTAAAAATAATTTTTTGAGAGTATTTATACCCATACTCATATTATATTTGAAATAAATCACTTTATATATATTTTAAATTAAAAATAAATTTATATTAATTTAATATTTTAAAGGATTCAAAGAGTGACCCTCCCCTCTCTTATAAAAAGGCAACTCCTTTATCACTTACTCACACAACTTTGAGCATTATATCTTGATAAAAAAATTCAAATATCTCCTCCAAATATTCTTAGATATGATCATGAGGTCATTTTCTTCTAAAAAGACCACCCCTAGTGTCCCTAAGAAGATATTCAAAGGAAGTCAATCGAAGAAGAGGTAATTGTTTTACCAACTCATTCAAGTTAATTTCTTATTATAATTAATATTACAATGTTTTTTCCAAACTAAATTAATAAATCCATTATAATATATATTCTGAGATTTTATTATCATTATGGTAAAACCATATACTTCCTTTTATCCATCCTACGAAAAACAATATCACCGCGCATGCGTACGTATGACTTATCTTCTCCACACTGTGGTGTAATTTGTTTTTAATCACCAATTTATTTGGATTAGTATAATGGTGAATAAAATGGATATAAATAATAAATTATATTGATTATTTATAATTAATATACCATCCAATTCCTCACCACTTTACCATTATGTGATGATATCGTTGCTCGTGCGTACGTATGACCTACCGTCTCCACGACGCGATTAGATTCATCCTCCATGATAACCATTTAAGTGTGATCATAAACATTTATATGATGAATAAATATAATATTTTTGAACTTAATATCATTCTTTATGTGAATAAAACATATCATTTGCATAATAAACATGACATATATGACAAAACATGCATAGGAAAATGAAATAGTTAACACTCAAAACAATGGTAATAATAAAGTACGATTAAAAAAATGATATAAGAGGATAATATATGATATCATAAATATGGATATGGTTTTTTTATAATTTTATAAAATTATTTAAAAATTATACAAGTGTTTAACACACCCTCAACTAAAGGAAAGTACGAGATAAGGGTTAATTTTGCAATCTCATTATTATTCGGGGTTATTTATACATAAATATTTAATTGGACATATTTATCATCTATGTAAGTGTTTCTTAAAAATATATTTCAAAATAATAATACAACTCTTATAAAATTGTTTAAATTCATTTTCACCCATGTTTTACTTTTTATAAAACGTTTTGAAAGGAAATTTTTTGTAATTTTTTCAAAATTCATAATTTATGACCTTTTTGAAAAAATATGGAAGGAATGTTCTTTTTTAAACTTATACGGTAAGAGAAAGGATCCCTTTACAAACTTACAAGAATATTTTAACTTAATTTTTTTTCTTTTAAAACTACATGCCCATTTTTAATTAATTTCAATATAAAAAGGGGTATTTCTCTCAAGAAATTTTTAATGATTTTATTAGAACACTTTCATCTATTCCAACATATTTTGTTTGAATTTATGCTTAATTGAGGTTGGTCTCTTAATATAAAATATACCATATTTTATTGGAAGGTTTTATGATATTTTTGACTATGGATGTTATATTTTTATACCATTCATGGTCTATGGTTAATGTATTGACATTTTATACGCTATTTTTAATACAGATATTTATGTTGGTTATGTTTCACCCTTTTCATACAAAGAATGAATTGGACTTAGTAAGTTATGGGAAATGCCTACTATAGCCCCCTGATGCATCAGTAGGTCTCATGGGACAAAATAGTTTGGGTATTGGCTGATGTCTTACGTATTTATGTATCATGTCTTGGACGAAGCCTTGACATTATTTTTATGATGTTTGACATTATGTATTACTTCATTATGATATTATTTTTTGATATTCTATGTGATTATTCAACTAGTAGAGTATCTATGGTTATGTATATTTATCATGTGGCTATTTATATGGTGTTATTTGATCAGATTATATCCCTGCCATATTATTCTCAATGTTATGTTTTAATGGAATGAGTTTTTAGTTATTCACCTTAAATTATTATTTAAGTTTTTTATGATAACCTTAACTATATTTTTTACCCTTATTGATCATCTGAGCTCACCCTTTTCTTATGTTTCATTTTTCTCAAGATTTGAAGATGTATATTATAACTGAATTGTTGGGATAATCAAAGGTAATAAGAATTTTTTCAAAGGATTTATGTTGTTTTTCATTTCAATATGTATTTTAAAAATTATGTTTGTAACCTAGCTTCCAAAACTTCTAAAATTATTGGTCCTATGGAATTTGAATATTTTATCTATGATAATGTAATAAAGTAAGGCACCAGCTCTGGGCTTCTGGGGTCGGGGTCATTATAGTTGGTATCAGAGAAATTTTAGCGACTAAATTGGAAACTAGATTTATAAAACTTAAATTAGGGAACATAAACCTAAGATAAACTCTAGGATAAGTCTAGAATAAATTCCAAGAATTTTGGTATGGTAGAGATTCTATGAGTATTCCTAGAAATAAATCCCTCTCTGGATACTTTGAGTGAACGTGGTTCTAGTATATATTTACCTATGAGTAACAAATCCAACAAGGTGTGTCAGACCTGACTCGATGTAACCTGGTAGATGAAAACAGACCTTAATGCACACTTGGTTTGATACTCCCAGGGGATATTCTTAGGTTAATTCACATTTTATTTACAAACCATTATAATGGATTTAGGAGTAAATATTTCCCCAAAGAAACCAAATTTATTATTATGAGACTATATTCACATAAATTTTACAATTTATGTTAAGTATTTTACTAGTTATCGAATTATAAATTATGATATGATCTAACCTAATGTATGTATTCATTTTGAAATGTCACTTAGTAGGAGTATGAACCTCACTGATGCAAGTGATCCAAAGTGTAATAAGGATCATATCATTTGTGGTATTATGCCAATATTTCAATGGGAAATAGTCTCCAAAGAACTATCATCATATGAGGACATAATATCACATGATAATGGGATAAGAAAAGAGAACTCTAAGTATTATGGATTCAGAGGGAAGCACACAAATAAGAGGAAATCTGGGAAAAATTTGGATAAAGGGAAAAGGGAAAGAAGTATTTTCACACATGTAATTGTGGAAATAATCAACTTGGTAATTTCTTAAAAGTAATGGGAATTTTATAAAAGTGTGAATATAAAGGACACCATGTTTGAGATTTCAAGGATAAGAAAAAGGTTTCTAATGTGAAATGTTTCTTATATAATGAAATGAATCACTACGAAAATGAATGCCCCAAGTGTCAAAGAAATACAACTCAGAAATAACTATGGGATCAAGGTCATTAATATTCTATTACTATAGTAAAAGTGGAATAATTAATGTATTTTATTTCAGATTCAATAATTATGTTATGATATCTTGATTATAGGAGTCATAAGATACATAAGTACTATACTGTAGTATTTTTTCATTAAGGATTTGAGATTGTATGGTACCAAGAAAAGTGACTTAGTAGCAAGTTAAAATTTTGGGAAAATCTATGGTTGAGGGAACGATTACCCTTAATATATTACTAATACTGATATATCAATATCAGAATAAAGAGATGATTTATTTAGATAAAGAAAATTTGATAGTAGTGACTACCTTGGAACTGATTAATGGTTTTTTTTAAAAAGTGGTTTATGCCATCATTGATAGAGTTTACAACATTATTGGATTTAATAACTATATCCAATAAACTATGTTCTATTTAAGAAATAAATAATCATGCATATTTTCAATAAGGTGTTATAGTAATTAAATTTATTACCATGATTCAAGAGAATAAAGGCGAAGGTATTTATTTTTTTGGAATGTGAAAAATAATAACTTCTTTATGTTGTGAAAAGATTAATGATAAGTTCATTTTGAAAAAGTTAACCATTTATGAAATGGTTTAAGTTGATCTTTGGAAAAGGTTTTATAGGTTAATTTATTACTTCACCCTATGACAGAACTTGTGATATGAAATAAAAATAGTTCAAGGAACAACCAAAGTATAAGATTGTGTTTATAGAAATGTATCAAGTAATTATATTTCCTTACATTATTATAGAGTGACGGAATTCATCAAATATTGAAAAATAATCTAAAAACAAATTTTTTTTATTTTTTTTTGAAATTATAGAATTTTAGATCATCATATATTTATGGATTTGAGGCCCTCAATTTTCCATTAATCATTCACTTGTTTGGGATTGATGACCTCAATCACTCCCTAAATTTTTTTACTATTTTTCTCTATGTACGTATCTCCAATTTCCACTAATGTTATCCTATTAAAATGTCCTATTTTTTAGTGAAATTTACATTTCCATTTTCTAATTATTAAGAATATTTTTATTAACCCTATTTATGATGTGGATTCTTCAACAATATTATTTTCAAATATCAAAATCTTTATTACTAAGATCAAGTTTAAATTGTGAGAACTTAATTTAATTAAGATGGGGAGAATGTGACACCCCATGAATTTATAATATTTACAATTTTAATTTTATTATATTATATATCTTATAATGCACGAAACACTAAGTTATCTTTTGTTACACGCAAGATAAAATTTCATCAATAGCTTCCATTATAAAAAAGATTGTGTTTTTCCAAACATAATTATATTATTAAAATATTATTATAATACAATATAACTTATCCATTAAATAAAATTTATTTATATTATTTACTAACTTATGAAAATATATGGGTTATTAAAATATAATATGAATTAATTGGTTATTAATTAATTAGAAATGAAAATATAAACCATTTGAATATAAAAGAAATATTTTTATTTTTATGCTCCCAAAGGCATTTAGTCTTAATAAATTAGATTAATTACTATTAGAGAATGATATTAATGAAATATATATGTTTTTATATTCAATGAAATATTTTTTATATTCATCTAATAGATTTTATAGGCATAAGATATGAATAAACCCAATTTTATGCATAAAAAACCTATATTTTTATAATGGTAGTTTTACTACCTTTTAATATAGAACATGTCTTAAATAATTTTTTAACACATTTATATATTATATTTTAAAAAATAAACTTCTTCTATTAAATTATAATATAAATATTTACTTTGGTTTATTTTTTTGGTATTTTTTTTGATAATTTTCATGTTTTGATGAATAGTGAAAATACTAATTTTTAATTGAAAAAATAATTTTTCATCAAAATAATTTATAGTGTTAAATTATATTTTTGAATGGTTTTAAATTATAAACAGATTATTTATTTTATCATTTAACCCAATATAGGTGTAGTGGTCTGGATCTTTCCATCCCATTATATTATGGAAAATTTGGTGTTTGAGGTGTCATGGGAAGTCAATGAGACTTATTTCAATACTTTTCAAAATTCATAGTTTTCCAAGTTTTCAAATAGTTCCACCATGGTGGTAGTCACCCTGATGGTGTCACCCTGGCGGTGTCACCCTAGCGATGTCACCCTGGCGGTGTCACCCTAGCCGTAGCTCACATTGGTGGTGTTTCATCCTAGTGGTAGCTCGCGCTGGTTTTATTCCACTCTAGAGATAGCTCATGCTGGTGGTGTTCCACCTTGGTGGCCACTTGAACTAGCAGTGTCTCACCCTAGTGGTTTCTCACTGGTGGTGGATCACTGGCGGTCATTCACCCTAATGGTGCCTCGACTGGTGGTTCCTTGTCCAACAATGCCTCTTCCAACGATGCCTCATCTAGCGGTTCCTCGTCCAATGGTGCCGCGTGTACAGTGTTTGTAGCTTCTTCCAGTTTTGCCCTTTTGACATCTTTTATTGACATAAAATTCTTTTAATACCTTATCTGAAAGGATTTGAGACCGATTCAAAGCCCATAAATCCTATATTTAAATTTTATAAGAGTCTAAGGCCTTTAATTGGTCAAAATACATGATCTTGACCAGACCTGCCTTTATTGGAAAATAAAAACAATATCTAAACCCATGTCTCTTTTGATCATCCAAAATCCAAGATATCTTTCCCCATGTCCATTCCTTCTTATTTCTTGTTGCTACGAGATGCCCCCAGTCCTTCTTCCTATAGGAGTCGAGTGAAGTGCTCTAGCTTTTGGTTTATGGTACCATAGATTTTTTCCTACTGTATGTGCACCCATATTTTGGTGAAATCATGAAGTGCTGATTGTATTTTATTCCGAAGAGGTTTCTCCTTCATATTTCTTAATTATGTATCATGCAAGATGAATATATAGATGTTTTAATCTATGAATATAGTTGAATTTAGATGAATAAAGATAATTGAATTGGTTTAAGATAAATATATAGGGGGTTTGAAAAGTAACCCATGATCTTGGTTTTTCATTTTATTTTGGTTTCTATTATGATTTGTATTGGTTAACTACCCACTGAAAATCATGGCTGTTGGGGGTCTTTGTTTGCACACATAATAGTTTATGAATGCATGTTATTTGTTCCCCATTGAACTCCTATTTATTAAAATTGTTAAACACATACACTCAGTTAATAAATGGATTCCCCATGATCATACTATTTTGATGATAACCCCTAAATTAACAAGTGGATTAAATAATGGATGCCTTATTAAATATAAAAAATGTGTTTTCCTTGGAATGTGATGTGATGTGATGTGTGGAATTTCTATGGATTGTGTGTATGGATGGAAGTTGATGACATGTGGACATGTAGTGGGGATGTGATGGGTGTGGTATGTTTAAGAATAAGGGCTATGGTTTTTGGTTGTGCTTTGTTATGTTTTTGGATGTGGTTGTGAGTTGGGGGTTGTTTTGGTTGGAATGGATTAGGAGGGATGAATTTTGGAGAAATATGGCTGTGATTGGTATCAGTGATTTTCCATTGATAACATGAAAAAATATTCACCCCATATCTAGAGGTCATGGTATGATGTGTATTTAATGTGTAGCATGTTAATTTACTATGACTGTTGCTATGTTGCTAAGTTTCCCAAGTAGTGACAGAATGAATAAAGTTTGATAAATTTTGGAGCGACTTGGTTTGGTTTGGTTAATGAAATGTAAGTGGTTATTAAAATATTAAAATAGTGGTTGTGTGATTAAACATGGTTGATGATAGATAATGAAATGAATGGGTGTTGAACATATGGGTAATGTGAAGCCACATATATTTATCAGTCTCTTCTCCTTCTTAAATGATGGTCGTAGATCCTAATAATTGCATTTAGATGTGGAAGAAAAGGTGAAAGTGTTATGAGTTGGTTTTTTTCTTGAGGACCCATAAGTTGGGTTGGAGTGTTTGATAATATACATATAATTGTATTTTTCCTTGTGATTTCTATACAAAACCCACCCACATTGATCACTATGTGCTAGTCATCAGTATAGTCATGTGAGAGGTATCTTTCCCAACATCCTAATGGGAGGATGGATGGTTGGACACCCACTCTTCCCTACTCCATATCCCAAGAAATGATGGACCAAGATTCTTCGGGTGAGTTGTAATGTGGTGTACCAGGTGTCTTTAGGATGATTTGTGACATGCTTCCCCATTTGTCTTCAGAATGAGATGTGATGAGATGTGATGTGTTTGGACACCCATGTATGTGGGGGTGAGTTGTTTTTTGGTATGTGGCTCAGGTGTTTGTGGGAGGGATGTGATGTGGTATATTCCAAAGAGGTGGGAGTGCGATGACATTTTCCATTGGGGTGTGAGAGTATCTAATCAATGGGAAAGTGGTGTGGGGTACCCTATCATCAATGTTCTTTATATTATATTACTTGAATTTCATTACTTGGTGAGAATTCCTTAGTGATGTTGGGTTTAGTCAGTATACCTATTTAGGTGTTTCTTGGTTCTGCTGTTTTCTCACAGGGGAATTAGTATGATTCTTTCACATTTGTACAATTGACTTTGGATTTCTAACTAAGTATACCTGTATACTCACCCTACGTATGTAAAAAGTATTTTAGGTTTCTAGGAGGTTTTCATATACCGTGTTGGGAATTACTATCTTAGACCTTTGGACAGTTTTTGTGTCACTACTTAGCTTTACTTTTAGTATTTACATTGGAGACTGTTATTGTATCAGTTCTATTTATACATGAATTGCGAGATGGTTTTGGTTTAATATTTTATGTTATGTCTTGGAGTTGTTGTGGATGATTAATTTTATCTCTTGATCTTGTTTCCTATAAAGGGTAATTCCCCCCATATTGTGAGATCAGTACAACCTTGGCGCTAGGAAACCCTTGTTTTCCTTTTTAGATATGGATCCTGGTCATCATCCGTGTGTAGATCAGGAAGTTTAGGTTCAATAGGCTGATCCAGTTAATTAATGAAGGGTTGATTCAGTTGAGGAGGATGACTAGTGGTAGAGGACATTGTGTGCTTTCCAATGGCATTCTTTGGGAAAGTACGTGGGTAGTGTTTTAGATGTGGAGATAGAGAGGTGGATGGAAGAGCTCAAGATCAATTTCAGTTTGATCCAGGCATAGATGGGGTACTGAGTCCCCTTGGTAGCTAGTCATATGTAGAGAGATGCATGTCAGTGGTGGATTCTATATCTAGGAGAGCATAAGGAGAAATACGTTTTGTGGTTTGACATCAAGAAAAAGTTCCAGGCATAGTTTCTTTCATCGAACATGAAGGATGAGAAGAGTCTAGATATACTCTTAGTTTAGTAGGGGAGTATGTTAGTGTGGGATCTAGGAATAAAGTTCTTGTACATTCTATATTTTTCCCCAGACCTTTTTCCAGTTGAGGAGTATAATGCAAGAAATCTTGAAGAGGCACTTCATCCTTTTATCTAGTATGATATTACTCCTTTTACATTGCCAACATATTGGGAGTTTCAGAAGAAGGCGTAGGTAATCGAGAAAATCTACTTGGAAGTAGGCCTACTTTGAGAGCGGAGCTAGCAGAGTTCTTTGAGAGGTAGTGTTGTCAGTCTAATATCTCAAGCACCAATACCTTCGAGGTTTCGACCAGCCAGGAGCTAACCTCGGCAGCTTCCCTTTCGACCTTCTATTTTCCATGAATTTACTATGGCATTGAGGCTGATGTGTTTCTTATATAGGGTTCACATCAATATTTAAAACTAGTGCCTAGTGGTTTCCTGAGCTCAGTTTGGTAAAGGTGGATAGGCTCAGCAACCGCCTCATCATCAGTCTCAGCAGGTGTTGCCAGTGAGACCGTTCCAACAGTAGGGGAAGCAAGGTTTTTCTCTATTGAGGGGAGATGATGTATGTAGAGGCCAACCTTAGGATGATCCTCGTGTTTAGGGACTACGACCCAATCATAGCTATGGATGTGGTCATTAGTAGATAGGTTGAGGAGTTGGGCATGGTCAGTTGTACGTAGTGGGGACAATAGTTCCAGTAGGGCAAGAGATAATCAGAGGTACGATCAGTTTGTTTAGTACCCTTGTTTGTGCCTTGTTTGATTCAGAAGCTTCACACTCCTTTGTTGTACCAAATCTAGCCCATGCTATGGGACTAGACATAAAGAGTATTCCTATTCCTCAGGTGTTGAGTACACTATTCAGAAGCTTGACCATCATGTTTGATGTGTGACAGGGGTGTAGACTGATGATGAGACCACATGATTCCCATAGGGATCTGTTATTACTAGAGATAAAACCATACGATGCCATTCTCAGCATCCGCTAGTTGTATTTCGTACATGCTATTATCGACTTCTTCTGGAGGAGAGTCATGTTTTTGGATGTGGATGGACAATGTGTGGTTTTCTTTGGTGAGTAGAGTTTTTAGGTGGGTACTCAACATGTGGAGACCTTTTTATACTTACTAGATGATTTGTTGATGGAATCTATGGACATCAGTATATTAGAGGTTCCCTAGGTCATTGAATAATTCCTGGATGTTTTTACCAAGGAGTTTGTGATGATACCCCCTCAATGTGATGTTGAGTTTGGGATAGAATTACATCTTAGGGATTCTCATAATTCTATGGATTCTTATTTGATGAAACCTTTTGAGTTATAAGAGATAAGGATTAAAAAAAATGATCTGGTGAAGAAGGGTTTTATCCAGCCTAGTGTATTGCTGTGTGATGCTCCAATGTTGTTCTCATAGAAGTTAGATAGTGGTATGAGGTTGTACATAGACTATCAGAGGTTGAATCAGGTTAAGGTCAAGAACCGTTACCCTCTTCCAAGGATAGACCAACTTTTAAACCATCTGAGAGTGGTGAGTTTGTTTTCAAAGATCAATATGCGGTCTAGATATAACCAGTTAAAGGTGAAGGAGGGTGATATGTTGAAGGATGCATTCAGAAGAAGTTATGGGAACCTCGAGTTTGTAGTCATGACCTTCGGTGTTATGAACATACCAACTATGTTAATGGGACTCATGAAATCCATCTTCCATGAATTCTTGGACTGTTTCATCATCGTGTTCATTAGTGATTTATTAATCTAATCGAAGTTAGAGGAAGAGCATGCCGAGAATCTCATAATTTTCTTGCAGGTTCTTTAATGCCACAAAATATATGGAAAGTTTTCCAAGTGTAATTTCTAGACACAATAGGTGAATTTCCTTGGGCATGTGGTTTTTGAGCAGGGTGTGGCAGTAGAACTGTCGATGGTCGAAGCAGTTTTTTCTTGGGAATCACCCAAGAACGTGGCCGAGGTTCATATTTTTTTGGTCTTGTAGGATATTATTGGAGGTTTGAACCTGATTTCTCTTGAGTTTCATCCCTGTTGATGGATTTAACTAGTAAAGGATAGGATTTTTCATGGAGTGATTAGTGTCAGGTAGCGTTCGATTACCTAAAAGTGAAGTTGTTTAGTGCTCAAGTTCTCTAGTTTTATGAGGAAGCGGTAGCGTTTAAAGTGTTTTGTGATGATTCCTATTTGGTCTTGGGATTCATGCTGATGCAGAAGTGGGTCGTGATATCTTATTGGTATAATAAGTTTTTTCCTGATAACCATAACTATTCCACCCATGATATGGATCTAGAAACAGTTGTGCTTGAGCTGAATTTGCAGTGACATTATCTCATTATGGAAGAATTTATGGTCTTTATAGATAACAATAACTTGAGGTATATATTTTTCTAGCATGAACTAAATCTACAATAGTGGAGGTGGATGGAGTTTATTCAGGACTATGATGTTGAGATGTCCTACACCTTAGGAGCGGGGAATTTCATGGCCGATGCTTTGAGTAAAAAGTCATAGAAGGAGGTTGTTCAAGAATCATTGGATGCTAGGAGAGTAATGGATGAGTTGGAAACCTTTCACTTAGATTCAAGAGTAGATGGTGGTAAATTATATCTATTTAAGATGGTGGTGTAGTCTTATATGATGTAGTAGGTGGATGAGTCTCAGTGGGGAGACTTAGAGGCAGAGGTGTTGCACGATCATATTGGTCATTGTGATTCTCTAGAGGGATGGTCCGAAGATGGTTGAAACCAGATGTTGTTTCATGAGAATTTTTTCATTACAGTGGAAATGCATGAAGGATTTATTCATGAGTTTCATAACTCACCTTTGTAAGTACACCTAGGATTTTACAAGATGTACCATTCCTTAAGGATTCATTTTTGGTGGCCTGAGATAAAATGACCAGTGGTGGAGTTTGTGGAAAAGTGCTTGGTTTTCCAGTAGGTAAAGGTTGAGATTCATGAACCCGGTGGTTTTTTACAACCATTGGATATTATCTAGTAGAAATGGGATGGAATATAAGTATATTTCATCATAGGGTTACCTATATATCAGGGAGGTTGTGATTCTATCTAGGTTATCGTAGATCGGTTGTTGAAATCTGTTCTCTTCATAGTGATAAAGAAATCAGGTGTAGTGGATGATTTAGCTTAGAAGTATGTGGATGAAGTGGTATAATTTCATGGGGTTACGAGGTCTGTTGTCTCAGATCAATACACATGATTTACCTCACAAGTCTACAGGGAATTGTAGCATGTTTTTGGCACCTAGTTACAACTCAACACTATTTTCCATCCTCAAACAGATGGTAAGATGGAACAGACTATCCATTCGTTGGAGGATATGCCGTGGGAATGTGTGTTGGACTTTGGTGGATCTTGGTTATGACACTTGCCTTTGGTGGAGTTTTCTTATAATAATTCATATCACTCTTCCATTGGCATGACCCCATTTGAGGCTTTATATAGGAGACCATGTAATTATCCATTGTGATGGGTGAAGGTTGGGGATACAAATATTCTTGGTCCCGATATGGTGCATAGCATAATAGAAAAGGTTCATCGTATTTGTCAGAGGATGAAAGTAGTGCATAACCGATATAAGTCTTATGCCGATCGTAGAAGGAGTCCCTTGGAGTTCAAGGTTGGGGACAATATGTTCTTGAAGGTTTCCCCTCGATGTGGGTAACAAAGGTTTGGAAAAGGGAGTAAGCTTTCTCCCAGGTTTTTTGTGCCCTTTGAGGTGTTGGGGAGAGTTGGTAAGGTGGAATAACAGTTGGAATTACCACAACAATTAGAGAGAGTCAATGATGTCTTTAATGCCTCTCAGCTTCATTGGTATTTTCACAATGACTCACATGTCATTGACTGGGGATAGTTAGATATCGAGGATGACACAATGTTTGGGAACAACCATTAGAGATCTAGGATCATCGAGAGAAGGTGATGCATAGATGGAACATTCATTTAGTTCATGTTTTGTGGAGGCATGGTGTCCAGGAGGAGAGTAATTGGGAGCGAGAGACACAGATGCGTTCCCAGTACCCAGTGTTTTTTTTTGAGTTTTTCCTTGTTCTATTTTTCTTTATGATGTAATGTTTCAACATTATTGATTATTATATGAGATGTTTTCCATTTGTTTGTGAAGTATGAAAAAGTATTGACATATGAAAAAGGGAGTTCCTAATTCCTAATCTAGACACATTAACTATGATGTGATTAAACCCGTGAAGGTGAGTTAGTGCCGCCCAGAGCGGATAATATATTGACATGGAGAACAATATTATCTGATTCATGTGTTTGGGATAGCGTGGTTATTGTGCTTGTGTAGTGTGTTTTATGGTCATTCATGTTGGAATATAAATTATTTTTACAAATTCCTACTTGGAAGATGCCAGAGGAGGCATTTTTGGGTGTAGAGGTTTCCACTCCAACTTTTAAACAATGCAAGGTGGTCAATCATTGATGTGTTTAGTTGATAGTAGTGTTTAATGTGTGATGCGATCTTTGAGAGGTATTTCAAGGGATGGTTGTTCAGACCCTTCCTCTCTTTCCCTTAGGGTTGGTTTTGAATTCTTGGGGGAGATAATAGTTTGTGAGGTATATGATTTAATGTCCTAGACCTTTCTAGCCCATTACCTTGTGGGAAATATGGTATTTGAGGTGTCCTAGGAAGTCAAGGTGACTTATTTCATCACTTTAAAAAATTCATATTTTTTTAAGTTTTATAATAGTTTCACCCTGGTGGTGTCTCCCTAGTTGTGTCACCTTAGAAGTGTCAACCTAGTATCTCACACTGGCGGTCTCTTGTGCTGGCATTGTCTAACCCCGATGGCTGCTCGTTGGAGGTGGCTTACTATAGGTCACTCATCCTAACATTGCCTTGAACAGTGGTGCCTCATCCAACGGTGCCTTGTCCAATAGTTCCTCATCCAATAGTGCCTCATCTGATGGTACCTCGTCCAACAATGCCTTGTGTATAGTGTTTCCAACTTCTTCCAGTTTTCCCCTTTTGATGTCTTTCTTTGATGTAAAACACTTTTAATACCATATTTTAAATGATTTGAGATCAAGTCAAATCCCATAAATCCTATATTTAAATTTTATAAGAGTTCATGTCTTTTAATTGGTCAAAATATGCAATATTGACCATATCTGTCTTTATTAGAAAATAAAAAATGTATCTAAACCCGTGGAACTTTTGATCATCCAAAAGCTAAGATATCTTTCCCCTTGTCAATTCCTTATTGTTTTCTATTGCTACAGGATGCCCCCAATCCTTATTCCCATAGTATTTTAGTGAAGTGTTGTGGATTTTGTTTCATGTTTCTATGGAGTTTATTCTACTGCATGCATTCCCCTATTCCGATGCAACCAGGAAGTGGCGATCATATTTTATTCCAAGTAGATTTCTACCTCATCTTTCTTAATTATGCATCATGTAGGATGAGTATATAGATGTTTTACTTTGTGAAGATAGTTTAATTCAGATTAATGAGGATAATTGAACTAGTTTAAGATCAATATATAGAGGGTTAAGAAAAGTAATGCCTGATCTTGGTTTGTTATTTGTTTTTGGTTTCTATTGTGATTTGTATGGGTTAACTACCCACTGAAAATCATAGCCATTGGGGGTCCTTGTTTGTGAAAATAATGGTGTATAAATCCATTTTATTTGTTCCCAATTGATCACCCATTTATTAAAATTTTTAACCACAAACACTCAGTTAATAAATGGATGCTTCAGGATCATACTATTTCGATGATAACCGCTAAATTAACAAGTGGAAATAAATAAAGGATCCTTATTAAATTTAGAAAATGTTTTTTATTTGGTATGTGAGGTGATGTGACATGTGAAATTTTTATGGTTTGTGTGTATGGGGGGAAGTGCATAACATGTGGCTATGTATTGGGGATGTGATGGGTATAGCGTGTTTAAGTAGTAGGGATGTAGTTTTTGGTTGTGCTTTGTTATATTACTGAATGTGGTTGTGAGTTGGGGGTTATTTTTGTTGGAATGATGGATTGGGAGTTATGACCTTGGAGAAGGATTATAGTGATTGGTATGGGTACTTTTCCATTGATAACATGCATAAATCTTCACCCCATATCTAGAGGTCATGGTATGATGTGTATTTAATGTGAATTACATTAATTTACCATGAATGTTGCTATGTTTCTTAGTTTCCCAGGTAGTTATGGAATGAATAAGGTTTGATAAATTTTGGAGTGACTTGGGTTGGTTTGGTTAATGAAATGGAAGTGGTTAATGAAATATTAAAATAGTGGTTGTGTGATTAAACATGGTTGATTCTAGAAAATGAAATGAATGGGTGTTAAACATAGGGGTAATGTGAAGCCATATTTTTTTATCAGGCTATTTGTCTTCTAAATGATGGTCATAGATCCTAATAATTACATTTAGAGGTGAAAAAAGGTAAAAGTGTTGTTAGTTGGTTTTTCACTTGATGACCCATAGGTTGAGTTAGAGTGTTTGATAGTATAAATATACTTGTATTTTTACTT
The DNA here is from genome assembly GCA_963277665.1 of Viscum album. NCBI lineage: Eukaryota > Viridiplantae > Streptophyta > Magnoliopsida > Santalales > Viscaceae > Viscum > Viscum album. Next base: position 733,601,988 of record OY728146.1, on the reverse strand, counting down.
GTGATTTCTATACACACCTACCCACATTGAGAACTATGTGCCAAATTCCCAAATATTCATAAAAGGGGTGTCTTTCTAAACATCTCGGTGGGATGATGGATGATTTTCCACCTGCTCTTCCTTGGCCACTCTTCCAGGAAATTATGGCTCAATCTTCTTCGGGAGAGTTGTGATGTGGTGTCCCAGGTGTCTTCAGGATGAGTTGTGATGTGGTGTCCCAGGTGTTTTCAGGATGAGTTGTGATGTGGTTTCCCTTGTGTATTCGAGATAAGTTGTGACGTGCTTCCCCATGTGTCTTTGGGATGAGAGGTGATGAGATATGATTTTTTGTGAGGCCCAAGTTTGTGTAGGTGGGGTGTATTGTGGTATGTGTCCTAGGTGTGTGTGGGCGGGATGTGATGTGGTATATTCAAAAGAGGTGGGGGCACCCATAATTTTGTTGTTGGGGCGTGAGAGAGGATAATCAGTGGGAAAGTGGTGTAGGGTACCTTATCATCGATGTGATTTATATTATATTACTTGACTTCCATTACTTAGAAATCTCTCCTTAGTGAGGTTGGGTTTGGCTAGTATACCTGTTTAGGTTCTTCTTGGTTCTTTTATTTTCTCATAGGAAAATTAGTATGCATCTTTCACACGCGCAAGAGAGAATTTGGTTTTCTTACTGAGTATACTTGTATGCTAACCCTATGTATATAAAACTACTTTCGGGTTTCTAGAAGTATTTCATGGACCATGTTAGGTGTTACTAGCTCAGAACTTTTCATAGTTACTGTGTCACTCCTTAGAATTACTTTTGATATTTACTTTGAAGAATATTATTGTATCAGTTCTTTTTATACATGCATTGTGGTGTGGTTTTTGGATTTATCTTTTATGTTATGTCTTGGAGATGTTTTGGATGATTCATTCTATCTCTTGCTCTTGTTTCTAATAAAGGGTAATTCCTCCCATATTGTGAGATCAGTACACCCTTGGTTCTAGTCGCCAACCTGGGGCTTACTGAAGGTGGGACTCAGGGGTCATTATCTCCCTTCCTTCATTTCCATCCCATGAGGGGTATCTTTGGAGGGAGGGGTTCGTGATAGTAGGTAATTTAAATCTATTTTACATTGAATTTAGATATAAAAATGTTTCAATCCTTTGTATGTTTTAAACTTTAAACACGTTTTCTCACCTGATCAACAAGATTAATTTTAAATTAATTTATGTAATTTTTGTGTTATGAATTTTGAAAAATAGATTCCATATTTTGAATCAGTGGTTCTAGATCATTTAAATAGGTTTATTTTATTTTTGGTCATATGAATTTTAACTTTAGTAAATTTTTTATTTACCACAGTTAAGTGTAAATCAGGAAATTAATGGTAAAAATAATATTATAATATTATAAAGTTACCATAACACTTATCTTAATTTAACTGGATGATTGGTTTTAGACCAAATCAAAATTAGTCTGAAATTATAACCTTTTTAATCCACTTGAGTTATAATATGACATTTTTAATATTTTTATTTAAAGATAAGTTAAAAATGTCATACTCAAGTTTTTTATAAGTATTTCATTTTTAATACATGGTAATACAGAAGATAAATGTGACTATAAATAATAATTTTAAAGATAATTAATTTATATTTATTAGGATAATTTATTATTATTTTTTATATAATAAATAATTTAATTAAATTCTTTTATAATAATGAATTAGTAATTTTTTAATCAATAGAAATATCAAATAAATGTTATTAAAATATTAAAATAAATATAATTTGACATAATTAATGAAATAGAATAATTTTATAAATAAATTATAAATTTTGGTGATATATTTTAAGTGTTGGTTAGAATTTATAATATTTTTATGATATTTTTAAAAATAAAAATAATGAATAGTATCAAAATTGACATAAATGATACTTTAAAATAAAAAATATTTTATTAAATAATATAAAATTTATAAAAATATAAAATTAGGCCAAATTACTAGAATAAGGTTAAATATGTCATCAATGATCTATTTGGGGTTCGTTTTTCATTTTATAGTAACTATATTAACCCTAAAGAGTAGAAGGCTAAGTTGTCACAATAAGAGTTAAATGGTTTAACTAAGGGTTAAAACCAAAATATATGGTTAATATTATGACCTTAAATTGTATAAAAATAAATGGTTGAAAATATTTTGACCCATAATAATCTTATATTTGAAATATATCACTTTAGATCTATTTAAAATTGAAAATCAATTTAAATTAACTTAATATTTTAAAGGATTTCAAGAGTGCCCCTCCCCTCTCTTATAAAAAGGAACCTCCTCTGTCACTTACTAACACCACTTTGAGACTTATATATTGATCAAAACCTACCCATTTCTCCTCCAAAAATTCTAAGATACATTTTTGGAGGTCCTGGTCTTTTAAAAAGGCCACCCCTAGTGTCCCTAAGAGGATATCCAAAGGAATCTCATCGAAGAAGAGGTAATTGTTTTACCAACTCATTCAAGTTCTTTTCTTATTCTAATTAATCCTCCTATGTTATTTCTACACTAAAGTAATAAATACAGTATCATATAAATTATTATATTTTATTATGATTATGGGACTACCATATTACTTCTTTTATCTATCCTATAAAAAACAATATCACCGCACATGTGTACGTACGACTTACCATCTCCAAATTGTGGTGTAATTTACTTTTCATAACTACTTTATTTAGATGGTCATAATGATGAATATATTAGATATAAATAATAAATGATATTAATTTTCATATAATTAATATACCATCCAATTCCTTACCACTTTACTATTATAGGATGATACTCTCACCTGTGCATACGTACGACCTACCATCTCCACGATGTGATGAGATTAATAATCCATGATAACCATTTATGAATGATCATAAAAATGAATATGATGAATAAATACAATATTTATGAACTTAATATCATTCTGGATATGAATATAATATATTCTATGCATAAGAAATGGGACTTACATGACAAACTATGTATAGAAAAATGAAACAGTTAACACCCAAAACAATAGTAATAATAAAATATTATTAACAAAATGATATAAGATGATCATATATGATACCATAAATTTGGATATGGTTCTGGTATTATTTAATAAAATGATTTAACCATTATATTGGAGGTTAAATCACCCTTAAGTAAAGAAAAGTATGAGGTAAGGGTTAGTTTCTAAATCACATTATTATCCGGGATTTTTTATATGTAAGTATTTACTAGGACATATTTTTCATCCATGTCCATGTTTATTAAAAAATTATTTCAAAATATTCTTACTAATATTCTATAATTTTTTAAATTATTTTTTACCTATGTTTGAATTTTTAAAAAATGTTTTGAAAGGAATCCTTTTATTGTTTTCCAAACGAGGTACTTTATGACATTTTCAAAAAATATAGAAGGAATGTTATTTTTTTAACTTATAAGGAATGAGAAAAGATTACTTTACAAAATTACAAGATTATTTTCATTGAAAATGTTTTCTTTTAAAATTCCCCCCCCCCTTTTAAAATAATTTCAGTATAAAAAGGGTATTTATCTCAAGAAGTTTTTAATGATTTTATTAGAATAATTTTATTCACGTCAACATCCTTTGTTGGATTTTATGCTTAACTGAAGTTGGTATATTAAGATACCATTTACCATATTTTATTAAAATATTGTATGATATGTTTGATTATGGATGTGATATTTTGATACTATTCATGGTTTATGGTTAATGTTTTAACATTTTGTATACCAGTTTTAATATGGATTTTTATGTCATTTATATTTCACCCTTTTCACATGAGGAATGCGTTAGACTTAGTAAGCGATGGGAGGAGCCTGTTATAGCCCCTCGATGCATCGATTAGTCTCGTGAGACAAAATATTTTGGGTACTAACTATTGTCTTACTCGTTTATATATGGTATCCTGGCTGAAGCCATGATGGTATGTTTATAATATCCAACATTATGCATTACCTCATTATGAGATTAGTTGTTGATATTCCATGTGATTATTCGACTAGTAGAATATCCATGGTTATGTATATTTATAATCTAGATATTTATGTCATTATTTGATCAGCTTATATACCTGCCATATTATGCTCCAGATTATATTTTAATGATTTTTTTAGTTATTCACCTTGCCTTATTATGTATGTTTATTTATGATAGCTTACATTTTATTATTTTCCCTTATTGATCATCTAAGATCACCGATTTATTATGTTTCTTTTTTCCCTAGGATACAAAGATGTATATTATGACTAACTTATAGGGATAAAAAAAGGTAATAAGAGTGTTTTCAAAGGAGTTACTATGTTGCTTTTCATTTTAAGATGTAATGTAAAAATTATGCACGTAATATGGCTTCCAAAACTACAAAACTGATCAATAATATGGGATTAAAATCTTATATCTATACCAATGTAATAAATTAAGGCACTAGATATAGGCCACTAGGGTTGGGGTCATTACAATTAATTATACATATTCTCATATAGGATTTTGAAAAACCTTTTTCTAAATATATAAATAGTTAAAGTACATAGTAACCTATTGAAGAAACTAAAATAAGTTTCCAATTTTAATATACTGCATAATGAATTCAAAACCACCCCAAAAACATGATGTCAAATACAGATTTCATCCACAGAGAAATAGTTCAAAATAGAATTTTCATTGTATTCCCTATTCTAAGAAAGATTTAAGAAACCCACTCAAATTTTCAAGAAAACAAAATCAAAAAACCAATTTATATGAAACAAAGTTCAGTTTAACTTTAAAGGATACATTCAAAAAAAATTTAGCACATAAAAGTATTCAAAAAAATGATTGATTATAATATTTCATTTTAAATTTAGCACCAACAAATTTCAAAAAATGCACATGTACTCATCATGAAAATTCAATATATTAATTGAAAATTTTAAACTAAACAAATTTAACATATAACAAAACAACCATTTATAAATCTATAATGTATTTACACTTTTAAAAAATATTCTAGAAACCTAAAATAATGATAGGTTTATGCACATCATAATTAGAGAGACCAAAAACGTGTACAATAATGGATTCAAATAAAACTAAGCCTCATTTTCGAATAACAGTTAATAAATGTGAGGGAAAGGGAGAGGGTGAAGCAGTAGTGGCTCAAGGAAAGGGAGATTGGGTGGAAAATTTGGAAGGTAGATTGAGGTAAAATCGCTCACGCACACCATTTAAATCCTTTAGGAAAATTACAAACACCCAAATAAGAATAAAAAATAATTAAAAAATGAAAGATATTCAATGGTTGATCACAAGTTACATACCATGGGTTTTGAAAGTGTCGATTCGTTTGAGGAGAGAGAGAGAGAGAGAAGCGGTGAAGTTTTAATTCTGTGAGAGCTTGAACAATGTGAGCAATAAGGACCTCTGTTAGGGCTATATTTAAAAGACCATAAAGGTTTTATCAACATTTTTTTAAAAAGCAGCAACAAAGAACCATATTTATTAGTGTAAAAATAGAAAGTGATAATAAATCTCATATTTATCATTGCTTTCCAAAAGGCACTAAAAAAGATAGTTTTTGTCAATGCTTTCTATTTTAGAACTGAAAAAACCTATATTTATCAGCGTTCTTTGGAAAGTGTAGATAAAAAATATATAAAATAAAATAAAAAATCTTAAATGAATATATATGAAAAATGAATAATAATAAAAAAGTTAAAAAATAATTAATATTATTAATGAATAGATAATATTAAAATCATAAATGTTATAAATGAGTGAAATTTAATATCAAAAAATGAATAAACTTGAAAAATATTTTAAAAAATGAAGGAGTTTTATTAATTATATAAATTATTAAAAAATTTAAAATGAATATATATTAAAATTAAGTGAATACATATTAAATATGTACATTACAACCATATTAAAAACCTTAAATGTTAATGAATAAACACATATTCATAAAAATTAAAACTAAAGAAAATTAAAAAATATTAAAAGAATAGATATTAAAAGTGAGTAAATTATAAATAGAAAAGTAAATAATAAGTAACATTATTAGCGAATAAATAATACTAAATAATATTTAATGAATGAATATTAAAAAAGAGTGAAATTTCATAATAATAAAAGTTAGTATATTACAAAAATATTACAAAAAATGAATAAGTGTTATTAATTATATGGATTATTAAAAAAAGTAAAAATGAATACATGTTAAAATGAAAATGAATATATATTAATTATATAAATTACAACCATATTAAAAACCTCAAATTTTAATAAATAAACATGTATAAATAAATATTAAAAATGGATAAAATTATGAAAATATTAAATAATGAAAAATTATAATTGAATAAATTATAAAAATATTAAAAAAAAATTAATATTATTAATCAATAAATTATATTAAAAATGAATAAATTTGAAGGAATGTTAAAAATTAATAAATAGTTTATAATAAAAAATGACTAAAATTTACTCATTAGAAACAAAATATATATTAAATATATTAAGTTAATAAATATAATTCTAAAATGAACATTAAAAATTGAATAAATTACAGAAATATTATGTGCAAGTGTTTTCCATATAAAAATTAATTAATTAAGTATATGTATATGTGAAATTAATGTAACACACATTTGATATATGTTAAATTGAGAAAACAAATAAAATTTAATTAAATATCCATTACTCGATATAATTAGTTAATATTTTTAATTAATAATAATTTTTAATTATAAACCATTTTCACAAAATATATGGATTATTTAATGTAAATATACATATTTAGTATTATATAAATCATATTTAAGGAAATATCATATATATTGATATATATAAATATATGAATATATTTTTATATTAAAAATATTAAATATATTAATGAACAGTTATGTATAAAAAACATTAAAAAATGAATAAATTACAAAAAATATTTAACAAATAAATATTTAAAATCTTTAAATTAAAAAAAATTTAAAAAAACACATAGTATTGTTAATGAATAAATAATTTTAAAGGAATGAATGTTAAAAATGAGTGAAATTTAATTATAATCTGAATAGATTGGAAAAATATTAAAAAAATGAATAATAGATTAATTATATAAAAAATAAAAAAAAATAAAAAAATAAAAAAATAAAAAAATAAAAAAATAAAAAAATAAAAAAATAAAAAAATAAAAAAATAAAAAAAATGTATGTTTAAATGACAATGAATATATATTAGTTATGTAAATTACAACTATATTTAAAAAATAAAATGTTAATCAATAAATATAAATAAATATTAAAATTGAATAAAATTTAAATAATATTAAACAAATAAAAATTTAAAATGAATAAATTTAAAAAATATTAATTTTTTATTAATGAAATAATTATTATTAAAAATGAATAAATTTAATATATATACATATATATTAATTTTAAATAATAATAAATAGTATATATTAAATATGTATATAGAATAAAATAAAATGCAATAATTAAAAATATATTATATATTATATTAAATATTAATAAATTAAAAAATAAAATTATAATATTAACAATTTATATTATTTGTGTATGTTTTTCTTTGAAAAATTGAATTAATTTCATACATTCATACATGTAAAATTATTGCATGACATTTTCAGTGTAATATATTAAATCAATTTTTTAATTAATAATTAAATATTTATTAGTTGATATATATGTAAAATTGAAAAACAAATGACATTGATAAAATAATATATTAATCAGTAAATATTTTTTAATTAATACTAAATATTTTTAATTAAATTAATATTTTTTTTAACTAAATATATTACATATAAATTTAAATGATTTATAATATATATTCTATATTATATAAATAATATTTAAGAAAATTATATATATATATATATAATTTTTATTTTATATGAAATTTTTAATTAAATATATTATATATCATGTGAAAATATATATTTAGTCATATATAAATAAAATTTAATAAAATATGTTATAATTTTATCAATATAAATATATTTATATATTAATTTATATTTTTAATGGTATAATTTTTTTAATGGAATATACCCTTTATCAATGCTTTTATGTAGCGATGATAAATGATACCTTTATTTATTATGGGTTTTATTGTAGTGAACCCTATTACCATATTTTTTTAAGAAAATAAAAGTTATGAAGTGAAGGATATCAATACTCAAAAAGAATCTAGTCGATCATGAGGCCCAAATAATTTTAGAAAGAAGAACCATTGGATAACACTACAAACACATGAAGATGACCAAATTAAAAAAATACAATGAGTCCAACCTCGAGCCTTTGTTGTGAAAATCATATAGAGAATATGTTGGTGTTTGTTGCCTGAAACCAACTACTTTGTACTTTATGATAAACTTGTATTCATGTATTTAAATATTAATAAATACCTTATCACATCTTGATTATTGTTCTGTATGAAAATGCACATGATAATATCTTAAGGATAGTCATTACACTAAAGGGTAATAGCAGATCCCTACTATAATGAGAACTTAGAAGTGGCATAACACTATTCTTGAATATATGTTCTATGGCCGGATGATGTTATTTTAAGGACATAAATAATACAGGCCATTAAGGGTGAGGACTCATAAAACTTTGAGGCATCTTCTCATGGTGTGCGCCATTGGTAATATCCAAGAGAATATTATGAGAATGAGACCTTCCAGTAGAAAATACACTTTTCATAGTGTCATTGGATGTTATTATCTATGAACATGTGTATTGGTACTTATACTTTAAGATTATTATTAATGGATATTACAACTAGCTCACTTAGAAGTATTGATGAAAACTGTGATGACACACTGTTTCCAGTGAGGTAGGATCTATTGGGTGCATCATGAGTAATATTTCATTAATAAATAATGCGAGAAAGGATTTATCCCTTCTGTTCTATAACAGAAGTTCATATCTCATGAATTTTTATGGAATTGATATAGCCTAAATAAATCCATGGCCATGGAGAGGAATGAGAAAGTTCAATTCTGGTATGTCAAAGAAAGAGTAATCGAGAACACGGGTTAATGACACTAGCATGCAACCTGCTTGATTTGAGATATCGAGACAAAGGTATTACATTATAGGGTAAGCATTCTTTTGAGGTGACACATCATTGCTATGTTAACTTCTTTCTCTTTGGGTGCCTTGGCATGTTTCTAGATGCTAACCTTGGAATTTAAGTAGGCTCCGCCTAATGCCATTGAGAAAGATTCCTAAAGGGTCACACACTAACTGTATCTAAGTATCTCAGTAAAATATTCATATAACAAGTTGAATAAAGATTATTCCCAGTTGTGGTTTAATAATTAGTCATGGATGACTGGTCTCATTTATTTAGACACTAGTTATTTGAGAGAATATATTATGGGAGAAATAATATATTTATTAGAAAATAATTCAGTGATATTTATTTAAGAAATAAATAGTCATTATTCAAGGTCTAATATATGTGGTGGATGCAATAAAGAAAAAGGAAAAAAAGTACACTCCATGTATATTAATATACATGCCATGTATTTTTTTCTAGGTATTTGTGAGAAATAATATTATTTATTTAATTAAATAATATTAGGTGTAATTTGCTAGGTGCATGTCAAGTGATAATAATAGTCAAATGTTATTTTTATACATGGTGTCTCACTAAGAATTTAATGAAATAAATAAATGCCTTTTGGTAATTAATTCATTTTATTATTCTAAGTAATATAAATCCCAATTAAATTATTCAAACTTGATATAGGAATTTTATGTGGTTGTGAACAATGGATCTAGAGAAAGCTCTCAAGCCAAAAGATAATTCCTTTCCACCAAGAACACTCTCAAGTTATGAGAGATATCCTCCTCCACCGGATCAATGAGAGCTCTTTGGAAGTGGATTCAAGATGATTGAAGGTGGACATCGCAAGAAAAGGTTCTTTAACACTAGCACCCATAGATACCTTCAGTGACGTCCATAGATATGTGAAGCATGTGTGGATCACCGCTAAAGGAAACCTACACTTGGCTTATACGATGCAATAACAGATCACATTGGATCATGACTAGAAGCATTAAAAGAGATTTAATTCCATAAAGTTAATTCTTGTATTTTAATTAAATTAATTATAACCAATATATGATGATCCTCTATATGGTTCTGTGACTTCCCTCTTTCCTTTTCATTCTTTGTTCAATTCTAAAGATCTAACATTTTATCATCGTGACAGATCTCATATTGATCATTGTTAACGATAAAATTAATGTTGGGTATGCCAATCCACACACTTCTGCTGCGCTCGGAACATACAAGTGGTATAAGAGCAATCATATCAGTGATTATAATTATTTAGTTTTTTCATTGGAAATTTAAAAATTTAACAATTTAGTTGTTTCAATTCAACTTAATAATTATGTAAATCTGAATCTTGAGATTTTTTCCTCCTCTTTAATTTCTCGTTCATCTTACAGAAACAATATTTTCTTTTTAATTTTGATTAAAATAAAATAGAGAATCTAATCTGGAGGTGGTAAAGGTTCCTGGCTATACAACACCAGAACAAACGGCATGTATTTTGTCTCACACGCTGTTTAGTTAAGGTTCAATGCATCAGGAATATTCTACCAAACCAATCCATGTGTTTGAGTTTATTTGAGTATTTATAATTTTGTGTGTTGACCAGGAATAGGTGGAACATAGTTTCTAGATTACATGCTATGTGGCCCACTAAACATGATGTGTAGTCCCTTCGGGTTAGGGTTGGGCCGTATACCCCGTACATAGCTTGCCCAGCTAGAGACTATGTAACATGGATACTACACAACATGTTCCCCACTAGACACTCTATATACTCCAAAGATTTATCGAGTACATCTACACGCTGAATCCCTGGGTGTATAATTTGGATGGAAAATGAACGACAGTACACGTCGTGTAGTAGGAACTACACGCTGTGTAATCATCCAAATTACATATATTTATTAAAATTTATTATTATATTACACAAACCCTTGAGACGTGTACCATGGTGTGGGTGTAAATATGGGGCACAACACATGATAGGTGTTTTATACATATGTGTTTAATTTAACATATGCGTAATGTTCATTTATACTCATTGGGTAGTTATGAATGAGAATTCATCAAGTTTCCTCCAAGGTACAAGTTATATACAAATATAATTTTAAAAGAATTTATTTGTTTAAAATTATGATGGATGAGAATCTCAAGGAAATTTATAAAGGGGTTTCAAATAAAACAATTTATTAATTAAATATAATAATTAATTGATTTAAGTGTGATTTATCTTAGACAAGAATGATTAAAGAATTGAATTCTTGTTTTATTTATGCATAAATATAATTTCATGTATGGATGATCATTATTTAGACTAAGACATTTTAATGTGGATGGTTTCTTTTAATTAATTTATTTAAATTAATTTTTTTATCCTCTGAGCCTTCTCCTCATTAGTATATAGGGATGGTGTGACCAAGGTTTATTTTATGTAAAACCCCATTGTACCCCTCACCTATGTGTGTGATAAAATCATATGTAATGGATGGAGCTCCTAAGCTAGTGGAGGCAACTCATGTTAGCAGCCGAGGTGAAACCAATCCAAGGAGATACAAAGGTAGATAGAAGGAAAGCTATAAACACAAACCCAAAAGGTTCAAGGTGTTTCTCCCCTAGGTCTTGGGTTAGTTTATCAACCACTAGATAAACTAACCAATAAAATGATCTCATGATCATTCCATTTATTTTATTTCTATCAGTTTCATGGTTTATTTATTGTGGGTGTGTTGTCATGATCACACAATTAACGAATTAAACAAGCGTGTAATATGAAACTAAAATAAGATCATCTTATGCGTAAATATTATCGTAGAAATGGTGAATCACTTAAGTATATCTCACTTAATATTAAAAATCATGTAAGAAATAAAATAAAATGTAAATTTATGTATAAGGATAAAATCCCTCAAGGAAATAATAAGTTGGTATAGACTTCCATAATCTTTGTTAGAATCGAACCATAGTTCAAAGTGCTTGACCAACCCTAGTTGGGGTGATTTCAATTATCGAGGAATTATAATTTGAGGTTTTGTTCTTACTTGACTTGGTTCACATAAAGGGTTGAATGATATAGTAGGACTTGGTGTGGCCAAGAGGAAAAGGTTGTGGAAATCCAAAATAAAAGGATTTTAGGATTGGGGAGTCCACTCAGCAGATCAAGGAGCTTCGAGTTAATGAAATTGGAATTTGGAATTCCTAACTAAAACATTTTGAGTTTCTTGAACAACCTAGTTGGGGTAATACAAAGTGTAATATGGATCCTTGCCACTAGAATATTCTGGAAACAAAATATTCCGAAGTCAATGGTGAGGGCTATTGGATTTTGATAAAATAGTGGGAGACTAATAAGTATTAATTTATTTATTTGTCTCAGTTTTATCATGAAAAAAGTAATAAATCTTTGATTATCTTAATTTTTAGAAATCACAAGAAAAATGAAATCAAACATATCATTTTGAACCATAATCAATAAGGAAAACCTTCTCACTGCACCAATTTCTAGGAGTGGCAGAGGCATTTACGCATCATCCTTCACCACAAGAGAAAATTGTATATGTTGGAGGAGCCTGTTCTAGTTGCACCTAGAAACAAGGACAATGATGAGGAAATATCTATCAATATGAAACATTTGGATGATGCCACAAATGTCAAATATTTCATTCTATCGTCCATGTATAATGAGCTCTTGAAGAAACATGAAGTCATGGACACATATAGCCTGATGTTTCACCTTAAATATATCCATCAAGAGAAGGTGAGACATGAGAGATATGAGATCTCCAACTCATAGTTCACAAATAAGCTTGAAGATTCTATGCCAGATGGGCCTCATGTAGTCAATCTTATTCGCTACATTGAACGCATGGAAATCATAGGGATTATGTTCCTAGATGATTTTCATATATATATATATATCATCCTATCATTAATGCCCACACCTTCTATAGATTTATTTTCAAGTACAACATGAACAACAATGAGAAGAGTCTATCAGAACTTATAACCTTGATTCTCCAGGAAGATAAGGACATGGGGTGTGACAAACCCACAATCCTTATGGTGAATAATGAAAGGAAGGAAAAGGAAAAGGGGCCAAGGTATTATAAACAGTTTGAATTGCCCGATCACTATCCCTACAAGAAGGGGAAGATCTAGAGGCAAGGAAAGGAATGGGAGGCAGTATGTTTTTCATGTGGAAAGCCAGACCACTAGAAGAAGAACTACACCCAGAAGCGTGGTGACCCTAAATGTGCATTTGTTATTGAGTGTAATATTTCCATTTCTAGACATTGGGTATTAAATACAGCATGTGGGGATCACATATGTATTCAAATGTAGGAACCAAGTAGATTTAGAAATATTTCCAGGGGAGAGATGGATCTTCAAGCTACCAATGACGTGAGGCTGGTTGCATTGGCCTTTGGTGATTACCATCTCTCATTTTCAACTGGGATGATTTTGGTTTTAAATAACTATTATTATGTTCCTAGTGTTACCAAGAAAAAAAGTTCTGTATCATGTTTGGATATAGATGGATTTATTTTCAAGTTTGGAAATAAGAGTTGTTTCTTTTATAAGAACAAAATATGTTATGGTATAACACATTTTAATAATGGTCTGTATGTATTAAATTATGAAAAAAAGTGTTGGAAATCGATAACGAAACAAACTCACATGACTCATACAACACCCAATTGTGGAATCACCATCTTAGTTATATAAACGAGAATCACTTGAAAAATATTTTACAAGATGTTTATTTATACTCTATTGAGCTAAAACCAGTTGATAGATGTCATTTTTGTTTACAAGGGAAAATTACCAAGCCGCATTTTGATGAATAGGGTGAAAGGCCCACAGAGCTTCTAGGATTGGTACACACGTATGTCTGTGGACCATTTCTAGTAGAAGATAGAGGTGGATATTCTTACTTCATTACGTTTACTGATGCTTTGAGTAGATATGTATATATATACTTAATGAGTTATAAGTTAGAGTCCTTGGATAAATTTAAGAAATTAAAGAACAAAGTAGCGAATCATCTTGGTAAGAAGATAAATAAGCTTTGATCGGATTGAGGTGAAGAATATATGAACCAAGAGTTCATTACCTTTTAAGGGAGTATGGGATTATATCTCAACTCACTCCTCCTTATACACCACAGTGGAATCGTGTTAGTTAAAGGATGAAATGCACCTTGTTGGACAAGGTGAGGTCGATGATGAGTCATATAGATATTCCATTATCCTTTTGTGGACATGAATTAAAAACTACAGCATACAAATTAAACCGAGTACCAAATAAGGTGGAAAATGGAATTCCCTATGAGTTATGGAATGGAAAAAACCCATTTTGTCGCACACACATGTATGGGGATGCGAGGAATTTGTTAAGGCCTTATCAAGCAACAAACTTGTACCACAAGGCATGAGGTGTATATTTATAGGATATCCTAAGAAAAAAAGGATATTACCTATATACCCCTTTAGATAAGAAAGTGAATGTCACTAGACAAGCCATATTTCTTAAGAGGGAGAACATCTTCAAAAAGGATAGTGGGATAAAGATTGACTTAGATGAAGTTGATGCTCAATATACACAAAAGTTGGTAAAGGAATAAGTTTCATAGGTCCCTGTAGAATAGGTTCTAGAAAAAAAAGTACTACGTGGGAGCTCAAGAGAGGAAATGGAACTAGATAGATTTGGTTTCATAGTCACTGTTGACGCTCCTTTCTTCACAGAATCTAAAGATAGGAAAAGGGGAATATCTGAGCTCAAAGTGATTCATCCTTTGAAGAAAACATCAAAAATCGACAAAGGCAGGAACACAGGATCAAAAGCAACTGCACCGCGCAAGTTATCTCACTGTCGTGCAAGTACACTTGCGCGACAACCTTGGTCGCGCAAGTGACTTGCGCGACCTAAGTGGTAACCGCCCAGGGCCTTCTTTTGACTATAAATAGACCCTGTGGACCCCCCATTCAAGAGGATCTTTTTCCAGAAACTCTGATTGAAGCTCCCAACACCCAAGTCTCTTCTCAAAGCTTCCGGAACACTTCTAAGGTAATTTTTTACCTAGAACAGAATATCTAAAGAGAAGGAGGAAGGCCTAAGTGTTGAAACTCATCAACACTTGCGCGCCTGAGTGGCCAGCACTTAAGGGAACTGGTCATGCTTGCGCGCCACCTTATTCCTTCAATATAACTTGTGCGTCCCTTTTCTGAGAGAACCTCAAGGGGATTCTAAAGGCCTTAAAAAAGATTCGCTCAAGTATTTTAATACTGGTTGAAAATCGCGCAAGTACCCCACATGTCGCGCGAGTATACTTGCGCGACCAATACTTGCGCGCCCACGCAAGACTTGCGCGCCTTTCAAGACTTGCACACCCCTACCTTTTTGGGTGCCCATCTTGCCCATTTTACCCCTCTTAATCCATTTCACTTTTCCTATTCAAGAGTTAGTCTTCAAGATACTCTTCAAAGCCATTTATGGCATGATTTCTTGATTTGATTTCCTTATTTGAAAGGAATTCTGTGGAATATCTCTCAAAACATAGTGATTTATACATCTTTATGTCACCAAAGATTGAGAGTTCATTCATTCAACCTCATCCTTTAAGATGAGATAATCCTTAACCTGGGTCTCCTTTTTAGGAATAATCCCCAGTTATAAGTCCTTTAATCTGGGCATCTTCCTCAGGCGTAAGCCCCAAATTCTTAAAGTTCCCAAATCTGGGCATCCTCCTCAGGAGTAAGCCCCAAACCTTAATTCCTTAACTTGGGAATCCTCCTCAGGAGTAATCCCCAATCATAATCCTTTAATATGGGCATCCTTCTCAGGAGTAAGCCCCAAGTCCCTTAATTTGGTCATCCTTCTCAGGATTAAGCCCCAATCTCAAATATGGGCATCCTTCTTAGGAGTAAGCCCCAAATCCTCTAAATATGGGAATCCTTCTTAGGAGTAAGCCCCAAGTCCCTTAATTTGGGCATCCTTCTCAGGAGTAAGCCCCAATCTCAAATATGGGCATCCTTCTTAGGAGTAAGCCCCAATCTCAAATATGGGCATCCTTCTTAGGAGTAAGCCCCAATCTCAAATATGGGCATCCTTCTTAGGAGTAAGCCCCAAACCTTAATCCCTAACCTGGGCTTCCTTTTCAGGAATAACTCCCAGTTATAATCTATGGGCATCCTTCTTAGGAGTAAACCCCAAGTCCCTTAATTTGGGCATCCTTCTCAGGAGTAAGCCCCAAACCTTAATCCCTAACCTGGGCTTCATTTTCAGGAATAAGTCCCAGTTATAATCTTAGGCATCCTTCTCAGGAGTAAGCCCCAAGATTAGAGTATTCAAATCTCCATGAAGCACATATACCTTTATGGACACTGTTCATGGATTTTATCCCTAAAAGTGAATCCTAAACCTTCATTTATCTGGGCAGTCATACATACATAATCCCCAAACCATTTCTTATGATTTCATCTTTCATGGAACAATTGTCTAAGTTTTTACCAATACCTCTTGTTTCTCACACCGAGCATGACTCACGTGAGCTTAGAGTGTAAAAGTAATTATGACATCCTTCTTTGATCCATCAATCATAAAACGTTATACTCCCTTACTCGAACTACGTGGGTTCTGATTCCTTTCCCAAAACAAAGGATACGTAGGTAGCCCATTTGCGGGTTCGATCCCAACTCTGAAATAATTCATGTCCTTCTGAATGACAATAAACTTCAAGTGCCCCACTGAGTGGCTTTAAAACCAGCCTGGTCATCATAATGACCAATAGACTTTTATAAATGTTTTGAAGGATACCATTGACCAAGAATCTCTAAATAGATACAGATGATTATCTATTGATGAAGAACCTCAAATACATATAAAAGATTCTCTAAATTTCTTACATATTTAATCATTGATTGTTAGAACTAAAGGAAAGATCACTTTATACTTGGTAATGTAATAAGGATTCACGAACATAACTTAAATCTATAAAGAGAGTCCCGGAGTATACAATAATTCCCCTCAAAAAAGGTGTGATGAGTCCGACCTCCCATCCTCTCGACCAATACAAATTACTAAGCCTCATCAGTCCACAAGCTAATGAGCACCTACCTTTGGAAAGTAGGTCCAAACAGATGTGGAATCATTGGATGTTTCCGGTTCTACGAACAAACCTGTTAGAAACCGATCAGAACATTTGAATCTCCCATCCAGGAGGTCATCCCCGAATTTCGAGCGAAACAAAAAATGGTGAACCCGACGTGAATACTTAACCAAGTTAAAGTGATATTCTTCTTATTTGTTAGGCCCCTTGGGCCAACAAATCAATCATTGACATGTGCTCATCCAAAAGATGTAGTGGCCAGATTCATCTTGATTATGTCTGTTATATGGAACATGCACTCTTTTCTCAAGATCTTCTGCAAAATGGCTTTTCTTAAATTCACCCCTGTGAATACTGCTGCTGTGAACACCTCTACTGTGAGGTTTGATGCTGTGAAAACCAATGCTGCTACTCCTACTGGAACGTCGTCCGCTCTGATGATGACATCACCAACTCAGCGTCTTTAACGCTGGGTTTCTAATGCACTGGTTAAGGAGTACCGTCACAACGGTACTATCCCAACTCTAGAGGCCGCTCGTCAATCCCTCCAAGTTAATAACTCTACCTGGTCATCCGGACAACGGCAGCCAGCGATCAAGAAGCAGGCGGTGCTGACTACCATCTCCAACCGTTTCGGGTCGTTATCCCCAGAACACAATTTCCATTCACTCCCTTACTCTGAGGAAGTGAATGAGTAGGTCCCGCAGGGCCTTAATTCAAAAAGACAGGAGTCCTTCCCGAGGGCTCCCATCAACAATCGCTTCCAGACTCGTGCGGTAGTGCACCCTCAAAATGATGAGGGTACCGAATCCAGGCATTCAGCTCAGGTTCCTCGAACCCGAGCAGGCAAGATGAACCGCCAGATATGGAATCCGGTTAACAATGGGCAGGTTGTCATCCCTGACATCTCCAGAGAAGTCCACCAACCTAACTTGGTGGCAAATAATGAGCAGGAACAATCACCTGTCCGTTTTAATTCCTCTATCCAGCAGACTCGTCTGGCAGCATCACGCCAATCCCTCCAGGAAAATCCGGCGGAATACTATAGGCAGGAACATGCACCTGCTTATGCATCATCAGTTAGTCAGCAGGCTCGCCTGACTACATATGATGGATTCCACAAACCTAACTTGGTGGAAAATAACGAACAGGCACACACACCTATCCGTTTTAATTCCGCTGTCCAGCAGACTCGTCTGGTAGCATCAAGCCAATCCCGCCAGACAATTCCGGCAGAGTACTATAGGCAGGAACATACACCTGCTTATACATCACCAGTTAGTCAGCAGGCTCGTCTGACTACATATGATGGATCTCGTCAACCGCGTTTGGTGAAGTGTAATCAGTAGGCACATACACCTGTTAAAACTAATCAAGCTTACCAACAGTCTCGCTTGGTAGCGCACAGAGAAGTCAGTCGGAAAGCCCCGACGACAAACATGAGGCAGACTCAACTCTCTGCCTCCACACTTGAGTACTGTCAGGATTCACTGACAGGAAAAGGAGGACATGAGCATGCACGTACACCTACTCCAAACCCGGAATGGACGTATATTCCCATTCTGGCAGCTGAAGTCACCAAAAATATTTTGTCAATGGTGAAAGAGTAGAATCAAATTCCTGCTCATATTCTGGATGCTTTCCAGGATATCATAACAACTTCAGCATCATCTCAGGGACATACACATAA
The DNA here is from genome assembly GCA_963277665.1 of Viscum album. Lineage (NCBI taxonomy): Eukaryota > Viridiplantae > Streptophyta > Magnoliopsida > Santalales > Viscaceae > Viscum > Viscum album. The sequence goes on along the minus strand of OY728146.1, from coordinate 733,583,074 downwards.
ATCTATCCCTAGAAGTGGAGTGACACATCAACGATTCACTCCGGAACAGACACACACATCTGTTCCAGTCCAAGAGGGTCATGGGGCATACTTCCCCATATCATACGGACAACCAAGTCAGGCACATACACCTGATTTGAGTGGAGATAGTCAGCCTAAACTGACCATCTTTCCTGATCAGGCACATAAACCTGCTCAGAGTAACCACTTTCATCAACAAGTGGTTTCTAAAGTGAGTAAGAAGGCATCTAAGGAAAAGATCCGCCCAGTACAGTCAGGAGATCAAAGGCCAATCTGCAACAAGTCCTTGCTCGATTCTGGAGTTCTTGAAGCCCTCAGACATTTATCTGTCGGAATTCAAGATTCTACTCCCTCAGTTCCCAATAACGGGAACATTAATTTTGAAGGTCTTCAACAGACACTTCCTCATGAAGGCTTGCTTCATGAAAATTCGGTCAATCTTGAAGTTTCTTCTTCAGATGAGAGCCACAGGAACCCTATGTGTGGTCAGAAGACCAAGGAGCAAGAGATCTCATCTTTTGCTGTAACCCATTATGGTGGTCCTCCCCATGATGATGAATTTCGCTATGAAAGTCCTCTCCGTAGTAGTGATTCACATTGCCTGGAAAATACTCCAGTGGACAATGTAGTGCCGATAAAGCCCTCTTATCTTGAGGCACTTGCAAATGCGAAACCAGTCATGTATGATGCTTTATCGCTAACAAGTGAAATACTTTCTCAATCAGAAGATAGCCCAGGGTGTAGGTCATTCTCAGAACCACCCCTAAGTCATACATCTTCTAGTTTGATCAATGATCTCTCTACCAATCTTGTTGAATCCGATGAAGCAACAAGGAAACACCAACTCTGGTCAAAACAGGTAGAAGAATCTTCATTTAATGATAAAGAGGAAATGCTGAACATGAGGAAAAAACTGGAAAAAGGTGAGGTACCAGTCATGTTTTGGCCTTTGGCTGACTCCCAGTACGACATTCCAAAGATGTTGACAGATGATGGAATCCATGATATTCGTCTCAACATATGGAAAACTCTTTGTCAATTGAAGAAGAAGATATTATCTTATGATGAATATGAAAATCATCTTAAGATAATAGAAGGTCTACAACGTCAGATTGATTTGGCATCTCTATCAGTCTCTCGGTACCCGAAGGCTGAAAAGCAACAGAGAACCCTTCAACGTTCATGCCTTGGCGCACTAAGAAAATTGCGTCAGTTAATTTCCAATGCTCCATCTGATGTTCATATCAGAGGATGGGGTGTTCATGGAGCACTACATTTAACAGTGCTTTCCAGTCAGCAAAGCCCGCCAAAAATGGTCTCATGCAATGTTATTGCCCATGGCCGGCCACAGTCAATGGGCTTTGTTCATAATCAAAAGCTTGCTCAAGAACAGGCTTCAACTAGTTCCTCTCAAAATCAAGCATATAGAGAACAAGTTGTTGAATTTCTCCTACATCAAGCAGGCGAGAATATTGCACAAGCCTCTCGTATGGAGCAAACACGTCATCAAATGACAGAAGTTTCGGAAATCATTCAACGGTCTGTTGAACCAGGTGATAAAAGTGGATACAGGTTAATGCATCCAGCTAATTTCCGAACTAAGGTTCGCAAGATCAAGAGAGATTTTAAGAAGATCTCAGACATAGCATGTCAAGAGACACCCCAACTTGTCAGACTGGGGACTTCTTTAACCCAACCCTCAGAGTCAACAAATGAGATTCGAGAAATTGAGCGGAATCAGCAGGAACATCCCCAGTTCACAAGACTGGGGACTCTTTCAAATCATCAATCCCCTCCTCAGAGAATATCGGTCTTTTCTCGATTGGGGAAGAAGCCCCAAGAGGAACGAAGAGCCAAATTATCAGGAGATTCTCTCCAAATTATAGCTCATCAAGAAGTTCCTAAAAGATTGAATCATCAAAAGGCAATGTCTCGTCAAAGACATGAAAGAAGACAATATCACAGAAATGTTGATAGAAGAGATGTGATGCATTATGCATCAATCAATGTCATCAATGCCGTTGTTGCTAATCCACCAGAGGAGGTTCACATAGGGGACTCAGATTAAGAGAGTCCTGCTCAAGAAAACGTACGCACCGATACAAATGAAGAAGGTGTGCGTACATGAAGTCAAAGGATTACTCAGAACCTAGGTAATCCACTTCCCTCTCTCCAAAAGGTATCCAACAAAGGGAAGGGAAAGAATCAGGTTAAATATCCTTCCTCTGGAGAAGGTCAGTCACTCTCATTAGAGAAAAGGTTTGCACAACAGGAGGAAGAAATGGAAGAATTAAGAAGAATGAATGCAGAACTACTTCAGAGTAGTCTTCTTCTTAAGAATGCTGAAGTTCGACAGCCGAAGGAATTTGTTGCAGTTACTGAGATGAATCAAGAATATCCTCCTTTATCAGTACACCCTCATAGGTCTAATCCTGTGGGTCAAGCACAACAACGGTTGGCAGTGATACCATCAGTTGCAGCACCAACCACCACGTCTGTCCAAGCTCCATTCATTGCACCTACCCAAAACCAAGTTCAACCTAATGTTTCTCAAAAGTTAATAACTACTATTGATTCATTAACAGCTCGGTTAGAAACTATGGAAGGGAAACGGGCGCAAGTTCAACCTGAAAAGAAAGTTTACCCTGAATGGGTAGATTCAATTTCTCCTCCATCCAGTTTTGGAAACCCTATTTTCCCTACTTTCAATGGATCAGGCGACCCTGAACAACATTTGACGCATTATGTGTCTTGTTGTGATCCTATGATGGGAACTCCAGAGCAGCAAGAAGCAGTGAAACTCAGATGCTTCGTACGAACCTTGCAAGGACCAGCTTTTGTCTGGTATACAAGCTTGCAATCCTGGTCAATCATCGGATGGGAGGATCTTCGTCAAAAATTGCTTTTTCAGTTCAGCTCAACTTTTCCAAAAAACGATAGTTTTCGATCTTACAAACTGCAAGTAAAGTGATAATGAAAGAGTCTCTGATTTCATTGCTCGCTGGAAGGGATTAACGTATTCTCTGAGTTTAGAACTCCCTCAAGAGGAGCTGTTTCCAATCTGTGTGGCAAATTTGCGTGACGAATTACGCACGCCATTGATCCCTGTGAAATACACAGGAGGGTTTCGATACCTTACTTCAATCGATCAACAGATTGAAGATTCCCTTATACAGGCTAAGGTTAAATCTCGTATAATTCCATCAGCTCCAGGAAGAAGAATGGGTAAAGAAGAAACTGCTACAGTTATGCTTAAACAAGCACCTGTACCTATTTCTACTTCAAAACCTTCATCTTCTCGAAGGACTCCACCTCCTGAACACCAACAACAAAGGCCGTTTCGTCCAAATGATCAAAGAGATCAACGACGAAAACAATTTGAGGATATGAAGAGTAAAACATACTCTTTCCGAAGTGAGGAATTTCCTAGTTACTTCATTTCAGCTCTGGAAAATAATTTGGTTCAATTACCAGTGCCCAAAAGGCCAAACAAGGAAGGAGATGAAGACCGTTCCAATTATTGTCCCTTTCATCAAATGTTGGGGCATCCTATCCAGGAGTGTTTTGTCTTTAAAGACCTCCTGCAAAAGATGGTCGACTTGGGACAAGTCAAATTGAAGGGGTTTTCAGCTCATGTAGCGTATGTTACCGCTACAGATCCAGAGGAAGGAGGCGAGTGGCAGGAAGTCAAAAGAAAAACTGCGCAAAAATATGATGATTGGATGGTCAGAAAGACAATCAATCGGACCCATGCCATTTTGTGAACACAATTGAAGAAGCCAATTGTGTCTCCTACAAAAGCTGCAGTGAAGCCTCCATCAAAAGACAAATCCTCAAAAGGGCAGCGCAATTCAAAGAAGAAAGAGGAATCAGAAGAAGATGAGTATGTATCAAAACCTAAATTGTCTTTGACTCTGGCAGATTTCATGCCATATACTTCAAAGCCACGGGCACCGCCCCAACAAACGGCACATCCCAAACAGGCTAACCAGGCAGAGTCTTTATCAGACGAAGAATTAATCTTCGGTTCTGTTAATATGATTCAATTAACAGATCCATATTCCAGTCTGGATGAGCCTGAATTCCCTGTATCAAGTAAGGGAATCCAAGGAAGTTTTAGAGGTTCAGGATACATGGGAAGACATGGATCTTTCCGAATCCACTATTCCAATTCTACCCCTGCTAGCACTGTGTATGCAGCAAAAACTCATGGTAGAGCCCTTCAGCGAGCTCAAAAAGAACAAGCAAGTTCTTCTTCCAATAGTCAACTCAGTCTTGGCATAGTTATTTTGGAAGACCGATTGAAAATTCCATCTTCTTTATCTCAGCAAGTAAATGGATCTAATCGGTCTAATATTCCAAAACCAAGGATTTTGCCAACTTCTATCCCAATACAAGATGCATCAGCTTCCAAAGCATCTGCTTCCAAGGTACCTGCTAAACCACATATTCCTGTTGGGAAACGCAGACCATTAGATCAAAAGTATGATATATTGAAACACTTGGCCCAAGTACCAGCCAAGTTATCCATTTTGGATGCTTTGAATTTGTCAAAAGATCTTCGGGAAGCACTCATCGAAGCTTTGTCAAGTCCTCGGGAGTTTGAAGCTGAAATTGCTGCAGCTGAAGTCTATCACATAGAGAATAATCCTGCAGAATGCCATGCAGTGATATCTTTTACTGATAAAGATGAAAATGATGTTGTGCATGGGCACATAAAACCTTTGTACTTATCTGGCAAAGTCAATGGTGTAGATATCCGAAGAGCTTTCATTGACAATGGTTCAGGAGTCAACCTCATGCCCATTCGTACACTTCGTCGATTGGGCCTCACGGAATCTGATTTATCTCCTTCTACCATGATGTTACAAGGATATGATAAAAATGAACAAGAACCACTGGGCGAAGTTACACTCAGAACTCAGTTTGGAGATCTTGTATCCAATTCGGATTTCATGATTGTTGATCAAGACTCAGCTTTCAATGTCTTGCTTGGAAGACCCTGGCTACATCAGCATGCAGCTATCCCTTCATCATACCATCAATGTCTCAAATACCGTTTCAATGGTCAAGTTGGAACATTGTATGGTGATAATACCCCGTTCAAAACATGTGAGTCTCAGTACATTGAGGCGGACTTTTATCACATGAAGGGAAGAGAAAAATCTATAATGAAGGAAGTTACCAAAGTTAATGCTCCATATGGTTTGGAGAAAATTCCGATAAATCCATTTACACATGTGAGTACAGATTATGTGTTACCTATCATTCAAATTGACAAAATAGGCCCAAATCAAAATACTCTTATGGAAAGATCCATAATGTCAATTACGGCAATTGAGCCAGACAACATGGGAGAAAGTGGTAACCTACCAAACAGTGATGAAAGCATAAGTGGTAACGTTTTCATTTCATCTGCTGAAGTCCAACAAGTCTATACTTCGCCAATCAGGCCAGAAGAAGTTATAGCAACACTAGAGGTGAATAATGATGTCGATTCTCAATCCATCATCTCCTCTTTATTTCCCAAAGAAGGCCCTTTATCATCAATAGGGTCGGAAATGGAAGCTTCTTCTTCAAAATGTGCAAATTTTGACATCTCTTATGATCATGAGAATTTCGTTTTTTCATCTACTATACAAGTAGAAACGGAAGAAATAGCACATGATGAAGAGGAAGAGGAAGATCTTAGAGATTCTCCTCCAGCATTTGAAGAGGGTATCTCTACCACTGTGGATAAACTCATAGAAGTAAATCTGGGTACAGAGAAAGATCCACGCCCCACTTTAATTAGTGCGGCCATTACCCTTGAAGAGCAAGAGATGTATATTTCTTTTCTAAAGCAAAATAAAGATATTTTTTCTTGGAATTATACAGAAATGCCTGGGCTTGATCCTGATGTTGCTACTCATCATTTGGGTTTACCAAAAGAACATCGAGGATTTAAGAAAGCCGCGAGAAGAACACACCCAACTTATGCTTCCAAAATTGAAGCTGAAGTGGATAAGCTAATCAAAGCTAACTTTGTCAGAGAAATTCAGTATCCCAAGTGGTTGGATAATATTGTCCCTGTAAAGAAGAAGAACGGACAAATTAGGGTTTGCATCGATTTCAGAGATCTTAATCGGTATTGTCCTAAAGACGATTTCCCAGTTCCGATTACATAACTCTTAATTGATGCGATGGCTGGATATGAAGTACTTTCCTTCATGTATGGATATTCCGGATATAATCATATCTAAATGGCCCCAGAAGATGAGGAATCTACATCCTTCAGAGCCCCTCAAGGTGTGTTTTGTTACCGGGTGATGCCCTTTGGTTTAAAGAATGCAGGTGCAACATATCAACGCGCCATGCATCGTATATTCAAACCTTTCTTAAGGAAGTTTGTTGAGTGCTATGTGGATGATTTGGTAGTTAAATCCGAACAACGTTCTAATAACTTGGCTGATTTGGAAGTCATATTCCACAAGCTTCGACAACATAATTTGAAGATGAACCCCTTAAAATGTGCTTTTGGGGTAACCTCAGGAAAATTTCTCGGCTTTGTTGTACGCCATCGTGGTATTGAAGTCGATCCTAAGAAGACCAAATCAATCCTTGGTATGTCACCTCCTCAGAATTTTAAAGAATTAAGAAGACTTCAAGGACACTTAGCCTATATTCGGCATTTCATCGCCAATTTGGCAGGAAAAAGTTTACCCTTTACCAAATTATTGAAGAAAGGAGTCACTTACCAGTGGACTGAATAATTTCAAGAAGCATTTGATGTTCTCAAGAAATACCTCTTGAGTCCACCAGTACTCATGCCACCTGTTGAAGGTAGACCACTTATCCTCTATGTGACAGCTCTAGAGCGATCATTGGGTGCCTTTCTCGCTCAAAAGAATGATGCTGGGAATGAAAATAGCCTCTACTATCTCAGCAGAACTATGCTTGAAGCAGAAACCCGGTATTCAAGTATTGAAAAGTGCTACCTGGCATTAATCTTTGCAGTTCAGAAATTGAGACACTACCTGCAACATCACGAGGTCCAATTGGTATCTCACAATAATCTGCTCAAATTCATCCTTAGTCGTCCAATACTTACAGGACGTCTAGCAAGGTGGGCAGTTATTTTGCAGCAATTCGACATTCAGTATGTGTCTCAAAAGGAAATTAAAGGCCAAGCTCTGACTGATTTTCTGGCTGAACATCCTTCAGTGGAAGACACGTCTTCAGATATTGAACTCCCTGATGAGGAAGTTTTCTCTATTCAAGAGAATCCTCAAACATGGGAAATGTATTTTGATGGTGCTTCCAGAAGTCCAAAAGGGAGGAAAATGGAAAATCCTAAATTCAACAAAGTTGGCTTAGGAATTGTGCTCATTTCTCCAGATAATGCAGTGTTACCTTATTCCTTTTTTTTGTGGGAAGGTGGTACCAATAATGAAGCTGAATATCAAGCTCTCATTACAGGCTTGGAGTTAGCGCTTCAAGCACAAGTGAATCACTTAAAGGTGAAAAGTGATTCAGACCTGGTAATCAAACAAGTCAATAGGGATTATGCCATCAGAAAAGAAGAATTAATCCCTTTGTATGATTATGTCAGAGAGTTAATGGCGGAATTCCCTTCAGAACCGGCATTTTATTATGTCCCAAGATCACAAAATGTTCAAGCTGATGCACTGGCTAATATAGCCACAGCTCTAGCAGATCCAAATCGGGACGAGACAACCATCAGTATTGCCCACTGTCGTGCAATTTCACCTTATGTTCAAGCCAGAACAGAGGAAATTAATGAAATTAGTCCCATTTCTGAACCGTATGGTCATACTACAGTATGGATGTCACCTATCAGGGAATACCTTCAAAATGGAACACTTCCACCTGATAGAATCGAGAAAGAACAAATCCGGCGACGTGTGGTCAATTTTACTCTTTATGATGGCCCAAACCACCTAGAGAAAATTCTCTACAAACGTGGTTTTGATGGAGTTCTCTTCAGATGTATTGATGGTGAAGAGACAATGGCTGTCATAAAAGAAGTGCATGCAGGAGTCTTTGGTGCCCACCAGTCTGGACATAGACTGTCTGATCAAATTCGAAGGCTTGGATACTTTTGGCCTTCAATGATACAAGATTGTGTTAATTTCACAAAGAAGTGTCATTCATGCCAAGTATATGCCAAATTCATTCATCAACCTCCAGAGTTGCTTCATACAGCTAAATACTCGTGGCCATTTGACACATGGGGAATGGATGTGGTGGGACCTTACCCTTCAGCTACGACCAAGAAGTTTAAGTACATTCTTACTGCTACTGATTTATTTTCCAAATGGGAAGAGGAAGTACCTCTCAAAGAAGTCAGTTCTAAATGCATTGTTAGCTTCATCAAGTCTAACATCATTACTAGATTTGGTGTCCCCCATACCATATTAACGGATAACGACACCAACTTCTGTTCTTCTGAGGTGAAGAAATTGTATCAAGAATACAACATTAAATCCAACCATTCATCTCGGTATCATGCGGCGGCCAATGGACAAATAGAAGCCTTTAATAAGACTCTTTCAAATATACTGCAAAAGATGGTGGATAAAGATAATAGGTCATGGCCTGATAAAATCTTTCATGCTTTATGGGCTTATCGGACTACCACCCACAATGCAACGCAGTCAACTCCATATTCATTGGTATATGGAACAGAAGCAGTCTTGCCAATTGAAGTTCAATTTCCCTCACTCAGAGTAGCCATTTGTGATCAGTTATCTACAGATGAGCAATCCTAAAAGTGATTGAATGAATTGGAACGGTTAGATGAGAAAAGATTGTGCACTTTGCACCACTTGGAAATCTATCAGAATCGAATAACACTAGCTTTTAACAAAAAAGTTCGTCTTCGTTCATTCAATCAGGGAGAATTGGTATTAGTTCTCAGAACTCCAATGATACCAAGAAAGAAACCTCCCAATCTTGATCCAAAATGGGAAGGACCTTATTCAATACATAAGGTCTACTCCAATGGAGCTTATTCATTAATCTCAATGGATAGAGAACTCATCACGACTCCAACCAATGCTAGATTTCTGAAGAAATATTTTGTATAAACACAAAATATGGTCCCCAGAACCAAGACTCTTACAATTGGTTCATGCAAATTTGGTCCAGTATGACCTTAAACTGCAACTTTGGTCCAGTATGACCTTAAACTGCAACTATGGTCCTGTATGACCTTAAACTGCAACTTTGGTCTAGTATGACCTTAAACTGCAACTTTGGTCCAGTATGACCTTAAACTGCAACTATGGTCCAGTATGAACTTAAACTGCAACTATGGTCCAATATGACCTTAAACTGCAACTTTGGTCCAGTATGACCTTAAACTGTAACTTTGGTCCAGTATGACCTTAAACTGCAACTATGGTCCAGTATGACCTTAAACTGCAACTATGGTCCAGTATGACCTTAAACTGCAACTATGGTCCAGTATGACCTTAAACTGCAACTTTAGTCCAGTATGACCTTAAACTGCAACTATTGTCCAGTATGACCTTAAACTGCAACTATGGTCCAGTATGACCTTAAACTGCAACTTTGGTCCAGTATGACCTTAAACTGCAACTTTGGTCCAATATGACCTTAAACTGCAACTTTGGTCCAGTATGACCTTAAACTGCAACTTTGGTCCAGTATGACCTTAACTGCAACTATAGTCCAGTATGACCTTAAACTGCAACTATGGTCCAGTATGACCTTAAACTGCAACTTTGGTCCAGTATGACCTTAAACTGCAACTATGGTCCAGTATGACCTTAAACTGCAACTTTGGTCCAGTATGACCTTAAACTGCAACTATGGTCCAGTATGACCTTAAACTGCAACTATGGTCCAGTATGACCTTAAACTGCAACTATGGTCCAGTATGACCTTAAACTGCAACTTTGGTCCAGTATTACCTTAAACTGCAACTTTGGTCCAGTATGACCTTAAACTGCAACTTTGGTCCAGTATGACCTTAAACTGCAAATTTGGTCCAGTATGACCTTAAACTACAACTTTGGTCCAGTATGACCTTAAACTGCAACTTTGGTCCAGTATGACCTTAAACTGCAACTATGGTCCAGTATGACCTTAAACTGCAACAACGTCCAGCATGACGTTAAACTGTAGGAAAGTCCCTTACGTCCAGAAAGACGTTAAACTACATAAGCACTTAAAAGTCTAGTATGACATTAAACTGCACCATTCACAGTCCATGCATATGACCTTAAACTATTCGCACTTTCGTCCAACATGACGTTAAACTGTAGAAAAGAAGATGTCCCCGCAACATGACACTAAACTGTGCAGCACCATTTCGTCCTTGCTATATGACATTAAACTATACATCAATGGTCCAGTAAGACCTTAAACTGAAATTTCGTCCAACATGACGTTAAACTATGAAAAAGTTCCCTAAACCGTCCAGCATGACCTTAAACTGCATTATCCCTGGTCCATGCATATGACCATAAACTATTTGCAAATCCCTTATGTCCAGCAAGAAATTAAACTGTGACGTCCTCACTACATGATTCTAAACTGTATAAAAGTCCCTCACATCCGGAAAGACGTTAAACTATATAATCATCAAAGGTCTAGCATGACATTAAACTGCACCATCCACGGTCCATGCATATGACCTTAAACTATTCGCACTTTCGTCCAACATGACATAAATGGTGTGTTATTTTGTCCTTACAACATGACATTAAACTGCACAGCCCCCCTTTCGTCCAATATGACGTTAAACTGTTTTATACCCATCGTCCTAACTACATGACGCTAAACTGTACAGAAAATCCTTGATATATCCTACATGACATTAAACTGTATTTTTTCCCTGCTACATGACACTAAACTGTGCAGCACCAATAGTCCTAACTGCAAGACTTTAAACTGCATAGTCCCTTTATATGTCCTACATGACATTAAACTGTGCATCGTTAAGGTTGTTGTTACCTCTTGTTTCTCACACCGAGTATGAATCACATGAGCTTAGAGCGAACATCAACCATAACACTCCCTTTGAGCCACTAACCATGTGTAAGTCCCAACAACATTTTAATTAGATCATTGTCCCCAAGAACAACTTGATCATTAATTCATTCTTTAATTGAACTACACAGACTTTGATCCTTGCCCTCCAGGCTGGGTATGTAGGCAACCTCCCGGGGTTCAAGCCCGAAAACAATCTCTTCACATCGGTTCACCACCATCTCATATGATGTTGATTCATGAAACCGCACCTAGAATCAATATCTTTACATTGATTCACTTTCGTCCTTGTTATATGACGTTAAACTATGCAACAATTTTGTCCAGTATGACAATAAACTAAAATATTATTTGATTTCCTCATTTGAGAGAGAACTATTATTGACATTGATTTTTCAATCACGGTTTTCATTTTCAGAAGACTACATGCATACATGGTAATGCCTAAACTTTTTATCTTAGATTAAACCATCATTGCACTAAATTCCCCTTTCACCCTTCACATGTACGAACCAAATTTGTACAAAGGGTAGTTCTAGAACTACGTGGACTTGATTCCCATCCTTATGGGATACGTAGGAACATTCGAGTGTCCCTCGAATCCAGTCCCAGGTCTTTTGGGCCTAACCCCAAATTTCACTTTCAGTCCCTTGGATGAAAATTCCTCATGAAAACACACACTGTGTATTCATTATTATGGTCCGAACTCTATGACCCTAAACTAAGATCTCTCATATTTTCGTCCTGCACGACGTTAAACTGCATTTCAAGAACTACGTATGGCTTGATTCTCATTCTTATGAGATACGTAGTGAAGTCCAAAATTTCAATTCAGGACCCAGCCACAACATGATTATGGTTATCATTGACCTATGTATCTCTATATATATTATACAATACCCATCTTTATGTGTTATAATCCTAACCTTAAATATTTTCAGATCTTCATAACCCTTTTCATGACTTCTAGTCACAAAAATGTCAAACTTCTGAGAATTCTTTTGCCTGACTATGCAGCACGTGCCCATAGGTGGCCTTGCATAACCAGTCCACATAACAGACTTGTCAGCTAAAAGATGCTATTTATTTGACCATGCAGCCAATGCCCTTAGGTGGACCTGCATATTTCAACCCCCTAACGGGTTTTTGTCAAATAATAGTAACTTCATTCTTGGGAAGAATTCCTCTTTTGTCCTTATTTGTCTTAAATGACGGTATGTAGGTATCTAAAAAAAATAGCCATACTTAACATATTTGTCCCATATCCTTTTTCATAATCTGAAAGTATTCAAGTCAATGGTTTATTCTTCTTCCCTACGTTTGGGTCAGACCTTCGTAGGAGTGATATTCACCCAGTTCTTCGATAATCTTGTCTGGAAATATCTTCTCCATATTCAAGTCCCTCTTTCCATACAACAAACTCTATACTTTAGAAAATTTGAATCTCCATAAGCTTTCACTAGCTTTTAGCACTAGGAAAGTAAATTTCTGGGAGTTCTTTTGCCTGACTATGCAGCACATGCCCATAGGTGGCCTTGCATAAACAGTCCACATAACAGACTTGTCATCCGAAAGATGCTATTTATTTAACCATGCAGCCAATGCCCTTAGGCGGCCCTGCATATTTCAACCCCCTAACGGGTTTTGTTAAATAATAGTAACTTCATTCTTGGAAACTACTTCTTCTAATGCCTTTTAGCTCTTTTTCATATAATTCCTCAGATTCAAATATTCTTAAGCCATAGTTTACATTTTTTCTCTCATACTTGAGTATGGTAATATGTTTTCAGATAAATTGTCAAGGAATTGAATCAATTTTAATCCATTTTGGTCAAAGATATTTCGACCTTAAACATTATCCCCTTTATGTCCGGCATGCATGACTTTAAACTGCCCACAAAATACAAAGGAACTCTGAATAAAAGTCAAGTTCCAGCTCACTAAATATACATTTTTGTATGATTTAGGTAATATTGAGCAATTAATAGATTCAAAGTTTGTAGGGTTATTTGTAATAATCCTAGTAAAAATCAAACTATTCTTACTAATCCCATTGGCTTAAGTAAATTTGAAGCAGGTAATGAAAGAATGCAGGTACAAATGATTGAAGACGAAAGTGTTTTTCATTGATACACAGGAGATAGAAAGACATCCACAGACTAGAGTCTCTTCTCTTTTTCAAGAATTACAGAAGATTGTCAACATAAGTCTTCATTTGATGTATAGTATCCTGAGCTTTATCAGTAGTTACTTGAAGCTCGTGCACTTGATCATCTTCACTCTTTTCATCTTTCTGAAGTGCCTTCTTAGCATCTGCGATGGATTTCATGCCATTCATATGAGTTTCATCCAATGATTTATTAAGCTGATCAAGTTCCCCAGTAATAGCATCTAACTGTTGCTGGAGTTGCACCCGCTGGATGACCTTTTCTTTGATTTTTTGATTTAGATCCTTCATCTTGGCAGCATAATCAGCCTCAGCTTGGGATGCCGCAGCCTCAAATTCGCCTATGTTGACTAAAAATTTCACTCTGGTCAAATCTTCGCGACTTGTCTGCGCTTGATCCCTCCTGAAAATGATCTGTTTCACCGCGGAGAGAGCTCGAAGGTATGAAGTCCGGAAATCCGGATGCTTGTACGGAAGTGAGGCCCTCTATTTATAGACACGGCTGGGACTTTGCGCGCCATACCCAGTGCGCTTAAGTCCTGTGCGATGCAAACTTGCACGCCGCCCTCTGTGTCCTGAACACTTGCGCGCCCCCTTTTCCATTGGATGGATTCGATTTCCTCAGAGTCAAATCCTCATTTCTCTCCGGATCCAACTCTGAGGGGGGAATTTTGTTGACGCTCCTTTCATCACAGAATCTAAAGATCAGAAAAGGGGAATATCTGAGCTCAAATTGATTCATCCTTTGAAGAAAAAATCAAAAATCGACAAAGGCAGGAACACAGGATCAAAAGCAACTGCACCACGCAAGTTATCTCACTATCGCGCAAGTACACTTGCGCGACAACCTTGGTCGCGCAAGTGACTTGCGCGACCTAAGTGGTAACCGCCCGGTAACCGCCCAGGGCCTTATTTTGCCTATAAATAGACCCAGTGGGCCCCCCATTCGAGAGGATATTTTTCCAGAAACTCAGATTGAAGCTCCCAACGCCCAAGTCTCTTCTCAAAGATTCCGGAACACTTCTAAGGTAATTTTTTACCTAGAATGGAAGATCTAAAGAGAAAAAGGAAGGCCTAAGTGTTGAAACTCATCAACACTTGCGCGCCTGAGTGGCCAACACTTAAGGGAACTGGTCATGCTTGCGCGCCGCCTTATTCCTTCAATATAACTTGCGCGTACCTTTTCTGAGAGAACCTGAAGGGGATTCTAAAGGCTTTAAAAAAGAGTCGCTCAAGTATTTTAATACTGGTTGAAAATCGCTCAAGTACCCCACATGTCGCGCGAGTATACTTGCGCGACCAATACTTGCGAGCCCACGCAAGACTTGCGTGCCTTTCAAGACTTGCGCGCCCCTACCTTTTTGGGTGCCCATCTTTCCCATTTTACCCCTCTTAAGCCATTTCACTTTTCCTATTCAATAGTTAGTCTTCAAGATACTCTTCAAATCCATTTATGGCATGATTTCTTGATTTGATTTCCTTATTTGAAAGGAATTCTGTGGAATATCTCTCAAAACATAGTGATATATACATCTTTATGTCACCAAAGATTGAGAGTTCATTCATTCAACCTCATCCTTTAAGATGAGAGAATCCTTAACCTGGGTCTCCTTTTTAGGAATAATCCCCAGTTATAAGTCCTTTAATCTGGGCATCTTCCTCTGGAGTAAGCCCCAAATTCTTGAAGTTCCCAAATCTGGGCATCCTCCTCAGGAGTAAGCCCCAAACCTTAATTCCTTAACTTTGGAATCCTCCTCAGGAGTAATCCCCAATCATAATCCTTTAATATGGGCATCCTTCTCAGGAGTAAGCCCCAAGTCCCTTAATTTGGGCATCCTTCTCAGGAGTAAGCCCCAATCTCAAATATGGGAATCCTTCTTAAGAGTAAGCCCCAAATCCTCTAAATATGGGCATCCTTCTTAGGAGTAAGCCCCAAGTCCCTTAATTTGGGCTTCCTTATCAGGAGTAAGCCCCAATCTCAAATATGGGCATCCTTCTTAGGAGTAAGCCCCAATCTCAAATATGGGCATCCTTCTTAGGAGTAATCCCCAATCTTAAATATGGGCATCCTTCTTAGGAGTAAGCCCCAAACCTTAATCCCTAACCTGGGCTTCCTTTTCAGGAATAAGTCCCAGTTATAATCTATGGGCTTCCTTCTTAGGAGTAAGCCCCGAGTCCCTTAATTTGGGCATCCTTCTCAGGAGTAAGCCCCAAACCTTAATCCCTAACCTGGGCTTCCTTTTCAGGAATAATTCCCAGTTATAA
The DNA here is from genome assembly GCA_963277665.1 of Viscum album. Lineage (NCBI taxonomy): Eukaryota > Viridiplantae > Streptophyta > Magnoliopsida > Santalales > Viscaceae > Viscum > Viscum album. The sequence continues at coordinate 733,567,602 of OY728146.1, read as the reverse complement.
TCTTAGGCATCCTTCTTAGGAGTAAGACCCAAGATTAGAGTATTCAAATCTCCATGAAGCACATATACCTTTATGGACCCTGTTCATGGATTTTCTCCCTAAAAGTGAATCCTAAACCTTCATTTATCTGGGCAGTCATACATACATAAGCCCCAAACCATTTCTTATGATTACATCTTTCATGGCACAATTGTCTAAGTTTTTACCAATACCTCTTGTTTCTCACACCGAGTATGAATCACGTGAGCTTAGAGTGTAAAAGTAATTATGACATCCTTCTTTGAGCCATCAATCATAAAAATTCATACTCCCTTACTCGAACTACGTGGGTTCTGATTCCTTTCCCAAAACAAAGGATACGTCGGTAGCCCATTTGCAGGTTCGATCCCAACTCTTAAATAATTCATGTCCTTCTGAATGACAATAAACTTCAAGTTCCCCACTGAGTGGCTTTAAAACCAGCCTGGTCATCATAATGACCAAGAGACTTTTATAAATGTTTTTAAGGATACCATTGACCAAGAATCTCTAAATAGATACAGATGATTCTCTATTGATGAAGAACCTCGAATACATATAAAAGATTCTCTAAATTTCTTACATATTTAATCATTGATTGTTAAAACTAAAGGAAAGCTCACTTTATACTTGGTAATGTAATAAGGATTCACAAACATAACTTAAATCTATAAAGACAGTACCAGAGTAGACAATAATTCCCCTCAAAAAAGGTGTGATGAGTCCGAACTCCCATCCTCTCGACCAATGCAAATTCCTAAGCCTCATCAGTCCACAAGCTAATGAGCACCTACCTTTGGAAAGTAGGTCCAAACGGATGTGGAATCATTGGATGTTTCCGGTTCTATGAACAAACCCGTTAGAAACCGATCGGAATGTTTGAATCTCCCATCCAGGAGGTCATCCCCGAATTCTGAGCAAAACAGTCACTGAGGATAGTGAATCCTTATTATTGGACAATGATGAACCTCTCTCCTACAAGGAAGGAGTAGAGAGCTCTGAAGCTACAAGATGGCTTGAAGCTATGAAATATGAGATGGATTCCATGTATCAGAACCAAGTTTGGGTTTTATTTGATTATCCAGTTGATGTAAATCATGTTGGATGAAAATGGATGTTCAAGAGAAATATAGACATGGAAGTTCAAGTTAGCACCTATAAAGCAAGGCTAGTGGCTAAAGGATTCAGACAACGTCAAGGAATTGACTATGATGAAAAATTCTATTCAGCTTCTATGTTTAAATACATAAGAATCATAATTTACATAATAACTTACCATGACTACGAGATTTGGTAAATGGATGTCAAAATAGAATTCCTTAATAGGAATATTCAGGAAGATGTCTATATTACACAACCGGAAGGGTTTGTGACACCAGGTAAATCCAAATAGGTTTTCAAGTTACAAAAATCCATTTATGGATTAAAGCAAGCATCCAGGTCATAGAACATTTGATTTGATGAATCCATAAAGTAATTTAGTTTCATTAAGAATTAATGTGAGACATGAGTTTATAAGCGGTTTAATGGGAATGTGTTCATTAACCTAGTAATATATGTTGACAACATATTACTTATTGGAAATGATGTACCAGTCTTATAGTCAGTTAAGGACAGGTTGAACAAGTGTTTATCCATGAAGGTCTTAGGTGAAGAAGCCTACATTCTATAGATCAAGATCATTCATGATAGTTCTTAGAGGCTACTTGGACGAAGTTAGGGTACATACATTGAATCGATACTAAAGAGATTTAGTATGGAACAATCCAATAGGTTATTCGTTCTAGTGTCACATGGCCTACATATTTCTAAGAGAATGTGTCCTCATACACAATAGCAGAAATATAAGATGAGTTAGATACCATATGCTTTAGCTATAGGATCCATCATGTATTCCATGTTATGTACTAGGTTTGATGTTTCCTTTGCACTAAGCATGGTAGGCAGATATCAAGCAGATATAGGAGAACAACATTAGACTACTGTTAAGACTATCCTTAAGTATCTGAGAAGAACTAAGAATATGTTCTTGGTGTATGGAGGAGACAAGGAGCTTGTCATTAGAGGGTATGCTAATGCCGGTTTTCAGACAGACCAAAAAAAATCTGAAGTTGCAATCAGGATATGTTTTTTTGTGTCAACGGAGGATTTTTCAGCTGGAAGAGTTCAAAGAAGCCATTTTTCACCGATTCTATAATAGAGTACAAATATATAGAGGCTTTTGATGAGGACAACAAAGCAATCTAGATTCGGAACATTGTCTAAGATCTTGGGGTGGTGCTTAGTAGTAGAGACCCTATCACATTGTACTGTGATAATACTGAAGTGGGGGATCTTTCACAAGAACTAATGTCACATCAATGGACAATGCACATTCTCCAGAAGTATCTCCTCTTGAGGGATTTCTATTAAAGGGGTGAAGTTGTAGTGAGCAGTGTGTCCATATAATAGAACATGGTAGACCCCATGACTAAAGGCCTATCTCAAAAGTATCATGAATATCATGTAAGAGTTAGTGGGTTAAAGGTTTTTAGCAGTTGGATCTAGTCCAAGTGGGAGTCTGTTGGAGTTGGTGGCCTAGAACCAAATATTTTTTAATTTATGATAAACTTGTATTCATGTATTTTAATATTAACAAATACCTTATCACATCTAGATTTTTCTTCTATGTAAAAATGCATGTGATAATGTCCTAAGGATAGCCGTTGTACTAAAGGGTCATAGTGGATCCCTACTATAATGACAACCAGGAAGTACCATAACACTATTATTGAATATATGTTCTATGGACAAATGATGTTATTTTAGGGAAAAAATAATACAGTCCATTAGGGGAGAGGACTCATAAAACTTTTAGGCACCTTCTTATGGTGTGCGCCCTTAGTAATCTCTAGGGGGATATTATGATAACGAGACTCACCAAAAGGAAATCCACATTTCATAGTGTCGTTGGATGTTCCTATTTTTGGACATGTGTATTGATCCTAAGACTTTAATACTATTGTTAATGGGTTTTTCAACTCATGTACTTAGTTGTATTGATGAAAATCGTGACTACACACTATTCGCAGTGAGGTGGGATATGTTGGAGGCGTCATGAGTAATACTGCATTAATAGATAATGCGAGAAAGGATTTTTCCCTTCTATTCCATAATGAAATTTGATATCTCAGGCTCTTTGATGGAATTGATATAGCCTAAATAAATCCATGGCCATAGTGAGGAATGGGAAAGTTCAATTTTAGGAGGTCAAAGAAAGATTAATCGAGCGCATGAGTTGACGACACTAGCATGAAACCCGCTTGATTTTAGATATCAATAAAAAGGGATTACATTACACGGTTAGAATTCGTATGAGGTGACACATCATTGTGGCATTAACTTCATTCTCTATGGGTGCCTTAGTGTGTTGAAAGACACTAACCTTGGACTTTAGGAAGGCTCTGCCTAATTCCACTGAGAAAGAGGCCTAAATGGTCACATACAAATTGTATCAAATAATCTCAATTAAATATTCATATGACAAGTTGAATAAATATTATTCCATGTTGTGGTTTAATAAGTTTTCAAGGATTCCTGATCACATTTATTTTGACACTAGTTATTTGAAAGAATATATTATGGGAGAAATAATATATTTATTAGTGAATAATGTAGTGATAGTTATTTAATAAATAAATAGTCATTATTTAAGGTATAATAAATGTGGTGTAGGAAATAAATAAAATGTAAAAACAAAAGTGAACACCATTTATATTAATATACACACCATGTAGTTTTTTCTAAGAATTTGTGAGAAATAATATTATTTATTTAATTAAATAATATTAGGTGTAATTCACTGGCCACGTGTCAAGTGATAATAATAGTCAAATTTTATTATTAGAGATGAGGTCTTACTAAGAATTAAATGAAATGAATAAATTCCTTTGGGTAATTAATTAATTTTATTATTCTAATTAATAAAAACCCAAATTACATTATTCTCATTAAATCTATCTATTCTCTGTAGTTATGCACAATGGATCTGGAGAAATCACTTAACCCTAGAGATAATTCTTTTCCTCCAAGAATGCTCTCAAGTTACAAGAGAGATCCTCCTCCACCGGATCAAGGAGTCCACTTTGGAAGTGGATCTCAAGGCGATCGAAGGAGGACATTGCATGCGAAGACTCTTCTAAACTATAACCTAGAGATCCCTTCAGTGACATCTAGAGATATGTGGATCACGTGTGGATCACCACTAGAGGAAGCCTACACTTGGCTTCTGTGACGCAATGAAAAATTACATTGTATTGTGACCGAAAGCATCAACAGAGAGAGAATTCCATCAAGGTAATTCTTGTATTTTAACTAAATTGATTATAACCAACATATGATGTTCTTATATATGGTTCCAGGAATTCCCTCTTTCCTTGTCGTTCTTCATTATATTATGAAGATCCGATATTTTATCATCGTGATGGATCTCAGATTGATCATTGTTAACGATAAAATTAAAGTTGGGTACACCCATCCACGTGATTCTGCTACACCTAGAACCTACAAGTGGTATCAGAGTGGTCATATCATTTATTATAATTTTTTTTCATTGATGATTTAAGCATTTAATAATTTAGTTGTTTCAATTCAAGTTAATCATTCTGTAAATCTGAATCTTGAGATCTTCTCCTCTTTTGTTTCTCATTCACCTTATAGAAATGATCATTTCTTTTTTTATTTTGATTAAAATAAAGCATAGGATCTCATATGGAGGCTCCAAAGGTTCCTGGACATACAAAACTAGAACCCAGATCATGTATTCTACCTCACATACCGTGTAATCAAGGTTTAATGCATCAAGACTGGTCTACCAAACCAAGCCATGTGTTGGAGTTTATCTAAGTATTTATGACTCCATGTGTTGACCAGGAATATGTGGCACATGGTTTCTAGATTACACGCCATGTGGACCACTATACATGGAGTGTAGTCCCTTTGGGTTAGGGTTAGACCATGTACCTTGTACATGGCTTTCCCGGTCGGAGACTGTGTAATGCAGATACTACATGGCGTGTGGCCCACTGGACACACCGTGTACTCCGAATATTTTTGAAGTATATCTACATGCTAAATCCCTAGGCATGTACTTCAGATAAAAGGTGAATGATAGTACACGCCATGTAGTAGGAAATACACACCGTGTACTCATCCAAATTAAACAAATTTATTAAAATTTATTATTATATTATACAAACCCTTGAGACATGTACCATGGTGTGGGCATAAATTTGGGTCACAACACATGATATATGTTTTATACATATGTGTTTAATTTAACATATGCGTAATGTTCATTTCTACTCATTAGTTAGGTATGAATAGGAATTCATCGGGTTGCGTCCAAGGTACAGGTTACGTACAAAGAAAATTTCAAATGAATTTATTTGTTTAAAATTATGATGGATGAGGATCTCATGGAAATTCAGAAATGGGTTTAAGATAAGATAATTGATTAATTAAAGATAATAATTAATTGATTTCAGCATGATTTATCTTAAATAAGAACAATTAAATAATTTAATTCTAGTTTTATTTATGCATAAATATCATTTCATGTATGGATGATCATGAGCTAGTCTAGGACCTTTGTATATGGATGGTTTCTTTTAATTAATTTATTTAAATTAAATTTATTGGCCTGTGATCCTTCTCCTCATTAATATATACATCATGCGTGCCCAAGGTTGATTTTATGTAAAACCCCATTTTATTCCTCACCTACATGTGAGATAAAAGAATATGTAATGGATGGATCTTCTAAGCTAGTGGAGGTGGCTCAAGTTAGGAGCCTAGGAGAAACCAATCTAAAGAGATACAAAGGTGGGAAAGTGGAAAGTTGTAAACATAAATCCAAAAGGTTCAATGTGTTTTTCCCCTAGTTCGTGGGTTAGTTTATCAAAAAATAGATAAAATAATCAATTGAACAAGCTAATTATCATTCCATTTATTTTATTTTTTTCATTTTCATTGTTTATTTATTGTGTGTGTGTGTTTTCATGATCACATAGTAAATGAATTAAACAAGCATGCAAGATGTAACTAAAATAAGATCGTCTTATGTGTAAATATTTTCTTAGATATGGTTAATCACTTAATTATATCCCAATTAATATTAACAAGAATTAATGAAAGAGAATAAAATGAAAATTTATTTATAAGGATAAAATCCCTCAAAGAAATATTAATTCATTATAGCCTTCCATAATCTTGGTTTGAATCGAACCATAGTTCAAAGTGGTTGACCAACCATAGTTGAGGTTCTTTTAATTATTGGGGAATTCTAATTCAAGGTTTTTAGTTGACTTGAATTGGTTCACATCAAGGGTTGACTGCCACAACAAGATTTGGTGTGACTAGGAGGTAAATGTTGAGGAAATCCAAAATAAAAGGATTTCGGGATTGGGGAGTCCACTCAGCGGATTAAGGAGCTATGAGTTAATGCAGTTGGCATTTGGAATGCCTACCTAAAAAATTTCATTTTACTTGACTAACCATAGTTGGAGTGATGTTAAGGAAAATATGGATGCTTTCTACTATAATATTCAGGCAATAGAATATTCCAAAGTCAATGGTGAGGGCTATTGGATTTTGATAAAATAGTGGGAGACTAATAAGTATTAATTTATTTATTTGTCTCAGTTTTATCATGATAAAGTAATAAATAATTTCTCATATTAATTTTTAGAAATGGAAAGAAAAATGACATCAAAAATATCATTGTGAACCATACTCGAGAAGGATAACCTTCTCACCAACACCAATTTCCAAGTACGGTAGGGGAGTTTACGCATTATCCTTCACCATGAGAGGAAATTGTATGTGCTGGAGGAGTGTATTCCAGTTGCGCTTGGAAATGAGGCCAGTGATGAGGAAATATCTCTTGATATGAAAATTTTTGGATGATGCCACAAATGTCCAATGTTTCATGCTATCGGCTATGTCTAATGATCTCTTGAAGAAACAACAAAACATGGATGCATATAACATGATGTCTAACCTTAAGGATAACCATCAAGAGAAGGAAATATAGGAGATATATGTGATATCCAATGATTTTTTCACAACTAATCTTAGATATTTTGTGCCATATGGGCCTCATGTAGTTAAGCTTATTGTCTACAATGAATTCCTGTACATCTTAGGGATGAAGTTCCCGAATGAGTTGCATATAGATATCATCCTATAATCACTTTAGAAGACCTTATCTTGCATTATTTTCAACTAAAACATGAGAAAAAAATGAGAAGAGTCTATTAAAACTTCTGACCTTGATTCTCTAGGTAGATAAGGACATGAGATGTGACAAACCTAGAATCCTTATCGTGAATAAGAATAGGAAGGACAAGGAAAAGGGGAAAATGATTTATAAATAGTCTGAATCCCCTGAACACCATCCCTCCAAGAAGGGGAAGATCCAGAGGTAGTGTAAGGAATGGGAGGCAGTGTGGTTTTCATGTGGAAAGCTAGGCCACTAAAAGAGGAATTTCACCCATAAGCATGGAGATGCTAAAGGTGCGTTTGTTATCTCGTGTAATCTTTAAATTTCTACACATTGGTTATTATATACAGCATGTAGGGATCACGTCTGTATTAAAATGAAGAAACCAAGTATATTTAGAAATATTTACAAAATAGAGGTGGATCTTCGATCTACCAATGGCACGAGGCTGGCTATATTGGACGTTGGAAATTACCCTCTCTCATTTCCTACTCGGATGCTTTCGGTTTTACATAACTATTATTATATACCTTGTGTTACCAAGAACATAATTTCTATTTCATGTTTTGATATGGATGGATTTATTTTCCTGTTTTTAAATAAGGGTTGTTTATTTTATAAGAACAATGCATGTTATGGTATGGTGAATTTAAATAACAGTTTGTATGTATTAAATTTAGAAAACCAAGTGTTGGCAATCAATAATGAAACAAACTCTTATGAATCATACAAAAACCAGTTGTATCATCACCATATCGATTATGTAAATGATAAGTACTTGATAAAAGATCTTCCAAGATAGTTATTTAGACTCTATTGAGCTAAAACCACATGATAGTTGTCATGCTTGTTTACAAGGGAAAATGACTAAGACGACTTTCAGTGGACAGGGTGAAAGGGCCACAAAGATTCTAATATTGGTACACACAGATGTGTGTGGACCATTTACAATAGAATATAAAGGTGTATATTCTTACATAATTACTTTTACTGATTCTTTGAGTATATATGGATACATATACTTAATGAGGTATAAGTTAGAGTCCTTGAATAAATTTAAGGAATTCAATAATGAAGTAGAGAATCATCTTGGTAAGAAGATAAAGAACCTTCGATTGGATAGAGGTAGAGAATATCTGAACCAAGAGTTCATCGACATTTTACAGGAGTTTGGTATTCTATCTCAACTCACTCCTCCTTATACACCACAGTTTAATGGTGTTAGTGAAAGGAGGAACCACACCTTGTTGGATAGGGTGAGGTTGATGATGATTCACAGAGATCTTCCATTATACTTTTGGGGATATGAATTAAAAACTACAGTATACACATTAAACCAAGTACCAAATAATGTAGAAAATAGAATTCCCTATGAGTTATGGAATGGAATAAAACCCATTTTGTCACACACACGTGTATGGGGATGAAAAGAATTTTTAAAGGCCTTATCAAGCCACAAACTAGAACCCTGGGGCATGAGGTGTATCTTTATAGGATATCCCAAGGAAACGAAAGGATATTACCTATATAAACCTTCAGATAAGAAAGTTACTATCACCTGATAAGCCGTATTCCTTGATAGGGATCACATCCTAAAAAAGGATAGTGGTATAAAGATTGACTTTCATGAAGTTGATGCTCAAGGTACACAAGAGTTGGTACAAGAACAAGTTCCATAGGTCCCCATGGAAGAGGTTCCAAAAACACAAGTACTGTGTAGGAGCTCAAGAGAGGTTAGGGAACCAGAGATATTTGGTTTCCTAGTCACTGAGGATGGTAAATCATTATTGTTGGACAATGATGAACCTCTATCCTACAAGGAAGCAATAGAGAGCTCAGAAGATGCAACATGGATAGAAGCTATGAAATATAAGATAGATTCCATGTATTAGAACCAAGTCTTGGTTCTAGTTGATGATCCAGTTGATGTAAATACTTTTTGATGCAAATGGTTTTTTCAAGAAGAATTCTAGACATGGAAGGTCAAGTTAACACCTACAAATCAAGGCTAGTGGCTAAAGGATTTATAAAATGTCAAGGAATTGACTAAGATGAAACCTTCTCACAAGTTTCCATGTTTAAATACATAAGAAACATAATTTCCATAGTATATTACCATGGATACAAGATTTTGAATATGGATGTCATAACAAAATTCCTTAAAAGGAATCTTTAGGAAGATTTATATATGACACAACTAGAAGGGTTTGTGACACCAGGTGAAGCCAAATGGGTTTTCAAGTTGCAGATATCCATTGATGGATTAAATCAAGCATCTAGGTCAGGGAACATTTGATTTTATGATTCCATAAAGGAATTTTGTTTCATTAAAAATGAATGTGAGCCATTGGTTTATAAGAGTTTTAATGTGAATGAAGTCATTATCTTACTAGTATAAGTTGATGACATATTACTTATTGGAAATGATGTACCAGTCTTACAATTAGTTAAGGAATGGTTGAACAAGTGTTTCTCCAAAAAGGAATTAGGTGAAGGAGCCTACATTCTAGGTATCAAGATCATTCATGATAGATCCAATAGGCTTCTTAGACTAAGTCAGGGTACATACATTGACTAGATACTAAAGAGATTTTGTATGGAACAATCCAAGAGGGGATTGGTTCCAATGTCACATGGCCAACATATTTCTAAGAGAATGTTTCCTCAAACACAACATGAGAAAGATAGGATGAGTAAGATACCATACACTTTGGCTATAGGATCCATCATGAATTCCATATTATGTACCAATCTTGATGTTTCCTGTGCACTGAGAATGATAGGAAGATATCAAGAAGATATAAGATAACAACATTGGACTGCTGTTAAGACTCTATTTAAGTATCTTAGAAGAACTAAGTATGTGTTCCTGGTGTATAGAGGATACGAGGAGCTTATCATTAGAGGGTATGCTGATGCTGGTTTTCAAACAAATCAGAATGATCCAAAGTTACAGTCAAGATATGTTTTCTATCTCAATAGAGGAGCTGTGAGCTGGAAGAGTTCAAAGCATCCAGTTTTCGTCGATTCTATAGTGGAGTCCGAATATATAGCAGCTTCTGATACACCCAAGGGAGACATTTAGATTCAAAAATATGTCTAGGATTTTGATGTGGTGCCTAGCAATGGAGACCCTATCACATTGTATTTTGATAATACTGTAGCGGTGGATATTGAAAAATAACTAAGGTCACATCAATGGACAAAATACATTCTCCAGAATTATCACCTCTTGAGGGATTTCTATCAAAGGGGTGAAGTTGTAGTGAGTAGAGTGTCCATTAAAGAGATTTTGGTAGACCCCATTACTAAAGTCTTATCTCATCATAATCATAAATATGATGTGAGAGCTAGTAGGTAAATGGTTTTTAGCAGTTGGATCTAGTCCAAGTGGGAGTATGTTGGAGTTGGTGGCCTAGAAACAACTACTTTATACTTTATGATAAAATTGTATTCATGGATTTGAATATTAATAAATACATTACCACATATTTATTGTTCTTATGTATGACAATTCATGTGATAATGTTATAAGGATATCCATTTCACTAAATGGTCAAAGTGGATCCCTTCTATAATGAGAACCGAAAAGTGCCATAACACTATTCTTGAATTTATGTTCTATGGACATATGATGTTATTTGAGGGACACAAATAATACAGACCATTAGGGGTGAGGAATCATAAATCTTTGAGGCACCTTCTCAAGGTGTGGAACTATGGTAATATCTCTGAGGATATTATGAGAATGAGACCTGCCAGTAGGAAATCCACATTTCATAGTGTCATTGGATGTTCATATCTACAGACATGTGTATTGGTACTTAGACTTTAAGATTATTGTTAATGGGTATTACAACTTATGCACTTTGATGTATTGACAAAAACTATGACGACACTCTGTTCGCAGTGAGGTAGGATATGTTGGGTGCGTTAAGAGTAATACTGCATTAATAGATAATGCGAGAAAGGATTTGTCCCTTCTGTTCCATAAAGGAAGTTAAAATATTAGTCCCTTTGATAGAATTTATATAGCCTAAATAAATCCATGTCCATGGTGAGGAAAGGTCAAGTTCAATTCTGGGAGGTCAAAGAAATATTAATCGAGAGCATGGGTTGATGACACTAGCATGAAACCCGCTTGATTCGAGATATCGAGACAAAGGGATTACATTAAATAGTAAGAGTTCGTATGAGGTGACATGCCATTATGGTGTTAAATTATTTCTATATGGGTGACTTAGTGTGTTACTAGATGCTAACATTGGACATTATGAAGGCTCTGCCTAATGCCACTGAGAAAGATGCCTAGAGGGTCACACACTATGTTTATCAAATTATCTCAGTTAAATATTCATATAACAAGTTGAATAAATATTATTCCCGGTTGTGGTTTTAAAATTAGTCAAGGATGACTGATCGCATTAATTTCGACACTAGTTATTCGAGAGAATATATTATGGGTGAAATAATATATTTATTAGTGAATAATTTAGTGATATTTATTTAAGAAATAAACAGTCATTATTCAAGGTATAATACATGTGGTGGAATAAATAAAGAAAATGGAAAAAAATATTACACGTAGTGTATATTAATATACACTCCATGTAGTTTTTTCTAGGGATTTTTGAGAAATAATATCATTTATTTAATTAAATAATATTAGGTGTAATTCAATGGGTGCATGTCAAGTGATAATAATATTCAAATGTTATTATTAGACATGGGGTCTTACTAAGAATTAAATTAAATGAATAAATTCCTATGGGTTATTAATTCATTTTATTATTCTAAGTAATATAAATCCCAATTACATTATTCTCATTAGATTTATCCATTATCTATGGTTGTGCACAATAGATCTGGAGAAATCTCTTTAGCCAAGAGAGAATTCCTTTCCTCCAAAAATTCTCTCAAGTTACGAGAGAGATACTCCTCCACTAGATCAAGGAGAGTGATTTGGAAGTGTCTCTCAAGTCAATTGAAGGAGGACATCGAAAGTGAAGTCTCTTCTATGATAGCACCCAAATATCCCTTCAGCGACATCCGGAGATACATGGAGCATGTGTGGATCACTGATAGAGGAAGCCTATACTTGGATTCTGTGATGCAATGATGGATCACATTGGATCATGACCAGAAGCATCATTGGAGAGAGAATTCCATCAATGGAATTATTTTATTTTAATTAAATTAATTATAAACAACATATGATGATCCTCTCTATGGTTCTAGGAATTCCCTATTTCCTTTTCGTTCTTCATTCTATTCTAAATATCCAGCATTATATCATCACGACAGATCTATGATTGATAATTTTTAACGATAAAATTAAAGTTGGGTACACCCATCCATGCACTTACACTGTGCCCAGAACCTAAAAATAGCCTTATCCTCTATAAGTGGGATACTCTAACTAGCATATGTAACCTTAACTACTATAAAAAAAACATATCAATGAAAATAATTTGATGCCAAACTAATTGAAACTTGGGAATAGATCAATATTGCTGTATAAAAATTAATCTAAATCTCAAGTGCCACTAGTTTAGTCTATTTCAAAGGATAATACATAAAAATCCATCCCTCAAATATAATTAATAGTTATCCTCAATGCCTAAAAAACTAACCAAGCACATTAAATCTATAAATAAACAGGAAGTCAATTATTATTCACCAGTTGGTCATTCAATTTTTTCCAAATTATCCATAAAAGAACACAATAAAGATAAAATATATCTTCTATTAAATTCCTTTTACAACACATAAGAAGAAAAGGAGAGGTATTCCCATGAATAAGAGAAAAATTAATTTAATGAAAAAATTTTCAAATACAAGTGGTAATTAAAGGAGATATTTCTTAAATCCCTTGTGTATTTAACACAAAAGAACTATATCATATGAGATGATATAGGCATATCATATGGCATGTTATAAGATGCATGATACTTCCAGTCATAAGTTAAGATTATGATATATTGTTGGGTACGATATTTTGAAGCCACTACCTTAGAATGGTGGGCCTTTCATGTCATGAAAATGTTAATGTGTTAATGTTTGAATACATTCCATAAAATATCATCATATATAGTAATTTTTATTGGGTCATAATGGAAATTATTAAGACATAAGAGGGAGTGAATTGTAATCCTTTAAAAACTTGATCAGATTCAAAATATACCTCTTGAAATGTAGTGATTCTTTCCTTATTTATTTTAAATATGAGTGACTAGAGAAAATGAATAAAGAAAAGAACAAAAAAATGTATAGTGGTTCAGGGAACATAGATCACATAGTCCACTACAACAATGATCTCTCTATGAGCTTGATGATTTACACTAGTAAGTAATTTTATAGAGGACTTCTACAAATGATTATAGAAAATTGATACCTTGAAAATAAGGCTTTAAAAATACCTTATAGTTCATTTACGGAGAACCATAAGTCCATAGCTTAGCCTAAGATGCTTATACTCCATGACAACCACAACTGAGTCTGAGTAGCTGATACTCCAATAAATCAATAAAGATTGATTTTATTGAGAAAGAGAAGTTTCATTTATAGTTTCAGTAGTAGCTTAAAAATATATATATTATTAAATAATACATAGAATCAGCAAGTAGATCTTCAATTTTTATAGGATTCCTTTAAACAATGATAGAGTAAACACCAAATAAATGAATAAACATGTATTTATCTAAAGTGAAACTCCAAAAAATTATTTTTCAAATTTTTAGAAGTATATTTAACAATAATATTAAACATCAGTGATAGTAAAAACAAAAAGTCGATCAACTGGATCAAAACATGTATGTCTCCAAAGAGTATCTCTAAAGGAAATGATACACAATTATTTTACAATCACAAAACTATTTGTTTTTCTATATAAAACAACCTATCTTTTAAAAAACAATATCACAGTACTTATCATGAAGGACGAAAAACTGCAGGTCTAACAGATCCAGAAATACTGCCTAATAAATCACAAATATTTTAATTCAAATTCATTAAAATAGAGTCATAACTTTCCTTAAGAATAGGAATGATTTAATCTATTGATTATGAGCGTTTTAATCAGTTATAAAACATATTTGAAGAGATAATTACTTTTGAAAAAACCATTGTATAAAACATAAATAATATCTTGAAATTAAAACTCTATCGTTGACCAAGTCAAACATTGGTTCATTTATATGATTAAAAAACACCAAACATAGGGTTGATTATAAAAGTATATTTGATTCCAAATGTAAGGTTTTTAATCTATAAATTTCCAAAAACATAGGGTATATGATCCATATGTTTTATTCCAAACATAGGGTTCCCAAACCATACAGTACGCTTATAAACATATGGTATTAATAGTGTTTTCATAATATTTTCAAACACATCCAGAATACTTAACCAAATATTTTCCTAGGGATTAACATCTTGTGTACACTTCCAAAATAAAAATAAATATTCTCACAAATATAATCCCCCTAAAATTCACTTAAACAAAATTTTATTAGTAATATAAATTTGGGTGTTTGTGAGCATCAAAACCAAAAAATAAATTAAAGAAATTATTGACTTAACATATACTCAAAAATCTCACCCTTTTTGATGATAAAAAATCTCATCAAAAAACTTAATACACATCTTATAAAATTCCAAATAATTTCTCCCCCTTTTTGATATATCAAAAAGACAAGTTATTAAGAACAAAAAATATTTTTTTATAAGAATTTAATATAAACTTCCCCTAATTTCGTGATTTAAAAAAAGACAAAAATATATAATCAAGGATCCATGAAAACAAATAAAATATTATTTAATAAATAGTAAGAGTTTTAAATGAATTAAAATTATGTATTAAACCACTTAACTCATGCCATAAAATATTTAAACATATGCTAAATATTAAAAATAACCCCCTTAAGATATATCATAATCAAAAACATTTTCAATTAATTAAATAAAATATTTAATGCATCTCATAAATGAATGTAATATTTTAATCTAATAATGAAAAGATTTATCATATACAACAATTATTTAATTAAAAAGTAATTAATTTAAATAGTCAAACTTTAAAACACATTATTGTAAGTAAGATAAT
The DNA here is from genome assembly GCA_963277665.1 of Viscum album. Lineage (NCBI taxonomy): Eukaryota > Viridiplantae > Streptophyta > Magnoliopsida > Santalales > Viscaceae > Viscum > Viscum album. The sequence goes on along the minus strand of OY728146.1, from coordinate 733,552,219 downwards.
GATTTATATAAAATATTAAAAGTGTAAACCTTTAAAAAGAAATTATGGAACAATTTACAACAGTTTCACTAATAATAATATCTAAACCAATATATATATATATATATATGTGATATTTACCTTTAGGTAAACTATAGAGATGAAGAAAAGTCCAAGTGTTAAAAAGAATTAGATAGAAAAAGTGGACTTTCCATGCTAGGAAATGTTTCACTAAAATGAGTTAAAAAAATTGACACATGTTCTATTCTAATTTGAACATTTTTAGATATTTGATAAAATGAAGAAGAAGAATGCTGCTTGACAAGAAACTCTTTTAACTCATCAAAAACCGATTTAGTAACAACTTATCTTATGAGTAACTCCATTTAAATTATCATTTCCATTTTAAATTCTTCAAATTATTCCTTTTAAATAAAACTTTCATTTTAATTATGATACTCCCTTTGAAGTATTTCAAAAAATGTTTTCTAAATATATAAATTTATAGCTCTTCATATGAATTTTTAGATTCATTCATATCATAATGCATCTTAACTATTTCATTATTTATGGTATTAAATTTAAATAGAACCCCTTTAGAAGAATTTCCACCACTAATAATTTGATAGGATGAAACTTATAGTTTTTAAAAAACATGAAATTCCATATCTATTTTAGAATATTTTTCAAATTAATCCTTAATATAATAAAATGACCATTCTCTTAACAGATTAGAAGAAAGTTTACATTTTTTTATTTTTAGAAAACCTTTTTTTTCTGAACTTGATGTTATTGATCACTTCATTTTTCTAAGAATGATTTTTATGGATGATTTTGAAAAAAATACATTTTTAAGAATAAGGATAAACAATTTAAGAGGTTTTAAGAAGAATATTCCAGGTTTCTAAAGAGAAAATGATAAGTTTTGTTTTGAAAATTTATAGATGATGGTTCATATTCTCAAACCAAAAATAAAAAATAATCATTTAAGTTTTTTAAATTTTGAAAATAAATTTTAGAGAATAAAACTATTTTTTAAATAAAATGATACATAAATGAATAAATTTTTTAAAAACACAATATTTTAAAGACAAAAATATGTTGAAATGTTTTAAAAAATAACATATTTTTTCATAAAACTATTATAATTAAAAAATTACTATATTTTCAAAGATATTTTTTAAATAAAAATATATATTAAACAATGTCCACAAATTTTTTAATATTTTAGTAATTTAGTTATAGATTTTAAAATGCAACTATATAAACCAAGTTTTAATATTTTTATTCAAAGAGTGAGAAATAACTTAACATTTAAGTATAATGTATATCTATATACCTATATTAAACAATTAATGTAATAAAAAAATATATGAATATTGTAGGAAATACGTATTATATAATCTATGAAAGTTCCAACAATTTTTTTTGATAATGAACTACTTCAGAGTTGATCATTCCTTTGTTTAAAATAGATATTTACATACTCTTCTATGATGAATGCTCAATTATTTAATGATATTGTTTAGTTGTGTATTCTTAAAAAACATTAAATATTACTGTCTATTGGTACCCATATACTTTTGGGTATGGTGGTATTTTCAATTAAATTTTTAGGTAACCAAAACTGTTTATTTTTTTGTAGATATAATACTATTGAAGTTAGATAATTATTTTGAAGAATAAACATGTTTAACACCAAAAATTTGATGTTTTATAAAGAAAAATTCATTTTCACAATTTCCATTAATATAATAATAACAAAATTTAATAGTTTACATGATTTTTATATTTTAACTAGGAAGAAAATAATTCCTATATAATTTTGGTCTTTCACCATTACTACATATACCAAGTTTTCATTTTTGATTTTTTACCAAGAATGTGTTATATATAATTTTCTCCTTTGATAAACATACTAGATTATTGTTTTAAAGTATCAAATTTAACCAATAATTCTTTAATTTTAGTTTCTTGTAGATCACATGAGATTTTGGAAGAATTAGTATTTAAAACTATATTTTTTTTGAAAAACTTTTGTTATCCAATAAAATAGAATCATAATATTTTCTATGTTTTTTATGGTATTCATTTAAGGTTTTAAATTTATCTTAAAGCATAAATAAATACATATTTAGTTAATCATTAGTAAGTTTATCAGAATTAATATTTTGAGAGTAAGAATATTGTACTTCATTAATATGATTATTAAGATAAACGGTTTGATTTTTTTGTTTAGCCTTAATGTCAGAGAAAATTCATTATTAGAATCCAAATATTCACTCCAAGTGGCCTTCATAGTTTTCTTCCATTTTATTTTGTAATCTTATTTCCTTTGAGATTTAAGTAAAGGACATTTAAACTTTTTATGACCTTTATATTTGTATTCACAACATTTAATCTCCTAAATCCCTTTAGTTCTTTTGTTGTACAATTTTCAATTTTTTTAAAAGATTTGTGAAATATTTATCTAAATATGGATGAATTGAATCAGAAGATTCATCTATTATAATTTTGAGAGCATATTTTTTATATTTTATATGATTTCATCTTTCACCTATATCTCAGCTTCATACATCATCAAGGTTCCAATAATTTATTTTATTACTAATTATTTAACTAGCGTGGATTGACATATAGTATTAGATATACCATTACACTTAGATGGTGAAAATATAAGAACATTTAACACTTGATCTACTTTCTTAATTAGATCTCATATGACAGAAACATTATTGACAATTTCTATCAATCTCTCATTCATCTGAGTGATATTTTCATACTCATGCATTCTAAAAATATCAAACTTTAAATTTGAAATATTTTATCGCAGTTGTATGATATTATAGGTTACTTCATAAGAAACATTAATAGTATATGATATCTCATACAAAGCATCACATTGAGAAAATTGATTAAACTCATCATTTCTTAAACCACATAAAATAGAATTCATTTATTTTTATTAATATCACATTATTTATCTTGATCATCATTCCATTTTTTCAGATCTTCCTTAAAAATTTCATAATTTTTTAATAACTTTAAATAAACTCATATTCCATGATTTTTGAAATAAATAACCATACAAGATTTCCAACATCCATAATTTTCATCATTAAATTAAGGATCATGGGTCATCGACATACCTTCTGTAAGATCATCCATTGAGATTAACCTTAGTCTAAATATTTAACTCAGGCTTGTTAGAGTGAAAATAAATTTTCAATATTCCAAAATAGACTAAACTTTAATAATACTTTTTGATATCAGATAGAAATAATTGAATATTCAAGGATTTATAAATAGAGAAATATAAAAATATAGAACTTCCTTCAATACCAATTGTTGTTTTGAAATTACAATTATGAAGACACAAGAAGGGGGTGAATTGTGATCCTTTAAAAGATTATATAGATTTAAAATATTCCTCTTTAAATTTAACAATTCTCTCCTTCTATCTTTTAAAGATTAGTGAGCAGCATAAATAAATAAAAAAACACAATGATTTATAGTGGTTCAGGGAACAAATATCCCATAGTATACGCCACCAACACTCTCTCCATGAGTTTAGTGATTTTCACTATAATTCCTTTTACTGAGGACTTTTAAATCTAAGAATAGGAAATTGATACCATTACAATAAAGTTTTTTCAAGGACATTTGGTTCTTTTAAAGAGAACCATAAATCCACTACTTAGTCTAAGAAGACGAGAATCCACCATGGACATGACTGAGTTTGAGTATCTCATACTCCAATAAATCAATATATATTGATTTGATTGTGAAGGAAAAGTTTCATTCACAGTTTTAGTAGCAATTTAACAGATGTGTTTGATCTTCAATAATACACAACAAAAAAAAATTGATCCTCAATGTTTCACATGATTTATTTTAAATAGAGATAGAGAAAACACTAGATAGATGAAAAAACATTTATTTTTTCAAAGTGTAACTCTGAAAAAGTATTTTTCAAACTCTTAGAAGAAGATTTAACAATAAGTTTCATTAGTAGTGATAATAACTACATCGAGTCGATCAACTGGATCAAAACATGTATATATTCAAAGTGTAGATCTGAATATAGTGATACACTATTATTTTACAATAACTAAAATCTTTATTTTTCTATAGAAATCAAACTATCTTTATAAAATTAAAATCATATTATTTATCCTAATAGTCAAAAAACTCTAGATAAAACAGTTCCAAAAATACCACATAATTAATCATGAATATTTGAATTCAAAACCATTAAAAGAGATTCATAACTTCCTTTAATAATAGGAACTATTTAATTTATTGAGTAAGAGCCTTTTAATCAATCATAAAAAATATTTGAAGAGATATTTACTTCTAGAGAAACCATTGTAGAAAACATGAATAATATCTTGAATTTAAAATTTCATCATTGACCAAGTCAATTGTAGGGTTCCTTTACGTGATGAAAAAACTACAAAGGTAATGCTGATTACAAAATTAGGGTTGATTCCAAACATAGGTTTTTTGCTCTATAATTTTACAACAACATAAGGTATATGATCGAGACATGTTATTCAAAATGTAGGGTGTTTGAACTATACATTATGATTAAAAATACAGGGTATGAACAATGTTTTAAAAATGATTTCAGACATATCCAAAACAATTAAAGAAATATTTTCCCATGAATTAATATCTTGTGTATGTTTCCAGAATAAAAACAATTATTCTAACTTATATCATCATCTTGAAATTAAATTAAACACAAATTTATTAGTAACATAAATGTGGGTGTTTGTGATCATCAAAAACAAAAATAAGTTAATGAAACTATTGAATCAACACATTCTCAAAAGTTTCTTGAGATTAAATACATGGGAGGAAGTAAAATTCATTCATATGATGAATTTATAAATAACCAAAGAAATTTATTCAAGAATTGTAACACATGAATAAATTTATGGTGAATGAGGACTGTCTATGAGTCATATATAAGGGATCAACTAAGATTGTTCTCAAGTGAGAACCTTGGGAATTCCTAGGTGACACTCCAATGAACCTGAAGCACTCTTTATCCATGTCCCTTATCTTCTGAGAGATACTAGCATATCATGGGTGGTGTAGATCCCCACTCAAGTGTTAATTGATTCAACATAGACTATGGATACACCATTTATGAGGGATTCCATTTATATGCTTATTGTTATTTTCATCAACCAAATATTATTTTTTAGGTTTTATAGGAGTCTAATAAAAATTATCAGATCAAGAGAAAGTGATTAAAAAATAATCCAAGAATCTCCCATGTAATATAATATGAAACCTGTGTAAGTACATAAATGAAGAATATAATAAAAAACGTGTAACTTACATTAATGAAGCCACTACACCATTTTTAACTCCATTCTATGGGTTTGATAAAGATCAATGAGTGGAAAACAAAAGAATCACACCTCTAAAGATATCCACATGCCAGTTTGAATCATCCAATGTTTATATAAGATATATTATCTATCCATGATATGATAATACTTCAATAAAAAATAAGGACGATGAAGAGAGGTATGAGTCTCAAGGAGTTTTGGACAAACATGATGATCTCAATACACACCCACACCCACTTCCAACATATGATAATTGTATTTATAAATCCCTTTAGGATTATTCTAGAAAATTCATGCATTAACTCATGTGTTTCAAATCATTAGTTAATGTTTCGTCCAGCATAAAATTTATCATATAAATGTAACTCCTCTTAAAAATTTTGTCTTATGAAAAAAACTTATTTATGATAACCATGGTGGGAAATGGATTGGGTGTCTAATGCCCATGAAATAATTTACCCTATTCATAAAAATAATAATTTTCGTGCAAAAAAATATACAACCCATAAATATATCATTTATAATTATAATTTTATGGAATATTTTCTTCAATATCTTAGTTGAACTACAGCCTAACAAACTTTGTTCCCTTTCAACTTATATTGTATCATATATAATAACTTGTGAAACCATATTCAAAACTTATTTTTGATATATTCCAAAATATTTTTGGAAATATATCATTAGATTCACATTATATCACATTAAAAGGAATACCTTGTGAAAACCCATTCAAAATAATTTAGGATTAACTCTAATTTTTTTAGAGTTTTTATCTAATTAAAACTAAATACCCATTCAGTCAACCATAAAGTGTGACCCCATGGGGATTTACAACGTTGAAAATAAAAATGAATCTATAAATCCATATATATATATATAAGCAAATAGTTTTCTCTATAAAAGTATCAATACTACTTAATATATGAAGGGATTTGGTGTGGTCTCCATCAAACACATGTATCTCTATACCTGTTTCCACTTATCTACATCATATGAAAACATGAATTCTTATATTTCCCATTTTTATAAGACATTTAGTGACCATGGTATACAAAGAATTCCAATACCATATAGCCTAATTGTATGTTCTTTATTGTCAGATTATAGACTTATCTGATTGATTAATACATCACATGTCATTCATACTTATGGATAATCACATCACATGTTCCTTATCTGGATAGATATACAATATCCTGGTACAGCTGCACACTCCAACAGTCTATCTCAATCAAGGGCCAAAATGTTATACACATCATATGAGATGAAAAATCAAATCTTGGTTATGATCCAACTGATTACATGATTATAAAAATACTCAAACACCCCATATTAACTAAGTTAATTTATAGAATTATATAAGTATGACATCAAAGTATGAAGGTTCACATGCTAGGTATCCCACAAACCTTTGGTAGTGGGGACTCAAATATGATACATGAACCCCTATTATACCAAATACATTTTTATGAAACTTCATGTGGTACACTTAGTGAGTCATCCAGTGCACACAAAGAGTAATATTATTTGTCTTATGGATCATGATCATATTATACATCTCTATACAAGAATATTACTCACACTAATATTAAAATTTCATCTTAACCTATAATAATACAGGATAAAAATTAGTTAGGGATAAAATAATAGTCATAATTTAAGAGGTAAATTATCATTTCACTTTATGAAATGCATATCTATATATACATTTATATAGAAAACATGAAATTTATATCAATAAAATACCAGATTAACCTTATGTTTTATATAAATTGTGGATTTTTTAACACATTACATAATATACAATCCCAATTATATCTCTAAATTAAAAACTGATAAAACACTCCTAGAAACTCTTTTATGAGAAACATATATAAAGAAATTTAGTTTGAATAATAGTTGTATTTATGAATCATATACCCAACTATTTAACTAGTTGAACATATTCAGGCTTCTTAACTTCACAACATAAAATATTATGATGTAAACTTCTATTATATACTTATAACTCTTTCAAAGTTCATAGAAATTATCCTTGTAACCCTATTACATCAAAATATTTCCTTGAATCAAAGTAACTACTTTATTTTTTATCGATTCTCTTAAAATCATTTAGGATAAAGTGAAACCACTTTGTTATGATAATTAATCTAAATATTTACACTTCTCTTTACCTCCATACCCAAAAATCTTTTAGGATATAAAGAATAGTTCACTTTTCATTTTAACTAGTATAATCCTTTTAGAAATAATGTCTTTAAATTTCACAATAACTAAATGTAACTCTTTATGTTTTTATTTATTATCACATATCCTAAACTATTTTAGGATATTGAGTGAAAAACAATTTAATATTAGACTAGTATAATAGTGATATCCAATTTATAAATGTTAATAAAATGTTACACTTTATAATTTTATTTACCATCACATACCTTAAACATTTTAATATATTAAGTGAAATCACTTTAACTTTACATTGATGTTACTATTTATTTGTTAATTTTGAAATTATCAAAGTTCAAAGATAATATCACTAGAATTTTAAACATTATATTCTTTTTAGAATATATTGATAAGATGAACAAACCATTTAGTGTTAGGAAATCACATTTATTTTGTTTTAGTTGGAATATTTAACAAATAAACTATTGAAAATAAGACTTTATTAAAATATACCACTGATGGGTGGAGAGAAAACACATTCCCCCATATATTAAAAAATATTTGTATATACACTTTTATCTTAGATAAAATATTCCTTTCCATATATTCTTCTCAAAACATTTTATAGAAATTTATGAATCATAAACCTTTTAATAACATTTTTTTAAAAAAATATTCTCTTATCACATAAGAGAAATTATATGAATATACACATATTTTCCTTACATTATTTTGATCTTGATAAAATGCTCTACATTTATACGTAGTAAATATTTTCTTCCTAAATGTAAACTAAAATCTGGAAAAATTATTCCTTTTATTTTGAAATACTATATATTTACAACAATTTTAAAATATACATTTAGTATCATATACCTTTCAAAATAAAATATTTAATTTCTATAACATCCATAAATGGCATATAAATTCCATGGAGTTTCAAAAACTTCTCAGGTATTCCAAATAATCCCATATTCTTCTTCTTTTCTGATAAACCTAGGTTTCAATGGCCTTGATTGGATTCTTAAAGAAACATTGTTCAAATTTTCAAATAACTTTTCTTCTTCAAGTTTGAACCTATACCCAATTATACTATCCATATGTTACCATAATGTAGACATCATATTCCTATTTCATCCATTATCAAGGCTTTGAGAATATTGAGTAAAATTTTATTGAATTCAACCATATTTTCAGAACATTTCCATGGATGATAATAGGATAAATTACCTAACTAGAAAAATCCATTTATATTACAATTCCTTTGAAACCTTGAATGAATAAATATATATTTCCATAAGAATATATATTCACTTCTTGAAAAATTTCAACACTTTGTTAATGAGGAATTAATTTCTTGGACACATATAATTTTACTTAACATTTATTAAATTACCAATCTTTCTTAAGAACTTTTCTTAAGTTACCAGTATTTGGAGTAACATACATTAAACTCATCCTTTTCAAGGATTATTCTCAAAGTTTAGTTTGATGATGATAATGATGATATCAAACAAACAAGATTTTATCTAATGAGTATCATTTATTATTTACCATTTAAAAAGGAATTTTATTAAATGGTCTCCCGCTAAAATGATTCCCCCTTTTAAAATTCATTATAACCATTAGTGGAACAAGATATATATTTCACTAATAAAATGAACCTACATTGGTGTGAAACTCATCTCTTAATTATTCAGGTAGGGAATCATCCCTATCACATCATATATTACTCTTGGATAATTGACTAGACAACCTTCTATCTATTCTATCATATGGATAAACCCAAATTTATTCATCTATTATCTAAACCCTTGGGGGTATCCCAACCAATATAACCAAAATAAAATTTAAAAAATGATTTAATAAAATGAAAATATAAGGGAACCCCACTTTTTCTTGAAACTACCCTAGTATGATCCAGTATCACTAATTACTTTCTTTCTTTACACAAGATAATCCAAAGGCACCTCGCTTTGGCATGAAACAAGTCTATTGGATGATCGAGTTCTCGATAAGTGCCACTTTGGAAGGAATCTCACACTTAGTATTTAAATGAAATTTTAATCTCACCAGATTATCTCATGTTATTCCATTTTATGTATGCATGATTCCTGTATTTTAGTTTTAAATCCTATTCCCTCCACCAAATCAACATGTTAAAACTATATTGATGTGTAACCCTTTACACAACTCACAAGTTTGTGTTACTTAACCAAGAATATAAGTCAAACATATTCATATATATCTAGATGAATCATACATATAAGGTACACAAGAATTTAATTTAAAGGATTTAAATTATATTAGATTGAATATTTACACATGAGAAATCCCAGAGTAATAGATTGACAACCCCATTCACCAGCCTAGAAAAGATATAAGCTTCCAAGTAGGTAGGTAGTCTAACCCTAAATCCATCTACCTAGGGATACTTTATTCAATATAGAATCCAATTAATCATAACTCTAAAACATAATATATGAAAACTATATTCAAAAACTAAATTTAGGCTAATAACTTCAATTAAAAACTATGGTCAAGTAAATGAAAAACTAAATTCATTATAGAGATATTCCTAGAATGTAATAAAAGGATCTATCCCAAAGGAAGCTTAACATTATAAAATAAAGCATAAATAATATTCACATTTTGTTAAATAATTTACTAAATTTGAATATAGTATGGAATTAAATTTAAATAAATGAACAATTTCGATAATTAAAAATGAGATAAAAATTTATGAATAATTTATAAATAAATTCTATTGATAAACCCTTTTATAAATTTTCATCTTTAACATTATATAAATTTAAAAATTGTGAATATAAAAATTTTATATTCATTACAATATAAACCCTTTAATATTAATCATTATATGGTATTTCCATTTTAAATATATGATATTATATGAATTATTAACAATTTATATTCCATTTTCTATTATATAAGCATTTTACATAATCTAAATATCATATAATTAATTATTATTTAAACCTTGTTCATATCAATCATCAAAACATTTTTGATGTGGCTTAAATAATATCCAAATAAGGCCCCTTTTATTTTGGACAATTCTAAACAATTAATTATGAACAATTAATAATTAAAATATAAACATTTCATATTTTGGCCTTATTTCACAGTTTATAAATATTCATAAATTATTACTTGTGATTTCTAAATAATAACTTTAATTTATAGACCTTAAGTCATGACATATTATTTATAAAAGGTATTTTAAATATTAACATTCAATATTTGTGAATAAAATCATTCATCAAAATTTAATTAATTGTTAAAAATATATAGTTAATTAGTTTATAAATATTTTATAAATTTAAATATCATAAAATACCTTTCATAATGATATATAAACAATTTATAAACCATCTAAATTATTTTATATGTTAATTTTTTTAACAATTTTTAAAACAATTCTAATCACCCTTACAGAGAATCCCTATTACGTGTAAGCATAAACTCTTTCTACCCTTATGTGGAATATTTATGTAAGAGTATATTCTAATGATCCTTAGGCAACCAATTCTATATAAGGGTACATCAGGTTCTATATTTACCCAACTTTTGGAATAACTTAATTTCCCTTATGTAAAACTTTTGGAACAACTATGTAAAGGTAAGAAATCATCCTACATTTTTGTAGCTTCGAGAAACCTTAATATTCAAGGGTATAACCTTAACATAGTGGAATCTCATAAGAGTAAACATAATTATACACTTATGTAACCCATTGTGCATAAGGGTAAAATCATACAACCCTTACGTAGACTGATCTATGTAAGGGTATGGCGAGATAAACCTTACATGGAACACCATATATAAGGGTAAAACCTTTGTTACCTTTACACAACCCAGATGTATAATGGTAATTCTTAGGTTACTTTTATGTAGCCTAGTACCCAAGGGTAAACACTTTTATAGATTTTTAAAAAACCCATTAAACGGTGATATATTATCCAATTTCTTCTTCATTTCAATGAATATTTTCATAAAACCTAATCAAGGGTTCCTTTGATACAAATGTTAAGTTTTGAAGGAGTCTAATAACGATAAACAGATCAATAATAATTGATTAAAACCCAATCCGAGGATATACCATGCAAGAAAATGTAAAACTTGTATAAAATACAAAATTGAAGAATACCATAAAACACACAAACCTTACACTGAATAAGCCACTACATATTCTTTGAACTATATCTCTTGGGTTTGATAAATACCACTGAGTGTAAAAAAAGTATCCCACCTATATAGGTATCCACGATCCGATCTGAATCATCCAACCTTCAAGTGGGATCCATCTTTTCTCCATGTTATGCTAGTACCCCAATATACAAAGAAATAATATGATGAGAGCTATGGGGGATTAGGATATTTGACTAATAATGATGATCTCAATCCAAAACCACACCCATTACCATCATATTTTAGCAGGCTTTACAAATACCATAAAAAATATCCTCTATATTTTATGCATTAACCCATATGTTTCAATATATAAGTTAATGATTCAGACAATATAAATATTTTTCATATTAATGTAACTCCTCTCACACATTCCATCTTATGAAATGACCATATTAATGATAGATAAGGTGGGAAATGGATTGGGTGTCTAGAATCTATGAAATAATGTTTCCTATGTATGTAAATAATAATGTGAATACAAGAAGATATACATACCAGAAATATATCATATATAAATATGGATTTAGGGAACATCTCTTTTATGATGATGATGAAGCATCAAATCAATGGTGTAAGGTACATATAATAGTTTCTTAATTTACTGATATATGTGATTTGAGGTATTCACACACGGTTAATATGGTTTGATGGTTTCATATTACTTTCTTTGTGATTAAAAAGTGTTGTTATATCATAAGAAACCAATTGGCATCATTGGACAACTCAAGAGGGGGGGAGGTGAATTGAGATTCCAATTCAAATTTTTGTTTAAAAACCTAATTAAAAAAAAACTCAAAATTTGAAATACAAACCAGTTATCTAATGTAGTTGGTATATGTAATTTGGTACTTTTTAAAAAAATCTAAATAGATTGATCACAACCTAGGTAAAAAACTTTGTAAAACAATTTAACTTTTGAGACAAATATACTTACACCAAACAATTTATATATATCACTTTAAAAATGTAACTATAAGAGTATTAGTTTTGAAAACTCTTATTATACCATACAAAATGTATGGTTGCAAAAAATATCTTTAAAAGAAAAAAAACTTAATTATAAATAAAAACATAAAATATTTACAATGGAAATTAGAACAAGAGGTTTGGTTTCTAAGTTGGAACTTAATCCTCTCTACTTGATAGTCACCCACTACCAATCATGTTTATTAAAACCTAATAAACCTGGTCCACAAATTGGATAAGGATTTATAGACACAACAACAGAAATGCATTCCAGGGTAAAAATATATTTTTTCTATAGTTATTTGTGTGATGATAGGTGTAAAAAAGATAAATAGATAGTATCTAGTAATCTCCTATATAGACCAGGAGAATGTGCTAATAGATATAAAAAATAATATGAGCATAGCATGGTTGTAAAATAAAAGATAGGGAGTGTAAGGAGTAAATATTTTTTTTGATAAATTTCAATCTTTTATTAGCTTTGGTTGATCAATTATATTTAAATATATCCTTGATAATAGGTGAAACCAACAATAAATCTGGTTCTCAAGTTTGGTGATGAAGCTCAAAAAATAGAGATTCAACTAGCAGAGGGTATAATTATATGTTTAGTATTATCAATTATTTAGTTATCTCCCAGAAATATGTTTGGATCACTCTTAATATATAGAATCCTATGGTCCAAAGTATTCATTTAGGAATATTCATTATCAAATCCTCATATTGAGAAATTGGTTCTCCAAAAAATTAATTCTTTGACTAGCACTAAAGTCTTAAAAATACAGCTATTGTAATATAATAATATATTCTTTAATTGGGATTAGGAATGATAAAATATAAATTCAAGGAAGAAAAAATATAGCAAGGTCACACAAAATACTCAAATTTGAAAAACTTTATCATAGTTATACAACATTCTCATGGTCACAAATTTGGACACACTTTCACACTTTTCATGCACAATCATAGGAAAGAATTGATAATTGTTTTAAATTTTCCAAATATATGCATAGAAAAAGACTCAAAATTATTTTCATGATCACAAATATGGATCATGGTAGCAATAAAAATCATAGATCTACAAACTGTCTGATGCATAATCTTACTTTCTCCATAGTTGTAAGTAATTTACACAGTCTCAATTTCCTTATTTTTATAGAAATAGAGGCATGTCATAGTCACAAACCATACTTATATAATTTATTGAAAATACTAGAAATATTTGGTTCTATTATAAAAAACATAAATCATTAATAATAAGGCATGATTTTTGATTATTAAAAAAATATATTTTTAGACCATACCAACAATCTCCCCCTTTTTATGATATTATACCATGGTTAAAAAAAATTCAGTGTACAATATTCAAATAATTATGATAGCATAAAACCACACTTAAATGAATTGTGATACCATAAAATTACACTTACTTTCATATAACTCTTTCTTATTATCCTCCATTTGGGATTATCAAAAAGAGATAGAGTATTTTGGGAGTAGACATCAAAAACAAATTAGATAATGTAATTAAGAACCATAAAAATAAAATTGAGAAAAAGAAAAAAATGAAGAAACCAATAGAGTTTATTAAATTTGAAAAGGGATATTATATAGTAATATAAAGGTACAAAATATCTATTAGGGACAATAATTACAATTTGATTCATAATCCTAACCAATAAGAGCCCTGTACTTTGTTGTGGAAGGAGGAGTAGAGGTTGATGGAGGTGCACAAGTCCTAAAGAAAATTCTTGAGGCTACTAGTTTGAGGTGCTGCACTACCTTAAATGGAGTATGTTCAAAGGAGATTACTTCTATAGAAGTATTGAAAACTATATTTTAAGAAAAGGGAACTAAATCCAAATTATTCATGGTTACAGGAGTAGTAACAATCATAATAGTTCTGGTAGTTTAGAGATATGTCATCATTAATTCAATAAATCAAGATATGAATCAAACACCATGTTTTATAACATGAAATAACAACCTTTTTTCTTATAGGAACAATTTCAATGAATTATTTGTAACCCTTATCTAATCTACTTGTTCATTGAAGTCTCTAGTTATTGGAGGCACTTTAATATTTTCATCCAAATACTTAAAATAAGTGGTAAGATCCACTTTGGTGAATATCTTTGAGAATATTATTTTATTACCTTGGATATCACTTCATTATTATCTCTAGATTTTTGTATACAATATGTTAATAAATTTTATATTTACTCTCCATTATATTTAATTCTTTGTAGATCTTCTTTATGATACCGTGAAGGTTCTCCCATCACATTTTTTAATTATTTCCTTACTATGATTCTAACCATATCTGTATCAATAGAAGTAGAAGGGACATGTTCAGGAGGAGATTAATAGGAGGAGGAAGCTTTTGATCTGATATAATCTAGATGAATAAATAGAGTGAGACCCCTTTGAGTCAGATCCTCCTTCAAGTCCTCTAAAACTATGTGAATTACCCCATTGTTCTCAAAAGTATCTTATTCTATTCTTCAAAATTATATATCATCAATAATGAAATAGGTCAGAGGTGTTCCATAAAAATAGACACAATCCAGGTGGTTTCATCCTAGCATGAATCCATAGTTTGAGAAAAATATAACTAAGGAATATTAGTAAGAATATACAGATGATCGTTCTTAAAGTCATCGAAATCATCTCTAGAAAGATATATGGATTCAGTTATAGAAGGTGAAGGAGAATAAATTTCATTTCTATGTGGATACACAATCAATCAAAGATTATATTATCTTTCAGTATCCTCAACTCTTGAATCCTTATTATTCACCAATTTCTCAATCACTCTTCCTTGAAAAAATTCAACTCTATCCATCTCACTAGATTAAAACAGTTTATGTAGTTTTTATTTTTCAATCCATCCAACAAGAGATCCATTAAGATTTATAAGAGGAAATGATATGAAAAGAAAACCATGCCAAAGTGGAAAAAATCCATTATCATCATCATCATCATCATACTCAGAGTTCGAGTAAGCTAATCTAAGCATAGAAGATCGGGGGGATTTCTCCCCCTTAGCTGATGCTTCATCTTTATTTTTCTTATAAGGGCTTCTAAGATGATGAACACCAATAATATCAACATTATTATCACATTCCTCTTACTAATCAGAGTAAATATCTTCAAAATCAGGGGATGAAACCTTAGTGTAATCAATCTCATCATCCCTTAATTACCTTTCAATAAAACATTAAGAGAGAGGTAAATTATCAGTTCCAAAAGAAACATGTGAATTTACCACAAATGTAGAACCTGTAGCACTCTAAACTTCCTCAGATAAAAATAATGTCTCATCCTCAACAAAAAAATCTTCCTCTTCTTCAATTTCATAGGTAGATTTATCCTATTCAATATGGTCTACCAACACACCCTCTAATTACTCCCATTATTAGTATTCAATAATATTGTTCGGTTCCAAACCAGGGTCAACTAGATCATGAGGTCTAAAATTGTTCTTCAATAGGATTAAATTATGATATAACATGTCATTTTATACAACCCATGATTTTATCCACAGATACCCACTCACTACCATTATCCTATAGGTATCCTATATTAATTTGAATAAAAAAAATACATTTTTCTTCTTATTCAGGTATAAAATATTTGGATTCCAGGAGAGAAGAAACCATATTTAAATAATCTTGGTAATTTGAATTCAAATTAGGCTTGCAGAAATGTCTTATGTTCCTTATAATTTATCTAATCATGCTCACATTAACTCCATTATTCAAAAATAGAGAAATAATACTGCTCTATATATCAAAATATTGGAATATCCCTTAGTTGGGTATATCATATGTGGGATAAATTTCAATAGTAGCCTGCATTCACCATTAATCTATTCAATAATTGGACTCCTTGTATTTTTATCCCCAATTTTCCCAAGGATATAATTATTGATATAAATTATTTAATAAACAATAGAACAATAACCAGGGTAGTCCTCATACTCACCTTCATGAGGAACCTTAAGACACTTTCCCCTCTTTTTTGAAGAAAACATGAGCTCTTTACCATCAACTAGAGTTCTTATGAAATCATTATAATCCCCAAATTCTTATTCAATATGAAATTAGAAATCTCCAACCAACTTTAGCTAAAAATAATGGCCATTTCTTATAAACCACTCAACCAAACTCTATTCTTGAATCAATTTCCATATAAGTGAACGAATGGTCTATATCTAAGATACAAAAATCTTATTCTCATTAATATCTCTATGAGTTGAAAAAATGGAATTTTGAGGATTAAAAAAACCACTTGGCCTGTCTCTTTACTGTACAACTGAGATTCATCAGGCGAACCAGAAATGATGGGTTATTTCATTCTAACCATAGTGACATGGATCACTTGGGTTAATGGATAAGGTCTAGTTTGAGAGAGGAAAAAAGTAATCTTGAACAAGATGAATGATAATTTAGGGTTAAATTTTGATTCAAAATATGGGTTTTATTTATTTATATAATATAATAAAATAAAAATAATAAAAGATATTTTTTTAATAAAATACTAAAATTAGACTTAAAAAAATAGTAAATAAAATCCTCATGGAATCATATTTCATAATACCAAGCTTGCAGTGGAACATTATTGAAAGCACAACCATGGTATCAAACCATAGTATAACAATCATGGTAACACTCCACAATATCACTCCATAGTAGTACTCCATAATATCACTCCACGGTAACACTCCATAGTAGCACTCTATAGTAGCATACTTATTAAATATTAAGTACAATTGACTTAATCATAAACCAAATGAAACATAAAGATAATATTAGTTATGAATTAAAAATTTAACAAATATAATTATGATTAAATAACTCAAACAATATAGAAAATTTAAAATAATTTAGGAGTTTAAAAAAGATTAATAATAGTTAATCATTCCATGTACATGTATGATATAGTTTAATCTCTCAATATTCAAGGGTTTGGTAAAGATGTCATCAAATTGATATTTAGTTCTAATAAATTCAAGAGTTATATCATCCTATTAAAAATGATCTATCAAGAAGTTATGTATTATATCAATGTTTTTTCCTAGAATGAGAAAAAATATTTTTAGAAATATTTATAGAAATTGTATCATTACAATTTATTAGTACAAGTATGAATTGATATCCATAGTGAAACAATGTATTTTCTATCCATATAATTTATACATAAAATCTAATTGTAGTTATGTATTCAGTATTAGTAGTGGACAATGAAACACCATTTTACCTTTTCACTATATGAAGAAACTAGATACCTTCCCAAAAAGTGACATATTCTAGAGGTTGTTTTTCTATCTATCTTACGTACACCAAAATAAATATCTAAATAACTAATAAAAATAAAATTATTTCCTCTGGAGTAGAATTTTAGAAATTTGGTTTTAATTTTGTGGAATTTAACAATTCTATTAACATAATTTCAATGAGATACCCTTGGGTTATTTTTAAAAAATAAGTATATATACATACACTAAACATGATATCAGACCAGCTAGTTGTTAATTAAAGAAAACTTCTAGTTATACATTTTTAAATGGTTTGTTCCACTGGTTTCTTAGTTTCATTAAGATCCAATTTATTGGTAATACTTATTAGAGTGTTACTTTATTTAGCTATATCCATGTCATTTAAAAAAACAATTAGTGTAATTTTTATTTATTCAAAAAAATTTCAAATTTATTTTTAAATATTTGGAAATATATAGTGAAATTTATCTCACTGATCAAACTCATTTTAAATTATATTTTAATTAATTTTAAAAATTTAGTACAGAAAGAATATTTTAAAAAACCAAAAATAATATCAATAACATATATTTTTTGTAGAAAAACATCTTTTCAAATTATTATGATGAATAATGTAAGATCAAAAATACCTTTTATAAAAACATTTTAAATAAGAAAAGTGTTGATCCTATCCTAGAAAGTTACAAGGGATTGTTTTAAACCATAAAGCTCTTTTGTGAAATTAAAATCACATTTAGTAAAAAGTGGATTTTAAAAACCATGGGGCTGTTTAATGAAAACATCATCAATAATATAATGATTTAGAAATTCACACTTGAAATCCATTTTTAATAGTTTGAAATTTAGATGTGTTTCATAATAAATAAATATCCCAAAGGCCTCAAGTCTAGAAACTAGTGAAATGGTTTCTTCATAGTCAGAAAATTATTCATAACTATAACCTTGTGAAACTAATCTATATTAATTTCTAACAATATTTCAAGACTCATAAATATAGTTTTTATATACCCACTTAGTTCCAATAGTCAATTAGTTTTTTGGTCTCTCCACTAGTTCTCATAATTAATTACATTAAAATTGATTTAATAATTTTTTCATAGACATTACCCAATATTCATCATTTATTTACTCATTTATGTTCTAAGGTACAAGATGAGAAAACAGTCTTGATGTTAAACCTAGTTTATTAGAAAGGATCGAGTATTAGTACATTTATGAAAGTCTCATATGATAATATCCAAAGTATGGTTTTTGAGGGTTTTAATATTCTAGAAACAAGATTACTTGGTTCTTCCAAATATTAATCTAGGTTTAAGTGGTGTTAATGTTATCTTCTAGGAGATATATTAAGTAAATTAGCAGAAATGTCAAAGGTTTTAGAGGTATTATTGATATTAAAATTTGATACATCATCCTCAAGGTTTTCTAGAGAAGGTTTTGGATCATGTGGATTCATCTCATCAAAAGTTACATGTAAATATTATTCCAAATCTTCATATTTTTTTAGTAAAGACTATTTGATTTAATGGTGGTTTAATGACCAAGAAAAATTACTTTATATATTTATGTTACAATTTTTTCTAGATTATTTGTGTTTATAATGAATATTTTTCATTACAAAACTATAAAGTAATTTACATTGAAATTTTCACAATTCCATAACACATTTATATTATTTTTCAAGATACATATAATAAAAACTCTATATATTGCATAAAAATATGTGTTAATAGATTCATACCCAAAATAAATAGGTAATATATATCCAATAATCCTAGTATAATTAATTTTTTGAATATTCATATTTCTTATTTTTATAACACTATTTAGTTGAGGTGGTTGAGGTGAAGATAAATTGTGAGTATATCCATGTTGTGAGAAGAGTGATTAAAATTATTTATCAATAGACTATCATCCATGATCACTTCTTAGGGTCATTATTTTGTGCCTAGTAAGGTTCTCTATTGGGTTTTCATATTTATAAAAACAGTAAGAAGTTTATTTTTTTGAGTTAGTGAAAAAACTCATGTATATCTTGAATAATAATCAATAATTAAAAAATCATAGTGCTTAACTACTAAAATAGAAACTCTATATGATCTAAAAAAATACATGTGATCTAATTCTAATGGTTTAGAGGTAGAAAAGTATTTATTTGGTTTGAAATATATTTTTTGAAGCTTTACTTTTGATAGAGATTGCACACTTTGTTTTTTGGGAATTCTTATTTGGGTAGATCCCTAACTAAACCTTTAATATTTATATTTCTAAGTGAGTATATATTTTAGTGACATAGTATTATATAGAATAACCAGGATTATCTATGAAAGGAACTCAAACAATTTCTTTTGAGAAAACAAAGAATCCAAGTTAATACTATAAACATTATCATTTCTTAAAGAAGTATAAATTAAAGCTTATTTGAAATCATAAATTTTACAATTATTGTTCTAAAATTTAACAAGAAAACAATCATTACATAACTATAAAATAATAGGAATATTATATTTTAATCCATCAACAAATTAAACTTTAGAAATAAGAATTGATTGAGAGTTATCAATTTTTACAAGTCTAATAATATCCCGTTTTCATTTTCACCGAATTTGACATGTCCACCATCCACTTAAAAAGGTTAGTGATTATTTAATTGTCTCCATTCATATGATTGGAACACAAAATATCTAAATACCATATACTTATGATGAATATTTTTAAACATTCTTCCTAAAAATAATCAGAAAGAAATGAATTTGGTACCCATATTTTCTTAGGTCTAGAGAAGTTAGCAAATAAATCCTCTTTGAACCACATTTGTTTCACATGATTTATTACAATAGGATTAATATAGTTATTCATAAAATAATTTTTAGTTTCAAATGTTTTATAATAATTTCCAAAATGATATGTTTCCTTAAACTTAGAAATTAAGTTTATATTCCTTAAAGTAGGAATAAAGTATTTTTATACAGCTTCCCTTATATCTAGATTCATATCAAATTCCATATTTTGATTTAGGTTTTTCTATTCACTCAACATAATATTTAATATTTTTATAGTATCAAAAAATAATCCAAATATTTTATAAGTTTTTTCATTTTTCATTTTAGATCAAAATATTCTTCTAAAAAGTTGGAATTCGTTTCATTTTCAATAAAAAGTTTGAAGTTATCAAAAACAAATAAAACATTCACATTTTTCAAATTTGTGTATTTATATTTTAATTCATTCATAGTCACTTCCATCATAGAAAAATATTTTTCTAATTATTAATTTTAAATATCATATTCATCATATATATGAGTAAAATAAATAGATAGTTCCTCTGAAGTAGTAACCATAAATAATAGATTTACTTTTGTTATTTTCATTTTATCTACTAGATTCTGAGTCAATGGATCTATCCTCAGATGCACTCCAAGTGTACTTAATCTATTTATTTGGTATCTTATATTTATCTTCATACTTTTTTATTATACTTAAGTTTTAAATAGTCAAATTATATATATCCATTCCTCTTACACTCTTAGTAGGTAATGTCATTATAGGAGTCATACCTTTTCTAACATTTCCTCTAGTTTCTCATTTCATCATACTTTCCTTTGTAATTTGTTTTTTAGGAAAAAATATTATTTTTATAAAACTTCTCAAACCTTATATATGACTTAGTCATTTCTTTATCACTGTCTGTATCGAATTTACTTTCAATTGTGGTGTAATATCTGACAACATTTTTTGATTTTGATTATGATTCTTTAAAATAAATATATTTCCTTTTTTATTTCACCGTCATCATTGTTAACTTTTAACTCTTATTTATACATAATTATCTTGCCAATTATCTCTTTTACTGGTAGTTTTTTGATATCACATGATGCTCAAATTGTGACTATAGTACCTCTCTAATGATCTGGTAAGCATATCAAGATCCTTTGAACTTAATATTTTTCATCCACATTTTTCCCAAGCAGATTCATACAGTTTATGATTTTATTAAACCTGATATATATATCAGAGATGGAATCATCTAGATTTATTTTGAAAGTATCATACTTAATAGTATATATATATATTTAATTACATTTCCTTAACATTATATGTTCTTTCATGAGACTAATAAATAGTATCTCAAATTTTGTAAGTATTATCACATGAAGATATTATATTAAATTCATCCTCTCCAAAAACACAAAATAAAGAATTCATGGATTTTCAATTAGAATCATAAGCATCTATAGTTACTGTATCCCATTATTTTCTAGAAGTTTTAGATTTTTCATATTGATCCTCAATAGATCCCCAAATGTCAAAACCCATCCTCTCATGATGAATTTTTATTTTTATTTTCCACCAAAAATAGTTTTAACATTAAAGAAACAAGATCTTTTTGTAACATTAACATCAGAACTGGTATATATAATATTATAATAGAGAATAAAAAAATTATAAATACCATATTAATAACATTTATCATGTTAAAATCTAAACAAAAAAAGATTAAAATCAAGCTATGATACCAAATTTTTGTTCTAGTGGAAAACTCTAGAAGAGGGGGAGGGGGTGAAATGGGTTTCCAATTCAAATTTCTATTTAAAAAAAATTTAATAACCAAAATTCCCAAATTTAAATACAACTTAGTTAATTAGTGAAGTTGGTTTATATAAGTTTCTACATTTTAAAAAAGCTCAAAGGCTCAAAAAAACATAGTCAAAAAATTTATATTTTATTTACTTTTGCGACAAATCTACTTACACGAAGAACAATATATATATTAATTTTAAAGGAAAAATATCAGAGTATTAGTTTTTAAAAATATTATTATACCTTACAAAAGTTATTTTTTATAAATTTATCTTTGAAAGTTAAACAATATAAATAGAAAAAAATTAAAAGTTACACAATGAAAATTAAAACAAGTGGTTCAGTTCCAAGTTGCATATTAATCCTCTCCACTTGAAAACACTTATTAAAACCTAGTAAACTTGATCCACAAACTAAATAAAATTTTATCAATATAACTAAAAAAATTAGTATAGGATATAACCATTATGTTACATAGTTATTCATGGTATTAAGGGTATAAAAATAATTATTAGAGAGTATCTAGAACTCTCCAATATAGAGAAGGAGAATATTCTAATAGATATATAAAATAATATGAGCACAACTTGAATGAAATGTAAAATAGATAGGGTGGAAGAAGTTAAGAGAGTATTTTTATCCAACTCAATCTCTTATCAACTTTGATCAATCAATTTTTTTTAAAATCTATACTTAAAATTAGATGAAACAAACAATGAAACTTATTCTCAAGTTTGGTGATGAATCTTAGAAAAAAAGAGTGTTGAGTATCATACGCTATAATTGTATATTTAGTATTATCAATGCTTCATTTATCCCCCCCACACATATTAGAATCAGTCTTAATTTATAGAATCCTTTGGTCCAAATTATTCATTTAAGAATAATCATTCTTAAATCCTTGTACCGAGAAATCAGATCTCTGAAAATTAAAAGATCTGACCAGAATAAAATTCCTAAAGAAATAAACATTGGAATTAAAAAAATACATTTTTATATTGGGATTAGTCATGACATGGGATAAATTCATGGAAGAAAACATATATAATATTCACACAATTCCCTCATGGTCGTACACCTTTATCATAGTCACACATGGTCATAGAGATTTCTCATGGTTATTGATTTCGATGCATATTCACACATTCCAATCATGTTCATAGGTAGGACTTTGCAAAATTTTTATATTTTGTGAATAGATGCACATACACAGAATCAAAATTCTTTTTATGGTCACATATTACCTTCTCAGAGTCACATATATACTATATGGTAGAAACATAAATCATATTTCTAAAAACTATCAGATGCATGGTCATACTTTTTCTATGGTCATAAGTACTTTTCATAGTCTTATTTTTATTTTTATTAAAATAGCAGAGGAACCTCGTGGTTGAAAATAATACTTAGATAATTTCATCGAAATTATAGAAATATGTGTTTCTATCATTCAACATATAAACTATTAGTAATAATGTAATTAAGACTTATGATTATTAAAATAAGTAATTATTAGGCTAAGCCAATAAAACCCAATTGTGGTATTAGATTCATGCCACACATTTGATTATTGAAATTTCATTGTTTAAAATGAATAACATAAGCCATGGATAAAATTACGTTATATGGTAACATAATATGCATTGGTGGTGTAAAATATGTTATGAAACAATGTAATATATGATTGGTTCACTTTATATGATATATGATATTGTATGGTACGATCCCATGTTATTACTTTGGTATTTGACATTTCGTATGGTATGACATGGGGAATCATTAAATATGATGGTGACAATACCTATTGATTCATGCTATGAAAATAGAGTATCATATCATAAATATAATATACCTGATATTAAAAACAATGATTCACTAATGTCGAGAATTAATGGTATCCCAAAGCCATATCACCGACAATGACAAATACCGTGTTACGTGAGTTAATCATACGTGACCCCACTAGCATTTGATTAACCACACATGAGAAATCCCATGAAAATACCTTATCATATTTAATGATAGGAATCATAAGATTAACTATGTATTAATTCTATATGATCCATAATCCATCTCCCAACATAGGTCATGGTGTGGAATATTAATCTTACGTTAAACCCATATATCGTAGTTTGTGATACATTTTATGTCAAATACTGTGTGGATTTGTCGCATTTACGCCCTCAATGCATGATATTACCCTTAAATAGATACCATTATGGGAGGGTTAATGTTATGTACAATATTCAAACACTGATAAACCCACCATATGCAAATTTCTAGGCATATAGTTTAATATTACACAAGGAATTAAGTCATAGTACATGGTAATATGTGTGATGGTGTAACGTACTGACCCAAGTGCCACACACCGGTGCCCCAAGATGGTATGTTATGTCACCTCAGGTGTGCCTACCTATATTATAGAGGCTGCCAACTAGTATAAAAGGTCTAATATCAACCAGGGGGAGACTATACCCTCTTTATAAAATCATCAAAACAATCACATAAAGATACAATATCCAAAATATATAACCACAACTAGAATAATACCAGAATCACATGATGACTATAATAGAAATACAATATCCAAAACTAAAAGTAGACATGTCATTCAAAGTACGTGCCAAGTGTCAAAATAAAAACCCAAAATAGAGACACTGGAAACTCCACCAGGTATGTCCAAAAACAAGTCTGATCCCCTCTTCCATGATCCATCCTAACTCAGCCATCTAATATAGGTACCCTTCCCTTATACTGTCATGAAAACATGAATTCTATTCAGGTATCAATTAAGAATCCCAATTAGGGTGTGATTATAACTCATTAGGCTACCACCAAAAGTTTCTATAAAAATATACAGTAAATTAAAGTGTATTCAATTGTATAAATAATAAAATATAAGCACAAGGTAAAAAATTCAAATATTAAATTATTCTTTATTTAACTGCATAAACCCTCAGGTTCCCACGGACAATCGAACTCTCAATACCTGGTTCAGCCCATGATAGAGTCTAAACTATCTCACAACACCATATTTAACATTTATCATTTCATTTCAATTCATTTAATGTCTAGTTGGTACCATAATACATTGCAAACTTACGATATTAGAGTGTCCTGTCTAACACCCCTTCGGTATTTGGAGTCTCATTCTATGTCCCACACCTCAATAATCACATGGGTATTTGGTGTAACACCCAAAGAATTTAAAAAATTTTCCATTTATAATAAATTTTATTTTTTGTTAGTATGATTTATACACAAATCTAATCTTACTCTACCCACAACACTAAGTGAGTTTGTGTTACATACAAAACCGAGTTTTACCGCCTTTTAATGGAACACCTATTTTAAAACTAAATTTTGAAAATTTTATAAATATTATTTTTCAAAATAAACATTAGTTTTGAATTTTTAATTTCAAAATTATCTTAGGGTGAATGTTTTGTATTTTTCGGAGAATTTTCATTTTTTGATCAATAGTGAAAAATAAAGAATTTTAATTAAAAAAGACCTTTTCCTTTAAATAATATTTTAAATTGGGTTTTAAAGTCAAAATAGATCAATTATACATATATTAATATAATTCAGACCATTAAAATCATTTTTATATTAAAATTAGATATAAAAACTTATTGAACTTTTGAGCATTTTTTACTTTAAAAATCCGCCTTCTCACCACATCTATGGGATTAGCATTAATCTTAATTTTCTAACTTTTGTGATTTAAATTTTGAAAAATGGACATAAACGGTTGTAATAAGTATAATATTTGTGATCTATAAAGATCAACTTAATTTTCTACCAAAAATATTAGAGAAAGTGATTAAAACTAATACGGTGTTTAAGGTAAAATTAAGCTTAACAAGGGACTAAACCCTAATATTAAGAGAAAAAATAAACTAGAAAATTATTAAGAAACCATTGGATGAAAATATTTATACCATATATCCTCTTGGTTCTAATTTTATGGGTTATTGGGACATTATTAAATGGAAGTTCCCTATATAAAAGGTTAAGTAAGGAAAAAGGAAAAAAAGGAACTTTCTTTACCTTTAACATTTATAAAACATTGAGATGTGTAAAATACATAATTTTTAGGTTATATTTATAATTTTGAAATATAAATTGGTTATTTTTATCATAATAATTTATCAATAATTTTTATAAATGCTTTTGTTACTTAAAATTCTTAAGAAACACCAACGTAGTGATTATTTAGTTAATAATTTACTAAATTAAATGATACTATAAATATTAAAAGTGAAGTGAATTGATTGAATTATTGTATTTATTTATTTTTTTAGAAGAATATTTCATGTTACACATATGTAAACCTGATATATTTTAATTTCAATATTATATTGATATTTTAAAATTAAAATTAATTAAATAATGTCAAAATTGACATTATTGTTATTTTACAATAAATGATATTTTATTAAATGATTTAAAATTAATTAAAATCCTATATTTAGTCAAGTGATTTTTAATATTTAATAAATATTAAATATGGTATATTAATGGACTAATTTATCTTTTATAGTTAAAATATTGACCCATATATTGTAAAATGTTGTTAACACGATCTGAGTTTAAGCGGTGTTTTAGTGCATCACATGGGATTATTTTAAAATTAATTTCCCAAAAACATGAGTTTTTTATTTTATAAATTTTATATCATATTAATAATTAAGTATCACTATATTTTCTAATAAACCCAACTTTATTTAATTCTTAATGGTTAAACTACTTAGGTTAGAAAACTAGATGCATTAATAAAAACCAAAATGATAAAATTGGTGAATCATAGAAGTTAATGAACCAAATTATTAAAATGCACATGTTTTTGTGTGGTGGAGGTTTTTATAGACCATTATTCCCATTTAATCCACTATGTTTTCATTTTTAGGCACATTAGGTAAGTTATACCTTTCATTAATGAATATATTTTGGAATTTATAAGAGTACCACTCCCCCTCCAATATAAAAAGGAAAACAATCTACCCCATCCTCACACAACTCAAGACACTTTGGAATATAAAAAATCTGAAAAAATAGTCTCAACACATCCCTAATATCAACATATATGCATGAATTTGGGATTAAATCCACCTAAATAAGCCCTTTGGTACAAACCAAAAGGATTTACCCAATTAAAAGGTAACATTTTTCCTCAAGCTCTTTTGTTTTATTTACATTATTCAACCATAAAATATTATTATTCCATGATTTTATAAAAATATTATCATAAATATAATATGATTTTTTATACTAAGTTTTCAACCTAAAATTAAATACACTTCCATCTAATGGGTAACGGACATATTGTTTCTGTATATGGAGAACTACTGCCTCACGAAACGATGATTGTTCATTTTTCCTTTAACACCTATCATGGTGGCAATTATGATGAAAAATAAGTTTATATATGATATATATTATATTTATAATGTCATTATGGTTTTTTATATTTTATTTTGAACATACCTTTATGCTTTCCATCTTGTGTAAATATGATAATTTCGTTTGAGGAAGTGTGGACTACCACCCTCTCAAAACGACATGACTCCTTGATGCCATACATGGAATGTATAAAGGATGGTTTTAATAAAACTATGTAAAATATATGAAATATATATGATACTATAATTATAATATAAATATGTATCAATTAATTTTTATTCATTTAATATGAAAAATTAATAGAAGTAGTGTTCATGAGTATGCACGACCCATCGTTTCCATGGACGGTGCACTTCATTTATTATCTCCAAACATTATGGGTTATTATAAAAACATATGTAATAAATATATATGATAATTAAGTCACGGTTTAAATTATTTAGATGATGAAATAATGATTTAATTAATTGTAAAAATAAATAACAAGTCAATACATACTTGAGATAACTAGGCAATTAACACTCAAAATAGTTAAAATAATGAAAGAGTGTTAACAAACAGGTAATAAAATATTATAAAGAATTAATATATGATATTATAAAAATAATTATGGTTATGATATAAGTTAGTAACATATTTAAAACCACTATAGAGGAGGATAAAAAACATAAAATAAAAATAAAGGTTAATTTAAAGGATTTCATCTCAATTTTATATTCTATTGATACTTATTTTTGTTATGCACCAATTAAACTTTATATGTTGTATTTACTATGGAATTGTTATTTAAATGTTTTAAAGTGTTATGAGACACTTTTTAATGTTTAAATATTATTTTTTCTCAATAATGTTTTAATGTCAACAACATTTATTGTTACTTATCCTCCTATTAGGTATTATTGATAAATGTATATTCATAATCAATATGGATATATGATAAGGATATTATTTTATTAATTAAATATATTAATCTATTCAAGGAAGTATTTGGAAAGGTAATACAAGGGTTGGGTACTATTTAAAGTAATCCCTACAGGTTGGGGATCAATTAATTAATGCCCCTTGATGTATTGGTAGAATCATGAAATGAAATTAGGTTGGAAAAACCCTTCACATTTATAACCATTATGATATAAAATATATTTTGAAAGGTTTTGACAATAGAGTTAAGGTTAGACAAACCAAATTAGTTTATAACCATTATATTTTAAACTGTCTTCTAAAATGTCTTTACAGTAATGGTTCCATGTACCTAGGAAAAATAGAATCTAATATATAAGAATTTATATTATTGAGAATTCAATTATTATCATTATTTATCCATGATATTTTATATCTACATATCTATGTATGCATTTATTTCTCAACTTATTTATTAGTGGAATGTGTTTCAGTTACTTACAGTCACATATTGATATTTCCTAATCTAATTTTTTGAATGGAACGTGTTATTAGTTTTTTACCTTTCCATGTTCATTTATTCTCATTGATTCATTATTGAATCCTTGTTACTTACCCTTAATGATCATTTGAGATCAACCTTATTATGTTTCCTTTCCCCATGTTATGAAGTAGAAATGTTTGATTAAGTTTTCAATGATTCTGTTTATTTTTTTTATTACGTATCATGTTTGTGTTTTCTATTTCATAATGTATTATGGGTATCACATATATAACATGTATTTGAGTGATAGCTAAACTACTCTTCCCTTTAAGATTTGATTACCTTTAATCATACCAATGTAATAAATAATTAACTGGCTATAGGTTTGGGGGGTTGGGTGTTACATTTGGTATTAGAGTAAGTTTAGTAGAAACCTCAGAAACTACATTTAGAATACATATATTAGGGAGAAAAAACCAAAGATAGAATTTGATAATAAGTATAAAATAAAATTGAATAATTTTGTTAAATTATATATTATGTTGGTATTTATATAAATTCATCTCTTTCTATATACTACAAGTGGATGTGGTTCTGACACAAATGTACCTAGAAGTAACAACTCAAACAAGGTGTGTCGGGCCTAACTCTATGTAACCTGATACACAACAATAAGATTTACTATGCACTTGGTTTGAAACTCTTGGGGGATACACTTAGGATAGTTCAAATTTTATTTACCGACCATTTTGATGGATTTGAAAGTAATTATTTCCCCAAAGTCACCAAATTTTTTGATTCTAGGATTCACGATGCATAAAATTATGTTACATGCTATACCATATTTTGAATTATACATTATGTTATGATTTAATAATGTATATTCTATTTTTAAGAAATTGTTCCTAGATGAATAAATAATAAATCCACCAATTAATGTGATCCAAATAGTAATAAGGAACATATATTTTATGGTCTTAAGCCAACTTTTTTAAGGGAATTAGTGTCCCGATTATTCTATTCATATGATAAAATAGTATCATGTTCTAATGAGATAAGTAAAGAATTATACAAGTCCTATGACTTTAAAGGTAATAAAGAGGAGAATAGGATATAAGAGAAAAACATGGATGAAGGGAATAAGGTAAAGAAGTACTTTACCACATGTGATAATTGTGAAAATAAAAACCTTAGTACTTTATTAAAAGGAATGGTATTTTTCTACATGTGTGGAAAGAAATGCCACCATGGTTATGATTGAAAGGGTTAGAAAAATGTTTCCAATTTAAAATGCTTCGATTGAAAGGAGATGAGACACTATTCAAATCAATTTCTCAAGAGTTAAAGGAATATTCCCCAAATAATGTTATTGGATAATGGTCAAGTTACGATACTATTGTAGATGATGAGGATTGATTAATATGACTATTAAAGAATTATGTAATTTGCATATTTTATCAGTGATGTAATGGTTATAAGAATTATGGAATATATAAGGACTCTACTATAGTAATTTTTGATTAAGTATTTGAGATCATATGCTGAATGGAACCAAGAATATTTATTCTATAGGAAGTTAAACTTTTTAGAAAACACATGATTGAGGGAAACACCAAACTTAATATGTTCCAGATGTTGAGATAATGATGAAGAAATTATTAATTTGGAAAATTGATGAATACCTTGGAACCAATTAATGACTTGTCGAAAGGTGGTCTATGCTATCATTAATGGAGTTTACAACACTTTTTATCTAAGGAATATATCTACTAACATGTGTATTACTTAAGGAATACAGGAAAATGAATTTTTCCAATAAGGTTTTATGGTAATTTAATTTACTACCATGTTTCATGAGAATAAATGATGAGGATGTTCAAATGTTTGGTATGTGATGATTAGATAGATACTTCATGTTGTTTGTATTAATAATAAGTTCATTTTGGAAATTAAACAACCTTAATTCTAAAAGTGTTGGATCCTAATCATTTGGAAAATTTTTCTATTTATGAAGTGGTTTAAGTTTAAATTTAGATATGGTTTTATATATTTATATATTACATCACAATACAATGAATCCTATTCTATGAGATGAAATATAAATAGTTCAACGCACAACCAAAGGTTAATATTGTGCTTATAGAAACATACCAAGTAAGTATATTTTCTTATATTCTCAGATAGTGAAAGAATTTATAAACTCTAAGAAAAATGATATTGAAACATTTTTTTTTCCTGGTACCTTAATTTTTGATGAATCAAATACCCACTTAGATCATCATGGATTTATGGCCTTGTGATTGTTAACTTTCTCCTAATCATGTTCACTAGCACTCTCCATTAGAACTTGATTGTCAGATTTTTCTTCTTTATCTATGTTTTCATTTCCCACCGATGTTCTCTTAATAGGGAACCTAGTTAAGTGACCATTTTAATTTTTTCCCTCTTATTAATAAGATGTGTTATTATCCCTATTTACGATGTGGATTTTTAAATAATAATATTTTCAAATATCAAACCCTTGATTACTAAGATCAAGTTTAAATTGCAAGGATGTAATTTAATTAAGGTGAGGAGAATGTAACACCCCATAAATTTACAATATTTTACTTTTATAATAAATATTATTTTTTGTTAGTATTATTTATACAAAAAATTTAATATTACTCTACTCACAACACTAAGTTAGTTTTTGTTACATGAAAAACTGAGTGTTACCACCTTTTAATGGAACACATATTTAAATACTAAATTTTGAAAATTTTATAAATCTTATTTTTCAAAATAACCATAATTTTTGAATTTATAATGTAATAATTATATTAGGGTGAATTTTGGGTATTTTTCTAAGAAGTTTTATTTTTTGATGAATAGTGAAAAATATTGCATTTCAATTAAAAACAACCTTTTTGTTTAAATATTTATTACTCTTAAATTATATTTTAAATTGGTTGTTAAAGTAAAAAATAGATCAATTATACATATATTAATCCAATTTAGGCCATTAAAATATATTTATATTAAAATTTGATATAAAGACTTATTGAACTTTTGAAAGTTTTTTATTTAAAAAACCCCCTTTCTCACCACATCTACGAGATTAGCGTTAATATTAATTTTACCACATATGTAATTTGAATATTTAAAAACTAACATAATTTTTTTTAATAAATATAATATTTTTATTCTAATAATATCAACTTAATTTTTGATCAAAAGTATTAGTGAAAGTGATTAAAATTAATTACGCTGATTTAGGTAAAATTAAGTTTAATAAGGGACTAAAACCTAATATTAAAGGCCAAAATGACCTAGAAACTATCCAAAAACCACTGTATTATAATATTTTGACCATATCACCTCTTTTTTATAATTTTATGGGTTATTGGTATATTATTAAATGGTATATCCCTATGTAAAAGGTTAAGTAAAGAAAAAGACAAAAAAGGGAACTTTCCTTACCTTTAACACTTATAAAACTTTGAGATATGTAAAAACATCATATTTTATATTATACATATCCATTTTAAAATAAAAATGGGTTATTTTTATCATAATAATTCATCAATATTTTTTAGAGATGGCTTGGTTACTTAAAATGTTTAAGAAATTCTAACGTAGTGATTATTTAGTTAATAATTAAGAAAAATAAATGATACTATAAATATTAAAAGTGAAGTGAATTGATTGAATTATTTTATTTATTTATTTTTTTATAAAAATATATCATTTTAAAAATATATAAAACTATTATATTTTAATTCCAGTATTATATTGATATTTTAAAATTAAAATTAATTAAATAATGTCAAAACTGACATTATTGTTATTTTACAATAAATGAAATTTTATTAAATGATTTAAAATTAATAAAATTACTATATTCTTCCAAATGATTTTTAAGATTTAATAAATGGTAAATATGGTAAATTAATGGACCAATTTATCTTTTATAATTAATATATTGACCCATATATTGTAAAAACATTGTTAAATGGTTTGGGTTTAAGCAATGTTTTTGCACGTCACATGCACCAATTTTAAAATTAATTTCTAAAAAACATGGTATTTTTATTTTATAAATTATATATCATATTAATAATTAATCATATCTATATTTTCTAATAAATTTCACTTTATTTTATTATTAATGGTTAATTTAATTAGTTTAGGAAACTAGATGCTTTAATAAAAATAAACATGATAAAATTGGAGAATCTTAGAAGTTAATGAACCAAATTATTAAAATATACATATTTTTTGTGTTTTGGAGGTTTTTATCAACCTTTAATCCCATTTAATTAATTATTTTTCCATTTTGGAGGCATATTAGGTAAATTATACTTCTTATTAATGAATACCTTTTGGTATTTACAAGAGTGCCACTCCCCTTCCACAATAAAAAAGGAAAGCACTCTACCCCTTACTCACACCTCTCAAGCCACTTTGTATCATCCAAAATATACAAAAATAATCTCCAAAAATATTTCCCCTCAACCTAGAAGCATCACTTTTGGCAGAAAGCTGAATAAGGCATCCCTTTTGTACAAATCGAAAGTAGTTACCCAATTAATAGGTAACATCTTTCCTTAAGCTCTTTAGTTTTATTTCCACTCTTCACCCCCAAAACTCTTATTATTACATGATTGTATAAAAAAACCAGTATCCTAAAAATACTAGGATGATTTTATTCTAATTTTTATACCTACATTTACAAACACTTCCATTTAATGGTTAATGATCATACTGTTTCTTTGTATGATGAACTATTGCCTCACAAAATGATGATTGCTCATTTTTCATTTACCACATCTCATGGTGGCCATTATGATGGAAAATATATTTATATATGATATATATTATATTTATAATGTATTTTTTATTCTGTAATTTTTATTTAGAATATAACTTTATGCTTTCCATTTTGTGAAAATATGATAATTTTGTTTGAGGAAGTGTGGACTACCGCCCCCTCAAAGCGATATGACTCGTTCATGCCATACATGGAATGTATAAAGGATGGTTTTAATAAAACCATGTAACATATATTAAATATATATGATAATTTAATTTTAATATAAATATGTATCAATTACTTTTCATTCATTTAATATGATAAAGAAATAGAAGTTGTGTTCACACGTACGTACAACCTACCATATCCATGAACAATACACTTCATTTCTTATCTACAAATATTATGGATTATTATAAAAACATATGTACTGAATATATATAAAAATTAAGTAATGGTTTAAATTATTTAGTTTTTGAAATCGTGATCTAATTAGTAGGAATAACAAATGACAAGTCTAAACACACTTGAGAAAACGAGGCAATTAACACCCAAAATAGTTAAAATAATGAAATAGTGTTAACAATGAGGTAATAAAATATTATAAAGAATTAATATATAATATTATAAACATGAGTATGGTTCTTTTATAATTTAGTAACATATTTTAAACCACTATACACGAGAATAAAGACCCCACAACAAAAAGGAATGTTAAAGTAAGGGATTTCGTCTCAATTTACATTCCATTAAGACTTATTTTTGTCATGCACCAATTACTTTTATATATTGTATGTACTTCTGTTTTACATGTTATATCATGAATATAATTATTATAATGATTTTATAATTTTAATTTAATTCATGAGGAATTATTATTTAAATGTTTCGAAGTGGTATGAGACACTTTGGAATGTTTAAAGATTATTTTTTCTCAAGAATGTTTTAATGTCAATAACCCTTGTTG
Organism: Viscum album; assembly: GCA_963277665.1. Taxonomy (NCBI): domain Eukaryota; kingdom Viridiplantae; phylum Streptophyta; class Magnoliopsida; order Santalales; family Viscaceae; genus Viscum; species Viscum album. Next base: position 733,517,110 of record OY728146.1, on the reverse strand, counting down.
TTAATGCACCCCCTATGAGGTATTATTGATAAAGAAATATTATTTATTAAATATTGATATATTATAAGGAAATTTTTTTATTAAATATATTGATTATTGTATTCATGGATTTATTTGGATAGGTAAGACATATGTTGGGAACCCTTTAAGGTAATCCATACAGGTTGGGGACCGGTTAATGAAAACCCCTTGATGTATCGATAGTCTCATAGGATGAAATTAGGTTGGAAAAAACCTTCAAATTTGTAACAAATATGATATAAAATATCTTGTGAAAGGTAATAATAGTATAGTTAAGGTTGGACAAACCATATTGGTTTGTAACGAGTATGTTTTAAATCGTCCTATGAAAGGTCTTAACAGTATTGGTTCTATGTACCTAGGAAACTTGGATTATAATAAATAAGAATTTATATTATTGAGAATTAAATTATTATCATTATTTATCCATGATATTTTGCATAGACATATCTGTGGATTCAATTTTTTCTTAGTTTATTAATTAATGGAATGTGTTTTAATTCCTTACCTTGTAATATTGATGTTACCATATCTATTTATTTAAATGGTATGTGTTATAAATTATTTACTTTTACATGTTAATTTATTCTCTTAGATTCATTTTTGATTATGATTTAATTACCCTTAATAAGCATTTGAGCTCACCCTTATTATGTTTCCTTTCCCCAGGTTATTAAGAAGAAATCTTTGATTAAGCATTCAAGGATTATGTTTATTTGTTTTTATTGTATATCATGTTTGGATTTTCTATTTCCCAATGTATTATGGGTATCATGTATGTAATATGGATTTTAAATACTACTAAATTGATTGGTCCGTAAGTATTTGATTCTTTGTAATCATTCCAATGTAATAAAATAATGCACCATTTCTGGGTTTCTAGGGTCGGGGTGTTACATTTGGATCCTCAGTCCCTATCCTATACTTGCTGTCTCATATGGGTATTTGGAACCTATATCCCCACACCACAACTCATTTATCACATATCAAACAACTATTATTTTGAAGCAATATTTCATGTCTTACACTCATTTATCACTATGGGATTCTGAAGCCTCACTCCATATCCCACACATGTATATCACATATATCACAATTTCAAATACATCAAAATAATCATGATTAATCAAAACTAATGCTTTTAGTAAAATTTCACACCAATAGTACCATCAAAATTTATCACAACCAAAATGGTTAATCAATTTAATCACATGGAATAATATGAACAATTCATTATTAAACCACTTTTCAACATTTAGATCATTTAAACTATTAACCCATTATGGTCAAGTCAACTATTATAATTACCATTGTCAATTAATCCATAATCACATTAATTGAAAAATTATACAATATAAATTTCCCATTAATTTATAAAATAAAAAAATTTCATTAAAAAAATTCCCAATTAATTAATCCAAGTTAATTTACCAATTACACAATCAAATTAATTAACCAATTCCATAATACCATTAATAAATCAATTCCCAATCATATTAAGTAATTAATTAACCAAATTAATTAATTCAATTATAGTAAATTCAATTGAAAAATTTTAAACAGAATTTATACAATTACATACAAATTATTGAAACCAAGACTTTCAGATTTTAATAATATACCACATAACTGAAAATTGATGATAAATGCCGACCAATAGAAATATCAAATTGATGCATAAAAACCAAAACCATGATAAAGAATGAGATATAGACCCGAAACAAAGATCCATGATAAAAAATTATTTCTATATAAACATAGTTCAAGATAAATTTCCATATCATAAAACAATACTCCAAAGGATGATAGAAAGACATGAGAGATAGAGGAAACCACATGGATTGAGAATCTCTTACCAGAAAGGTGCAAATATTTAATCTAGGCTTGGATTAGCCAAGAACGGAGGTTATGAGGAATTGTAATCCATTTAGGAACCTCCAAAAATAAGATAAAATATTTTTATGTTAAGCTATGGTGTTTAAGGATTTAAGATGTTCGAGAATTTTTAATTTTGATTTTTAGGGGTTTAAAATCCCATACACACCATTTCCTACTTGGGGAGTACAATTTTCCCTAACTGTGTGCCTCCTTCCAGGGGTACACATAGTTACTACTATAAGGGAACATGATTTCAAAAACTATGTGCCAACCACGAAATCACCCTCTACCTAGGGTTGCACAGTTTTCTAGGGAAGGGTGCACAGTTTGGGAAAACTGTGCACCAACCATGCACTACCCAAAATCCCTAAAAAAATCAAATTTTCACCCCAAAGAACTGAAGATAAAACCCAAAAAAAAATTACACAAAAAGTCAAAATAGTACCTATAAAAAGGCTTGATACATATCCCAAAAAGGTCAATATCTTACACATGGATTCATTCCTATGAAGAAAACATATCACCACATATGACATGTCTATATCATTAATACGATTTGTGTAGGAAAATATTTTCTCGCTATATTTTCAATTATGAATTGAATAAATGATTTATAAATTTCCTCTACATTATTTTAAAATATATTTTAGGATATTTATTAATTATGATATTTTTTATAAATTAATTGATTATAAAGTATTTATAATTAATTAATAAATGTTTATGAAAAATTTAGTAAATAAATGTACTATAAATATTAAATTTTAATATAAAATACCTTTTCATATTATATGGAATACCTTATAATTTAGAAATAAAGTATTTATTTAGAAATTATAATGTTAATTTACAAAATGTTTATAAATTAGAAAATTATTCCAAAATATTACCAGATTCTTATTTTAATTAAAAACTTTTCATAGTTACTTAATTTTATTTTTTTAAATTAAAAGGACTCATTTTAAATTTTTTTAAACACTCTCGTATTGAAATTTTACTATTAATATGACCAATGTTTTAAATAATTAAATATGTGATATTTAGATTATGTAAACCGTACACCTAATAAAAATGGATTATAAAATGTTTATAATTTATTTAGTATCATATATTTAAAATAAATTACATATAATGAATAATATTAAAAATTTCATATTAATGAAATAAATTTAAAATTTTATATTTATTTAATTATGGAATGTCTATAATTAGTGATAAATTATAAAGTGTTTATAGTTATTTTAATTTAGGAATATTTCATAGATAGTTTTTATCATGTTGATATTTATGAATTTTTCATTTATTTAAAGGTTATTACATTCTTTATTTATGAATACAATTATTATATTATGAATTGTGATGTATTATATTATTTAAAGGTGTTTAATAAACCTTTATAGATTATCATACATTTATATAAAGTGTTATATTCTAAACATTATAAAAGATTTAGTTTTATTCTACCTTGAATTTGGATTTTACTTAGTTATAAACATGAACTAGTAATATATTAGTATTTATATATAACATGAAAGGGTTTTATGTACCTTATGTGTGGATATATTTTACTTTAATTTAGACTAATAACAAAAAATTATGAGTTGTGTAAATAATTACACATCAATATGATTTCTCATATTAATTTGGGGGAAAAATAGAGTTCCAAACTAAATAATTTAAATAATGAACACAAAAAGGAATTCATGAGATAAGATAATGAGATTAAATCCCCTTTAAAAATACAATGAGTTATATTCCTTCAAAATTAAGAACATGTCATGAACTAAATTATTTAACCAAACAGGTTATGAAAAATTAGGGTTCCCATGGATAATAGTGTGCATAGAAAAATAAAAATAGACAACCCTAAGAGTTAGGTAATGAAATAATACTATGATATTTAGGTTACACTTTCCTCGGCAACTAGAAGGGTTAGGATATCAGAATAATGGTGTTAATTTTTTCTTCTTCTAAAAGTCAATTTTTTATTCAAATGAATACCCAATAAGAAAAAAGAGTTATGTGGGTTAAAAGTAGTGGATACCAAGGGAATTAACACTTAAAATATCTTTATAGTCTTGAGTTAAGGGGATTAAATAGGAATAAATGAAAATGGGATAAGTATCAACTCTTTTAGATGCTAATATTTCTGTATTCTTATTCTCCACATGCCAAGTATGAAGGATCATATCTTCCTAATGGACCAGTCTCTTGCATTATTTAATGTGGTAAATTATAAATCAGTGGGAAGGGAAAAATAACTCTCATGGTTTTGATGACCAATGACAGGTGTTATTTCACTATAGATAAGGGTATATTCATATGTTCTCAAATATAGATTCCAATAAGTATGTCCAAGGACTTGGCCTTTAATAGATTTTATTCAGTGTACTAGGAAAAATATGCCAGAATAACTGATCCATGACTATCCCTAATAAACTTAGAAATATCATGATACCATTAAGAAATGTTCCATATGTATTTAGTTTTAAATTCAAAGGAGATGGGATCCATTACACCTAGTTACCATTACCTATGTTTCCTATATAAATTTGAGAACTCAAGATATTCAGATGCAGATCCAACCAAATAGAATCACTAGATAACTACACCATCTATTGAATCATGTAAATATTCACTTTAAAACAAAAATATCTATCTATTAATTAAAAACCAGATTAAAACTTATATGAATATGAAAAAATAATATAGTCAAGGTTGGATACTCAAGTGAAGACCTAACTCATCTACAGTAACAAACCATTTTCAGAACACAAAAGGATTTTAGGGGATGTGAAATGACATGAGATTTTACTGTATATTCTCCTTAAACAAATACTATATTGGATATCACATTTTACACAAAACACCAAACTAAAATAGAACCATAAGATATTTTATTTATAAAAAAATTGGTTATTAATATGAAAACCCATATATTCTACACACTTTATTTCATGATTTTTTATATAAAGGTACACATAATAAAATACCATACGATTGAGAGGATTAGTGTATTTGGAAAATTTGATACATAGTATAATAAATTTAAAAAGGGATGCAACTAAATTATTTAAAAACTCCATAACATTCCCTTAAATTTCATTGATCTTCTAATACTATATTAGATAACCTAGGGATGTACATAAGAAAGGGGTGAGAAATATATCCTAGTAAGGGAATAATAAAGGATAAGAATAAATTAAAGTAGTAAATTTGAGTCAATAGGAATGCCATGATGAAATAGAAAGGTGATAATGATAATTATGAACATCAAAGCAAGACATAAAATTATAACATTAAGGCATCACAAAAATTTGGAAAGAACATAATACATGAAATATTAAGCATAAATCAAGGATAACTGGTGAGACATCATAACATAGTGTGATTAGGATAACCAAACATACACTATAAAAGGTATCTCATGAGATAAAAAAATTATTCAATTCATTGGATGACTATAAAATTCTGGGAATGCCCTTCATATTCATTTATATACATGGATTTGTGCACCATAAAAATCATACAACCTAAGAATGTATTTCATCACTCTTAATCACATAATTAAAGAGGGTGTGTTATATAAATGGAAGTCTAAAATAGTTGATGGGTAGGAAAAACTATGTGAATAACCTTTAATTTAAGTTGTATTTGGTATTCACAACATAATTTTTTAGCATAAAAAATCAAAGGATAATTTTGGAAGTATAAAAGGTGTACATTAAAGATCATGGGAGGGAATAATGAGAGATAATGGTGGTATATAATAAATTTAAAATCATATTTATAGTAAAGTGAGGTGTAAAAACACATGTCAATATGAAAATTTAAAATAAAAATGCTTAATATAATGAAAGTGCATGAATTTAAAAGGAGAGAGAGAGAGATCCCTTACTTCGGCATAGTAACGAATTAGGTAAAGGTTATAATGAGAGGAGATATATTATCTATAATTATTAATAAATAAATTGGATAATAAAAGGATATTTATAAAAAAATGAAAAAAATAATAAATTGTGATTAAAAAGGATAAATACAAAGGAAGTACTTGAATAAAGAGGAAGAATAAGAAAATAACTTAGTCAAGAGGTTTCTTCTAAAATATTGGAAGGATCATATTAAGATATTGGGAACACATTGGGAGGGATTTAATGAGGGATAGGAAGAGGAAATTCCTACTCAATAGGTTTTTGAGTTAATATTAATGGGATTTTGAGTGGGTATTTATCACAAAAGAGGGGAATTTGTTATTAATTTTGAAACACATGTTTTGGACTCTAAGTAATAAAATAATAAAAACCATAAATCATCCCAAAGTTTTTCCCATGGTTTCTGTAAAAGATAATTAGTTTCAAATATTTTATTTGGTTAGGAACTTAACTCATTAAAATAATACAATTAGTAATGTTGAAGTGATTCATGTTTGTAAATATTGTTTTTAAAACCTTAATATATAGTATTAGTTTTGGAGGATTCATTATAGTTTTCTAAAATTAAAAGAATAAAATCTAAAACACATTATTTTAAATAGAAATACTATTTTTGGTCATTTATTCTTTTTATAGTATTTATCACATCACCTTTGTGCTATTACGATGTCATAATAAACATTATATATTTATACCATATTTAATTTTTACCCAAAAATTCGACCATATTAGAAAAATATGAAAAAATAACCATAGAATAATTTTGAAATTTTAATTTCAAAGATGATATTTATTTTACCAAAATAATTTTATAAATATATAAATTTACACTTTTTGAATAAAAAAACTTATTTATTGAAAATACTAGTTTTTATAACACAAACAACTTTCCGACCCTTATAAAAATTATAATGGAATTCATTAAATTATATTAAAATTAATATTTAAATAAATATTATTTAATAATACTAATTAATTAAAATAAAATTTCTTTCAAAACTCTTATTTTTTTTTCAAAAATATTTTTTAATTGAAACTCTATATTTCCCAAAAATTAAATTTTGGTTTCTTCATATCAAAATAATATTTTTATTAAAATAATTATATAATCATGTATACATATAAAGTAATAATAAAAATGGATCCATATAATCATTATTTTATTGAAAATAAAATATAAAAATTCATACTTCTAGGGTATAGATACATGAACCCTTATTACACCAACATACTCCCTAAGGGTAAGTTGTATGATTTTGGTACTTTCTTGGGGGTGGTTTAGAAATCATGGTTTGGGAATTGATCTCTATAAGCTTTAAAATATCAAATAAATAGTTTCACTTGAGTTTTAGTTATTGAATATTGGCTTGGGCTTGGTCATAGGAAAAGCCCAGTGATGAAATCTTCATCAGAAGCTATGAAAAATGGTCTTCATATAGTATGATTATACTAGATGAGGTTGTCACTTTTTCTTTCTATAGAAATTAGATTTTATTATAAACCTTATTATATAATAATATCATTGGTCACTATTGAATGAATATATTAACAATAGTTAGGATTCTTAATGATATTTTAATCCCGATATAATTTTTTTGATATATTTTATAAAAGTCAAACCTAACATATGAAATATAGTTCATGTGTTTTCTATAACTACATTACTTAATTTGGAATTTATTTATTTAGAATAGAATTTAATTTCTAATATTATGGTTCATTACATTCTCCCCCTTCAGAAATTTCACCCTTGAAATTTCATTTTGTACACTAAAATAAAAGAGGGTACTTCTATTTCATCGCCTCCTATAGTTCCTATATTTCCCCATAAAACTTGCAGGTCTACCACAGTACTCTGAATAGTTGAGTTTTATTATTTCCTAGAATTTTATATATAAAATATAGGGTCTTCACTATATAATTCTCATATAAAATATCATTTCCCAAAGGCACCTCCTCTAGATTTAGTACATGTGTGGGCTCTTGTATGTACTTATTTAAGAGAGATATATGGAAAACATCATCTACTTGAGATAGGTTACATGAGAGTGCTAGTTGATATGATACAAATACAATGTGATCAATGATATAAAATTAGATAATGTATATTTGACTATAATTTACTTAAATCCCAAACCACATGAATTTTTTCTATGGTAATATAAGAAAGAAAAAATTATCTTGAACCTTAAACTCCAGGTCTTTTAGATGATTGTATTCACTATTTTTCTATCGAAATTACATGGATTTCATATAAAACTGAATGGTTTAAACCTTATCTACCATATATTGTATAAGATTATGTCCCACCAGCATCCTCTCTCTAACTTCATCCCAACATATTGGATTATGATACCACTTCCCATAAAGATCCACACAAGGTTCCATTTGAATACTAGAATGGAAACTATTGTTATATGAGAACTTCACTAAGGAAAGGTGATGATCCCAATATCCTTAAAAATTCACTGAACATTATCACAACATATACTCTATAGTTTTAATGGTTCTCTCAGTCTGACCACCCATATGAGGTTGATAATTAGTGTTGAAACTTCACTCTATATCCAACACTTACTGAAGGATTCTATATAACCTAAAGTTAAAACTCAAATCTTTATCATACAATGAAGAGTGGTACTCTATCCAGTCTTACCACTTCTCTTATATATTTCTTAGTGAGTGGGTCAAGAGATAAATCTTTTTTTTATTGTAATGAAATAAACTGACTTTGCACAGTGATCAACTACCACCCAAATAGTGTTATGGCCTTTAGATGTCCTATGGAATACTATGACAAAAAATATGGTTATGTCTTCCCATTTCCACAAAGGTATTGTAAATGGATGCAACATACACTTAGACTTATGTCATTCAATATTGAATTTTTGGCATAACAATCATTTAGATACAAATTCTAAAATGTCCCTAGTAATTTTATCCTTCTATAAGTTTTCCCTCAAATATATGTATATCTTACTACTTCCTATATGAATAGATAAGTATGAGATATTCACATTATCTAGAAGTTCCTTATTCAGTTCTGGTTTTGATGGTACAAATATTCGACTTCCAAACCTTGTAACTCTATTTTTAGAAAAGTTAAAATCCCTAATTTTTTTACCTCTCTCTATACCTTCTCCTCATATTTTTGGGCCTCCTTGATCCTCTCTAGATGGTTGAGTATATATTTTAGTAAGGTTGTATGATGTTAATTATATGATTCCCATGTCCATCCTTTGCTTGTATAAGAATATTGGATCCCTTTTTATCCTCATCATGGATAGGATTACGAGATCATTTCTACTCATAGAATCTTCCATTTTTTTCTTCTCAGGATGGTAATGGATTGAATAGTCATAATCATTTATATTATATAACCACCTTCCTTGGTGAATATTGAGCACTTTTTTTGTGAATATATACTCAAGGCTTGTATGATTTTTATATATGTCATACTTCTCCCTATATATATAATATCTCCAAATTTTCATTGAGAAGATAACTTCATGAAATTCCATATCATGCGTTGTGTAGTTCTTATCATGGTCCTTTAGTTGGAGGGAGGAATAATATATCACTTTTTCATTTTTTATGAATACACAACCCAATACTTTTTTAGATGTACCACTATAGATTAAAAATTTTTCTCTATTGGTGGGTAATGTTTGCATAATTGTAGTTATTACCCTCTTATTTAACTCTTTGATTCTCTCCCCAAATTCATCATTTAATGACTAAAAAATTTATGAATGAAATTCCTTTTGAATGAATAAATTCCTTGTCAAGTAATGTAGATATTTAAAACAAATGCCTTACTTTGGTTATTTTGGAAAATTATAAAATATAGAATATAATATATAAAAGAATATTAGGAATCAAAACTATTGATAATATAGCCTTTGTACAATGACTATTAATATTAGTATATATTAAGGGTTAGAATAGAGTCTAATTGACATACATAGAAGAAGTGATGGCCTTTACTAGTTGAATCGTACCATATAAAGCCCATTTATTAGAGCTTTTGAGGGATATGGAATCACCAGTATTTCCCTTGAACAATCCCAAGACAATATTCAAAAATTAAAACATGAATAAAACCATTTACAAGTGAAGTTTATGCTTATCAAGATCGCAACCCAAACCATGTTCATTAAACCACACCACTAAGTACCATTGTCGCACACCTCACCCATAGGCTGTATGCTAGTGTAATAAGGGGTTATGTATCTAGGCCATAATAGTATAAATTTTTATATTTTTTTAATAAATTAATGCTTATATTTATCCCTTTTCATTATTACTTTACATGTACAACTATATATGAGTTGATGAATATTAGATTTTAATACCAAGAAACAAAAATTGTATTTTTAGAAAATATATGGTTTTAATGGAAACAATATTTTTGATAAATTTAATAATTTTAAAATAAAATTTTATTTTTATATAATAATATTATTAAATAATATTTATTTATATACAAATGATAATATAATTTAATGAAGTCCAATTCGGTCTTTATAAGGGTTATAAAATTGGTATTTTTATAAAAAAATTATTTTTCAATCAATGAGGTTTTTTATTTAAAGGAGGAAATTATCATATTTATAAAAATTATTTAATAAAATAAATATAAATTTCTAAATCAACACATCGAAATTATCCAATGATTAAATTTTTCATAATTTTTGAAGACAGTCAAAATTTTGAGTATAAATTAAATAAAATATAAATATATGATCTGTATTATGACATAATAATATACAAAAAGTGATGTAATAAATTCTTTAAAAGTATTCCATGACAAAATATAGATTTCCTATTTTAAATAATGTGTTTTTGAAGTTATTTTATTTTATTTATAAACCTGTAATGAATCCTCCAAAACCAATATTATATTTTGAGGTTTTAAAATCAATTATTTATGAACATGACTCACTTATATATCACCAATGGTATTATTTTAATATATTTGGATTTTGAATTATAAAATATTGTAAACCACTTCTATTTGGTATAATCCATGGGTAAAAACTATGGTAATGTTTTTTGGGTTGATTATTTTATTATGTAGGGTAAAAAACCTATGTCTAGAAATTAATAAAGAATCACCATTTCTTATTTTATAGACACCCACCAAAATTCCCACAAATCTTCACTAAAAAACCATTGATCATAAATTTTCTCTCCCTATACCTCTCTAAAGTCCTCCCAATATTTTCCAAGCTCTTAAGAAGCTTCTATCAAGCTTTTTGAAGCACCCTCTAGCGGTATGGGATTCTCTTCCTCTTCCACTTTATTCAGGTAATTTATCCATATTATTCCTTTTTTATTTCCAATAGTTCATGTTACAATAGGTTTTTTAACATCCATCCACTATCCTTATGATTCTAAATTAATTTGAGACCACTTTGAATCTTATTAAACCCTTCAATGAACCTTTATGTACAATCGTTATGTTTTCAAAATTATCCCATGATTTTCCATGCCTAATATTTGTTTTATGTATACTCATCCCCATTTCCAATCAACAGTATTCACCAATTACTACATATAATATGTTTATCTTGGAGTTACATTTATTCAAACTACACTACATAATTTTGGGGTTAAAAGTGATGAATGGCTTTCTTATATCGTGTGATCTCTGTGTCACACATATGCAAGTACATGATATAAATGTGATGGGTGTTACTGGAATTATATAGCGCTATAATGCATTGGGTAATGTTTTTATCTAATAAGATACCATGTATAGTGGATGATAGGTTATCATAAGCATAACATGTTATGACATATTGATGGTTATTCTTGATTTTTTCATATGATGTAATGATTTATGTTGTTTCCACATTCCTATGTTTCCATGATGTTATCATATTATACCATGATTCAATATTCATGTTTATGATTCTCACCATTTTATTTAACCTTGATATATCTTTAGAATCACATTTATTACCTTCATCATGTTATGTTATGATTATTCCCTTATTTGGTTTTATAGTACACCCCTTTCATGTGTACATTACCAGGTTATCTTCTATAGTATTATAAGATCAATGGATTTTAAGGACTTGTTACAAAGTTTTAAATAATATATTTATATTATTATTTAAATTTAATATTCCATGTATCTAATTTCCAAAAGGCAATAGGCCCATTAATCTTTTGGTATTGTATTATATGTATCTTTATATAATAAATCTTGAAATAATGTATATAAAAGATATGGGTTGACATAGTTGGTATCAGAGAAAGGTATAGTTATTTATGGGGAATAAGATTAGAAAACCTCAGTAAAAGCCTTAGGTATGATACAAAATATTGGAAAACATCCCTAAATTTTGATAAAGTATAGATTAAGTGGTTTCCAAGGAAAAAATATTTATCTGGATACTACAAGTAGATGTGGATCTAGCATAATTATACTTAGGGTTAATAACCCTGAAAAGTGTGAATTTGGTATTAACTCGATCATCACCTGGTGCACGACAATGAGTCCTAAGACTAAAAACCTAGACATACACTCAGAATGGATGATATTTAGTTAATCATGTGGTTTTTATAAACCATTATGAAGGAAAAAACACCAATAAAATTTATTATTAGGAAATAGGGCATGGATAACATAGATTGAGACGTTGAAATTCATAAGTTAAGGAATATAAGTCATTGAGGGGTTATACCTTAAGTGTTCATAGTTTCCCTTTTTATATGATTAATAGTTTGAAAATTCTCATCCCTAAGTATATATTGGATGAAGTAAATGATTAGAATCATTATCAACCTATGAAAGGTAGTCTTATCATCCATTCATGACCTTGAAATATACTATGTGACTATTGTTCTACTCATTCTTTCACATCTCACAAGTTTTTTAGAACTTTTCAAAAACCACTTTGAAACATGGAAATGGATATATATTTGAAAATAAAATATGGGGAAATTATTACATCCTATGTATATAACTTACCCACTATCTATATTTGTGGGATGAACTTCCTATCATACATTTTTATAATCCCTTTTTTATAATTTGATAAAATTATAAGAATGGATTGAATTTACTTATATAGATCCAATAGAAATTTTCTAGAGAAGGAGATCACAATCTATATAGTAAATCACCCTATGATTCTATATAAGTTCAACGAGGAGGATAAATCTCTTTTGGAATCATCATATTAAACATTCATATTATTTCCTTATGAGAAAGCATATATAGGTCAAATGATTGAGAATAAGGAAAATATAATCCATGATGACATATCCATTGTGAAGGAATACACTGATGGGTTTAACAATGGATTTTCTATTCTTCCTCCAGTTCAAGATGTTGATTTTTTCATTTAAAATATTACCAGATATTTTTCAATAACCAATAATACATAAATAATATCCACTATTGAACTTGAAGAGCTAAAGAAGAAACTATAGGAGAATCTAGATAAAGGGTTTATATTCCCAAGTGATTCATCATGGTGTGCACTGATCCTTTTAGTCAGGAAGAGGTTTAGTTCAATGTGCCTCAACATTGATCATCATGAGCTTAACAAGATAAGGATAAAGAGAAAGTATCCTCTGTTACAGATTGATGACTCATTCAAGTAGCTACATCGAGGCTAGTACATATCTAAGGTGGATCTTTTATCAGGATATTATTATGTAAAAGTGAGGGAGGATATCCCCAAGACTAATTTTCATATATGGTATGGGCACTATGAGTTCACAGTGATGTCATTTGGACTCCCTCAATCTCCATCTATCTTTATGGACTTAATGAATTGAGTCCTCAGTGATTACCTCGACAAATTTGTGGTAGTATTTGTAGAAAATATTGTTATATACTCTAAAATAATGGATTACTATGAGGAGAATTTTAATAATGCATTAAAGAACTTGAAAAGGAATATTTATATGAAAAATATAGTAAATATGAGTTTTGATGGTGTAAGTAACATTCCTGGGGAATTTTATCACTTGAGAATGGATGCTGTTGATTCTTCAAAAATAGAGGAAATCAAAGAATGGCCTAGACTAATATCTATGATTAATATTCTGGGTTTCCTTGGATTATTTGGGTATTATAATCAATTTGTGAGAAAATTCTTGTGGGTTTTAAGACCATTAACCAAGATAACTTAGAAGGGAGGTAAGTTTTTAAGGACTTATGAATGTGAGGAGAGAATTAAAGAGTTAAGGAAGAGCCTAATCAATGTACTTGTGCTCAAATTACCCACTAGTTGGGAAGGATATGTGATCTACGATGATGAATCTAAAAAATTCTTATGTTGAATACTCATGAAATATGACAAAGTTATTGCCTATTCCTTCCACTAATTAAATATCCATGAGAAGAAGTACCCAAAACATGATCTAGAATTGGATGGAGTGATCTTCACATTAATGATTTGTTGAAATTATCTCAATGGGGAGAAGTGTGACATATATACAAATCATAAAAATCCAAAAGTATATATTCACACAAAAGTACCCCTCCCAAACACACCTCCAAGCCCACAAAATTCTGAAATGTAAAATAAATGAAAGAATGCATGCATACATCTAAGATCCCACAACAGAGTACAACAGTGAAAGTACTGAAAATAGAAAATGGGGAAAACCCCAACCAAAACTTTAAAGAGTCCAACCTACTCCAAGGGTGAGAAATAAGTCAAAAGTATGCTCCTGGTAAACACACCAATCTTTCACGCTCCATCTATGATCCACCCACTCTTTATCCTCCTAGGACAACATCAAAAGGGCCATCATCTGCATAATACATGACACGTGTGGGAAAAGCCTTTGCAGAGGTGAGTATGAAAATACTTAGTCGGACACCCCAAAACCACGAAATATGAAGCACCAAGTATAGTAAGATAAATAAAAGATATAAAAATAAATTTATAACAGAAAAAAACCCAGATATACTTAGGAAATACACCATAACACCAAGAAGTCATAACCAACTATCATATATAGAATTCTATTCGAATCAAAGCTCTTTCCAGGAGAACCCAGTCAAGGAGACATGATACAATCAGAGACAATAAAATAAGAGGTCTGGGTCATTGTACCCTACCTAATGAAGCTCACTGGTCTAAGGAGACCATGATACACAGACAGGGGTCACACCTAGAACCACTGTGGGACACCATGAGCCCAGTTTGGATCAACCCTCTACGTAGGGGATCGTATGTCAATGATTCCACAAACCCTACTGATATGTATTTCTAGATGGAGGATCAACACCTTGCTCAGGGAGTTCATGATGATTATACAAACTCCAACTAGGGATGATAGAGGATCACACTCTAGTCTCATAGAGGGACACCAGAACTCTATCCAAGACTCATACTCTAGAGGGTATCACAATCCATTGATGTGGATGTAATACCAAACTATACCATTGAATAAATGGAACAAGGGAACACACTGAACATGTACTAGCCCAAAATAAGAAAATAGAGAGCCTCAAGAACTCTTTAAGGGAGTACACGACGTATCCCTAGGGGTACACGATGTATCCTACTATCCCATGTCATTCCCATGTGGAAGAGCCTCACACAACATGTTGTCACCATATACACGGTGTGTAGAATGAGTACACTGCATGTAGAGACACATGGTATCATTTCTATTTTTCTTGGTCATGTCCTTGTACAGAAACCGTGTCCGTGTACCAGTTCATGTATGCCAATCCATGTCCATGTAGGAGTATAGAGAATGTCCATGCCTGTGTAATCCAAATCATGTCCATATACTTCTGAAGTACATGCTGAGTGATCTGAAGAGAGTCACATGCCATGTGATAGGGGTAAAATGCCGTGTGAACCTTATATTTTGAAAAACCTTTGCACCGCTACTATGGGGGCCCACACTCCATGTAATCCCATATTACACTCCATGTTCTGTGGAATTTTCCAAAAATCCCAGACCTTCCACCAAACACCTCAGTCGATCCTTAGGCCTCCGATCTGGCGACATGTATCCACGAAACTCAAGATCCTAACTCATTTTTCCATGCCATCTTTGAATCAACACATTTCATCACCAAATATTCTTACAAAATGGATCGAGTTGACATTCTTCATTCTATTCTAAATAATGAAAAATAACATGAAATTAGGAATCATCCTTCATCTAAATCACCTTATATTTTTCATCACACCTCCTTCATGTTTTTCGATCCCAGATCTATGATATTGGATCATTTCACCTAGAAACGAGTGAGTAATGATCAATTGACCAAGATTTGTTGATTCATGGTCCAAATGAAGAATAACTACTAAGAATGATTAATAAAGGGATAAAAGAACAAGAAAAATGAGAAAAATGAACCTTGATCAATGTTTGTGTTGATATTGATTCATTTCCATAAGATAAACAATGAAGAGATTCAAATTAATTCTCCTAAATCACCATGTAATAAACCCATCCCACAAGATGATCAAACCAATGATCAATTTGTCTGTTGATTGGTCCATGTTCATTATAGGAATTAAGAACATGGAAGAAATAAAAATAAAACACATGCCTTACCTAGAGTTTGGATCAATCATTTATGAAGAACAGTTGGATTTCCATCATTGATGAGATCCTCCAACTCTGCTGGCACAATGATCCATGATATTATTTTGATCCGTTATCGTTCACCAAGAACACTCTATTTCAATGGTTTCTAGGTATCCAGGGTTTATTACCCAACCCTAAATAAAATTATATGGATGAATATTTAAGGTCGATGAAAATTTCTACGCTGAACAAAATAAAATATATTATAAAGTTGATTTATTTTATTAATTTTGGGCCCAATACAAATTTTTCACAAATGACCAACACTGGAAAATGTTAATTCGCATCTTGGGTAAAACCACCATTATGAGCTCAACAGTGCCCTAAAATTTCGAATTTGGGATCCCATTTTAGTTTTATTCCACATTTTTAGTAAAATTGTGTGACTTTACACGTGATATTTAATATATTTTATATATTTCAAATATTTATTCTCGACACATGAGGCCTTGAAATCTCATTTCATCTAAAATAATAGTCTTTAAAATAGTACATATACTATTTAAAAATAATACACATAAAATACGAGACATTACATCCTCCTCAACTTGGGGATTTATGTCCTCAAAAATAAAAAAAAGGTTGTACAAAGAGATGTGGGTGATGGGCATGAATATGAGCTTCCTTCTCCCATGTGATCTCTTAAAGATTCCCATGCTACCCTCAGACACACACTAAAGGGATTGATCACCTGTGAAGGATCCTATCCTTCTGATCCTTGATCTCCACTGGGTACTCAGGAAACTTTTCTCCATCTAAGATGTCTAGATCTCTCCATTCGATAACGTGAAATGGGTCATACACATACTTCATCAACTGTGACATGTAGAAGATATTGTTCACCCATTCTAACTATGGAGTTAGAGCTAAGAAATACACCACCTCTCCAACTCTACACAGTATCTGGAAAGTTCCAATGAACCTTGAAGATAGCTTACCACCTCATCCAAATCTCCATAATCCACATTGAGGTGAAACTCATAGGAACACATGGTATCCCTCCATGAAATATAAATAACTCCATCGACTATCAACATATGACTTATAATAGCTGTCATGACCCCCTTTCACCAAAGATGCCCCTCCTGGGCTGGCAATGGTGAATGGGAGATAATGACCCCCGAGTCCCACCTCCAGTAGGCCTCGGGTTGGTGACTAGCACCAAGGGTATGAGTTTTCACAAGTATGGGAGGCATTACCCTTTTATTATTTTAAGATCGGAAAATAGGACAAGTCAACCACCAAAAAGGAGAAGAACAAGTGTATAGAAATAAACCCAAAACAATCCCACATGCATGTTTAAACAATTTTATAACAAGGTTCAAGTACAAGAAAGATAAAAGTACAATACCAAAAGAAACAAGTGTACAAAAACAACAACAACTCCAACTTTCCAACTAGTAGGGTCCCGCACGGCCCTGGTAGTCCTACTGGAAACTTGAAAGTAAACGTAGGGTGAACATACAAGTATACTCAGTAGGGAAACCTAAAGATCTCGTGCATAAGTGGGGAGACATCCTAATGTCCCGTGAGAACAACAGGAGAAACCTAGAAAGGAATTCTATCCACCCAACCTCACCAGCCACACTCACCAAAAACACAATCACAACAGGTAGTAGTATATAAGAAACCAGAGTATTGGGTACCCCGCACCATTTCTCAGTAGTTAGCTGCTCTTCCTAACGGCGAACGTCCTGACGCTGCCACACTCTCCCCGCCCGCACACACCTGGGCCTCACAACCATACATCCCGCACGCACACACCTGGGTCTCACAACCACGTATCTAGCCCGCACACACCTGGGCCTCACAACCACGTATCCTGCTCGCACACACCTGGGCCTCATCCCAAATATTCTTGGGAAATAGTAGAACCATCCCAAAGAGTCTTGGGCTAAAACCACCCCAATCGAAACCTAACCGAAGAGTCTTAGGTGTCAGGTCACCTCAAGCCATCACAGCCTAGGGGAGAAGGAGCAGGAAGGAGCTAGTAACTAAGGGAAAAACACCATCTCCCATGAAATGGGAGTGTTTGACACTAAGTGCTCAACATGGGTGGGGTACGATAAAACACAAAATATACAAATATATATACATATAAGAAACACACAGCCCAACCTATGGCTTCTAAACAGAGAAACTAAGAACATGCCTCGGCACTGCCACCACGAAGCACGCATACAACAAACAACCCCAACCCCATTTAGGTTTTCACATTTCAGCAGAGTTAATTTATTTAGTTCCTTAACTACTAGGCAACTATCCACAACCAACCACATCAATCATTCATAAAAAATATCCCTTCCATCCACAAATCAATTTAAGAAAAAAAAAGTAGCACAACAAAACCCTTCTTATTAACCAACCAACCCCATTGATTATTAATCCTGTTCCATTACCATGACCCACCATTCATTAACTCTCCCACTTTTATTTATTATTCAAAACCCATAGTTAGTTCAAATTAAAACCCAACCCTGCATCCCCGCTGCCAACCACCATAACCACAACCACACCGTACATCATTATCCCTTTAATACCATTTATCACAACCCCGCTACCCACCCGATCCATAACAACCCACAAAACAAGGTTCGTGCCACATCATCGCCCCTTTAACATCATTTACCGCAGCCCTGCCACCTGTTCTATTCATAACAACCTAGGATTCACCCCTCCATTTCACACAACGGTAACCAAGACAAAACCCACATGTTCATTATTCCATTTTGTTTAACCGGGGTGATCACACAAGGGTTACAGATTTTAAACAGCCAACTTTACGTGATTAACCAATTCCCACATTGCACAAAGTTTCCATCCACAAAACGGTCTAGAAAGATAGGGAAACATTTAATTATGCAAGAAAAGTCCCCCAACGACCGTGATTTTCAGTAGGCAGAAGCTCATTCAATTCACAATATATCAATAGGATAAACAAAGATAAACATAAAAACTTCCCCATCCCCGTTCTTTAACCAGTTATTATCTTTATTAAACTGGTTAAAAAGTGTTTCATGTAAACAAGAGAACACCCACCCCACATGATACATAATTTAGAGAGGCGAAGGAAAGATTCCTACCTCAACAGGTTCCGATCACAATGCTCCCCCGGATCAACCTTAGAAGACATCCGTCGGCGTCCGTAACTTCTGTCGGGTCCCGTCAAAACCTCCTTGGGTGGAATTCAGAAAGGAAAGGACAAAGGAAAGACAACATATCCAAGCTCAGAAGTTTTGCCTCATCGTTATGATTTCATGTCCACTGACAGATTGTAAATCAGAGCTCGGACGAAGAAGTTACAGAAGAAAGAGCCTTCGATTCTCTTGGGAGAACTCTACTCAGAGGAAAGGTGAGGAGAGGGGTGAGTTGAAAAGGAGGGGACCCCTCCTTTCATAAGCGAGAAAAGAAAAAGTACAGAGAGTGTACTTTATGGTACACGACGTGTACTCGGTTATTTCACACGGTCTCCACGCGACTTCCAACACGGCTCCGCGGCCGTTGACTGGTCAACACACGGTTTGAGGGTAACACATACACAGAGAAGGACTACACGGTGTGCAGTACTGGACACACGGTGTGTACTAATTTATTTAACACGGCTCCAACACAACACACGGATGTTGACTGGTCAACACACGGTAACGCGTACATGGAGAGAGACTACACGACGTGTAGTATTAGACACACGGAATATACTCATTTATTGCACACACCAAGGACACAGCTCCAACACGGCACACGACCGTTGACTGGTAATGCGTAAGCGGGGAAGGACTACACGGCGTGTAGTATTGGACACATGGCGTGTTCCCATTTATTTCACATAGTAAAGACACGGCCTTTAACACAGGGTATACCGGGCAATGAGGTACAAGGCATGTACTCAAACTACACGACGTGTAGTTTCAAATTTCTGGAAAGTGTGAAAAAAGTCCATTTTACCCTCCAGAACACTTCGTGGACTTCTTTTTGACAAAGGAATGGACCAGAGAGGTTCAGTCCATTACATCAGATACCTCTTAAAACATTACTGTCCTCAAGAATTCAAAAAAAAAACAACCCAGAGGAACCCAAAAAGATACCTCTTAGGGTTCTCGTTATAACAGGAACCCAACCAACAACCCTAATCATATGTGTTAGGAATTCCTTCTTTTATGTTGAGATATTATCCACTTTAGGTGGAACTGACTTGCCTGTACGGGTTTAATCACATCCTCATTAATGCGTCTCGATTAAGGATTGGGTCTTCCCACTTTCATACATTAGGATTTTCCAACTTACACTGCCCCTAACACCGTACAACCCACACATTGCCCGAACACGTGGTTTGGGAAAAATTCCTTCTTCTATGTCGAGATATTATCCTCTTTAGGTGGAACTGACTCGCCCGCATGGGTTAAATCGCATCCTCATTAATGTGTCTCAATTAAGAGTCAGGTTTTTACCTTTCCCCACACATCCGGACATGCTACACATTACCAGGGAATAAGGAAACAAAAGGTCTCACAACCGACAAGCCAAGCATTCCATATATCAAAGGTACAAAGTACAACATCAACACAAAGCTCAGAAGAACAAGGGAAAACACAAGTCAAAACAACTCTGGGTACTGAGCGTGCATTTGGGTCTCCCGCTCCCAAGTTCTCTCCTCGAGGCCGCCATGCCTCCACAACACACGAACCAACGGAATGGTTCATCCACAGAGCACCTTCTCTTTACGATCCTTGATTCTGACTGGTCATTCCTCAAAAGTCCCGTCATCTCCCATATCTAACTCTCCCCAGTCGATATCGTGGGAGTCATCGTGTAAGTACCGGCGAAGCTGGGAGACGTGGAAGACGTCATGAACCTTCTCCAACTGAGGTGGCAGGGCTAGCTGATATGCCACCTCGCCAACTCGCCTCAGCACCTCAAAAGGTCCGATGAACCTAGGTGAGATATTTCTCCCTTTCCCAAACCTCTGTTGCCCCCGTCGAGGGGAAACCTTCAAGAACACATGATCCCCCACCTCGAGCTCCAAGGGCCTCCTCCGACGATCAACATAAGACTTCTGTCATTCCTGAGCCGCTTTCATCCTCTCACGTACAAGATGGAATTTCTCCGTGGCGCTCTGCACTACCTCTGGCCCAAGAGCACCTGTCTCACCAACCTCTACCCAACAAATGGGTGAACGAAGTGTCTTTCCATACAAAGCCTCAAATGGTTCCATGCAAATAGTAGAGTAGAAGCTATTGTTGTAGGAAAACTCTACTAAAGGAAAGTGTCGTACCCATGATCCTTCGAAATCCAGAACGCATGCTCGCAACATGTCCTCCAATGTCCGGATAGTCTGCTTTGTCTGCCCATCGGTCTGGGGGTGGAAAGTAGTGTTAGGGCATAGATGGGTGCCAAAAGAATGATGTAACCCCCTCCAGACTCGTGAGGTAAACTGAGTATCCCGATCTGAGACGATAGTCTTCGAGACCCCATGCAAACGCACCACCTCATCTACGTACCTCTGTGCTAAGGTACTCACCAGGCCTGACTCCTTAATTTCTAAGAAGTGATCTGATTTCGTCAGTCGATCCACCACTACCCAGATAGCATCATAACCACCCTGAGCTCTGGGTAGTCCTGTGACGAAGTCCATTGAGATGTCATCCCACTTCCACTCAGGGACATCTAAAGGATGCAACAACCCACTGGGAACACGGTGTTCAACCTTCACTTGCTGACACACTAGGCATTTAGCCACAAACTCCGCCACTACCCGTTTCACCCCGGGCCACCAAAACTGTTCCCTCAGGCCTCAGTACATTTTTGAAACTCCTGGATGTACCGCCAAGGCTGAGCTATAGAACTCACGGAGAACTCCCTCATGCATTGTATCCGGGACAAACAACCTTCCATGGAAAATCATCCGATGTCCTCTGTCCTCTGACCATCCTTCTGGAGCATTCCCCTGATCGATACGATCCTGAAACACTTCCGCCTTAGAGTCCCCCCACTGAGACTCTTCCACCTGCTGCAACAAGGAGGATTGCACCTTCATCGATAAACACAACGACGAACCGGTACAGAAACTCTCAGAAGACAAAGTTCATAAGTCCCATGAACATAGCCGGTGCATTCGTAACTCCAAACGACATCACTACAAATTCGAAGTGCCCATACCTGCACCTGAAAGCCGTCTTCGAGATGTCACTGTCCTTTCCCTCAGCTGATGATATCCAGATCATAGATCAATCTTGGAAAACCAACTTACTCCCCTCAGTTGGTCAAAGTAATCATCTATCCTTGGAAGGGGGTAGCGGTTCTTGACCGTTACTTGGTTCAACCTTCGGTAGTCTATTCATATCATGAGACCACAATCTACCTTCTTCACGAACAAAATTGGAGCACCCCATGGCGATACGCTGGGTTGAACAAAACCCTTCTCCATCAGATCATCAATCTGAATCCGCAACTCCCGCAACTCTGAAGGTGCCATTCGATAAGGGGCCATCAAAATCGGACGGGCACCAGGCTGTAATTCTATCCCGAACTCAATGTCACGTCGGGGGGGGGGGGGGGGGGTAGAGTCACAACCTCATCAGGAAAAACATTGAGGAACTCCCCAAAAACCTCTGAGACATCCATCATCTTTGTATCAGCTGGAACCACTGATAACCCGCCTAACAAGGAAAGGAGAGGATCCACATACCAGCTTCCCGCCTGATAGCTCCTCTCTCCAACAAAAGATATGCACTGCCCATCCACGTAGGACAACACGACTCTTCTCCAGAAGCAGTCGATAACGGCACTAACAGAAAACAACCAGTCGATGCCTAGGATGACATCGTATAGCTACATATGTAACATAAGAAGGTCCCCACTAGATCGATGTGGTCCCAATGTCAGCCCACATCCCTGGAAAAAACAAGATATGCTGGTCTGGCCTCCAACTGGTGTACTCAGCACCAGTGGTGCAGAAAGTTTCCCTACATCTAGTCCCAAAGCATGGGCTAGACTAGGTGAAACAAAGGAGTGCGAAGCTCCCAAATCAAACAAAGCAGAAACAAGAGTGATAAACAAACAAATCGTACCTCGTACCACCTCTGGTCCTACTGGAGCTGCCAACTCTGATGCGTGCAACTTTCCACGCCCAGCTCCTCTACCTCTCTAATGTCATCCACCTCCCCGACCATGCCTTGGTCGAGGTCCCTGAGGAGCACCCTGAGGTCGGCCTCCTCCCGCAAAGTTTTCCCTCGGAGGAGCATGGTCTTGCTGCTGCTCGAAGGGCCTCGCCGACAACTGGTGCTGCTGAGGTGGGCGCTGAACCTGCCCACCTCCACCGTACTAAGCTCAGGTCAGGCACCGAATCAGAACATGCCCGAAACCTCTACAAGAAAAACACTTAGGTTCTGGGCTCGTGAAAAATGGACGAGGACCCGAAGATATAAACTGGAACAGCTGGGTCCTGCTCCCCACTGGCCTGAACCTGGAAGGTCCCGTCGTAGGAGACCTGCTTCGGACTGCCTTACCCTTCGACGAGCCTCGCTGTATCCCCTCTTGGGGTGCAAATATCAGTGATTTCATCCTCTCTACAACCTCTTCCTTATTATGTACCACCAAGTACGTCGGAAGGGTGGAGGGGGTGACAACATACTGGAGCGAAGGACGAAGCGCCTCCTCCAAATGTCTCGCCCGAGACTCCTCATCTGGAAAGAGATCCAGAGAAAAGCGTAGAAGATCCTTGAACTTGATCCCCAGCTCTCATACTGACGTACTCCCATGATAAAGGTAGATTAACTCCTGTCGCTTCTCCGCCTTGATAATGGAAGAAAGGAATTCCTCTCGGAATTCCTTCTCAAAGTCATCCCATGGAACCTATACCTCTATCCTCTCTCTAAGGTAGAGCGTCCACCACTGTCCCGCCACACCTCTTAGCTGACTGACTGCTAGGGGAACCCAGTACTCCCTCGGAGCACGAATCTCAGAAAAATCGATCCCTAGCTCCTCAAGACACCCCTCCATCTCCGTATCTGAAGTACTACCCTCGTACTTCTTGAGGGTTTGCCACTGGAAAGAATGGAGAGTCTTTTGCCACTGGATATCTTCCTCCTCTCGGTCAATCCTCAACTGATCGACCACCTGAATCTGCTGGGCCTCGGTGGTCTGAGCCACCCGGGGATGTTGTCCAGGTGCCATAGCTGTATGGTAAACAATGATCGCCTAAGCCCAAGTAGTAAGGAAAAACTCAAGGTTTTATTTTATCATTTTATTTCAATTTCTTTCCCAGAACACCCCAATCAAGTAAAACACAATCATGATGATGCATGTACCTTACCTAGGGTCTCTACCCTGCAATCAATGTAGCCTCACTTGGTCGTTCGGTAGGCTCTGAGTTCTTGCATCAGATCACGGGGAGACCTAAAATCTCATGTCCTAGCTGATCTTCTCGGGCCTATGTCACGCACAAAGATTAACTAAAATTTTCTCCCTACCATGCCATGAAATCCTCACTATGCCTAACTCCAGACTCCATCCTCTCTCTAAACCATCACCTCTGATACCATTCTGTCACAACCCACTCCCACCAAAGATGCCCCTCCTGGGATGACAATGGTGAAAGGGAGATAATGACCCCCGAGTCCCGCCTCCAGTAGGCCCCGAGTTGGCGACTAGCACCAAGGGTATGAGTTTTCAAAAGTATGGGAGGCATTACCCTTTTACTATTTTATGATCGGGAAATAGGACAAGTCAACCACCAAAAAGGAAAAGAACAAGTGTATAGAAATAAACCCAAACCAAGCCCACATGCATGTTTAAACAATTTTATAACAAGGTGCAAGTACAAGAAATATCAAAGTACAATAACAAAAGAAACAAGTGTACAACAACAACAACAACTCCAACTGTCTGACTAGGAGGGTCCCTCACGACCCTAGTAGTCCTCCTGGAAACCTGAAAGTAAACATAGGGTGAGCATACAAGAATACTCATTAGGGAAACCTAAATCTCTCATGCACAAGTGGGGAGACATCCTAATGTCCCATGATAACAACAGAAAAAACCTAGCAAGGAATTATATCCACCCAACCTCACCAGCCACACTCACCAAAAACACAATCACAACAGGTAGTAGTATATAAGAAACAAGAGTATTGGGTACCCTGCACCATTTCCCAGTAGTTAGCTACTCTTCCTAACAGAGAACGTCCTAACACTTCCACACTCTCCCCGCCCGCACACACCTGGGCCTCACAACCATACATCCCGCCTGCACACACCTGGGCCTCACAACCACGTATCCTACCCGCACACACCTATGCCTCACAACCACGTATCCTGCCTGCACACACCTGGGCCTCATCCCGAAGATTCTTGGGAAACAGTAGAACCAGCTCGAAGAGTCTTGGGCTAAAACCACCCCAATAAAAACCTATCTGAAGAGTCTTAGGTGTAAGGTTGTCTCAAGCCATCACAACCTTGTGGAGAAGGAGCAGGAAAGAGCTAGTAACTAAGGGAAAAACACCCTCTCCCATGAAATGAGAGTGTTCGACACTAAGTGCTCAAGATGGGTGGGGTACGATAAAACACAAAAGATATATATATATATATATACGTATAACAAACACACAACCCAATATATGGCTTCTAAACAAATAAACTGAGTACATGCCTCGGCACTGCTACTACGAAGCACGCATACAACAAACAACCCCAACCCCATTTAGGTTTTCACGTTTCAGCAGAGTTAATTTATTTAGTTCCTTAACTACTGGGAAACTATCCACAACCAACCACATTGATCGTTCGTAAAACATATCCCTGCCATCCGCAAATCAAGTTAGGAAAACACAAGTATCACAACAAAACCCTTCTTATTAACCAACCAAACCCATTGATTATTAATCCCGTTCCATTACCATGACCCACCATTCATTAAATCTTCCAATTTTATTTATTATTCACAACCCATAGTTCGTTCACATTAAACCCAACCCTGCAGCCCCACTGCCAACCACCATAACCACAACCGCACTGTACATCATTATCCCTTTAATACCATTTATCGCAGACCCGCTGCCCACTCGATCCAAAACAACCCACAAAAAAAGGTTCATGCCACATCATCGCCCCTTTAACAACATTTACCGCAGCCCTACTTCCTGTTCTATTCGTAACAACCCAGGATTCACCCCTTCCTTCCACACACCAATAACAAATCCAAAACCCACATGTTCATTATTCCATTTTGTTTAACTGGGTTGATCACACAAGGGTTCCAGATTTTAAACAGCCAACTTTACGTGATTAACCAATTCCCACATTCCACAAAGTTTCCATCCACAGAACGTTCTAGAAAGATAGGGAAACATTTAATTGCACAAGCAAAGGCCCCCAACGACCGTGATTTTCAGTATGCAGAAGCTCATTCAATTCACAACATATCAATAGGATAAAAAAAGATAAACATAACAACTTCCCCATCCCTGTTCTTTAACCAGTTATTATCTTTATTAAACCGATTCAAAAGTGTTTCACGTAAACAAGAGAACAACCACCCCGCATGATGCACAATTTAGAGAGACGAAGGTAATATCTCTACCTCAATAGGTTCCGATCGCAATGCTCCCCCCGGATCAACCTTAGAAGACGTCCGTCGGCATCCATCACTTCTGTCGAGTCCCGGAAAAACCTCCTCAGGTGGAATTCGGAAAGGAAAGTCTGAAGGAAAGACAATAAATCCAAGATCGGATGTTCCGACTCATCGTTACGATCTCGTGGCCACTGACGGATCGTAAATCGGAGCTCGGATGAAGAAGTTATGGAAGAAAGAGCCTTCGAGTCTCTTGGGAGAACTCTGCTCAGAGGAAAGGGGTGGAGAGGGGTGAGTTGAAAAGGAGGAGGGGACCCCTCATTTTATAGGTGAGAAAAGAAAAAGTACACGACGTTTACTTTATGGTACATGGAGTATACTCGGTTATTTCCCACGGTCTCCACGCGGCTTCCAACACGGCTCCGCGGCCGTTGACTGGTCAACACACGGTTTGAGGGTAACGCATACGCGGGGAAGGACTACACGGCGTGTAGTACTGGACACACGACGTGTACTCATTTATTTCACACGGTTCCAACACGGCACACAGCCATTTACTAGTCAACATACGGTAACACGTACACGGAGAGAGACTACACGACGTGTAGTATTGGACACACGGCGTGTACTCATTTACTGCACATGGCAAGGACACAACTTCAACACGGAAAACGGCCGTTGATTGGTAACACGTACACGGGGAAGGACTACACGATGTGTAGTATTGGACACATAGCATGTGCCCATTTATTTCACACAGCAAGGACACGAACTTCAACACGGGGTATACCTATCAAGGGGGTACACGGCGTGTACTCAAACTACACGGCATGTAGTTTCAAAATTCTGGAAAGTGTGGGAAAAGTACATTTTACCCTCTAGAACACTTTGTGGCCTTCTTTTTGAAAAAGGAATGGTCCAAAGAGGTCCGGGCCATTACAACATCTTTTTGAAATATTCATCTTCTCATGGATGATCTGCACCTTCTCTGCATTATCTCACACTAACTTTGATCCCATGGGTGCTGAATCACCTTGATTACTCCAAATAAGTGGTGACCTACTAGGTATCCCATACAAAGCCTCTATTAGTGCCATACCAATGTTGTAATGGTATATATTTTTATACTCAGACTCTACCAGTAGTAGGTGATCCTCCCAACTATAGCCAAAGTCTAACATGCAATCTCACAACATTTACCTCATAACCTGAATGGTATACTCAGTTTGGCTATTACTTTGTGGCTTAAATGCTATGCTAAAGAGTTACTGAGTCCCAAACACCACATGTAACCTCTTACAGAACCTAGATGTAACATGAGAATCAAGATTAGAAACAATATTCTATGGAATTTTAGGGAGTCAAATTATATTTTGAATGTAGAGGCGCCCCAATCTCTCTACTGAGCTCTACTCTCAGATAGCCAAGAAGTGGGGCAACTTGGTGAGTTGGTCCAAAATCACCCAGATGGAATCATGCCCCATATATTTATGTGGTAAACCTATCAAAAAGTCTATAGATATCTCATCCCAATTTCATTATGGAACCTAAATGGGTCGAGCTAAACCTGTTGGAACTTGATACTTAGTCATCACTTGATGAAAAGTAAGGCACTGAGAAAAAAACTCAGCAACTCCTTTTTTCATCCCTAGCCACCAAAACTGACTTCATAGGTCCTGATATATCTTTTCCACACTTGAAAGTACCTCCAAAGTGGATGTATGAAACTCCATCATAATCTTCTCTCACAATGTCACTAGTACCATCATGTGTACTATGAAAATACCGACATGCTCCCCACCTTTAAAAACTCCATCTGGAGCATGCCCTCTAGAAATATGAGCACAGAGGGTCTCAAATTAGGTATCCCAAATATGTGCCTCCCTAAATATCTATAATATTGTAGGGGTGAAAACTATCTACTTGAGGTAATATTTTTCATATCCATCCACAAAGGATAAAAGTAATGAAGATAATTTCTTTAATGCCTCATTCAACAACTGAGAACAAGATCTTATGTTGAGATAATCTTCCACCACATTCCCCTTCCATGGAGTATAGACAATCTCAAATTCATAGTGCTTGATGAAATATATCCACTGAATATGTATCAAGTTAATATCCTAATGCGATAAGATATACTTGAGACTCTTGGGGTTAGAGTACATTATAAATCACTTTCCCATCAGTTAGTGTCTTTAAATATTTATTGTTAAAACTACTACTACTGAATCAATGTCATGAGTTTCATAGTTCTAGTCATGTGGCCTGAAATAGAATAAACCATTAGAAATAAATACTTTCCTATACATGAGAACACAACCAAGTCCGATCCCTGATGCATCATAGAATACTGCGTACTCGACACCATCCTCTAGTAACCTCAATATGGGAGTGCTCATAAACCTATTCCATAGCTCCTAAAAACACTAAAAGAACTTATCTAACCAAATGAAAGGAAACCCTTTCTTAACCAAGGATATCAAGGGTCCTTCCACTCTAGATAAGTCAGGTGAAAACCTTCGATAGTGCCCATACAATCCAAGGAAACTACATACTTGGTAACATTCTTGGGTGGCTCCCAAGCAAGCACTACCTCAACCTTTGCTAGATCCATATCAACTCTATCCTCTGAGATGACATGTTCTAGAAAATAGACCTCCCGAATCCAAAAATAAAACTTCAAGATCTTATCAAAATGTTGGTGGTCTCAGAGTGCATCCTGGACAATCCTCAGGTGTCTCATGTGATCCTCATCAGATGTCAAATAAACTAGGATTCCATCAATGAAGACTAAACTACGGGAAAAACTAGGTTTAGCGGCGGTTTTGTGGCGGCGGTTAACAAAACCGCCGCTAAACATTTTCGCCGAAAGTTTCGCAGCAGTTTATAATAAATTTCCGTTAAACCCGTATTTTTTTCAACAAGCCCGACCCTTCCCCCCCACCCCGATCGTTCCCCCAAACCCCAGCCCTCCCTTCTTCCACGACCCCCCCTGGTGACCCGCAACCCTCGACCCCCACCGTCCGGCGACCCCCTACCGTCCGACGACCCGCAACCTCCGGCAACCCCGCGACCTCCGTCTCTGGCGACCCCGCGACCTCCATCTCCGGCGACCCCGCGACCTCCATCTCCGGAGACCTACTTACTAGGTGCTTAATAGTTATGTTGTTTCAAGAATTAGGGTTCAGTTGAGTATATTAGAGGTTTTGAACCCTCTAAATTGTTTTTTAGATGAGTTTTTTAGTTTGGGAATTTGAAAACGGTAACAGGAAGCCTCATAAGATAGATCATGTGGTTGTGGATGTATCCTACATCCATCGATCAGCGGTGGACTGGCTAGAGGGCTTGTAGGCTGGAAGGGATCCACTAGCCAGTTGACGGGGTTTTTAATGGGTATAATTACATGTATTACCTTTATTTTTTAGAGGTAAAACCACCATATCCCTTTTTTTTATTTTCATTCGGGGACCATGGATCTCCCATCCTCCCTTCTCTTAGTTCACCCTTTATGTGGGATGGCCTGGGTTCCATTTGCTGGCGATCTTTGGTAAGTTTCTACTTCCAATGATTTCCTCTCCTCTCCTCTACTCATTGTATCTATAATTTTTTATTTTTCTAGTTAGGAATTTGAAAGGAACTTCCATTTAAGGATGGTTTAATTTTCCTAGGATTAAAGGGATTCCATGCTACATTGCTTAAGGAAATATCAAAATAATGTTTGTATGTTGTCACCCATCATTTTGTTGAAGGTGTGTCACAATGTGAGTTTTTTAGTGTTTTGAGAAAAATAAAATATTGTCTCTTATGTTTTTGGTAAGTAATTATAGGTATTTTTCCTAAGTTTGTGTTGGTATCATGTCATGAACTTTAGGAAGATCATTTCTCTCTGTTTTGGTGTAAAGAGAGTATATGGTGAGTAAATTATTATATATTCCTAAGGGTTTTATTATGGATAATTGTTGGAATATATTAATTAATTTTAATGTCCTTATAATTAATTAATATTTATTGGTTGGATGTAAAATAGGGTTTTATGTGTTCTAGTGTTGGTTTTTGGTCTTTAAGAAGCTCAAGTGGAAGGTTTTCGGGCTATAGTTAAATGGAAAAAATTATACTATGTTGGTGGTCCCTAAATTCACCGATAGTCTTACTTTAACCTTTTTAGTGCATGTGACAGTTGTCTCATTGTTTCTCACTTATGGCCATGGAAAATTTTATTAAATGTTTTAAATATGAAATTGTCTTATTAATACCCCTTGTATTGTATAAAGCCTTATTTTAATGAAATTACTAGTAAAAAAACTTAGTAATAATTTTGACTATAGGTTTGACTAATTAAATGGTTTTTTAAATAGAAATGGTATTATTAGGAAATTGTCTTAGAAATTATTTTTCAGTATTAGTAAATTGATTTTTTTTGAAATGGAAATAATTTTTAATGCTCTTTCTATATTTTTAGAGGATAATATTGATTAAATAGAGGGTTATTAACATATAATTCATTTTTATTTATAACTTGTGAATGTAACCCTATTTAATTTAGCATTTTAAATGTGGTAATATTGTCAAAATATAGAAAGATTAAATGTGAACCTTGGGATGATGATGAAATTGGTGATATATTTGGAAATGATTATTGGTATTAAAGTTATGTTGGTAAATGGGATCTACTAGACTTGGTTGCCCGATGAAACCAGGGTTATAAATGGAATGTGGTCAATTAGGGATGTTATTACTGTTGAAACTAAATAATTAGTTAATATTATTAAATGGATAGAGTTTCCTTCTTGTTTTTTGTGATTTTTAAGAAGGCCTTTGATAGCTTCCATGGTTTCCATATGGATTTTATTGATGTGGAATGTTGTGAGTGAAACTTGGATTCTAATAGGGGGAGTAGATGAATTTTAGGGTTTGATGAAACCCTTGGATTCATTAAGGGTCGATTCTATATAATTCCTTGAGAAGGCCTCTGGATTCTACTTAGATTCATCACTGTGAATACCTTGGTGTGGCTTGCCCTTAGATTTGGGGTAATTTCTTACTTATCAAATGCCATGGATTAATGTTGTGGATTATTTTTGGGTACCCTTGTTTAATTTTTCAATATGGTCTCCCTAAATTCATCTTAACCTAATTGGATTGAATTCCTTGGGAATTAACTTTGGATTCCCATCAAATATTTCTTTTGAATGTAAAAGATGGTTCCTTGAGTTCAAACTAGTAAACTGGATATAGTGTATAAGATCCTAGTTTTTATAGAGCTAATCTCTTATTTAAATTTTGGTTTGAATCTCTAAAAACCCATTAATTAAATTCTAAAAAACGTGTATGAGGAAGCTCGGGGGTGTTCCGGGAGTGAGGGCACGAGAGAAAGGAAAATTAGGTCTTTTTTTTTCTAGGTATCATGGTTAGTGCAAACCGTGTGAGGGGGTGGTCAAACCATGAAACCATGGATAGAGGAATTCCACATGATTGGCACACATTTCATCAAAATGTGTGGAATCCCTAAGTAACTATGTGACTTGGGCCTCACATATAAATTTTATTGTGCATGGTTTATGCATGGTTTTGAGAACTGTGCGGGGAAACCTTGAAACCCATTAAAACTTGAAAAAATTACATTTTTTCCATATTGGAATTTTTAAGTCTCCACCCAGTCCCCCCTCCCCCACCTTACTCCTACCTCTAGCCCTAGTGACGAAATAAAACCCTCAAGATATTTCAAGGACTGATCTCCCTCATTTGTAGGTCATTTGGAGCACTGTCAGTTTTGGATCTAAGGTTTGGGTAAGTCTAATATTTCTCTTGATTCTCTTTTCTGGATTATATCCTATACCTTGGGTTATCTTATTCCTAATCTATAAAACCCTTATTATCTGGTGGATTCTAGGTTAAGGCGTCAAGTGGTTCTAAAATCCTAATATAAGTCCACTATTAGGTGTGTATTCATCATCATATTTGACTTTGGTGGTCTATAAGTTATATCTCATAGTTTTTAAGTATATTTGTGCATATAAGGTTGTGTTCTTGCTTCCCCTTAGTTGTTATTTTGGTTTTGTTAGTGATATTTGGTAAAATGGGTCTCTAAATGATGAATTGAACACCTCATGATCCTTATGGGATGCATAGAGGATGATTTCACTAATTTAAGGCCACCCATGGGGTGAACCAACATTCCCAAACAAAGATGTTTGTAAGTTTAAGTGTGGAGTTGACATGTGATAATGTAGACCCCATGGTAAAGATGTTAATGTGGTTGGTTGGGTTGAAAATGGAATACTAAAAGTTGTTCCTAGGGTTGATGAGTTAATGACATGAAAATGGGATTAATTGAGTTAATTAAGATTGTACCAATTGACTTATGAAATACATTGAAATTCCTAAGAGGATTAGTGTATACAAAATTATGAATATGTTAAATTGGTAATGGATTATGTATTGAGGAATATGTTAAATGGATTTTCTTAAGGTAATTCATGAATATGTTAAAAGAGATAATATTAGGGAATTTTTGAATATGCCTCATTGGATGGGGCATGAGAATGGAAATTTGGATAAATTGGCTATGTAATGTAAATGGAAAATGTGTTAATGGGTTATGGAATAATATTAATTCATATATTGATTGTTATGGATTGATATTCTTATGTGTATTGTTTTGAGTATGGTTGTGATATGGTGTGTGTGTGTGTGTGTGGAAATGGATAAATAAGCATGTGCACATGGCTTGGTGGTGGGATAAAGGACTGAGGATCCTTCCATAGGTCGGTTTGGACTGATGCTCTAACCCCACCCAAGAATGCATGGGTTATGGAGTCGAACTGATTCTCTATACCCCTAATGGTTGAATTTTATGGAACTACCTAGACTGAGGCTCCAAGTTAAGTGTGATGTATTGTTAGGAATGTTTATACCTTGTGAGATAGGGAACTTGACTTATACTCTTATGCATGATAACTAACCCATATTTATGTTAACGTAGACTAGAATGTTGTATGTGAAAGACTTTTGAATCATGACTTGTATCTAGTAATAGTTACATGATGTGTAACCTAGTTATACAGTGTGAAAGACTTTTGAATCATGTAGAAAAAGCTGGTTAAAGATGAAAGTACAACAAATATCTGACTTCACCGTTTTAGGTATCTTACTAAATAAATGGTTAATAGATGAAAAAACATTGAAATTAAGTGGGGGAATTATCATAAAGTGTTATCACTATGTTGGATCTAGTGAGAAGAATATTCATTGTCTTATAAACAAGTATCAATAACACTGTTCAAATTATGAAACTAAATTTGGTAAAAAAATATTCCATATTATTTTTATTGATCTATAATATTGATAAGTGAAGGTAATGATTATTAAACATAATCCAATGAGGGGAAACTCTAGAAATGGGAACCCATGCATTGGTATTCTATATTAGTGATTTTGGATGGATGTTATAAATACCGACTAGTATCCCATTTCTAGATTTGGAAAATAAAATAAAACATTTAATTGAGATGACCAGGCATGTGAGTATATGAGATGTTCAGGAAAGTTGTAGTATTTGTTGTGAGGGTGTGGAAGTAATCTGAGTGGACCAATGTATCTCATTAATGTAGTGGGGATAGAAATTGTTTGAGGCAACATAAATGTGTGATTGACAGTGTTATGATAATTTTGTATCCCGATATTCTTACTGCTCCTCAATGAGGTGTTCACGCTGTCTCCTAAGGACCAGACTTGTTTGGTTTGTCTGGGCATGCTAAGTAAGTGGTAAATGTGATCAATGAATAATCTTTATTATATTATGTATACTTTATGATCAATTGGTCATCTTTATTATATTATGATTCTGCAATCTTACACTATCGTATATTTTGTGTTGGCACATTGTGATATACATGGATAAATGCTGGATCACATTACCGAGGAACACACCTCAGTATGTTAAGGGTTTGAATGAGTTTTTAGATTTTGCGATTTCTAATTGATCCGTTGAAGGGAGAATAAGATGTACATGTCCTAAATGTAAATTTAGAACATGGTTAAAGAGAGATGAAGTTTATGAACATTTAATAATGAAGCAATTACCTGGTCAATATTTTTGTTGGAATTGGCATGAATAATCGAACAATATAGAAAGATTGAGCACTGATGTTAATCCACAGAATGAGGTCCCAAGTTCGTCGACAATGTAAAATGAAATGAAAAACCTCATAAGTGATGCAATCGGCACTGCAAGACACCACTATCAGCATCAAAACCTATCAGAACAACCAGAAGAGGGTGCTACAAATTGCAACATGACAAGTGATGTTTTTGAGACTGTAACACAAGTAGATCAAGATTGGAACATATCATTGGATCCTCCTCTTGATTTTGTAGATCCTAATGTAACGAAAAACTTCACTGAAAAAACTGCGTTTCATGATTTAGTTGACGATGGAAATCAAGAGTTGTATAGTGAGTGTTTGAAATATTCAAAGATTTCATTTCTGCTGAAGTTGTACCATATCATGTGTCTATGTGGAATTACAAATAAGGAAATGTCCATGATATTGGAATTGATTCGTGATGCATTTTCTGAAGCAAAAATCCCAAAATCTTTTTATGATATGAAAAAAGTTGTTAACAAGCTTGGTCTGAATTATATAAAAATACATGCATGTCCCAATGATTGTATGCTTTATTGGGGAGAGGATTCAAGTAGACAGAATTGCAAGAAATGTTCTTCTTCTAGATGGTAGTCAAAGGGTGATGTTGGAAGTCTGACTGAACATAATTTCATGAAGAAGAAGAAAATGAACACACCTGTAAAGGTTTTGCGTTACTTTCCTTTGAAGCCGCGATTGCAAAGATTATTTATATCATCAAAAACCGCCGAACACATGAAGTGGCATTCTGTAGATAATAATAATGTTGGGTTAATGAGACATCCACGAGATTCCCAATCATGGAAGAAATTTGATTCATTACATCCATATTTCTTAGCTGATCCTAGGAATGTTCGATTGGGATTGGCTGCCGATGGATTCAACCGATTTGGGACTTTGAGTAAAAGTTATAGCATTTGGCTAGTTGTTTTGATCCCTTATAATCTGCCTCCGTGGATGTGTATGCAACAATCATATTTTATCATTTCAATGATTATTCCTGGAAAACAAATGCCAAGAAATGATATTGATGTATACTTGCAGCCTTTGATTGAAGAATTGCAGGAGTTATGGAGTAACGGTGTTGAGACATTTGATGTTTCTTCTAAAATAAGGTTCAAAATGCATGCTGCTTTACTGTGGACCATTAGTGACTTCCTTGGGCTTGGGAATTTATCTGGTTGGAACAATTATACGGGTTTGGCTTGTCCCGTTTGTAACTTTGATTTTGAGCCCAAACGGCTACCTCACAGTAGAAAATGGTGCTTCTTATGCCATCAAAGATTTATCGATACATCTCATAGATTTCGGCTGAACAAATCAAAATTTAATGGTTTCATTGATCGTAGACCACCTCCAAAGTTGTTAACCGGTTCTGAAATATTGACACAGCTTGAAAATGTTGAAACAGAATTTGGGAAGGTTCATCATTTGAATGATAATGGAAAATGGGTCTGAAGTGCATCGTCAAGTGAAATCAAAACACAACAATGGAAGAAAAAAAGTATATTCTTTAAACTTTCGTATTGGGAATTTAATTTGTTGCGCCACAATCTTGATGTGATGCATATTGAGAAGAATGTCTGTGATAATTTGATTTTCACATTACTTAATGAGCATGGAAAGTCGAAGGATCATCTTAATTCTCGCAAAGACTTACAAGTAATGAACATAAAACGCGATCTCTGGCCAGATGAGAATGAAAAGTATGCTCCGACCATTTTCACAATGAAAAATAGGGATAAAGATATGTTCCTTTGAATTTTAAAGAATGTGAAGGTATCTGATGGGTATTTGAGTAACATCTCGAGGTGTGTTGACTTGAAGAATCGTAAGTTACATGGATTGAAAAGTCACGATTCACATATTTTGTTACAGCAGTTACTACCATTGGCATTGCATACATTATTACCTGAAAAAGTTACTGTTGTTGTACTCCAATTCTGCACATTTTTCAGGCAATTATGTGAGAAAGTTGTACATCTATTTCACCTTGACAACCTCCAGGAGAGGTTTGTATTGACTCTTTGTGCAATGGAGATGATCTTTCCTCCATCTTTTTTTACTATCAAGATGCATTTAACTGTGAATTTGGTTGAAGAAGCTAAATTAGGAGGCCCCGTTCATTATCGATGGATGTATCCAATTGAGAGGTATTTTACTTATATGTTTTCTAGTTAAGTAAACAATTTTTGAAATTTAAATAAATGCATAATATTATTATTTTATTTCACAGATATCTTTGGCATTTAAAATCATACGTGAGAAATAAAGCTCAACCATAAGGCCTTATTGCTGAAGGCTATTTGGCTGAGGAATGTCTTACCTTTTGTTCCAGGTATTTAGATGATATTGAGACAAGATTTAATTGAGTTGGACGTGTTGACGACACATCAACTCAATCTCAAATGCATCAGAAATAAAAAATATTTCCTGCTATTGGCCGATCAGTTGGGAGGACCTTAAATGTGACACTGACAGAATTGGAATTATTACAGGCACATAGATATGTGCTGCTGAATAGTGAAATTGCAGATCCATTTATTGAAGAGTTGAGGATACACACAAAGAGAAGAATGAGAGGCCAAACGCGAAATGAGAAAGATATAACGAAAGCTGTGAATAAAGATCTTGTAGAATGGTTTGCACGATGTGTAAGTTCATAAATATTGCAATAAATAAGAATATTAGTTTGACACATACAATTTGTAAATCTATTAAATTATATTTATTTTTTCAGATCATGAATACTGATACTCGAGCAAACTTTTCAGAAGATTTGAAATTTCTTGCTAGAGGTCCTATAAAGCAAGTTAGAAAGTTTGACGCTTATAATGTGAATGACTTTAGATTTCGTACAGTTGATCGAGAAGTGGGTTTGAAAACACAAAATAGTGGTATATTTACATTTGCTGAAGTGTGATACTATGGAAAGCTGCATGATATTATTGAATTAAACTACCATGGACATTTTTCTATTGTTTTATTCAAATGCAAATAGGTCGATATTATCAGAGGTGTTAAAAGATATTCATTGCAATTTACTTCTGTGAACTTCTCTCGCTTGATGGATGTTGGTGATCATGAAATTCATGATCAATATATCTTAGCATCGCAAGCAAAAATGGTATATTATGTGAATGATGTTGTGGATGAAGGGTGGAGTGTAGTTACTCACGTAATACAAAGAGATTTGTATGATATGGGTGATGAAGTGGAATATTTGACCTCTGAAATTGAATGTCATCAACAACAGGAAGCAGAATTATTTGTCCATCATGATATTGAAAATATTAGTCTTGCAAGGATGAATGAAGTGGATGAAGCAATGGATTAGGAAACCAACATGATTGAAGAGGAAAATGATTGTATGTACAATTATTCATTCATGCAACAACCACTTGTTTCATTTCTGCAGTCATTCATTATCATTGTTATATATATTTTGTTTGTTAGTACTGGGCATCTATTATCATTTTTAATTTTTTTCTGCATAATTTTTTTGAAATATATATTCTGAACTTAATTTTATTTGATTAAATGACAGGAATTCCAAGGAGGAAGCGGTATACTATTTATTCTAGTTCTGCGACGGATGCCGATCCATTTGGGTCACTCCCCACGACATCTGAGGCACCAGCTTCCTACACCCCCGCACCATCTCCCCCTGTACCATCTCTCACACCATCATAGGGCCTCCCATTATAGGCTAAGTCGTCGACTCCCCCTACAGGTGCCTCATCAGTTGGGCAGTGACAGACCCCTTCCAGTTCATCCCGGACACATTGGAGGGTCACAGTCATAGGTATAAATTTTAATTAAATAAATTTATTGCATTTTGTTTATACTAATTGTTTTCTCATTGAAGATGGAAAAAATAAAACTATGGAGAAACACTTAAAAAGATCAGATGTTTGGAACTTGAATGGTGAAAATATAGTCGTTCCATTTGATTCTTGTGGGGTCCCTATGGATGATTCCGTAGGGTTACTTGGCCAGATTATAGGTCAATTGGAAGTGGAGCCCATTTCCCTTCCCATTTCATATGATGATTGGAGACATATGCATCCAAACTGGAAAAATGAAGTTTTCGATTCTCAAATAAAGGTAATTTTATTACATTATGGTTTAATTGAATGTCATGTTACTAATATGTTCAAAATGAATTTCTGTATACAGATGTTCTTCCACTTCACAGTTGCTGATGTGATAGCACAGAAGTGGACTTTGAAAAATCTCGGTAAAAAATGGAAAGATTTCAAATGGAGATTGTGGTGTGATGTCAACGATACTTCGTTGACCTTGGAACAAATGTATGACAAGCTACCCAGTGGGGTACCGAAAGAGCAGTGGAATGTTTTTGTTGACAAGCATCGTGATGAGAAGAAGGTGGTATTGAAATATATATTATCATATTATCCTCATTTTACATTAATACATGTATATGAAGAGGAGATGAAATTGGATACATTACTGTTAAATTGCATTTTATTTATTTCAGGATCTCTCACGATAGAATGCATTAAACAGGGCGAAGCAAGTCATCCCTCACACGGCGGGCTCAAAAAGCTTTTCTAGAAGCCGAATGTCATTGGTAATATTTAAAATAGTTTAACTATTTATAATACAATATTATCTATTTAATATATTGAATTTTTGATTTATCTTTGCTTAATGCAGTCACAGAATTTAGGGCATGAAGCCTCATAGACTGAACTGTGGTTGGATGTTCACAGAAAATCAGATGGCTCTTTTGTTAATAGCCTACCAAAGAAGTTGGGGTATGAAGTCAAATTTTTATTATAATAACTTATTATCAGTTTTTACTGTGTTAATATGTATTGATATTTGATTTATAGGTAAAAATTAAAGAACTATGGGATACCAATCCTGGGCAGTCCTACTCAGTCTCCCAGGATGACCCGGTTTCTCAAGTCCTTGGGAAGGAGCATCCTGGTAGAGTGCGCGGGATGGGTTTGGGACCCGTACCATCTGAGGTCTTTAGTAGGACATCAGGGATTCCAGCCGCATCTACTACTGGTTATAGTCATCCCATACCTGAAGATGCTCAGAGGGGGTTTTCTTCTCTATGATCCATAGTTCAAGACCAAGGGGCTCAGATATCTGCTATGCAGAAAGCGTTGACTGATTTATATCAGCAGATAAGCAGATATGCCACCAGTGGTAGTGCACCGAGTGGTGGTGAGCAGGTAAATCACAAAAAATCAAAATCATTTAGTTTGAAAATTTTTATTGGTTTTAAGTTTAATTATAAATATACAACAATATTTAATTTTCAATATAATGTTCTTACATGTGGTAGCAGGAGATGGAGGTGGAGAGGGTGACGATGCATCATCGGACCATGATTAGTATTGTTGATGTGTTGAACAAATATAGGAAAGGCTGGTTTGTATATATAACATGTGTGGTGTATGGAACCTTTAAAAAACTATTGGTCTTGGTGGAGCTTCAGTGGCTAACCTTGAATGATCACAATAACCTCAGGTGGTAAAGAGAATGATGTGTTTGTTTCATTGGTTAGATGATCTATGGTAATAGGCTCTTTGATGTTTCTGTTGTAAATTCAGTATTGGGAATTGGACTCATTAGGGTGTTGCATGTCCAAACAGCCATGTTGAATGGATATCACTAGATCAAGATGGTTTTCTGAGGTGATTTTTCTGATCATTAATAGTTTTTATGAGGCACGTAACCACATCACATGAAAACCAATGCAACTCCCTTCCCGTAAATCTTCCCTCTTTTCTAACTTTTATTTTATGAACATATTGAGAGATTGTTAGATGACATGTCATATGATAAAAAAGAATAATCATAGGGGTTTTACATGATTAATTGGGCAATTTTATGGGGATTCACATGATCAGGAATAGATCACATGAATTGCATAACCCCTTTGCATGATGTTCCTAGGGTCATGTGATCATGAGCCTCATTGAAGTTCACATGGTACTTGTGACCTAGGTGATTAATCTATATGTATACATTCTAGAATTTTCTTTCCTTTTGGTATATATTAATACCTATTCTTTGGGCATTTCTTTGTTCCTAAAATATACAATGCTCATTTGGCTAGCGTCAAAAAATTCCCCCCCCCCCACGAAAGTGATGTTCAAAGGAACAAGGACTCAGTTATGAGGTAGGAAATGACTTCATGAGTCTCTTATGCTTTCTCTGGTTGGAATTCAAAACATCTTTTGGTCTTCTATAAGTCCATTAATATTCCTTGAGGTTACCTATAAATAGGGGGTGAGAGGCTGGTCATTTGACCGGTGACATGAAGCTCCATAGCTCTCAAAACCTCCTATCTCGTGCGATTTTTTTGCAAGACAACTTTTCATGACCTCATCACATGAACTATACAAGAGACCTAATCATGTTATCATGTAACTTGACCTCTTTGTGTGACCACCTTGTCTAAATATCTCACTTAATCAATCCATGAACTAATCAATGGTAATTTATTTGAACTTTGATGCACACCCTTGGCCATTAATCTATCTTATGTGATTCGGTTGTCTCTTGAGGATTTTTTCATGATCTACTAATCTTTATGTGATTCATGTGACCTTCACATGCTAACATGATTATATGTATTAAGAAAAATCATGTGATCAAAAGATTTTTTATGGGTTATGTGATTTTCGTGACCTAGAATGGATCATGTGGTCCACGTAATGTTTTCCATGTTATGTACTTATTTTGTTTGATTAGCACAACTGATTCTCTCTTAATGGTTACATATCTTCTAATATATTCTCTATTCTCTATTCTATTTAAATATGTCCTCTATTTCTCAAATGTCTTCTTATGTGGTAGACTGGAGAGACCTTATTTCCTGGAACCATAATGTCAATCATCGATACAAAGTATTTTATAACAATGATGTTTTAAAGGTTCTTATTCTGACTGAACATCAACCCATTTAATCCTCGTTCCTCCTCCTTATAGGACA
The DNA here is from genome assembly GCA_963277665.1 of Viscum album. NCBI lineage: Eukaryota > Viridiplantae > Streptophyta > Magnoliopsida > Santalales > Viscaceae > Viscum > Viscum album. Next base: position 733,475,002 of record OY728146.1, on the reverse strand, counting down.
AACGACTAGTAGTGATCCCTCCCCTCTCTTCTTTGGCACATTTTGATCCATACACTTTAATACTTAATGGAATCAAATATTTTCAATTTTGATCATCTCTAAACTATAAGTATAAATCCATGTGACCCCCAATCTCTTGTTTCATTTGATGTTATCTTGTGTTTAATTCTAAATCCACAATTTTAGGTATTTTGTATGCTTTATGTATTCTTATTGAATTGGATCAACTTTTTCATCAACATTAAATGAAAGGGTGTTTATGAATATTGCGTAGGTGGTGCATAAATTTTCTCATTATTATATATATGTTGTATGTGTTGTTTGATGCACAAGTGTAGAAGGGAAGGTAACAATGGATCAGGATGGAACAAAATTAGATTTCCTCACAGATGAGATTCAGGAAAGGTTTGTTAGGGCTGTGTAAGGTCCTCTGGTTTATAATTATTAATCATGTACATCCATGAATTAAATTGAAATTGGTGGTAGAACTTGGAATGATAACCAAGAGGGGTATGTATTAATGTGAAATGATAATATCTTAAAAGTTATTTAAAGAAATTCCTCAATGATGGTGAATTATATACAACATAATTGATAGTGGAGATCTTATCCAAGTAAGAGTGACTTGAGAAAAATGATGTATATTTTTGGTTGGGTGTAATTAAATTCTTGTTATTACTTGGTGCTTTAGTTGGGTTTCATTCCAATGATGTGTCTATATTGTTAATTAGGTTTGGCATAATGCTAACCATTTCTTTGGCATGCTATATAGGTTGGATATTTTTTAACCATGTTGAACACTTTATAATAAGTTGTATAAGATGCCAACTATCATTCTTATTGGTATATGGGTTGGGTGTGATTCCAACCAAATTTTTGTGGTTATGTAGGTTATACATGATTCTGACAATTTATCTTGGTTTTTATATAGATTGGGCTTAATTACAAATATTTCTATGACTTATTATATGGGTTGGGTGCAATTAAAACTAGTGTTCTTGTTAGTTACATGGGTTGAATATAATTACAACTATTGTTATTATTTATTATATGGGTTGGGTGTAATGTTAACCATTATTATCTTCATGTATATATGTTGGGTGTAACACCAAACCTTCTCTTATTTGATAGTTGTGTTGGGTGTGATTAAAACCATGAATGTTTTTAGTACATGTGTTGGTAGTGATGTTAAACATGTTGGGTGTAACACCAAACCTTCTCTTCTTTGATAGTTTTGCATGCTATTCATCATTACGAGGAGAAATTTATTTTTTAGTTTATCATGTACCATAAACCATAATTCCATAGTGAGTTGATTAGTTGATGGTTTCTAGGAACCAAAACTATTTATATAGCCCATGGTGAGGTAGAAATTGGCCTATGAAATATTTTTAAGCTTGGGGGAATACTTCTATTAGTGGAAACATATGATGAATTCCTTCCCGTTGAGAATGTTTGGCATAATAAATGGTTTCTTGTTTGGTTTGTTTTTCAGGGCAGTGGTGCAGTATAAGCAGAAATGCTATTTTTTTTCAGGTCAGCATTTCACGGCGGTTTTAACCGCCGCTAATGTTTTACCACTTAAACATTTAGCGGCGGTTTAAACCGCCGCTAAATGTAGTTGGTAATACACTTAGCAGTGGTAAAAACCGCCGTAAAATCACCTCGGAATTAGCGGCAGTTTTAACCACCGCTAAGCAGGCGCATGGCACGCTTGAATTTCGCGGCGATTATAGGCACCACTAATTAAATAGCCCTTAAAACCGCTGCTAAATTTACCAAAAACCGCCGCAAAATGAGGTACTATGATGCTTTTCTTTGACCGCCGCGAAATGCATAAAACCGCCGCTAATAGATTGCCGACGCCAAGTTTAGCGGCGGTTTCTGTAAACCGCCGCCAAACCATATAGCGGCAGTTTAAACCGCCGCTATATGAAAAAAACCACCGCTAATAGGTGGTTTTCTTGTAGTGCTACTAAAAAACGGTATAATAAAGGTTGAATGATCCGGTTCATGGTCCCATGAATATTTTTGGGTCATTTGTCACACCAAAAGACATCACCAAGTACTCATAATGGCCATAACACCATTTTAATGTCTTCTTTAGTATATCTTTGTCCCATACTCATAGATGGTGATAGCATAATATAAGGAAAATATTTGAGAACCATCACACCCATTTTAACTAATAAAAGAGGTCATTAATCCTTGGTAGTGGATACTTGTTATTCATGGTCACTTGGTTCAAGCACTGTTAATCCAAAAATAACCTCAAACTCTCATCTTCTTTTTTGAAAAAAAACTGAGGATTCCCAAGGTGAAAAACTAGGTCTCACAAAGACCTTCCTCTATAAGTCCTCCAACAACACCCTTAGCTCACAAAGGTCTATGGGAGCCATATGATATGCTAGTGAAGATATTGGTTCCATTCAGAGATTCAATTTGACACATAAATGAACCTCTTAGTAGGGAGGTATACCCGAAAAATCTTCAGGGAAGATGTAATAATACTATGCCACCGCTGTATGAAACTGAGGACTCATAATATCCACTACACTGAGAGTCTGTCTATCAAACTGGTAGGTAATTAGATGAAACCTTCTATGAATGAGTCCATCATGTGCTTCCTGGGTTTCCATTTCATCGATAGAGAAAAACCTGGTTCCATCACTACAAAAACACTGCACCTTTCACCTAAAGTATTCAATACAAGCATGAACTATGGATAATTAGTTAATACCAATAATAAAATCATAAGGAAATGATGTTGCTATCAAGAGATCCCAATCGAATATTTGACCTTAAAAAGGTAGGTCAAACTATTTTCACCATTGCATGATCATTAAGTCTCCTCCAGTAAAAGTCTCTAAGAGTAAGGGACAAGTTAATGGTTCAACTGTAATCTTAGAGTCTTGAAAATGATTCATAGAATGAAAAGAATGACTAACAGATGTTTCAATCAATACTATAACTACAGAAGAAAATACATAGATCGTACTTCATATAATCCATGTAACCTTAGGGTCATAGGACTCCATAGACTTTAGTTGGCCTCATATCTACCCACCAGATCCCTGATCCTCGTGTGGACTTCTTGGGGGTGGTGGCGGTAATATATCCAACCTAATACCACCTCCTACTACCCTAAAATCTCTTCTTCTATGTCTCCCTCCCTACAGAACACCTATCTTCTAACTCTATCTCTATCTCGGCGGTCCCTTGACCATCTCGGAATCAGCTGTATGATGGGTAAAGAAATCTTGTGCTAGATATCTTTGACAATCGTGAGAGAAACACTACCTATACCTTTGCTGATTCGATCCCCCCTAATTGCTCTTCACCACTAACCAAGAGTCCCGAGATCACGTCGTAAATATTTTGAACTTCTTGGATCCCTGTGACTTCCATTGGCTACCTGATGCGGTGGACTTAGCTACTAGGATCCCATTGCAAGCTCCCACAACTGGTGTTTTCTCTATGAGAAAACTTTCTACCAATAGGGATCTCTCAAGTATCCTAACATAGGTGGAAATTATAAGAGATAACATTGACACCATGATGTCCCAATGCAAGCCCAGATCAAAGGTTCGAGCCCTAAATAACTGGTCCCACACCATATTCATGGAATAATGTGAGATATTAGTAAACCTCAATGAATAATATACCATAGTCGTACTACCTTTCTACAAATTTAAAAGATTATGTATGCATAACAATCACAATATGGCTAGATAGAACTCCCATATGAATAGATTCTCCACGTCTTCCTAGGAGAAAGTTCTATCATCATGTATCTGAGTCACCAAGTACACCATCACCCTATAAATCCTTAAAGAAGATTCTCTTTGAGGACTTCTATATGATTTTCAGGCATTATCATAAGGCAAAAACATGAGTGAATGCCTCTATCCAGTCCTCATCCACCTGGGGGTCTAGCTCACCCCAAAATCTGGGTGGTCTCTACCTATAAAACTTGTGTAACTCACTTAGTCTACATGCATCCAAATTTGGTAGTGATGGTGCTAGATTCTTCTCAATGGGTAGTTTTATAGATGGTAAAATACCTAGATGTGTTATATCTGGCACAATCCCATGTAATGCTTCGTCAGTAGGCATATCATCCTCGTGATAATGCAGTGGAATCCCAGCTAACTGTCTATGTGGAGGCATCTTGAAATAAAAAAGATTTAACATGATCAAAAGAGTATATCTGGGGAGTTGAATCAAGAAGGGAATGGAAAACAAAACCATTCTTATATGATTCATGTACTATTATTTTAAATGAAACCGATGTTCTCATGCACTAAGTTGAAAATCAGGTGATCAGAGTCCTGGCGTATGGATGGGACAGCCGTTGCAGCAACACTGGTGTACCTGGCCTGAAAGCCGAACTTGTAACACTTAATAATGTTTCCCCAAACCAATCTCACAAACTTAGGTACTAAGGTGTAACCGAACTGACTCTGATACCACTCTGTCATGACCCATCCCAGAGGGTACCGTGTCGTGAATACCTTAAGCCCGACTCTAATAGGACAAGGGTTAGAGGATAGCACTGAGTAGCCATATCCCATAATGGGAGGAATTATCCTAAAGTAAATGCACACACACACACATAGACACACACACAACTCCAAGCCCACACAATTTTAAAATGTAAAAAAAACTGAAAGAATGCATGAATACATTAAATATCCAACAACATAATATGATAATGAAAGTACTTAAAAGAAAAAAGAAAAAAAACCAATCCCAACCAAAACTGTAAATAGTACAACCTACTCCAAGGGATATGACTAATTCAAAAGTATGATGTTTGTAAAAAAATTAGTCTATAATTCTCTAGACATTCTCCACCCACTCCTTATCCACCCAGGACAATGTTAAAAAGGGCCGTCATCTGCACAAGATACGACACATGCAGGAAAAGTCCATGTAGCGGTGAGTATAATAATACATAGTAGCAAACCTCAAAACCACTAAACATGAAGAAACAAGTATATTAATCTCAATACAAGATATAAAAATTTATTTATAATAGAAAAAACCTAGATATAGTGAAGAAAGTGAACATGCCACCAGACAGTCATAAACAACTATCATCCACATGATTCTATTTGAAGTAATTATCATTTTGAGAGAACCCAGTCCACAAGCCATGCTACCATCAGAGACACTCGACAAAGAGGTATTGGTAATTTTTCCCTACCCAATGAAGCTCAGTTATCTAAGGGGGCCGTGATACATAGACAAGGGGTCACGTATAGAACTATTGGGGGACACCAAAAACCCAGCCTGGATCAACCCACTATGTAGGGGATCGTATATCAATGATTCCAAAAATCCTACAGATTCGGATGGAGGATAAACACCCTAATTTGGGAGGTCATGTTGATTCCCAAAACTCAAACTAGGGATGATAGAGGATCTCACTCCAGTCTCATGGAGGGACACTACAACTCTATCTGAGACTCAACCTCTAGAGTGGATCAAAATCTAATGATGTGGGTATAATGCCACACTATAATCTCAATGGAAAAGACCAAGGGAATTCACTCAACCAATACTGGCCCAAACTAAGAAAATAAAGATCCTCAAGAACTCTTGAAGGGAGTACACGATGTGTCCCATTGGGTACATGGCATGTCAACTATCCCATGTACTACCCATGTGGAAGAGCCTCATATAGAATGTAGTCTCCATATACATAGCATGTAGAACAAGTACATAATGAGTAGAGAAAAATGGTATCCAGAATATGTTCATGTACTGAATCCATGTCCACATATTGGTTTGTGTATGAAAATCCATTTCTATGTGGGAGTACATGGCTTTTTTGTGCGCGTGTACTCCAACCCATGTCTGTGTACTTCTGAAGTACATGCAGAGTCATTAGGGGAGGCTCACACATCGTGTAATAGGGGTTTCACATAGTGTGATCCTTATCTTTGTCCAAAACCTAGCACCATAACTAGGGATCCCCATACGCCATGTAATCTTTTATTACATGCTGTGTTCTGTGGGATTTCCTAGAAATCCCAGATCTTCCTCCATACACCTCATCCAATCCTCCGACCTCTGATCCATCAACTGTCATGCCACAAAACTCAAGATCCAACCTTGTTTTTCCATGCCATAAATTAATCAACATGTTTCATCACCAAATATACTTGAAAAAATGGATCAAATTGATGTTATTCATTCCATTTTAAATAATGCCAAAGAACATGAAATCGAGAATCACCGTTTGTCTGAATCGCTCTGTATCCATTGTCTCATGTCCATAATGTTGTGCCGATCCCAGATCTATGATATCAAATAATTGCTCCAAGAAATGAGTTCTCAATGATCGATTGATTGGGATGTATCATGTCATGGTCCAAATGAAGAACACTTACAATGAACGATGAATCATGGGAGAAAAGCAAAAGAAAAAGAATAGAGGAATGAACCTCGATCGATGTTCATGTTGATCTTTATTAAATTCTATATGATAAACTGTTGCAATCTATGATGAGGAGCATGAATATGATAGAGAAAAATATCCTATGTATAGAAATGTCTATCAAAAATAGGATTATGTGAGTGATGAAGTCATTGCATGGATGGATGAACAAGATATAATAACACATCAAAAATATATCCTTCATAAGATTTCTACTGAAACATACCTTGAAATCAAAAAACTTATGTTCACAAGGATGGTCGATGAATACAAGAAGAATACAAATTTCAAATTTAGAGACATACCCCTGTTTGAGTCCTTTTATATTTATATACCTACAAGAAACCAATACACCTTTATTAGGTGTGGCTATTATAGTGGTCATGTTGATGTCTATAAGCCCTATGGTGAGACTCTATACTATTATGATGTGAACTCTTTATATCCTTATATTATGAAAGAATATATGATGCCTTGTGGAATACTTGTAATGAAGAAAAATTTGGAGAGTGTCGAAATAGATAGCTTGTTTGGATTTATTGAGGCCTATGTAGTATGTTCTAATAATATATCATGTCCATTATTACCTTATAAGGATAAAACTGGTACTTTATTATTTCCTATGGGAAAATTCATTAGAGTATTTTATAGTGAAGAGTTGTAGTTTGTGCGTCATTTTGGTTATCATATAATTCCTCTTATGGGTTATTTGTTTGATAAGAAGGCCATTCCTTTCAAATGCTTTGTCTCACACCTCTATGAAAGTAGACTAGAATCCAAGAAATCAGGTGATGAAGCTACGACATTTATTTATAAGATTCTAATGAACTCTCTCTATGGTATATTTAGTATGAATCTTGAAAGTATAATAACAGAGATCTGCAATCAAAATAAATATGATGAATTGATGAAGAAGGATAGTTTTCAATTAGTAGTGAAGCTTACTGATCATTATTATATTGTAAATTAGATTACCAATAGTATCTTTGCTGACGATGATGACCAAAAAGCTCCTAAGATGTCAACAGTTCATTTGTCTGTAGCTATAACTACTTGTTCTCATATTCATATGTATCCAGACATTTCCATACATGACTGTTACTATACTGATTCTGACTCAATAGTTCTAGGAAGTCCTCTTCCCGATGATATGATCTATTCCATTGAATTGTGTAAGTTTAACTCAAATTCCATGTCAAGAGAGGAATATTCTTAGCACCTAAAAGTCATATGTTAGAAATAGAAGATTATAGACATATTATTAAAAACAAGGGTCCTACTAAAGATTTATTAACATATAAATGGTTTGAAAGGAAATTAGAGGATCTCTATTTAATGGATCAGATCTTACCTTCAGCTAACTTTAGAATAGATTGGAAAGAACTAAAGATTTTCAAAAAGGAATTGATAATAAACCTCAGACTACCACATAGTATGAAAAGAGATAATGTCTTTGATTAAAATAATTTTTGGATAAACACATGACCAATAGAAGTAATAAACTTAGGGAGTAAATATGAAACCACTATTTACCTATTTGAACAATTGAGTAAAAATGAAGAAAAGGATAATGATAAAAATAAAAAATATGAAGAAGTCAGTAAGTCCCCTACAGAAGGTAAAAAGACCAAACCAACTCTATACAATACCAAGGAAGCGACATTGAAGGCTAAGACAGAAGGTAAAAAATACCAAACCAACTCTCTACATTACCAAGGCAGTGACATTAAAGGCTAAGATGGAAGGTAAGAAGGATTATAAACCCAAACCTGATGAATAAGTTAGAAAGAGACCTATCCCTTAGAATATCATATCCTACTAGGTCTAATATCTATAGGCTGGTCCGTTTCATTTATTATGTAAGGTGGTAATTAATTAGTATGAATTAGTAATGTATACTGTAATTATGACTTTTATTCTCTAGAAGTTTATTAAATTGATTCCACTTCTCTTGATAAAGTTAAGACTCTACATCATTAATTTGATTTGCCTTATAGCACACTACATCTACATAGTAGTTGTAAGACTTAACAAAGTCAGATACCTTTTTATCCCATTTATTTTTATCTTTCATTAATGATAGGGGGTAAAGTTAATTCAAATAATCAGTAAGATAATCAGATGGCATAAGATTTCTATTATAGTAACATGTTAAGGGTAATGGGATATGTATATCTTGATTATCATAGTTAGGTTGAATAAGATCGATCCTAATCAATTCATTAATAATTTGAAGTGCAGGACCCATATTAATAAAGACCTTTGATATATATATCTGGTACAATTCTTATATAAGGCTATGTCATTATAAAATTATCATGTAAGGTATATATAGGTGATCCTTGTTTCAATAATTATTCCACTACTTTCATGGAAATGAATTCATCCTTATGATGAATAAAGTTAGCACATGATGAAGATTGAGTCTTTTTCTTATCCCTCATCATAGTAGGTACACTTATAGTAATCCTTCATTTCTTTTTTATAGTCCTTTCATAAACTATTATCTCTTATTTTACGAAAGACATATAATCCTTTTTAGTAGTGAAATATGGTATACTATATACAATAGTTCTATCCATTTCATAAAAAAATAACTAATGATAGTAATCGACTTCATAAAATTGACTATGTCTGGATATTTATGGTTCCAAAATTCTATGCTAAGTTTAGTGAGGTTATAGCTATCATTTTGACTTAGAAATTCACCATATTTCATCCTAATATCATGTTCTATACTGATCATTGTCTTCCCATAGATCAAAGGCATGAATATACTTATGATGAGCTTTCTATCTAACTTAGATTCAATGATTTCCATATTAAATTTATCATTGATTCAATGATGCAAAAACTCCTTATAATCATGAAGCAAATACATATATACATCTTTTATTTTTTCCATCAGGATCAAGAATAAGATTCATTCTCCTAGCCATTTCTTCGTTAATCAAGAAATAACTCATGATCTGATAAGCACTAGTAGGAACATCTTGAGTTGTTGGAATCCTATTAGATCTTGGAACTTTTTCATTATACAATACCTTTGCTATGAACTGAAATGGATCACTATCCTTCTTATAAAATTTTATTAAATTCTTATCAATATTATCAGTATCATATATCTCAGCAGTTTTTCCTTATACCATTTAATAGCCTCATCATAAAAATTGAATTTTTGATACTTAATGGAAGATGAAGTGGCTACTATATCCTTTGTCAACTGGTTGCTTTCTTCTTGATGATTATAGGAAAGTACTATTAAACTTCTAGCTAAATCACGCTCATGAAAATGCAAGATACATGAGAGGAAGATTCTACCATGGATGTCAAGGAAGGTAGGTAGATAAAAGACATAATCCTCATATGCAGACGCTATCCTGATTATGAAATATTTATACCTATCTGTCTGTACCCTCTTAGCTACTTCCTTTAAGAGAACACCCAGGCTAGAAACATTCTATATTTCATTATTCAGGTAATAATATTTCTTAATAAGATCATATGCTTCTTTCAGATTCACGTGTGATAGTATTCCAGGCATAAGAATAACTTCCTTTTCTAAAATAGCATGATTATTCTTAATGAACCCCAATATATTTTTATTGATCTGAAATACTCGTTTCTGATTCCCATTCAATATATTGCACATGTCCTTATACCTATCATCATATAATTATACGTTGAAATTGTTTAAGTTGTTGTATGATATAAGACTAAACCTATTATCTACAGAGTATCTATTACTAAAACTATTATATATATCAACAGTAGAACTATTTAAGTAACTGCCTCTCATTTCAGATAACCTAAAAGGCTTACTTAACTCAAACTCAAAAAAGAATCATTTTTCAGATATGTGCTGCCAATCTAATGGCTTGGAAACCATTGGAATATTTAGTTTCAATGGGATAAGACTTGAGTTAATAATAAGTTGGTTTTCCTGTGATTTTAAGTCATTATCAGGTCATTTTCTATGGATATGACTTTTAAACACGCTTTTTGGTGTTTTATGACACTAAAAATGTGTTTTCGGTCATCTCAGGAAAATGGCACCTCTGATTGACGTTTTTTCTACTCTCCCATTTCACAATTCACTTGATGATTATTGTCGTATGATTTTATGACATTTGGATGACGCTTGGATGGTTTCGACCTCCGGATGAACCTTTTTAAAAGACATTGAACCTCTAAAACCTGCATATTCAGTAGTTTCGGGCAGACTACACATCTTATTGACTATCCTTCTACTCATACATATCAATAATAATAATAATATGGTTTTCTTGTGATTTAAAATCATTCCGTGGTCGTTTTCTATGAATCTGACATTTAATGCATGTTTTAGTGTTTTTATGTCACTAAAAGTGCGTTTTCAGTCATCCCGGGAAAACAGAACCTACGATTGACATTATTTTTACTCTCCCATTTCAAAATTTACTCTACTATTGTTGTTGTCTGACTTTACTGCATTTGGATGTCGTTCGGTTGGTTTTGAACCCCAGACACACATTTTTAAAGGACGTCAAACCTTTAAAACCCACATATTTCACAGTTCCAGGAAGACTGCACATCTGATTGACATTCATTATCCTCGTACATATCAATAATAATAATAAAATGGTGGTCCTCTAATTTCAAGTCATTCTGAGGTCATTAGCTATGGATCCGACCATTAAACATGTGTTTTGTTGTTCTATGATAATAAAAGTGAGTTATTGTTCATCCTGGAAAAACTACACATTCAGTTGAAATTCCATCTCCTCGTACATATCACAGATAATAATAAAATGGTGGTCCTATTATTTCAAGTCATTATGAGGTCATTAGCTATGGATTCGACCATTAAAGGCACATTTTGGTGTTTTATGACAATAAAAGTGGGTTTTTGGTCATCTTGGGAAAAAGGAAAATACAATTGAAATTCCTTCTCCTTGTACATATCACGGATAATAACAAAATGGTGTTCCTATGAGTTGAAGTCATTATTAGGTCATTAGCTATGGATCTGACCGTTAAACACATGTTTTGGTGTTTTATGATAATAAAAGTGGGTTTTTTGGTCATCCAGGGAAAATCACACATCCGATTAACATTCCTTCTCCTCAAACATATCATGGATAATAATAAAATGGTGGTCCTATGATTTCAAGTCATTCTAAGATCGTTAACTATGGATCCAACTATTAAATGCACATTTTGGTGTTTTATGACAATACAAGTGGGTTTTTGATCATATTGGGCAAACGACACATCCGATTGACATTTTTTCTGCTCGAACATTTCACAATTCACTCTATGACTATCTTCATCTGATTTCACAACATTTGGATGTCATTTGGTTGGTTTTTACCCCCAGATGCACCTTTCTAAAGGGTGCCAAACCTTTAAAACATGCATATTCGGAAATTTTGGCCAGACCGCACATCCTTTTGACTTTCTGTTTGATTTTACACATCACCAATAATATTAATATTGTTTTCCTATGACTTAAAGTCATTATAAGGCCATTTTCTATGGATATGACCATTAAACGTGCGTTTTGGTGTTTTATGACACTAAAAGTGCATTTTCGATCATCCCAGGAAAACAGACCTCCAATTGACGTTCCATATGCTCACCCATTTTACAATTCACTATATGATTGTTTTTGTCTAATTTTATGGCATTCAGATGTCGTTTGGTTAGTTTTGATCCCTATATTCACATTTTTTAAGGGCATCAAACCTTTAAAATATGCATATTCAGTAGTTCCAGCCAGACCACACATCCCATTGATGTTCTGTCTCCTTGTAAATATCACAAATAATAATAATATGGGTTTCCAATGATTTCAAGTCATTCGAAGGACGTTTTCTCTGGATCCGACCGTTAAAAGTGTGTTTTGGTGTTATATGACACTAAAAATGCGGTTTCATTCATCTCGGGAAAACGATGTCTCCGATTGACGTTTTGTATACTCAACCATTTCACAATTAACTCTATTATTGTTGTCATCTAATTTCGCGACATTCAAATGTATTTCGGATGGTTTTGACCCCTTGACACACCTTTTTAAAGTCCTCAAACCTTTAAAACATCATATTTGGTAGTTTGGGCTAGACCAAACATCTGATGAACGTTCCGTATACTCGTAAACATCAAAAATAATAATAAGATGGTTTTCCTGTGATTTTAAGTCATTCAAAGGTCATTTTCTATGGATCTGACTGTTAAACACGCGTTATGGTGTTTTATGACACTAAAAGTATGTTTTCAGTCATCCCGAGAAAACAAAACCTTTGATTGACGTTCCGTCTGCTTGAAGATTTCAAAATTCACTCTACGATTGTTGTTGTCTGATTTCATGGCATTCAGATGTTGTTCGGATGGTTTTGACCATTGGATGCACCTTTTTAAAGGGCGTCAATCCTTTAAAAATCACATATTCAGTATTTTCGGGCATACTGCATATCTGATAAATGTTTCATCTACTCATACACATCATAGATAATAATAAAATAGTGGTCCTATGACTACAAGTTATTCTGAGATTTTTAGCTATGGATCTGACTGTTAAACGCGTGTTTTGGTGTTTTATGACAATAAAAGAGGGCTTTAGGTCATCCTAGGCAAACGAAACATCCGATTGATGTTCCTTCTTCTCGAACATTTCACAATTCACTCTATGATTGTTTTCATTCTGATTTCATGGCATTCAAATGTCATTCAGTTGGGTTTTACCTTCGAACACACCTTTCTAAAGGGCATGAAACCTTTAAAACATGCATATTCGGTAATTCCGACCAGGCCGCACATCCAATTGAGGTTCCATTTTATAGTACACTTAAATAATAATAATAATATGGTTTGACTATGATTTCAAGTCATTTGGAGGTCATTTTCTTTGGATATGACCATTAAATGCGTGTTTTGGTGTTTTATGACACTAAAAGTGCATTTTCGGTCATCCTGGGAAAACAACACCTCCTATTGACATTCCATATACTCAACCATTTTAAAATTAATTCTATGATTGTTTTCATCTGATTTCACGGTATTCGAACGTCATTCAGATGGTTTTGACCCCGAACACACCTTTTTAATGGGCGTCAAACCTTTAAAACCCACAAATTTGGTAGTTCCAGCCAGACCACACATCCAATTGATGTTCCTTCTCCTCATACATATCACGAATAATAATAAGATGATTTTACTATGATCTAAATTCATTCATAGGTTTTTTGATTTGGATATAATAGTTAAAAACGCATTTTGGGTTTTTATTACACTAAAAGTGCATTTTCGGTCATCCCGAACAAACAACACCTCTGATTGACATTCTGTCTGCTCTCCAATATTTTAATTCACTCTATGATTGTTTTCGTCTGATTTAATGGTATTTGGATGTCATTCGGTTTGGTTTGACCCATGGAAACACCTTTCTAAAGGATGTCAAACCTTTAAAACCTGCATATCCGGTAGTTTCGGTCAGACCGCACATCTGATTGATGTTCTATCTTCTTGTACACATCACGAATAATAATAAAATGGTTTTACTATAATTTTAAGTCATTAGGAGGTTGATTTATATGGATATAATATTTAAACATGTGTTTTGGTGTTTTATGACACCGAAAGTGCGTTTTCGGTCATCCTGAAAAAACGACACTTCTGATTGACCTTCTGTCTACTCTACCGTTTCACAATTCACTCTATGATTGTGTATAGGAACACCCAAATTATCTCCCTCCCCATAGTGAAACCACACTTTTTGGACACAATTTGTACTAAACTAACCCATTATTTATCTGTAATTGGGGATATTATACCAACAAGAGGGTACTAACCTTCTTTTTAACCACCTCAAGAAGAGTAGGATTCAATCTCTATTGACACTGCATAACTGGTTTGCAGCTTTCCTTTGAATGTATCCTATTCCTGTATATTGAGGGATGATTCCACGTAAATCATCCAAAGACTAGCGTATGTCTCTCTTATTCTTCTTAAGGACTCCTGAATGTTTGGTTTCTTGTTTTTTGGGAAACCCATTTGAAATGATTACAGGAGATGTTCATGCTCTTCTAAGTAGGAATACTTGAGGTTTTCAAGAAAATGGTTGACTTACAGTGAAAGTGAGATATCCACACTTGAAAAAGTGCATTAAACAATGTTTCATCAAGTAGTGTGTATGTTTCAACTTCATCAAACAATTTAGACTCATAAAAGTAGACAATAGATGATTCAAAAATTATTTTCAGTAGGTTTTAAGCTCACAGTTGTGGGTTCACATGCATTTTCATTAAAACAATCAGAGTATTGTGTAAAAACTTCATGATTAATAGTTTCAAAATCTATTTCAACAAATTCAGAAGTGTTTTCACAAGAAAATTCAATATATATAACAGATTCAGAAGATAAAAAGGTTTTATACAAGATTTCATCCATTCCTGGAGTACTTTCCTAGCAGATTTTAGAGGTTTCACATGCAAAATACTCAAAATTTTCTAATTAGTAGGTGATTGAAACTCAGTAAGTTAAGATATCAAATCAACATCATAGTAGGTAGACAGAAAAATCAACATTCAAAGTAGGTTTAACATCAAACAAAAGCTCATTTTCATAAGAATTTAATTATTGTTCACTACATAAAAAATCAGGAGATAATTTTTGGAAAACCAGCCATCATATTGACTTGGTGTGAATAATGATTTTTTGTTGGATATTTCATAAACTAAAAAATGTTAAGTTAATAACTTGGCAGAAAAATTCTAGTGAATGTGTTCCTTTATATACATTGATAATATCTTTAGTAGTTTTTAGAAAAGGATTACCTAAAATTAAATGTTCATGTGTATTGAACCTACCATTTGTATTGAACCTACCATGGTTCGTATCAATTTATTGATTATTCTAGCCTTGATTAAAGTTTTGATTTGATTGATATGGCCTAGATTGGTTGTTTGTTTGGGAAGGCTTCACTAGAAAGATTCCATTTCAAGTTTCATGTGAATATTGGAATTAGAGACACTGGTCATTGAAGTGGCCTACTGTGGAATAAATACCACAATGCATTTAGATTGGAATATTTGGTTAAACTTGAGTTTGCGTAGGGTCAGTGTTGGAAAGCATCATTAGTCTCACAATGGTGGTAAGATCAGTCAAAACCTCTGATAGGAACTATTTAGGCACAACACTATTTAGCCACAACACTGTTTAGGCACACCCATTGTGTATAGGTACACCCAAATAATTCGCATCAGGTGTGAGAGACACCATATTGTGTGGGAAACATGACCAAATTAGGAAATTTATTGCATAGGATACAAACCCATACTACTAATGCAATTGAGGTCAAGTATAGAGTAGAAAATGACTATCTTTAAAGATTCAATTCTCATCGATGTTACTTTTACCTTAGGATTACATCCTCTTTGTTCTAATAGGATCAAATCCTGGTGGTGGTGGGGGGGGGGGTATTTTTTGGAACCCCCTTATGTAGAATCCACCCCCACCCCCTGCAGTAGCCTCCACCCCTGCAGAAACCCCTTTCCCCTACAGTAGGCCCCCCTTCGCTACCCTAGGCTCCTCCCCCAACCCCTTACAGTAGCCTCCCCCCTGCACTTCCCCAGCCTCCCCTCCCCACCCCCATCCCCCCTACAGTAGCCTCCCCCACCCCAACCCCTTGCAGTAACCCCCCTTCCCCAACCTTCCCACCAATTACCCCCAACACCATCCTCCCCTCCCCTCCCCCATCCCCCTGTAAGAGCCTCCCCCACCCCCACCCCCTACAGCAACCCCCCCCCCCAAAAAAAAGTATTTTTGTCTATTCCAAGAAAACGAAACCACCGATTGATGTTTAGTATACTCTCCCATTTCACAATTCACTTGATGATTGTTTTCATCTGATTTCACGACATTCGGATGACACTCAGATGATTTTGACCTCTAAATGCACCTTTTTAAAAGACGTTGAACCTTTAAAACCTGCATATTCAGTAGTTTCGTGTAGGCCACACATATGATTGATTTTACATCTACTCGTACACCTCAAGAATAATAATAATATGATTTTACTATGATTTCAAGTCATTATGAGGGCTTTTTCTATGAATCTGACTATTAACGCATGTTTTGGTGTTTTTATGACACTAAAAGTGAATTTTTAGTCATCCCGAGAAAAAAGAACCCTTGATTGATGTTCTATTTACTCCAACTTTTAACAATTCACTCTACATTTGTTGTTGTTTGATTTTACAGCATTTAAATGTCATTCGGTTTGTTTTGACCCCCAGACGCACATTTTTAAAAGAGGTCAAACCTTTAAAACCCGTATATTTCTTAGTTCAAACCAGACCACACATCTGATTGATGTTCCATCTCCTCCTACATATCATGAATAATAAAAATATGGTTTTCTTGTTATTTCAATTCATTCGGAGGTCATTTTCTATGAATCTGACCATTAAATGCGCTTTTTGATGTTTTATGACACTAAAAGTGTGCTTTCAATCATCTCAGGAAAATAATGCCTCAGATTGCCATTCTATATTCTCAACCATTTCTAAATTCACACTATGATTGTTTTCATCTGATTTCACAGCATTCAGATATCGTTTGGATGGTTTTGACCCCTAGACGCACCTTTTTAATGTCCTCAAACCTTTAAAACCTACATATTTGGTAGTTCTGGCTATATCGTACATCTTCTTGATGTTCCGTATGCTTTTACACATAAAAAATAATAATATGATGGTTGTTCTATGATCTCAAGTCATTCAGAGGTCATTTTCTAGGGATCTGACTGTTAAACGCGCTCTGTGGTGTTTTATGACACTGAAAGTACATTTTTGGTCATCCCGGGAAAACGACACCTATGATTGATGTTCGGTCTCCTCAATCATTTCAAAATCCACTATATTATTTTTGTAGTATGATTTTACATAATTCTAATGTCATTCAGATGCTTTTGACCACTAGACACACCTTTTTAAAAGACACCAAACCTTCAAAAACTGCATATTTGGTAGTTCTGGGCAGACCACACATTCGATTGATGTTATGTCTCCTCGTACATATCAAGAATAATAATAAAATAATGTTCTGGTTATTTCAAGTCATTATGAGGTCATTAGATAGGGATCCGACCGTTAAACATGCATTTTATTGTTTTATGACAATAAAAGTGAGTTCTTAGTCATCCTAGGTAAACGACACATCCGATTGAAGTTAAACCTCCTCGTACATATCAAAGATAATAATAAAATTGTGGCCCTATGATTTGAATTCATTATTAGGTCGTTATCTATTGATTCGACCGTTAAATGCATGTTTTGGTGTTTTATGACAATAAAAGTGGGTTTTCAGTCATCACGGAAAAAATTCACATCTGATAGATGTTCCGTCTCCTTGTACATATCACAGATAATAATAAAATGGTGGTCCTATGATTTCAAGTCATTATTAGGTCATTATCTATGGATTTGACCTTTAAACGCACATTATGGGGTTTTATGATAGTAAAAGTGGGTTTTCAGTCATCCAGGGAAAACAACACATCTGATTAACATTACGTATCCTCATAAATATAATGGATAATAATAAAATAGTGTTCTTATGATTTCAAGTCATTATGAGATCGTTATCTATGGATTTGACTATTAAACGCGCGTTTTGGTGTTTTATGACAATAAAAGTGGGTTTTTAGTCATCCTGGGAAAATGACACATCCGATTGACATTTTGTCTGCTCAACCATTTCAAAATTCACTATACTATTGTATTCATATGATTTCACAACATTTGGATGTTGTTTGGTTGTTTTTTACCCCTAGAGGCACCTTTCTAAAGGGCGTCAAACCTTTAAAAACACGCATATTCGATAATTTTGGCTAGACCGCACATTCTTTTGACGTTTCGTTTGATTGTACACATAACCAATAATAATAATATGTTTTCCCTATGATTTCAAGTCATTTGAAGGTTGTTTTATATTGATATGACCATTAAACATGTGTTTTGGTGTTTTATGACACTAAAAGTGCATTTTCGATCATCCTAGGAAAAAAGACCTCTGATTGAAGTTCCGTCTGCTCGTCCATTTCAAAATTCACTCTATGATTGTTGTCGTCTGACTTTATGGAATTCAAATGTCATTCGGTTTGTTTTGACCCCCAGATGCACCTTTTTAAAGGGCGTCAAACCTTTAAAATATGCATATTCAGTAGTTCTGGCCAAAATGCACATCTGATTGACATTCCATATCCTCGTACATATCATGAATAATAATAAGATGGGTTTTCCTATGATTTCATGTCATTCGGAGGTCGTTTTCTATGGATCTGACCGTTAAACGTACGTTTTGGTGTTTCATGACACAAAAAATGTGTTTTTAGTCATCTCGGGAAAATGACGTCTCCGATTGACATTTCATTTGCTCTCCCATTTCACAATTCACTCTATTATTGTTTTCATCTGATTTCACGACATTAGAATATCATTTGGATGGTTTTGACCCCTAGACACACCTTTTTAAAGTCCTCAAACCTTTAAAATGTCATATTTGGTAATTTGAGCTAGATCGCACATATGATAGATGTTCCTTCTGCTCATATACATCAAAAATAATAATAAGATGGTTTTCATATGATTTCAAGTCATTCAGAGATCGTTTGCTATGGATTTGATCGTTAAATGCGTGTTATGGTGTTTTATGACACTAAAAGTACATTTTCAATCATCATGTGAAAACAACACCTCTGATTGAAATTATGCATGGTCACACATTTCAAAATTCACTCTACAATTGTTATTGTCTGATTTCATGGCATTCAGATGTTTTTTGGATGGTTTTGACCACCAGACGCACCTTTTTAAAGGGCATCAATCCTTTAAAAACTGCATATTCTATATTTTCAGGAAGACTTCATATCTGATTGATGTTCCGTCTACTCATACACATCATGGATAATAATAAAACGGGGGTCCTATAATTTCAAGTTATTCTGAGGTTGTTTTCTATGGGTCTGACTATTAAACGCGTGATTTGGTGTTTTATGACAATAAAAGTTGGCTTTCGGTCATTTATGGGAAAATGAGACATCTGATTGACATTCCATCTACTTGAACATTTCACAATTCACTCTATGATTTTTTTGTCTGATTTCACGGTATTCAGATGTCGTTCAGTTGGTTTTTACCTTCGAACGCACCTTTCTCAAGGGTGTGAAACCTTTAAAACATGCCAATTCAGTAGTTTTGTCCAGACCACACATCTAATTAATGTTCCGTTTGATCGTACACAATAATAATAATAATAAGGTTTTCCTATGATTTCAAGTCATTTGGAGGTCGTTTTCTATAGATATTACCATTAAACGCGTGTTTTGGTGTTTTATGACACTAAAAGTGTGTTTTCTGTCATCCTAGGAAAAAAAACACCTCTGATTGATGTTCTGTATACTCACCCATTTTACAATTCATTATATGATTGTTTTCGTCTGATTTCACGGCATTCGGACGTTGTTCGGATGGTTTTGACCCCCAGACACAACTTTTTAATGGGCGTCAAACCTTTAAAAACCCGCATATTCTATAGTTCCGGCCAGACCAAACATCCAATTCATGTTATGTCTCCTCATACATGTTAAGAATAATAATAAGATGGTTTTCTGGTGATTTCAAGTCATTCAGAGGTTTCTTTATATGGATATAACTATTAAAAGCGCGTTTTGGTGTTTTTATTACATTAAAAGTGCGTTTTCAGTCATCCCGAACAAACAAAACCTCCGATTGACATTCCATCTACTCGCCCATTTCAAAATTCACTCTACAACTGTTTTCGTTAGATTTAACAGTATTCAGATGTTGTTTGGTTGGTTTTGACCCTCAGACTCACCTTTCTAAAGGATGTCAACCTTTAAAACCCGCATATCTGGTAGTTTTAGTCAGAACACACATCCGATTGATGTTCCTTCTTTTCGTACACATCTCGAATAATAATAAAATGATTTTACTATGATTTCAAGTCATTCGGAGGTCGTTTTCTATGGATATAACTGTTAAACGTGCGTTTTGGTGTTTTATGACACTGAATGTGCATTTTTGGTCATCCCGGGCAAACAAAACCTCCGATTGACTTTCCTTCTGCTCGACCATTTCACAATTCACTCAATGATTGTGTATAGGAAAAACCCAAATTATCCCCCTCCCCACAGTGAAACCACACTTTTTGGACACAATTTGGACTAAACTAACCCATTAGTTATCTGTAATTGGGGAGATTATACCAACAAGAGGGTAGTAACCTTCTTTTTAACCACCTCAAGAAGAGTAGGATTCAATCTCCATTGACACTGCATAACAGGTTTGCATCTTTCCTTTGAATGTATCCTTTTCATGTATATTGATGGATGATTCCACGTAAATCATCCAAGGACTAGCCTATGTCTCTCTTATTCTTCCTAAGGAATCCTAAAATTTTTATTTCTTGTTTTGTGGGAAACCCCTTTGCAGTGATTACAGGATATGTTCATGCTCTTCCAAGTAGGAATACTTGAGTTTTTCAGGAAAATGTTTGAGTTACAATGAAATTGGGATATCTACACTTGAAAAAGTGAAAAAAAACAAGGTTTCATCAAGCAGTGTGTATGTGTCAACTTCATCAAACAATTTAGACTCATAGAAGCCGATAATAGTTGATTCAAAAATTATTTTTAGTAGGTTTTAAGCTCAAAGTAGTGGGTTCAAAAGCATTTTCATTAAAAAAATCAGAATATTGTGCAAAAACTTCATGATTACTAGTTTCAATATTTATTTAAACAAATTCAGAAGTGTTTTCACAAGAAAATTCAATATATATAATAGATTCAGAAGATGAAAAGGTTTCAGGCAAGATTTCATCCATTCTAGGAGTACTTTCATATCAGATTTCAGAGGTTTCACATGAAAAATTCTCAAAATTTTCAAATCTAATAGTAGGTGATTTAAACTATGTAAGTTCAAATTTCAAATCAACATCACAATAGCTAGACATAAAAATCAACATTCAAAGTAGGTTTAACATAAAAAAATCTCATTTTCATAAGCATTTAATTATTATTCATTTATATTAAAATAGTTGGACCCACCTGATTTTGCATAGGGTCAGTGTTGGAATTCATCATTAGTCTCACCATGGTTGTAAGATTAGTCAAAACCTCTAATAGGCACTGTTTAGGCACAACACTGTTTAGCCACAACACTGTTTAGGCACACCAGAAAAATGCACAATAGTTGTGTGAGACACCAGGCTGTGTGTGAAACATGACCCAAATACATGAATTTCTTGCATAGAATACAAACCCAGACCACAAATGAAGTTGAGATGAAGAATAGAGTAGAAAATGATGATATTTAAATATTCAATTCTCACCGGTTTTAATTTTACCCTAGGATTACATCCTATTTGTTGCAATAGGATCAAATCCTAAGGGGTATGGGGGGGGGGGATATTCTTTAGCACTCCCCCTGCAATAGCCACCCCCACCCCCTGCAGCAGCCTGCACCCCCTACACCATCCCCTTCCCCCCTGCAGTAGCCCCCCCCTTCACTGCCCCAGCCTCCACACCCTATCCCCCTATAGCAACCTCCCCCCTGCACTGCCCCAGCCTCCCCTCACCACCCCCAGCCTCCTACAATATCCTCCACCACCCCCTGCAGCAAACCCCCCTTCCCTAGCCTTCCCCCACCCCTTCCCCATCCTACCCCACCCCCCAGTAGCAGCCCCACCTATAGCATCCCCCTTCCCCCAAGCACCATCCTCCCCTCCCCTCCCCCCACCCCCCTGCAGCAACCTCCCCCACCCTCACCCCCTGCAGAAACCCCCCCCCCTAGCCCGCCCCCACCCTCTTCCCTAACCTGCCCCACCCCCCGACAGCAGCTCCACCTGCATCATCCCCCCTTCCCCCCAACACCATCCTCCCCTCCCCTCCCCCCATTCCCCTGCAGCAGCCTCCCCACCCCCACCCCCAGCAACAACCCCCCTTCACCAGCCTCCCCTTCCCCCTACCCCAGCCTCTCCCTACCCTTCCCCAGCCTCCCCTCCCCCCTGCAGCTGCCTCCCCCCACCCCATGTAGCAACCCCCCCTCCCCAGCCTACCCCGACCTCTACTTAACCCCCTTCCCCAAACTCCCCTTGCCTTGCCCTGCCCCCTCCCCCATGAAGCATCCCCCACCCCACCCCCTACAGCAACCCCCCCTCCCCAGCCTTCCCTGGCCTCCCCTTCACCCCCTGCCCCAACCTCCCCTCCCCACCTACACCAACCTCCCCCACCCCCTATAGCAACCCCCCTCTCCCCCTAAAGCAGCCCCCTATCCCATTACCCTACCTCACAACCCATATGACTAAACTGTCATTGTTACTTAACTGACTATATGATCTTTCTATACAATCACTTGAGACCAAAATATAGAAACAAACTAATTAAACTTAAATAAATATAAATCTTAATAAATTGAAGTGTTATGTAATATATCATGATTAATAATTAAGTAAATTTTAAAAAATTGAATTAAATCACCAGAACTAAAAAAATAAAACTCAAATAGGTGTAAATGGAACTAAAGGTTCAAGATTAATTATTAATTCATAATTCATGTATGATATTAAAATGGTAATACCAAATACATGAGGTTCATCCTCATCTGGATCACCAATCTCACTGTGATGTCCACTAACTATATCCGGATCCTACAATATATATAAATATTATGTATCTTAAGAATATCAATAAAATTCAATATGAGTATGATTTATATTCTTTTTTACTTATGGAACCACTTGTGTACCATCAACAGGATGTTGTGTCATTACTTCATCGATACGTGCTAACATCTGTGATAATTTCTCCTCATACTCTGCACATAATTGCTAAAAATGATATTTAGGATAATCTTGAAAATATCCATGAAACAAATGTTAATGTAAAAAAATCCAAACTAAAAAAAAAAGAGTGATAGTTTTAAAGATGTGAAAATGGATAATGATGAAACAATTTATGAATTTTTTAAAACTTTTCATTCAAATTACATAAAACATCAACAACTTGGAGAAAAATTAGAGTACACCCCCAAGTTCAAATAATGGGTTGGTTGGTAATGATACCCACCTTTTATTTTTATCCAATAAAACCTAAGAGGTAAAGAATAAATATTCAACTTGACACAAATTCAAAAAATAGTTAGATGCATCAGCAAGGGAGTGTTCCGATCAGCATGTGAAATAGCCCAAAAAATTCCCAAAGAGCCATAGTATCCCTAGGTTATGAAATGGATGAGAGGGAGACTGGGTAGTCGAACCAAACCACTATATGGTTTCATGCTTCCTGTGAAAGGATAATGTCCACCTGTGGAGATGGAATGTGGCCAGACCCTTGCAAAGTCCTCTTCATTGGAGAAATGAATAATAAAATGTTGAGTGAATCAACCTCACTGTGTGATGCTGACATGCCTATTGAAGACATTCACCATAGGTAGATGATGCCTGAAATGCATGATCAATGAAGAATCAATCATAGATGATGCTTTAGTAAATTCAAGATGTGAGAGAACCAATAATTCATTTCCATCAACCACCCTTGGAAACTTCAGGATATGTTTTATTTTTGGAAGATCCACTAAGAGAGGAGATGAATCAGACCCTATAGATGCTTCCAGACCCTCCCTTGATGATGGATGAGGGGACTAATTTCCCATAAAAACAATATTTCATACAAGTAATAAATTAAAAAGAACTATCATACATACCTATGTACCAATAAAACCTATATAAATAGATTTTCCAATTATGATAGGTGTAAGATATAATAGGTTTATTGTTCTGTGTATTACAACGGGTGGGAAAAAACCTACATATTTCCTTCAATCATCCTCTTAAATTCGACCAATAAATCCCTTGAAAATTTAATATCTATAAGATATAAATCACTGCATAGTGTTGGAGGTTTGAACTCTTGATAATGAATTGTGAGGGATACCCACATAATAAGTGCACAAAAACTCTTGGAGAGGATTAATCTCCTAGTCATCTACAACTAGATTAATACCTAATATACAAACATGTATATAAATTTAATTTATTTTCAAATGTTTTATTAAGAAGAGGAGGCCTTCTTAAGAACACTCCATAAAACAAAGTTTAGGAAAGATAAAAAAGGTATTCAATTCAATAGGTTGAAAATGATTTTATGATGGAAGGACATGGAGTGATGTGATGGAATGACGAAAGGTAGAGTATCTGGGATTTGACTCCTGGAATTCATGCACGGTAGAGGATGTGAACTAGGGATAGAGAAAAAGGTTCGTGGAAGGGTGTGGATGAATGATCCAAGAGGGTGTAGAATTAAAAAAATCAATTTTTAAGAATAAACTAATATATATGGTGATTGAAATTAAAAAAATATGGTTCTTTTAAATCCCTTCCTATAAAATATTTTGAACTCTTTATTTATGTTTACATCTCCACAATGATAAAAATGTACAATGAGAAAGAACATCAATCACTTATTTTTATAAATTGCATAAAATGATAAAAAACATACATCAAAATCCCAATTTTTATCACCTAATACATATGATACAAATTCACACTAAGAATTCCTAGTAATTCATTTCATACAAAGGCACACTACTATAAAAAACAAACTGAGGATGAACTACAAATATATATGTTCTGAATTACATAAAATGTTTACAGAAAAAGCATACCTCAAAATCACAATTTTGAACTCCTAATACATATGATCAAATCTTGGTAAGGAATTTAGACCAATAATTAAGGAGCATATGGTGAACCAAGAAATGTGTAAGCTGTAAAAATAAAAAACTCGGATTGGGGAAATGAAAGAATCAATGAAAACTTATCGGGATGGGAGTCGACTGCTGGTAAAGTGGGGTGACCAGATTGGGAATTTATGATGGGGCATAGGGGCTCAACAAAGGGGTTCAATGGTGGGGATTGATGGGGCGAGACGGCTTGATGGAGGCAGAAAGTTTGGATGGTGGGATAGGAGGGCTCTACGATGGGGTACGATAGGTCTGGGAGGGTCCGACGGTGTTGCGTGGAGGCGGGGTCATGGGAGGGTCGTAGGGTCAGATCGTGGGGTCATGAGAGGGGAGAAGAAAAATTGAGCGGGTGTGGGTTAAAATGTACAAAGACCGTTAAATAATGGTCATTAATAATATCAATAGAAACCTCCATTAGGCAGTTTCCCAAATTCACTCTCCACAAAAGGTCAAATTTCTACTAAAAGGAAGGATTGCTAACATGGGTATAGTGAAACCTTATTTATTTTTCTTCAGATCAGCTGGATGCCTGCTGCTTTTCATGGAATGGTTAATGTAAAGGATTTTAATTTAATTTTTGCTTCTTGATTTGTCTGTTATCTTCTTATATTATTGACTTGTATCATCCTTCACTCCCTACTAGTGTAATCTATTTACACCTCATTCTTGTACCGTTAATTTTATATTTTAACAAATTTTTGGGGCATGATTTGGGTGGCTGATTCATGCCTCCACTTTTATTAAAAAAACCCCATAATAAAACCATACCGCATGACGATCGAGCCACATATCAATATATTCATTGATTAGTCTTCATTTGTAATAGGAATTAAAAACTAGGAATAAATCCATATAAAACACATTCCCTACCTAGAGTTTTGATCAATCATTGAAAAAGAACAGTTACATTGTTATTGTTGACAAGATACTCTAACTCTACTGGCATGATGATCCACGATATGATTCTGATCCGTCATTGTCTGCCAAGAACTCTCTCTTCCAATGATGTCTAGGTCTGTGATCAACAAAATAAAATAAATTCTTAAGTTGATTTATATTATTAATTTCATGCCTGTAATATCTTTTTCAAAAACAACCCGCACTAGATAATGTTAAGTCGTGCTTAGGGTAAAACCACCATTGTGAGGTCAAAAATTCCCTTGTATTTCTGATCTAGGAACCCGTTTAAAATATATTCCAATTTTTTTAAGCAAACCACACACACATGAAATTTAATATATTTAATATATTTCAAACATTTAATCCGGGCACACTCGGGTTTGGAATCACATGCCTTCTTAGCACCTAGTATAAAAACAATACATATAATATTGAAAAATAATACACATAAAATCCACAAAATTAAAAATATGGTTATATTTGATCAATTATTATGATTGTTAAATAAATTAATATCCTGGACAGGGGAAAAAGAGGAATAATCTCTCAGTAGAAAGGATCCTGAAACACTCTCCAAGATTAGCTTTGAAAGTGATTCAATATTATTGGACATGAAAAGGATGGACATGGAAATAATATAAGGATATTTATCCTAACTAACTTAAATTGATTCTCAACCATTCATTCATAAGAGGATCAAGGAGTCCTAAAAATATGATGATAATTTATAGATAAAGGTAGAAGATATTCAGGAGTTCAACTCTGGTAAAGATGGATTTATAAGGTTTGGAACCCAGATATATGTCCAATCAAAACAAGAGTTGAATAGGGAAAATCTGAATTATATGCATATCTCATTTTCCCTATTCATCCAAAAATAATTAATATTTATAGAGATTTTAAGAAAAACATCTAGTGGGAAAACAAAAAGAGAGATATTGAAGAATCTATACATTGATGCTTAGTATGACTAAAAGTCAAGGTTTAATGACATAAGTCTAATGAAATTATGAAACCATTTTCTATACTAGTATGAAAATTGAAAAAATAACTATATATTTCATCACAGGACTCCCAAGGATTTCTAAAAGCAATAATTATTTATGGGTGGTAGTCAATCACCTTAAAATTTAAGTGAATTTTATTACTATAAATGAATATTTATCTCTCAACCATGTCACTAAGATATACAAAATAGAAGTGGAAAGAATATATGGAGTACAACTATCCATTTTATTAGATTAAGATCCATGGTTTATCTTAATATTTTGGAGAAGATTTCAAAAAATATTAGATATAATGTTGAGTTTTAGTATAGGTTATCACCCCCAGTTAGATACTAAGACTAAAAGAACTATTCAAACTCTAAAAAATATATTGATATACTTTTCAATGGATTTCCAATGATTTTGGGATTTCCACTTTCACCTAGGGGAGTTATCATATAATATTAGTTTATATTATATTATTCAAATGGAACCTTATAAGGCTATATATGGGAAGAGGTGTCACACTCTAACTAGCAGGGATGATGTTGAATATTGGAAGTTCATGAGACGTGATCTTATCTAAGAGATAAAAGAGAAGTTTTAAACCATTCAACTCCATAAGAAATATATACAAAGTTAAAAAAATATATGTAGACAATCAATTCTTCCTTTTTATATCACTATTGAATAAATTCATGAGATGTGGAAAGAAGAAAAAGATTAGTCCTAGATACATAGAACCCTTAGAGATCCTTGATCACATCAGAGCCATGGCCTATCAAATAGCATTCACACCTAACCTATCTTAAGTACATGACATGTTCTATGTATCCCTCTTGAGGAAGTACATACCAGCCCCTTGAAATGTACTAAATTGAGTGGTGGTACCTTTGAAGAATTATATTTTATATGATGAGAATTTGGTGTATATCTTAGATCATATATACAAAGTTATACAAAACAAGAAAACTCATCAGGTCAAAGCACTATGGTAGAAATACATGTTTGAGGAAGAAACTCAATAACCAAAAGAGGTAATGAAACAAAAGTACCCTAACCAATTTTAAGTATGAAATTAAATTTTTAGGGTGAAATTTATGAAGGGGAAAGAAAGTAATGCCTCAAACTTTTCAAAATAAAATTGCTTTTAAATGAATACATTCCTAAACAACTAATGTAGTCATTGAAAACCCATGAAATACTTTGGTTATTTTTGGACCATTATAAAATACAGTCAGTCAAATTTAAAATACCATAAAGAATCATAACCATTGTTAATATGGCCAATGTAAAATGATAATTAATATTATTATATATAATAAGGGTTATGATAAATTATAATCGACACAAATAGATGAATTAATGACCTTTACTATTATGATCACACCCTATGAAGTCCATCTATCATAGCTTTTGATGGAGATGGAATCCCTAGGATTTTTTATGACTATTCCCAAGTTGAGATTCAACAACTAAAAAATGAATGAAAACATTTATAGGAGAAGTTACAGATTATTGATATCATGAGTTAAACCATGTTTATCAAACTACCCCAATAAAGTACCACTATCACACACCTTACCCTTAGGCCTTATGCTGGGGTAATAAGGGGTTTTGTATCTATACTCTAGTATTATGAATTTTTAAGTTTTATTTGTAATAAAATAATGATTATATTTACCCATTTTCATTATTAATTTATATATATATATATAATTATATATGAGATGATGAAAATTATATTTTGATATAAATAAACAAAAATTGTATTTTTGGAAAATATATGGTTTAAATTAAAACATTATTTTTTATAAATTCAATAATTTTTAAATAAATTTAATTTTCATATAATATTCTTATTAAATAATTTTTATTTATAAATAAATGGTAATATAATTTAATTAATTCAAAAGTAATCTTTATAAGGGTCAAAAATTGTTATTGTTGTAAAAAAAGTATTTTTTAATAAAGATGATTTTTATTCGAAAGACAAAATCATCATATTTAGATTTTTTTTTGTAAATTAAATATTATTTTTGAAATCAGGATGTTTAAATTATCTAATGGTGAAATGTTTCTTAATATTCCAATAAATTCAAATATTTGGGTAAAAATTAAATATGGAATAAATATATGGTCAATATTTTGACATCATAATATAAAAAAAGTGATGTAATAAATGATACAAAAGTAATCCATGTAAAAATATATATTTTCTCTTGTCATCGACGTGTTTCTGATGTTATTTGATCAATTTTATAAACATTTAACAAATCCTCCATAATCTAAACTATATTTTATGTTTTGAAATCAATTATTTATGAACACAACTCACTTCTACATAACCAATGCTATTATTTTAATCTATTCAGTTCTTAGATTTATAAAATATTGAAATACACCCTTATTTTGTAGAAACCATGTTAAAAAATGGAAAGGTATTTGGTTTTGACTATTTTATTATATAGATTTCAAAACATATGTTTAGAAATTAATAAATAACTTCGTATTGTTGGATATAAATACCCACCCAACCTCCCAATCCTTTTCACTAAAAACAAATTTATCATTAAGTTCATATCAATAACCCCCTCTAAATTCCTCCCAATGTTTTCTCAAGATCTTAAGAAGATCTTACCAAGATTTTATAATCACTCTATCAAGGTAAGGGATTCTCTTACTCCTCTTTATTTAATTACATTCATCGTATTTTACCTTTTTAATTTCCAATTGATCATGTTGGAATATGTTTTTACACATTCCTTTACTATTATTATGATTCCCAAGTAATGCGATAATACCTTTATCTCTCATTAAATTCTTCCATGAAACTTTATGTATAATCGTTATGTTACCAAAATTATCCAAGGATTTTACATGAAAAACATTTGTGTCATGTATACCCATCCCCATTTCAACTCAAGGGTATTCAACTAGTAGTAAATATACTTTATTGATTGGGTAATTTAATGTATACAACCCAAATTCCTTAATTGTGGGATAAAAAGTGATGAATGGTGTTCTTATGTTGTATAATTTATGTGGTGTACAAATTAATGTCGATGATATGAATGTGATGGGTGGATCTAAAATTACACAGCCCTTCAATTCCTTAGGTAATGTTTTTATCTCAGGAGATACCTTATATGGTGCCTGAGAGGTTACCCTAAGAATACTGTGTTATGATGTCTTAGTGGTTAACCTTAAATTATGATTATGATATCATGTTTTTTATTTTTTCTACATTCACGTGTTTCTTTGATGTTCCCATTTTATATTAGGATTCAATGTTCATGTTTATGATTCCCACCCTTTTATATCACCTTGATATATCTATTGAATCACAGTAATACCTTCATTATATTAAGATTTGATTATTCCCTTACTGGGTTATATAGATGACCCCTTTATTATATATATTCCTAGGTTATCTAGTGTAGTATTATAAGATAAATTGATTATATGGGCATGTTATAGAGTTTTAAATAATGTATTTGTATCCGTAATTTATGTTAATGTGATATGTGTCTAATTTCACAAAGAAACTCAGAATCTAGATATGTTGGGATTGTATTATGTGAATCTTTATATAATAAATCATGGAAAAGTATATAAATGATATGGTTTGTCATAAATCAGTCCAGAAAAACTTCACTCCCTTTTGAGTTGTCTTGGTTAGTGGGTTTGAAAATCATGAGAAGTTTCTCAAAAATCGACTAAGTACCTAGCTAATATTGGGAAATTGTAAATCTCTATCACATATTTTGGTGTGGACCTTCCTTAAATTTCTAATATTTTTAAAGGATCCACATATATCAAATACCCCATTAATGTTACATACACCATCCAAAACATAAATGTACTATACTTCATATATAAATTTTCTTTTTTTAAGGTCTTTAGTACAACATTCAAATAATCCTCATGTTCCTCGTTACTTTTAGAGTATATAAGAATATTTTCTATAAATACAATAAAAAATTCATCGACTTAATCCATAAAGAATCTATTTGTTAGGTCCATGAAGATAGTTAGAGCATCAGTGAGTCCAAATAACATCACTATGAACTCATAGTTCTCATACATTATATGAAAATTAGTCTTGGGGATATCCTCCTACTTCACCTTTACTTGATAATATCATGATTGCAGATCCACCTTAAAGATGTGCTGATCACTACATAACTAATCGAACAAGTCATGAATCTATGTAAGTTGATTCTTTTTATTTATAGTGATCTCATATAGACCATGATAATCAATTAACAGGGGAACTAACCTATACTAATTCTTGAAAAAAAGGATAACTACACCTCATGGTGAACCACTTGGGCATACATACCCTTTATCTAGATTCTCTTATAGTTTATTCTTCAAATCATCAAGTTCAATAGTGTCCATTCCATATGGAGTCATAAATATTGGAAAAGATCCTGGTATAAGTTCTATTGAGAACTCAACCTATCAGATATGATGAGGACTAGCCAATTCTTTGGGGGAACATGTTAGCATATTGTATTATAATGGGTGTCTCATCAAGGATGATATTTTCCTTAATATCAATCATCTGAGCTAGAAATGCTTACTTATAAGGAAATAATATCCATTCTTAAGATGATGTTTGAAAAAGTGATCCATCATCCTCATTACAATTTAACATAATCAGAGAGTTATTTTTGATATGAAAGGCCATTTATTTCTATTATAAATTTATATTGGATCTATCTAAGTAAATAAAATCCATACCCATAATAGCATAAAATTCCACTAATGGGAGTATCACAAGATTTTTTGCAAAATTCAGCCCTATAATATTGATAGGGGATAAATTATATGCTTCGGATGTAATAATTGTACAATTTATAATTTTCATTGATAAATCAATTTTTTTATGTTTTGAGGTTGTGTTTATATAGTTATACTAAACCCACATGATATGAAATAATATGTAGAATAAGAATAAAATAATATATTTTTTATTATTGAATGAATAACTAGTGTCCCTATCACCATTTTTTTAGGATCCACCACAACTGTTGTGATGGAATGTCCTTTTCCTTTCTCACTAGGCGTTAGAGGCTATTTTTTTCTGTTATCTTAAAAACAACCTTGGCTTAGTTCATTGGTTTTCATAGTGTCCTAGTTTCTTATAATTGAAATATTGAACATAGGGATAAGGTTTGACTATGACTTTATTTTCTTCCATCACATTAAGGAGTTTTACTCGTCATAATGTTCTAGTTGGTTCCCCTCATTTTCACACCTAAAGTATTTCATTAACCACTTTAGAATTTTTTTGTGATACTTATTTTAGAACTTTTAAGAAGTGTCAATGTGGAATTTCTTACCACTATGATATTTCTGCATCACTCCCCTAGAATTAAACTACATTCTTCACTTCCTATACCAAATACCATGAGACCCTTAAGATTCACAATCTCTATTTTGAATTTTAAGGCATATCAAACAATTCCTTCATAACTTTCAAAGTCTCAAATCGCTAAATTTTTTCATAAATTTATCTTTATACCACTAAAGAATTAATAAAATTTACTCTCAAGGGCAATAATAAAACTGGAGAAATATCATGACAGTATTATGATGTTTTCCTCATACATCCTGATGGATTCTTACTATTTTTTCTTGAGTCCAAAGAACTCCCTATCCATTTTAAGTTATAGAGTGCGATGAAAATATTTACTAAACAAAATTTCTTAAATTCTTCCCACTCCATAAATTAGTTCTTTTCCTTGGGATTTGTATTATTTATGAACATCTACCATTGATCAGCTTCTCCCTCCAAGTGATAAATAGCTAGCATGAACTTCTCTTACTGGAAGAATTTAAGGATAGAGACTACATTTTCAATAGAGTTGATCCATTGTTTTGTGATTAAGGGATAAAAATATCTACTAAAAGTTTGAGTCCTTTGTACTATAAAGTTTTCAATTTCAACTTTATCTTTCTTAAGGGGATGTGAGTATTCCACATGATTAAAGTTTATATTCAAAACATTAGTTAATTAAGTATGTATTTCTTGGAAGTTCTCAAATAACGGTCCCATTAAGTTAAGAATCTCATTTGGGAAGTCATCACATTGGATGTTGATAAAAAAACCTCATATTTCTATCCATTAACTAAAATAAATAAAAATTAGGGATGAGAATTTTTAAACTATTAAACATATAAAAAGTAAACTATGAACGTTGAATGGATAATATATATTTGATATGTATTCGACAACCTAAGAATTTTCAGGTTTCAATCTAATTTATTCATGACATATTTCCTTACATTAAATTTTATAATAATTTATATTCCCATTATAATGGTTTATAAAAAGCACATGATTAACCAAATCATATCTCTTGGGAGTTTCTAGTAAGGTGTGAAGTGTTATAACTACTTTTCATGAACTGAGTACAGATTGAGTTAATACCCAATGATCCCTTTCAATGTTATTACTTATATATATATATTCATTCTATAGACACATCCACTTTCTAGTATCGAAACCAGAAGTTATTTTATTAGAAAATAAAGAAATATAT
Source organism: Viscum album (assembly GCA_963277665.1). NCBI lineage: Eukaryota > Viridiplantae > Streptophyta > Magnoliopsida > Santalales > Viscaceae > Viscum > Viscum album. The sequence continues at coordinate 733,441,317 of OY728146.1, read as the reverse complement.
ACTTTCGAAAAATTAAGGGACGTTTTTAGATGTTTATTCTTATCCCTACGTATTTCACAAAGGTTTTATAATCCAAATCCCCAAAAAATAATTAGAACTTTCTTTGATACCAACTATGACTGCTGATATCTTTTATACCCATTATTTCATGATTTATTACGTAAATATACACATAATACAATCCTATAAGATTAAGTGGTGTAGTTTCTTTGGGAAATTAGATACATAAAAAAAAATTATTGAAACAAGGATAAAATTAAATTATTCAAAAACTACATAACATGACTTTAAATTCCATTGATCTTCTAATATCATTTGGGATAACCTAGATATGTACATAAGAAATGGGTGATATATAAATACTACTAGGGGAATAATATAATAATAACATAAAGTAAATAATTAAATATGTATCAGTATTCATAGAATAATGACATAGAAAGGTGAGAATCATAATAATGAACATAAAATCATGAAATAATATGATAACATCAAGTTATCATAGAAATGTGGAAACAATATAAAACATGAAATCATAATCATCAATAAAGTAAAACCTTTGAGAAATAAAAATATATTGTTCTAGGAAAAACTACCATGAAACTTATATGGTGTCTCCTGAGATAAAAATGTCACCTAATGCATTAGAGGGATATATAATTTCAGGACAACCCATAATATTTATATTATGTACATACATTTGTGCACCACATAGATGCTACAACATAAGAAAACTTTTTATCACTTTTAACCACATAATTAAAGAGACTGAGTTTTATACATGTAGGTAATAAATGAATAAAGGATAGGTACAAATATGTGAATAACCTTGAATGGAAGTAGGATTGTGTATTCACTGTATAACAGTTTAGCATGGAAAATCATAGGATAATTTTGGAATCATAACTAGTGTACCTAAATGATCATAGGAGGGATTTTAGAGAGAGATGGGTGGTTATTCACTACATGGGAATATTATTGATTGTAAAGGGATATGTAAAAAAATATTTCAACATGAAAAATTGGCAATAAAAAGGCTTAATACATAGAAAGTTCTTGAATGGATGAGGATAGAGAAATTCATTACTTTGTCATAGTAACAACTTAGGTAAAGGTTATAATGAGAGGGGATAAATTATATCCCATTATTAGAACATAAACTAGGAAGTTAATGGATATTTATAAACACTTTAAAAGATAACAAATTGATATTAAAAAGTCTAAACACAAAGGTTTTCACAACCTACCTTCTTTAATATGAGGGAAGGAATAAAAAAATTCTAAGACTTTCCTTCCTCAATATGCAGAGATAATGACCCTTGAGCCCTGCCTATAATAGGCCCCGTGGTGGTGACCAAAACCAAGGGTATAGAAATATCACAAAATGGGAGGAATTTCAATTTTTATAGTGACAAATATCGGTATATAAGATGAATCAACCTAAAACAACTACAAGACACACACACACACACATATATTTGTATGTAAAGAAACCAAAATCTATACCACATGCATGTTTAAGTAAAACTACTAGAGATAAAATGAAAAATCCAAAGTAAGTACCAAAATAAAACTAATCCGCAACACATCAGCCATCCCAAATGTTTAAGCTAGTATGGTCCATCATAGTAAAAATAATCTCCCTAGAAACCTGAAAACAATTTTATATATGTTGGGTGAGTATACAAGTATACTCATCAGGGAAAACCAAAGTCACCCATGCATAAGTGGGAGAAGCATACTAATTCCCCTATGAGAAAATAGTAGAAACTCAAAAGAACCTAACAAGGTATACTATCCACCCCAACGTCACCAAGGCATTCTCAAAAAATAACACAAATAAAGTAAAGTAATAAGCACATAGATATTTGGGTACCACACACCACTTCCCACTGGTTAACTGCTCATCCCTAATGAAGAACATCCTGATGCTACCACACTCTTCCACAATGCCCACTATCACAACCTTCCTATATACACCTGAGCCACACACCACATCACATCCTGCCCGTAGACACCTGAGCCACAACCACCACACGTCTCACTTGAAAACTCCTGGGCCTCATCTCTAAGACACCTGGGAAAAAAACCACCTCTCACAAATCCAATACCATAAGTTTGGTATTAAACCTCAAGCCATTATGCCTTATTGAAGAATATTTGGAAATCAATGCTTAGAAGATAGGGAAGGGTAAAGTTAGTAACCTGCCATCCATCCTACCACTGAGATGTTGGGGAAGACACCCTCCCCCATAATAATGGGGGTGTTCGGCCCATAGTTCTCAACATGGGTGGGGTGCGTATAGAAAACATGAGGAACTAAAATTATATATATAGGTAACAAACACTCATCCTATCCTCGGGGATTCCAAAAATACAACTAGACCACTCAAAACCACCATTTATACTACTCCTTCATGCACGTACCACCACGAACGACACTCACTTGAACACTGCTTCATTACAAGCCCCAACTCAAAACATAACCCTATCCAATTCATTTAACCAATTAACATTTTTTCAGTATCAAATAATTCATTTATTTATTTCCATCCCTACCTAGGAAACTACCAAACATTGAAAAAATTATAAGGTGAAGCAACCGTACCAACCACTACCAAGTCAAACAAAGAAAGAGACTGCCAACAACCTTCTTCAAAGTTATCAAGACCAATTCATCCTCTCACAACCAAACCCGACAGCCCCACTGCACAAAAACAGCACACCCAAAACACCCATAAACATGAAATAATAACACAACCCAGTCCTACAACCCTACTACCCAACCACTTCCTAGATGAAGTCCCACTACATAACAAGTCCATAAATTCCATAATCAATAAATATCTCAACCCAAGGTTCCATCACACCTACTACACCACCTCATACACAAAGACCACAACAACCACCACTAAACCACAACCCTACTACACACACATACCGCACCATTATCAAAGAACTAACTCTTCTTAACACCTCTATTCCCACATCCATGCTACCAATAACACCACTATATAACCATCATAAAGCATAAAACACAACAAGACCCACACAACACACAACCACGTAAAAAATGCTTAGTGTATTTGGATTTAGACAATAAAGGTTCTTTAGTTCCACTTTTGTAGACAAGGGTGATCAAAAATCATGTTTGATCATGGGGAATCCTTTTCTTTTAACCAGGTATATGTGATTAATCAATTTTCATGGTTACATTCATTTCAATATTGGATCAGTGATAAGAATTAAACACTATGAGTGAACAAGAAAAGACCCCCAATGACCGTGATTTTAAGTGGGATACAACCCATAAAATTCACATTATAGATAAAAAATAATAGATAAAAGGAAGAGATCATAAAAATCTTCCCTATACCCATTTATTCCTTCATATTATCTTTTTTAAATTGGTTTTAGTTGTATTTAAAAGAGATTGTACGTACACCCACACTACATGATGCAAAATTAAATGAGAGATGAATGAAATCCCTACCTGGAACAACATGTGACCAAAACTCCTCTTTATTCCAAAAAATAGGGGTCAAACAAGCATGAGAATCCAAGGAAAATCGAAAAGATGAGGCTATTGCACAAGAGTATGGGTCTTATGAGAAGAAATTTTATTTTCACACCAAGATAAATGAGAAGATAGGGCATAAACTTTATAAAAATCCAGATCCAATATAAAAAGATAAAAACGGTTCCAAGACCATTAATGTAAGATTATGTCTAATACCATGCAATTCAACTATTAAAATATCCCATGACTATTAGGATATTAAATATATAATTAATATCATTTTAAATTACTTTATAAATGACTAAACAAGGCTTTAAACTCAATTTACATTAAATAAAACATAAGAGGGGTGAAACTAGAAAAACTAAGAAAAACTGGAAATGAGTCGCCGATGGGTGAGTCACCGATAGCAAGCCACTGATAGTGAGCCACCAACAACGAGTCACCAACACCGAGATACCAACGTTGGGTTACCGACACTGAGATACTGATGTGACCTACCAACGAATAACTCACCGATACCCAAAATCAGCAACATCCCGACTCACCGATTCCATGACTCATTGACGCACTGCCTCACCAATTCCCTAACTCACCGACGTCCTGACTCACCAATGCCCTGACTGACCGATGCCTTGAACTACTTATGGAATAACTATAAATTTGGAGAACTCTTGAAATTATCTACCATTGTCTCCCAAAACACCCCAAACATTTGATTTTGAAATAGTAATGGACCATGGAGGTCTAGGCCATTACATCAGATACCTCTCAAACTATTCACACCCTTGAGAATTTAAAACCAAACCTTGAAGAAAGAGGGGTCTGAAAAACCACCCCATAAGATACCTCTCAAGGATAAACCAACTCATTGGTGTGAAACATCAACATCCAAGAACACCTCCTCTAAGATTTTACAAACCAACAACAACAATACATAACACACAAGCACCAAAAGTCAAACTGCCATTTTCATATGAATCGGGGAATTCGTTCCCCCCATGTCAAGATAATATCCGTTTTGGTAGACACTGACTCACCCACATTGGTTTAATCACATTTGCATTAATGCATCTTTATTGGGGATCAAGTCCTCCCCTCCCCATATATGAGGAATTTATTGTATTCCACATAACAAGCAAACAACTCATCTCATAGAAAACAAAGTTCAATCATTACATCACAAGAAAAAACACATGGGAAAAACAAAAAAAACTCCGTGTACTAGGCACACATCTGTGTCTCTCGCTCCCAATTTCTCTCTTATAAGAAACTATGTCTCCACAACATGTGAACAAAGGGAATGGTCCTTCAACGCAACACCTTCTCCAAATGATCATGGATCTCCACTAGTTTCTCCATGAATGTTGTATCATCCTCGATATCCAACTCTCCCCAATCAATGACATGGGAGTCATCGTGAAGATACTGAAAAATATTAGAGATATGAAAGACATCATTGACCCTCCTCAACTGCAGTGGAAATGTGAGCAGATATTCCACCTTTCCAACTCACACCCACTCCTCGAAAGGTCTCATGAACTTTGGAGAAATTTTACTCCCTCTGTCGAACCTCCATTTCCATGTTGAGGGGAAAAGAGACCATGCATCACCTTTTCCTCTGAGTATCACCCTGGTTAAAGAGACCATGCATCACCTTTTCCTCTGAGTCTCCCCACTAAGACTCCTCGACCTTCTACCTTATATATGACTATACCATAATCTGAAATAGATGGCCTCTGCCACCATCCATTCATGCATCTAAGTGTAATGAATCCAACTCCTCCATTTCCCTCCAAGAATCTATAGATTCCTGAACCACTTCCTTCTGTGACTTCCTGCTCAAAGCATCGGCCAAAAAATTCCACTTTCGTGAGGTGTAGGAGATCTCAAAATCATAATCCTGGAGAAACTTCATCCAAATATAATGCCACAAGTTCAGGTCTCACTAGGAAAATATGGACCCCAAGCTCTTGTGATCCATGAAGAGAACGAAGCTCTCGCCAATGAGGTAATGTTGCCATAACTTTAGTGAAAAAATGAACAATGCTAGTTCCAGATCATGAGTGGCATAGTTACATTCATGGGGACGTAACTACCTATACCCATAGGAAATCACTCCCTATTTATGCATTAAAAAACACCCCAATCCTAGACAAGAAGCTTCACCAAAAAACTCGAACATCACCCCTTCCTCTAGAAGCCTATGCTTTGGAGCACTTACCAAATTCCCCTTCATATAGATGAATGCTTCCTGGAACTGCTCGCACAATACAAAATATTGTCCTATTCTAGTCAGATTCATCAACAGAGCTACTAATCAAAAGAAATCAGGTAAGAATGCCTTGTAGTAGCCTACAGGACCGATAAAACTATGAACCTCTACCTCATTTTTGGGTTCTTATCATGAAACAACTACCTTTACCTTCGATGAGTCCACTGATACACCCTGCTGAGACACCACATATCCAAGGAAGTGGACCTCTCATGTACAAAACTTACACTTGGATAGATTTCCATAGAGATGGTGGTGCTAAAGGACCTATAGAATAGTCCTAAGATGCTCACTATTATCCTCCTCTGAATATGAGTAGATTATGACTTCATCGATGAATACGATGAAGAACTAGTCCAGGAACTCACAAAATATGGAGTTCATAAATCCCATGTATTTGGACAGTGCATACGTAACATCGAACGACATAACCATGAACTCTAAGTGCCCATACATGCACCTGGATGCAGTCTTCAGGATTTCACCCTCATTCAACCTTTACTGGTGATACCCAAACCATAGATCAATCTTAGAGAACCAACCTGCTCCCCTCAGCTGGTTGAAAAGATCATATATTCTCAGTAGAAGGTAAAGATTCTTAACCATGACCTGATTTAATCTTTGGTAGTCTATGTAGATCCTCAGACCACCATCGAAATTCTTCTCAAATAATACCAGAGAACCCCAAATCAATGTATTGGGTCAGATGAAACCCTTCTTCATTAGATCATCAATCTGAATCTGCAACTACAGTAACTCAGAAGGTTCCATGCAATAAGGATCCATCGAGATCATATGAGAACCGGGATGTAAGTCTATCATGAACTCAATGTCACATCAATGGGGTAGAGTCACAAACTACTTGGGGGAAAAAATCAAGAAAATATTTGAAAAATCCTAGAACCTCCACCATCTCAGTACCCATCGATCCCACTGATATCTTGGAAAACAAGGAAAAAAGAGGATCCATGCACCTACTTACCATCTGATAGCACTGCCCGCCAATGAAATATACACATTGTACTTTCACATTTGAAAACAAAAATCGTCTTTGGAAGCAGTCGATAAGAGCATGGACCAAAAAAAACCTTTCAATGAAATGAATTACAATGTACAACTGCATCTATAGTAGAAATATATCCCCATTAGACTGATGCATCCCCAACACCAGTCAACATCTCTAACAAACATCATACAAGCTGGTATAACCTCTGACTAGTGTACTCAACACCAAGGGCATGAGAAGTCTCTCTATGTACAATTCTAGAGAATGGGCTAGACTGGGTGCAACAAAGGAGTGAAAAAATCCTTAATCAAACAAGGCGCAATCAAACATACTAAAAAAATGATCATATCATGAATGATTTTCGACCCTACTGGAACTACTACCTCGGGGAAATGAAACTGCCCAAAACCAACTCCTCTACCCCTCAGCTATCGACCACCTCCCCAAACTACCCCTGGTTGATGTCCCTAAGGAGAAACTTGAGGCCATCCTCCTCATGCACTGTTCACCCTTGCGGGAGCAAGGGCCTACTTTCCCTACTGCTGGAAAGGCCTCGTTGGAAACTGTTGCTGAGGAAAACACTAAACCTGGCCACATCCACCATACTGAGCTCAAGTCGGGCACTATACCTAGATGTTCCCACTACCTCCACAAGAAAAACACCTTGTTCCTAGGCTAGTTAGAAAAGGGAGAGGAATAGAGGGTCAGAACTGAAACTACTAGGGTCAGCTCCCTACTGGATGAAACCTTGAAGAGACTAATGATAGAGACTTAATGCTGAAGGCCTTTCCCCTTAATAAACTTAGTTGACTTCTATCTCATAGAAGAACTCTTCATGAGTGCATCCTTTATACTACTCCATCCTTCTTCTAATCCTCTAAGCCTGTCGATAGGGTGAAGGGAGTAACTTCATACTAAAGATAAGGATGTAGTTCCTCCTCTAAGTGCCTCACCCGAGACTCCTCATCAGGAAAAAGATCTAGAGAAAAATGTTAGAGATCCTTGAACTTGATCCCCAATTCCCTCATCGATAAAATCCCCTGATAGAGGTAGAGTAGCTCTTACCTCTTATTATCTTTCATCATGGAAGAAAGGAAATCCGCCCATAACTCCTTCTCAAAGTCATACTAGGTAATATCAGTCTCCTTCCCCTCCCCGAGGTAAAGAATACACCATTGACACGCTGATCCCCTCATCTGGTTCAATTCTAGAGGAAATGGATACTCTAGCAGAGCCCAAATCGAGTTGAAAGTGATCACTGGATCCTTGAGTGATATCTTCATCTCCATGTCGAGATAATTACCTTGTACTTTCCCAGAGTCTGCTGCTAGAAATAAAGAATCATCTTCTACCACTGATCATCCACCTCTAATATATTGACCCTCTCTCAGTCAATTGGGTTATATTGATGACCCTCCACTACTCGTACCACACGCGAGCAACGTATGAGAGCCATAATTGAAAGGAAAATAAGAAACTCCTAATTTTGAGTAGTATGAATTAATTTAGGATTCATTTTAAATCATTGTTTAATTTAATTTCCCAAAAATTCCCAAAAAAAAAACAAGAAAACAAGTCATCATGATGCATGCACCTTTCCTAGGGCCTCTACCCTGCAACCAGTGTAGCCTCACTTGGTCGTTCGGTAAGATCATACTCCTTGCATTAGATCATAGGGGGCCCTAAAATCCCATTTCCTAGCCGGTATTATCTAGACAATTTCACACACCAAGATAACCTAACATTGTTTCCCTACCAACCCATAAAATCCTCACTATTCGTAACTCCAAACTCCATCCTGTCACCCAACCATTGCCTTTGGTACCATTATATCATGACCCACCTTCTTCAAGATTAAGGTAGGGATAACAAAATTCAGAGACCTTCCTTCCTCAAGATGAAGGAGAGATAATGACCCCCCATGTCCTGCCTCTAATAGGCCCCTAGAGACCAACACTAAGGGTATATAAATGTCACAAAAATGGGAGGCATTACCCTTATTATTGTAACCAAGAATAAGAGACTGGATCTATCAACCTAAAACAACTCCAATACAAATATATATATAAAGAAACCAAAATCCACCCCACATGCATGTTTAAGTAACACTTCTATAGATATAAAGAAAACTACAAATTAAGTACCAAAATAAAACTAAGTAGCAATGAAAAAACTGTAACCAACATCTAAGATAGTAAGGTGCATCACGATCCACATACTCTCCTTAGAAACATGAAAACTATTTTATATACATAGGGTGAGAATACAAATATTCTCAGTAGGGAAAATCGAAGTCACCCGTAAAAAAATGGGGGAAACATACTAATGCCCATGTGAGAAGGCAATAAAAAACTTAAAATCACATAACAAGGTATACTATACACACCAATATCACTAAGGGATGATCACCAAATAATGCAAGTCAAGTAAAGTAAATAAGTAATCACATTGATATTTGGGTACCCCGCACCACTTGCCACTATTTAACTTCTCACACCTAATGGTGAATAACCTGACGCTACCATGCTCTTAAAAAGGCCCCTATTTCACAACCTTCCTGAATATACCTGAGCCACACACCACATCATATACTTCCCACAAAAACCTAGGCAACAACCACTACACATCTCACCCAAAAACACCCGGGCCTCATCCCGAAGACACATGGGGAACAAATGACCTCTCACATAGCCATTACCATATGTCTGGTTTTAAACCTCAAGTAATTACAACCCACCCAAAGAGTGTTAGTAGATCAATGCCTAGAAATGGGAGCAATTTAAAGTTAGCAACCAGCCATCCATCCTCCCACTAGGATGTCGGGAAAGACACCCTCCCCCATAACAATTGGGGTGTTCGACACATACTACTCAAAATAAGTGGGGTGCATATAGAAAACATAAGGAACTAAAATTTTATATATATAGGTAAAAAAACTCAACCCACTCAAAAAAACCTTTAATGCTACCCCTATATGCACATACCACCATGAAAAATGGTCACTTGAACACTGATTCACAACAAGAACCAACTCGAAACATACCCCCAACCAATTCATTTATCCAATTATCATTATGTATTATCAAATAATTAATTAATTTATTTCCATCCCTACCTGGGAAACTACCAAACACTACAAAAATTATAAGGTGAAACAACCATACCAACCACTTCCATGTCGAATAAAGAAAGAAACTACTAAAAACATTATTTAAAATTATCCCGCCCAATTATTTCTATCACAACCAAACTTAGTAGGCCTACTGCACAACAACACCACACCCAACACACCCATAAACATGAAATCATGACACAAACGAGTCCATCAGCCCCACTACCCAACCACTACCAAGATGCAGTCCCACTATATAACAAGTCCATCCATTATATAATCAATCAATACCCAACCTGATATTCCATCACACCTCTTACAACACCTCATACACAAATCCCACAACAACCACTACTAAACCACATATTCACTTCACACACATACCACACCATTCTCATAGAACCAACTACTCTTCCCACCCCTATACCCACAACCATGATACCAACCGTACCACCATATAACCCTAATAATGAAAAAACACAACAAGACCCACACAACACACATCCACACCAAAAAAAGTCGAGTTTATTTTGATTTAGCAAACAAACGTTATTTAATTCGACTTTGATAAATAGGCATGATCACAAATCAAGTTTGATCCTAGGGAATCCTTTTCATTTAACCAAGTATACATGATTAATCAAATTTAATATTTACATTCATTTCAAGAGAGGATAAATGATAAGCATGAAACATCATGGGTGAGCATGTAGACACCAAAAATGGCCATGATTTTCAGAGGGACAAAACCAATAAAATTCACATTACAGATCAAAGATAACAGATAAAAGAAAGAGATCATAAAATCTTCCCCATCCCCATTTATTCCTTCCTATTATCTTCTTTAAATTGGATTCAGCTGTATTTACAAGTGGACATATGTACACCCACCCTTCATAATTCATAATTAAAGGAGAGACAAAGAAAATACCTACCTGAAACAATAGGTGACCAAAACTCCTCTTTATGCCAAAATTGGGGGGTCGCACGAGTAGGAGACTCCAAGAAAAAATGAACAGGGGGGTATATCATAGGAGTAAGACTCGTCTGGGAAGAAATATTCTCCACACACCAAGATAAAATAGAAGAGAGGACCTCAGAATTAGAAAAATACAGATCCTATATCAAGGGAAGGAAACGATTCCAAGTCCATTAATGCTGTATTGTGTCTAATACCATGCATTTTGATAATTTAAAAGTCCCAAGAGCGTCAGTATATTAAATATATAATTAATATATTTTTAAAATCCTTTAGAAACTCCCAAACAAGGGTTTAAACTCAATTTACCTCAAATAAAATATATGAGGGGTGAAGCTGGGAAAACTGGGAAAAAATGGATGTGAGTCACTGATGGGTGAGTCATAGATATCAAGCTGCCAACAGTGAGCCACCGATATTGAGCCATCGATAGTGAGCCATTGACGTCCTAACTCACTGATGCCTCGACTCACCAACTACCTGAATCACTGATTCCATGACTCACTGGCGACTCGACCTACCGATGAAAAAACTGTAAATTTGGAAAACTCTTGTAATGAGATATTGTTGCCTCCCAAAACACCCAAAATAATGGATTTTGAAAAAGTGATGGACCACATAGGCCTTATACATTACAAATGTAGTGATTGAATAAATAAGTAGAGGAAGAGAATCCCTTACTTGAGAGGTTTCTTCTAATAGCTTTTGAGAAGATTCTTAAGAGCATGAGAAAACCTTTAGAGGGATTTATAGAGGGATAAAGAGAGTTAAGTCCTGCTCAATTATTTTTTAGTGAAGATGAATTTAAGTATTAGAGGGTATTTATAGTATAAGAGAGGGAAATTATTTCTTTATTTCTAATCATGGATTCTGGACTCTATGTATAAAAATCATCAACAACACAAAACATCCCATGGTTTTTTCTCATTGTTTTAGACAAATAATAGTAGTTTACAATGTTTTATTTGGTTTAGAATCCAATTCACTAAAATAATTCTATTCCTGATCTGGAATTGAATCATATCCACAAATATTTTTTTTAAACCTTAAAATATAATACATGGTTCAGAGGATTTATTATAGGTTTATAAAGTTAATTAAATAACTTAAAAAAATATTTAAAATAGAAAACCTATTTTTGATAATTTATTAATTTTATATTATTTATTACACCACTTTTGTCCTATTATGACGAAATAATACATACCTTATTTAATTTTTAACCAAAAATTCAGTTGTCTCAAAAAATTATGAAAAAATCACTATTGGCTAATTGAAAAAATAATAATTTTAAAAAATATATTTATTTTTTGACTTTTTTTCTAAATATTTCAATTTACATTTATAAATAAAAATCCTTATTTATTAAAAAATAATAGTTTTGAAGATGAAAATAACATTTTAACCCTTATAAAAATCACACGGGACTTTATTAATTATTATTATTATTTATATTTTAATAAATATAATTTAATTATACTCTTATGAATATAAAATTTATGTCAAAACTCTTGGATTTATCAAAAAAAGTGTTTTAATTTAAATAATATGTTTCTCAAAAATAATATTCTGGTTTCTTTATATCAAAATATAATATTTATCAAACCCGTTATATTACCATGTATATATAAAAGTAATATTGAATATGGATCAAGATAATCCTTATTAATTTTAAAAATTAAATATAAAAATTCATATTACAAGGTTCTAGATACATAACTTTTTATTAAACCAACATACACCCGAAGGGCAAGGTTTGTGATAATAGTTTTTCTTAGGGTGGGTCGGTGAATACAGTTTGGTTGGTGATATCTATATGCCTGAAAATATCCCATAAACAGTTTTCTTGATTTTAAATTGCTGGATCTTATCTTGGGATTGGTCATAGAAAAATCCAAGTTATGAAATCTCCCTTATAAGCTCTCAAAAACGGGCTTCATTGGGTAAGATGCAACTAGTCTAGGATATCATCACCTCTTCCTTATTTGTCAATTAGATTTTATTATAACCCTTTATATATAATAATTTTAACAACCACTTTAGAATAGATATATTAACAAAAAGTTTGATGATTAATGGTCTTTAAAGTAGGACATACATATTATGGATCTATTTTATAACGGTCAAAAATAACAAATTAAATATAGTGCATCTGTTTTCTTAAACTACATTACATAATAAGAAATTTGATTATTGAGAGGGGAACTTAATTTATAATATTCTAGGAAATTACAGTTAAAACCTATTAATCGAACTAGAGAGTATTAATAGGATTAAACAAATTATTGAATTTATATATATAGATAAATATAAAGGTCATTTTATACAAATTTATTTAGTTAATTTTTTATCTTAAAAATATATTTTACTTAAAACAATATTTTTATGTGTTGTAAAAGAAAAATAAGTATATTAATGATTAATATTGATATTGATAAAATATCATATTAATTGATTAATAGAAATATAATTAATGTTTTATAGAAATTATGAACATGAACAAATAGTTTTTAAAAAATTCATTTTTCTATAAAAAAATTTTTCATTATATTTTATAATTCTATTTAAAGGTAAAATTCCTAAATTTTAGGAAATTAATTATGAAAAATAGACCTAATTTCTAGATTTATCATGAAAATATTATTTTATGATATTTATTTTATATTTTTCTGATATGATTTTTTAGTTGAATAGTTTAAAATATTGTTTTTATAAATACCATAAATTTTATGAAATTATTAGTATACAAGTATGATATAGAAAAGTTTAAAATCATTATAAATAAAAAATATTTATTTTATAAAATATATCATAAATAAAATAATATTTATTTTATTTTACAAACTTATGTTAGATATCTTTGAACTTAAGTTATATTATTCTCGAAAACTGTTTTTAATACATTATACATTTATTATTTTAAAATTATTTTTTTATCATTTTTTAAAAGTGAAACTAATAACATGTATTTAAAATATTTAATTATAAGTTCCAAATTATTTAATAGGGTCCATTTTACTATTAGTCATAAATAATTAATTACTTAGGTAAAAACTAGTTACCCTCGTAAAAGCTAAAAAGGAAAAAAGGGTTAACCAAAGGGAAAAAAGGATATCATGTTAAAAACATATTTATATTTTGTTTTGTTTTTATAAATAAAAAATTATCTACACTCTATTATTTTACATTTTGGAGTCTTCATGACTTTTGAAACTTGTTCTGTATTTATAATAAGATGAAATTTTATAAAAATTCCATTCTCAGCACTTATAAAATGGGCCTCCCACAACCCCTTCAAAAACAGTAAAGATATTTATTTTTCATATTGAAAACATACTTATTTACTTCCTATAGAATAAAATTTCACTTTATTAATTTTCTTAACAAAATATTTTGGCATAAGTCCTACTATTCCAAGTAATCCTCCAAGGGAGGCTCAAAGTGCTCAATGTAAGTACTAACATTTACCTGACATTAAATATTTTTTTATCTTACACTTTTGAATCAATTATTCTAAATATTATTTTATTAATTTAGTATTATATTTAATTTTGTTTTTTTCATAAAAATTAACCACCTTCCCCCTTTTCTCTTAAGGAAAAAAAAAACAACATTCGTGTGTATGTAAAGACTACTACCTCTATGAAGCATCATGTTTCATTTTACTTAAACACTTTACATGAATGGTATGAATGTGAAATATAATAAATAATTATTATATTTATATAATGATTTATATTATAAAATGATAAAATGTATTATAAATTTCTCCCATTATATAGAAAATGAAATCATCATCCGTGCATATGTGTGGACTATTGTGTCTAAAAAAAGTGCTTTCTATTTTTCATCACTGAAATTCATGGATGGTCATGAAAATTGGTATAATAAATAAATATGATGTTTATGAATTTGTAATATTTTTTTAAAACTTATTAAAAATGTTATCAATAAACTATCATTGAAAATTGAACCATCTAAAACAAGCATAATAAGAGGAAAAATAATTTATTCATACTATGTAATAGTTTCATATCCATTACCTATTCATATAAATCTCTTTAATTATGATTTATAATTTTAATTAAACATAAATAAATATCATTATACCTCTAGAATAATTATATTACAACTAAATCACTTCTTAATCATCCCTTAATTATTGTATGTTCTTGTTTGGGTTTGTCTAACATCCTACTTGAACAATGCTATAAAAAAATATCATAGATAATTATGACCAATTGATTTCTAATAATATATGATATATATAATTAATAATTTTTTTATTTTGGTTATATAATTATAAAATTAATATTAAACTAATTAATTAAGATACCATCATATGTTCGTTAAAAATCACCGAAACATACTCATCGTCGATCTCATCTTTAGAGATGAAAACCAAAACTCCTAGAGAATGAACATATAGAATTATAAATAATTATAAATAATAAATTATAGCATCTTTTATTATTTGTGAATTATTTACATTATGATAAGAGTGATGAACATCACCGCTATTATGAAACTCATTCAAAACAATCAACATTAGTCACACCCAATATCAAAAATAGATAATAACTAGAAAATATTGATGTAGATAACAATTATAAATTAATTTTATAAAAGGATATAGATTTGTATAAGGTATATAAATAGGTTATTAAGATAGTTATTTTTTTATATAAGAGATTCAAGTGATTTAGATGTCATAAACCATCCCGAATACCCTAGTACCCTGATAACCTGAGAAGAAACTAACATGACCTAAAGGGTGATCTTGATCCCCACAGGTTGGAGACTAGAACTTGGAATTATACAAGATAAAAAAAGGAATAAAGTTTCCACAAAATAGATGAATATAATAGATAAAAAATATGTATGCTTGAAACTCAAAAGGGAGAACGTTCCTGAAACCAAATAGGTTTATCGAAACGCACAACAATAAATCATCAAAGTACTCCAAAACTGAAAAGATAAAATTAGCATCCCAAAGAACAAATTACTCTAAGACTAAAGGATCAAGAACATAAACCTCCTCTAAGAGGCGCTTTCCCTTTTCCCAGACCTGGTAAAAGGAAATCTCCCAAAGTTTGAAGGTAAAGGTTTTGTGTGCGATAGAAAATCCTAATAGGGTATCACCTAGTGTTCAATAATAGATTCCTTAGAAATAAACCAAATCATTATTCCAATTTAAATAAATTAGGTCCTGTACATACATACAAATATTAAAAACAAAAGATGATTTCATTTCAAAATTATGGAAAAAGTTGCATACATGTATTAGATAAATATTTAATATAATTAGTTTCTATAAATCAATTAAATGAATAAATAAACTTCATAATCAATGGAATATATCTTAAAAAATCAAAATAAGCACGATAGTCATATTCCTTATGGCACAACAGTTTCTAGTTATAGTAATGTCATGAAACTCTTATAAGTGATCATGGAAATATGTTTACACACATCCCTCAGGCTTAGGCCAAAGATGACTCATCCCCATCTCATCGAGGAAAAGATATTCCTAACTCGTTTTTTGTTATAGTTTTCAACATCAATCTATTTCTAGGAAATTAACATCCTAGCATTATTGTCCTAAATAATCCATTAACTGTCCAGGATCACATGTGCTGAATAAATCAATAGAAAAAGGAAAATCATTTCATTTCAAATCCATAATCATTCAAAATTCAATTTCACACTTTTCCTTTTCAAAATGCCAATTCACTTTCAAAACCAAAACATGTGTGTTTTTCATAAATTCACTTCATTGAAATAAAAAACCAATCATTGGTTTTAATCAATTAAATATGAGCCATTTTTAAAATCAATTCTCAAATCACTTCACAAATTCCATTAATTTCAAAATACACCTCAAATTCCAATACCATTGGAATGGATGGTTTTCACTAAAATCCCATGCCAATTCAAATCCAAATTCCAATTCACATAAAGTTTTTTTTTCACAAATAAATTTAAATCAATTTCCAACAATAATAAATTCAAGGTTTAATCAAATAAACAATCTTAAACGGAACCAGATACCCCTATCAAATAGATCACGTATCAAAAACACCGAAAAAGGTATTTTCCAATGAAAAAAGTTGTCTAGAGAGGTCTAGAAAAAAAATAGAGTCTAGATTAAATTAAAAAAATTTAGATGCATCAAAAACATGAAAATATAACACTTACTAGGGAGGATATAAAGAGAGAGTGGGATAGAACACACGAGAGGAGATTCACTTACCAGAGAGGGATCAAATGAGATCTTCCATACTTTGATCCACCAAGGAATGGGTTTAAAGGATCCAGAATGGGTTCTTAAGAGGTTTTAAAACCTAATAAATTTACTTATGTGAAGTTAGGGTCAATAGAAGGCTTAAAAATGGATTTTTTAATTTTAAATAAATTTTTGTAATTAAAACTTCCTTCACGCAAGATTAGCTTGGTAGGGTTGCATGGTTAGTGAAATCATGCACCGTAACCATGCAACCTTATATTAGGGTACATGTTTTATACTAGGTGGGTGAATGGTTTGTAAACCATTCACTAATTATAAAAACTCTCACAATACAAGGATACATGGTTTGCACTATAGGGGTTCAAAATTTTGGAAAACCATGCACTGACTGTTCACAACCCATAAACTACAAATATTTTTCCAACTTTTACCTGAAACTACCCTAGAAAATTCCACACCAAATAATGATCAAAATAATGGTTTAGAAATACCTAAAAACTATTAATATGATGTTACAATATCCCCACCATAGAAAATTTCTATCCCCATAAATCCTATCAAGAATTTTCCATATCAAAAAGATGAGGCCAATGCTCTCTCATTAGTGACTCATGTTCCCAAGTCTCATGTGAATGAGAACGATGATTCCATAGAACACAGGTCAAATGTATGATCTTACCATGAAGTAAATTTGTCTTAGAATCCATAATCTAGACTGGATGCTCAGTCACGGATAAATTAGGCTCAACATCAAGATCCTCCTAGCTCAAGACATGTGATGGGTTAGAAAGATACTTCTATAGTTGAGATAAAAAGAAAATTTTATGTATTGAAATTAACTATAGAGAAAATTATAAATGGAAAGAAACTTTCCACACCTTCTCAATAAACTCAAAGGGTCCCAAAAAAGTGGAGTAAGCTTCCCTAGAACCCCAAGCCATCTATGAATTAAATGAGGTGAAAATTTCAAAAAAACCTAGCCACCTACTGAAAATTTGAATTGTCTATGACGACAATTAGTGTAATATTTATATCGGTATTGAATTGTCAACATTATATGACAAATCTAATGAATTTTTTCTTAAATATTCTGGACTAAGATCGATCCATCCAAGGAACTTTCACTAGTATTCATCCAACACAATAGAGATTTATAAGTCTAACTATAAAGGACTCAAAAGGATCCATTCTGATCATGGACTAGTATCTATTACTACAAGTGAACTCAACTACTCCCAAATGGTCATCCCAAGCTCCACCAAAATTGAGGACTTAGGAACAAAGAATATATTCAATAATCTATATAAATATCCCTTTCTATCCATACTTGTATGGATGGTATGCTATACTTAAGCATACCTAATATACCAATTCTTCCTAGTGGCCTCTCCAAAAGTGAGAAGTAAAACATGGATCTCTATCAGAGACAATAGTGGATAAAACTACATGAAAATGAAAAATATATTTCAAACATAAATTTCCCAATTCCTAAAATTTTGTTGTATCATGAATGGGTATAAAGTGAGATGATTTTTTTATCCTATCGATCAAACCCCATATTGTTTTCCTATTTCTTTGGGTACATGGAAAACCAACCAAAAAGTCCATAAAAATATCTTCACACTTCCAACTTGGTACTGGAAGTGGATGAAGAAAAATTTAAGGTATATAGTGCTTAGCCTTGAATAATTTACAAGTATAATAGTGAGGAAAAAAACTTGCAATGCCCCATCTCATACATGAACATTAGAATCAACACCACATATCATAAAATATATTTGTGGTTCCTGGGTGCACTCCCCACTAGGAATTATGGAAATACCCCATCATAATTTTTCTCATCAAAAAGTTACAACATACTAGTTCCAAAAACATATAATACCCTCCCTTGAGAATGAATGATCCCTAATGATCTCTCCACCATAAAGAGAGTCTCTAATTCCATAGAACTCATCATCACACCACCATTCCTAAAGAATAGTCTTGAGAAGAGTGAAGGTCAACTGAACACTCTCTAGGAAAAACTAATCCCCTATTTCTTGGATTCCTAAATGAAACTATGAAAAAATATCTATCAAGTTCAAATCTTATGATGGTTCATTCACAGCTCGGGTTGGATGTTTCCTGATCAAAGAATCAATAATGACATTCCCTTTCACTGTGGTATAAAAAATGTCTAAATCAAAACATTAAAGGTACTCTACCCAATGCCTATAGTGGAGATTCAATTTTTTTGAGAGAAGATATAAATCAATATTTTTTGGTCAGAAAAAATGGTAAACCATTCTAAAAAAGGTAATGTTTCCAACTCTAAAGTGCAGGAATCATAGCTGTGAATTCAAGGTCATGGGTTGGAAAATTATTCTTGCGTGGCCTATGATGATGAGAGAAATATTCTACCACATGATCAACCTATAAAAGAACAGAAATCAAACATGAACTTGATGTGTCATAAAAGACCACACTACCTTGTTTGTATCTAAAAGATGAAACACTAGTGTAGAAGTCAAATGATATTTAATCACAACAAAATAACAATGACATTCATCATCCCAAGAAAAAATTCTCCCATTTATAATTGAGAGGGGTCATCAGAGATTCCAAATTCAAGAAATACTTTATGTACCATTGATAATACCCAGCTAAACCCAATATGATCTAAATCTTGAAAACATTACATGGTTTCTCCTAGGCCATAAGAACATCCATATTATCAAGATAAACTAAGAAACCATCTTTTGAGACCATGTGTCCCAAAAAATTCATTTCTTTAATCTAGAAATCACATTTTGATAGATCTTCATAAAGTCAGTGGCTTCCCAATAATTCCAAAACTGCTCTCAGATGACACACATGATCCTCCATGGACTTAGAGTAAACCAGAATTTCACCCATAAAGACAACCACAAACATATCAAGATACTCATGGAAGATCCTATTTATAAAATCAAAAAATACTGCATGATCATTGGTTAGACCAAATGACATTAAAAGGTACTCATAATGGCCATAATTTTTCTAGAAGGCAGTTTTCAGAATGTTAGATTCTTTTATTCTCAATTGGTGATAACCAGATTGAAGATCAATCTTCATGAACCACTTATCCCTTTTCCACTGTTCAAACAGATCATTTATCCAAGTAAATGGATAATTTATCTTTATCATAACTTTGTTGAGTTTTTGGGAATTAACACATAGGATAAGTGTTTGATCAGATTTCTTAATAAATAGAATAAGCACCACTCAAGTTGACACACTCAGGAATATAAATAATTTATAAAATTAGTCTTATAATATTTCATTTTAGCTGGTTTTATGTGGTAAGAAGGTGTACATACTAGTTTATTACTAGACAACAAATCAATAGTGAAATATAACTATATTACTTGCAGAAAACTAGATAAATTAGAGGTAAAAACATCAAGAAACTCGATTAAAATTGAAGGGAGATCATCACTGAAATATTTCTTCTCTAGATCAAAAGAAAACACTAATATAAATTTCGTCGACTATGGATAATAATGTACAACTCTAATAAACCTCGGGTGTATTCTCTCTAAAATATATGGAACACCCCATGGAGCATGGGAAATGAGACCCATTAAAGATTACAATAAATTTGGGTCTTATTAGCAATGAGCTATAAGAATGAATTCAAGAGGTTTCATGATGAGAACTATAAAATACCAATTAATCTTGATATATAATAAATAGAAGACACAAGATAGACAATATAGACCTTATTCTATCTTATTTTTGAGGGGCATATTAATATATATCACAAAAGACAAAATTTCCATAGGAATATTATATAGGTTCATAGTATGAGTTGATATGAATGAATGAGATGAACCAATATCAAGTAAAGAAATCCATAAAGATGAATCCATAGTGATTGTACCTCTCAAAACCACTGGACCCTTGTCAGCTTCCTCTAGAGGCTCTTCCACTACATGAGGAAGCTTTGTTTTGGATGCTTGTGGTTATAATCCATTCATTCATAAAGAATTTAATTGCATAATAATAATTTTAGGTGCTGATGATCCCATGACACTCTATAGAGATGAAAAGATATAATATAACTTCTACAAGTGAACCTGATCATCCACATGAACTACATATCTTGTGTGCCTTAGTGAAAACTAGTTTCAAGTGCCCAATCATACAAAACTGGTAGAAAGTCAAAGTTCCTCTTCCAGGAATTGGTGGAGGTCTTGAAAAATCCTACTATCAAGATCCACTATGAGACTCATCACACTTCCTCTTTCCTTTATGGGAACTCATAGAACTACCACTATAAGAAAATGGATCTCATGTTAACCCTGATTTACCAACCACTTCAATGTAAACCATCAATTCCCATTCCTAGAACGTTAGCATAAGAAGATATATTTATCTAGAAAACTTGAAAATTAATATTAGTTTAAAATAATATCTTGAACCATCTAGTCTTTATCTTCTCATTTGATAATATATTAGGTGAAAACTTCATAAGTTCAGTAAAGCGATTTTCATAATCTGTCACAGTCCTATCAGCCTTCTTGAGTTTTAAAAACTCCATAGCCTTAACCAACACTATACGATCAAGATATAATTGATCAGTGAAGATAAATTTTATTTTATTCCACTCTAAACCCTCATGATTCATCTCTATAACCATAAAGTCCCACCATATTCTTTTGGGTCCTTCCAGCTTAATGGTAACTCACTTTACATTAATAGCTTTTATAATTTCTAAAAAATCATAAAGAAGCTAAATATTTCTCAACCAGTACTTAGCCTCTTGAGGATAATTATATCCTTGGAAAGAAGGTGGTTTCTAAGAAAGAACCATTGATTATGATATTTGTATTTATCACTCTAAGGTTCCACAACTGGATCCTAATAGGGAACGAGTGCAGGTTCCTTTCTTAGAGCTTCGATAGCACGTACAATAATATCTACAAGATTATGGTCCGTGGGAGGATTTTCTCACTATGGCTCACTAGAAGATTCCTCCTAGAGCCTATTCTAATGTATTCTAAGAGGAATGATTCTACACAACATCATTAAACAAAATTAAATACATAAAATTATTACTCAAATTAATAACAAAAAAAGAGCAATGGGGAAATTAATTTCACCAAATAAGATAACAAGGTTTTTATTTCAAACTAACCAAATCAAAATCAAGTAAAATACTAGAAATAGATCAAATTATTCATCATGATGCCTTTCTTAAACCACCAATGGTTAATTAAGGCTCATTACGAAAACAGATGGCTAGAAACACACTCAAAAATACCTTTTAAGCCCTAAAAAGATATCAAAAATTGTATACCAACATCAAGAAAATATGCTTAACCTGTACCTCTGATAATACTCTATCACGAACTAGCCTAGATACCGTGATACCCTAATACCTGAGATGGAACTAACATGACACTAATGGAATTCCTAATACCCATGGGCTGGAGACTAGCACCTGATATCATACAAGATAAAAGAGGGAACAATTTTCCACATTACAATGGAAGATAATAGATACAAATCAGTATCCTAAAAAAATCCATAGGTAGAATGTACTAGAAATGAAAAAGGTATGTCATAATCCAAAATAGTACATCATTAATATATGCAAAAATAGAAAATATAAAATCAACGTCCCAAAGAAAACATCACTCCAAGACCAAAGGATCAAGTGCATCCACTTCCTCCAAGAGGTGCTTTCCCTTTTCTATAACATGGAAGAGACAAGCATACAAACTCTAAAAGGAAAAGGTAGGGTGTGAGCTAAAAATCCTAGTAGGGTTTCACCAAGTTTTACATAATAGATTCCATATAAATATATTAAATCATGCTTTAAATTTAAATAAAACAAAGAATGGAAATAAATATACATATTTAAAAAAAATCATTTTTTTATTTCAAAATTATATTAATCATTTCATACATGTCTTAAATAAACAGTTTATATAAACAGTTTATATTAATCAATTGAAATGAATAAAACCGTTTCATAATCAATGATGTATATCTCAGAACAATCTCAATAAGCACCATGGTAATATTTCCTATGCTATGATATTTTCTAGGTATATTATCTTCACACATATCATATCATCTATTATGAAAATATGTGTACACATGTCCCTCAGTATTATAAAAATATGACTCATCAATATCCCATTGTGGAAAAGATCTATATGAATAGGTTTTTGTTTGATTTTTCATTATCAATATCTTGCAAGTGAATTACCATCCTACTGTTCTTGTCCCAAATAACACACTAACTACCTAGGATAGCATGTAATCAATCAATACATAGAGAAAGGGAAAATAATTTCACTTCAAATCAATCATAATTTAAAATTCAATTGGCCAACTTTCCTTTTCAAAATTCTAATTCACTTTCAAATCCAAAACATAGAATTTTTTATAAATTCATGAATTTTTAATGAAAAAACAATATTATTTTTTCACCAATTCAATTTAATACATTTTCTAAAATTGATTCCAAAATTACTTCATAAATTCCATCAATTTCAGAATACGCCTCAAATTCCAATTCCATTGGAATTGGGGAGTTTTCCAAAAATTTTATTCCAATTCAAATTCAAATTCCAATTCTCATAAAAATGGTTTTTCAAAAATCAATTGAAATAAATTTCAAACAAAAATAAATTCAAGGTTTAATCAAATGAATAATCTTAAATGGAACCACCTACATTTATCACAGATATTACATATCAACAACACTCAAAATAAAAATTTCCAATGAAGAACGAAAAAATAGAGATATAGAAATTAAAACTTGAATTAGGATTTAATCAAATGGACTTATATGCATAAAAAGAATGACAATATAAAACATACTTGGTAGGATAGAAAGATAGATATGAATAGATCACATGAGAGGATATTTACTTACAAGAGAGGGATCAAATGAGACCCGATACACTTTGATCTACCAAGGAATGGGTTTTTAAGAGACAAAATGAGATTTTTATAGCCTTAATAACCTATTAAATTAACTTAGGTTGAGTTAGGGTTAATAAGAGAATTAAATAGGGGTTTGGGAAATTTTCAATAAAATTTCAAAATTAAAATTTCTCGCACACATGGTTTTCTGGGATGGGACGCATGGTTTGAGAAACTGTGCACCCTAACCATGTTCCCCTATACTAGGGTTAATGGTTTCTACTATGTAAGAACATGGTTTTTCCAATTGTTTTCCAACTGTAAAATCCCTCACTATCTAGGGTTTCATAGTTTTCACTAGAGGGTCACACAGTTTGGGAAAACCATGCACCAACTATGTATAACCTAGAAACTTCTAAATTTTTTCTAAATTTCACCTCTAACAACCCCACACAAGTCATACAAAAATAAATATAAAAATTAGTTTCTAGGAATACTTGATAACCATTAAATTACTATTATATTAGTGGAATTCATTAATTAAGATAAAGGGATTTTTTGTCTGAAATTTAATTTCTTAAGACATATTTTTTTAGCACCATGACATCATTAATATGGTGTAAATATTTATCAATGAATTTATTTTTATATATTAATTTAATTTATGTTGTTTTAATATGAATATCATGTTCTATTTTTAAATGGTATTTGAATCAAAAGATACCAATTCTATAAGGGGTTTTGTTAACTCAAATCACTTCGTTGATTTGTAATGCTTGTTCTTGAACTCCTTTATTCCAAGATTGGTTTCTTAAACCATAATATTTTATTTCATTATACTTTCTCTTCATCTCTAGGTATAATTAATTTTTTAATTCCTTAATTTTACCATTATTAATTTATTCTATAAAAAGTATGTCTGTATTGATAATAATTCTAATCCTTTTTGACAAAAATTTCCTCTCTTAGTCCATATTTTATTTCCCACTAGTGTTATCCATTATATTTTGAAATGAAATTGTTTATTATTTCATGTGAATTTCATATTTTCCTACCAATATTTTCAAAAATATTTTTAATCCGTTTTTGATATGGTATTTCAATAAAGATATTTTAAATTGTTAAAATATTTTTCCATCCATGATTATTTGTTTTATCTTTCAATCCATATCTCCATGGGATATTCTTTATTTATTTTTAAATGATACATTATTGAAGGTTTGTTGTTTTTTAAAATAAATTGTTTTAGATATTTGAGAATTATTTTTTAAAGTTACACATAACTACATCTTTTATGATAAATTTAATTTTTTTTTTCTAAAATCGTTTTTTAGGTTTTTTGTGTGAACACATTTTTTTATTTCCACAACCATTCCTTTCAATGGATATTCCTATCCATGTTTTAAAATTAATTTCCAAATAAACATAAATTTTAATGATTTTAAAATAAAAAGTGGTATTTACTCATAATTTTCAAATTTTTTTACCCAATGATCTTGAAAAGGTATTTTCTGTCCATGTCAACATCATCTATTAGTTCTTATGATATTCCCTTGTGATAACATCCCCTTTTTTCTTTGTATATATTGTGATCATGTTTTGTGTTATCATATAACCCATTTCCTTCTTAGGTTAATATTATTTGATGAAATCATGTATAATTTACTTATATGTCACACATAATGTTAGACATATTAATGGTTCACATTGATAGCACTCCAATGCATTTGGTAAATATTTAATATCTTGATATGACATGTTTATGATACATTGGATGTAACATCCCAAGTAATTATAAAATAATATTTTTTTCATAATTATTAGTATTTATAAATTAGATATTACCTTAAAGGGTATTCTATGTACAATAGTATACCTAACAAACAATACTGGGTTTCTCCAAAATATTACATTGCATGCAAGACTGAGTTATACCAAAAAATAATATACTGTTAATATTATTATTTTAAGTGGTAGTTATCACCTAGCCGTTGTATTGGTGGGAATGAATATAAATAACTATATTATGTTTACACATATTTAATAAATGTTTTTACAATCATCCAATAATTTTTTCTAGGATTTAAATAAGAATAAAAATCTAATTTTAGGCATAAAAAGATCTAATATTCTTTAAAAGGCTGTTTTACCACCTTTTGATGGAGAACCCATTTGAAATATAGTTTTTTTCTCTTTTATAAATTGGATTTGAAAAAATAAACTTATTATTTATAATTATAGTATTAAAATTTACTTTGGTTCAATTTTTTGTATTTTTAAGGAAAGTTTCATTTCTTGAGGAAAAGTGAAAAATACTATGTTGTATTTAAAAACTATTATTGTTTAAAAAATTATTATACATTAAACTAAATTTAAATGTCACAATAGATCAATAATATATGTATTAATCCAATTTAAGTTATTGGAATAATTTTTATATATTTAAATTACATATAAAAACTTATTTAAATTTTGATCATCACTTTTACCCGCCATCTTGCCACATTTGTGGGATTAATGTTAAAATTAATTTAACCACTTATGTGAATTTAATTTTGAATATATATATATATATATATATGGTTTTAATTAGTATGAAAATTATTATCTAATAGGATCAAATTAATTTTTTGGTGAATAGTAAATTTAGTATTTTATTTACCACAGTTAAGGGTAAATCAAGTAATAAAAAGTAAAAATAACATTATAATATTATAAAATTACCCTAACACTTATCCTAATTTAATTGGATGGGTGTATGTCAACCAAAACCAACCTTACTCAAAAATTATAACCTTATTAATATACTTGGGTAAGAATATGACATCTGTTAAATTTTATTTAAAGATTAGTTAAAAATGTCATACTTATATTTTTAATAAGTAAATAATTTTTAATATAGGGTTATATAGAAGATAAATTTGAATATAAATATTAATTTTATATCTAAAATGTTTATCTACATCATGATAAATTTTTTATAATTCTTAGACATTAATTATTTAAAATTAATTATGACACAATGATGATGCAGTAATTGATTTATTAAAGGAAGAATCAAATAAATGATATTAATAATATTAAAATACATATAATTTAAAATATTTGATTTTATACACTAATTTTATGGATGATTTGGAAATTTTAGGGATGATTTAATGTAGCTTTCTTGAAGTAATCACGTTATGATTTTTCAAAAAGTCAACTGATGAATAGTGTCAAAATTGACATAATTCCTATATTAAAATATAAAATATTTAATTAAATGTTATACAATTTATAAAAACATAACATTCATAAAAAAATGTTATAAGTCAATAAATATCATTAATTACTCATTAAAGTTTCATTTTTCATGTTATGGTAATTATATTAACCCTCAAAGTGTAAATTATTTGATAAAATGATAAGAGTTAAAAGGTTTAAAACCAAAAGATAAGGATAAAAAAAATAAAAAAAACTTGTATAATTTAAATTGGATAGATTTAATTCTACCCTAAATCATCATTTATCGAAATAATTTTCTTGGAACCATTTGTAATATAAACTTAATTTACATTAATTTAATATTTTTAATAATTCCAAAAGTGCCCCTACCCTCTCTTATAAAAGAGAACCAATTCATATCTATTAGTTACACTTAAAAAACAATTTGGTTCATAAAATATCTACCCAAAATAATTACTATAATACCTCCCCACATTTTTGAGGCCATAGTTTAAGTGGAGACCCTCTTTATAGGTTTTAAGGTGTTAGTCAATGGTGATCATCTAAATAAAAGGTACCATTTTTAATTAAGTGTTTTTATTTTATTTATTATTCATAATTCTTACAATATCCTTTATCCATCATGAAATAATAAATCCATTATCCTCAATATACTATTATTTTATTATGTTAATATCAGCACCTAAGTCCATCTCTAATTCCATCAAATGGGAAATGGATTAATCATTCATGCGTGCGTGTGAATGATCACCTCCATGAACCGATATAATTCATTTTCCATAACCATCTCTCAAGATTAGTTATAATGATGGAATTAGTGATCATATGTGATATTAATGAAATATTTATCAATATTAGAGAATAATATATCAATTATGTTTTTTTACTTTCCATGCACATAAAACTGATAATGTTGTTCAGGCGTACGTGCGAACTATCACCTCCACGAAGTAATGTGATTCGTTTTTAATCACCACATCACTTGGATAATATATATAAGTATATTTAAATTATTAATATGTTATTAATGATATTATTATCATTTTGTGATGATAAAATAATGCATACCTTCTTTCTAAAATGATCATTGAAAAATTGAAACATTATTCATGCATATGTATGGATTACCATCTCCATGATTGTAATGTAGTTCATTTTTCATAACCAAAATTTATGGTTTTATTTAGAAGTATAATTTATGTATAAAATTGATTATTATTTCCTGAATATTATTCTAGATATGATGTACTAATGACCACTTTGACTATTGATAGCATACCAAAGGAATTTTGCACTCAAGTAATGAATATCATCAAAACGTACAACATGAACTTAAATAATAAATTAATTGTTTTAACATGGTAATAAAAGATATAAAAGGAATAATAAAAATGAAAAAGGTTCTCAATCAAGTATAAATTAACCCAAGTTTTTTATTTAAGAATATAATTAACATACGAGACCAATGAGACTCGATGTAAGGTACTTTATCTCAATATCCTTTCATTGAGGTATATTTTGATGTTATACACCACCTTATTTTATAAGGTGTATAATCAAACCATTTGACTTTTAATTTCGTTATAAGGTTTTCAAAATGAATCTTTTTATATGAATTGTTTTACTTTCTTTAAAAAATTCCAAAGGAATGTTTTTTAATATATATGACGAAAATGACTTCTCCCCCATAGTAAACGTTATTTGATATTTGGATTCCTCTATAAGAATTAATGTTTTAAAAGTAAAAGAAATATATTATTATAATTTTTTTGGGTATTTTGGTATTGAAAATTGTTTTGATGAGGGGTTTATTATTTCAATATTCTGAAATTATATCTTATGGTTTCAAAGTGGAAATGCTACTTTTTTCTTTATTCTTGTTTTATATGTTATGATTATTTTATGTAATACAGATGGTTCCATGATAATACAATAGTGGGTGAGGCCATGATATCTCTCCAATGCATTGGGTAATGAGAGAGAGTTAAACTGCATGTTTTCTCTTAAGAGATTAAGGAAATATACTATTGTGGGTATTCCAAATGTAACCATGAAGGTTACTCCCTATGTAGTTATGAAAGATACAATATAAGTATGATATGAAATTTATACCCCAAGATACCTTTATAATTTATGTTTTTATGTAGTTTTAAAGGAAACTTATTTTTTTATGAGGAAAGCTAAAGTGTTTATGTTTTTGGGGTGAAAAGTATAACTTTTTTAAAATGTTTTCCTGAGTTTATAAGTATTTATGGAATAATGGTTTCTTCCATTATTTTATGTACCCTACTGAGCTTTTTGTGCTCATACTATGTCTTAAAATGTTTTACACAAGGTATATGTCACGAACCTTCCCTTGGGGATCGTGCTGTGACTACCCCAAGCCCTCCTTCCATAGGCTAGGGACTGGAGACTAGCACCGAAAGGCATATTCCCTAAAACTGGATAGATATTGCCTTTATAACCTGTAAACTCACACAACTAAGCACAAAGCAGGATTCAAGCACAAAGTAAAACAATATAGTAAACAGGGTGTGTATAGAAAGAAAAATGGGCAAGAATACAAGCCCAACTATAAAGTACATGTATACTAAAAAGTACGAATAAAACTGAAAACAGATCCAGTGAAAACCTACCAAGGATCTTACCTGAAGGGTAGGTATAGCTCTTGAATGGTCATCCCTACGGTATGCCTTGTCTAATTTTTACCTCCGAGCTACCTCCAGTCCTGGTACCCTCATCCTCAGTTAACACTGTCCGTCGTCTGCTCCAAACACAATAAGATGCAGACATAGCCCGTGTAGGGGTGAGTATAACGATACTCAGTAGGGACCCAAAGACCCTCAAGGTCTCACAAAATCCACAAAGCATAAACCAAAAAGTATGTAAACAACTGAAAACCCTACTTAGGTATATGACCTTAAATATACCTAAGTTATCAAGTATACCCATCTCATTCATGAGGAAGCACAAGGCCAAACTCAAAAGTCCAAAGCTCAACTGTTCCATGGAGGAAATATTACCATGAATGGCTGGGCGGTTCTGTTTGGGTGACAGACTGGCCGATGCCATGTGGCGCCGATAGTTGGCACGTGAGACCCCGAGTCCAGCTTGGCTTCCCAGCTGGCCGGACGGCCAGCCCACCTGCACGATGTGGTCATGCTCCGTGCCACCACTGGTGGCTAGCGGTGATCCGACCACCCTCTTTCACTGTTGCGGCCTCGTACCACATCCCCTGCATGCCCGACGGTGCACCTTTCCCCACTTTGCGTGACAAGCCAAGCGCAGGTTCCCGCCTTTGCTTCGCTGCAGCTGACAGGCTGTGACCCTTATCCAGCGGCGCGATCATGCCGACGCCGTCTTCACGACCATCTAGAGTGCTTACAGCCACTCCCGTGCCCTTCCGGTAACGTTCCTCGGGTCACCGGGCATGCCCTGGTGACCCGTTCTTCATTTCGTAGACTCTTGCACTCCTCTTGGGACGTTTCCATCGATTCAAGATCACCACGATTGGAAATCGCTTGACCCAAAAATAACCGTGAAGAACACCAAAATCTACAAGGGTTGCAGAGAGATCGGGCCGTGTTCATTTGGACAACACTCTTCAAGTTAGAATGGTAGCAATCATCATAGGTGTTCTTAATTTAAGAAGAATGATAGGAACGAGGTAAGGGGTATACAAAAACAAAAATCCCCACCTCGATTGCTCACTGATTTCAGAGAGTACAGGAAAGGACGGATATCGGTTCATCGTCACTAAATACTTTCCTCGTTTGGGATCCTTCAACGAAGTTCTTCTTTGGAGAGATTGTTTCTCTACAACTCTCCCAAGATCTCCTTTTCCAACCAAATATTCTAACTAAGAGGTGAAATGCCAAATTAATAAGTTTAAGTTTATTAATTAGACTAATTGAGTTGTCACATCAATGTGAGGGGAAAGAAAGAGTTACCTCTCATTAAAGGGGGAGTTCAAGGGTTGGGTGGTCCCCACCATTGAATTAAAATTAGGATTCCTCAAGCTCGGGAGGTCCCCACCACCCAAAAAATCAAATTGGGAGGATTAAATTCCATAAATAAAATAAATATACATTATTTTTTCTCCCACAAAAATCACAAAAACTAACTTTCACCCTCGACCTACTGCAGTCAAGGTGAAGGTCTCCTTAAGTGAATATCAGCGCGGTGATTTCAATAGTGCCCTCAAATTTCAATTCTTATCACTGGTTCAAAAGTTACAAAAAAACCGCATGCACGTTTGCTGAACGTACTTAAAAAAAGATCAAAAATTAATTCTGGGCACACCGAGCCTCGGAATCACGCGCCATCAATTTTCACAGACTTGTATTATTCCCATATAATTAAAAAAAATTACATGAAAAAATAAGTGTCTTTACATTCTCCCCACCTCAGGGATTTGTGTCACTATAAGCCATAACTCAAACTAAGGGAAAAAGTGGGGGTACTGAGCATGTATCTAGGCCTCCTGCTCCCATGTGCTCTCTTGGAGGTTCCCGTGCTGCCAGAAAACGCTTACTGAAGGTATCGATCGCCCACGAAGGACTCTCTCATGTAGATCCTCAATCTCCACTAAAACCTCCGTAAACATCTCCCCATCGTCGATGTCCAGTTCACCCTATTCAATGATGTGAGTTGGATCATGCACATATCTCCTCAGCTGGAATACATGAAAAACGTTGTGGACCTAGTGAAACTTAGGGGGAAGTGCTAGGCGGTAAGCCACGTCTCCAACTCTGCCGAGGACATGAAAGAGTCCGATGAACCTCAGAGATAACTTTCCACCCCAGCCAAATCTCCACAAACCTCATCATGGTGAGACTCGTAGAAAGACATGGTCTTCATCCTTGATCTACAGATGTCTCCGTCTCCTCTCGTAATAAGACTTATGTCTACTCTATACAGTCTTCATATGCTCTTGGATGATCAACACCTTCTCCATCGTAGCTCGTACCATCTTTGGTCCCATAAGTGCTGACTCCCCTAATTTAGTCCAGCACAAAGGCAATCTGCAAGGTCAGCCATACATAGCCTCAAAATGTGCCATCCCAATGTTGGAGTGGTAGCTGTTCTTGTAAGCAAACTCCACCAAGGGAAAGTGATCCTCCTAGATGCGACCGAAATAGAGGATGCAAGCACGCAGCATGTCCTCGAGGGTCTGAATGGTCCACTCAGTCTCGCCATCCATCTGAGAATGGAAGGCGGTGCTCAAATGAAGCTTCTTTACCAAATCCTCTTGCAACCCCTTTCATATCCAAGAAGTGAAATGTGCATCACGATTGGAGACAATCGTCATGGTTACTCCATGTATCCACACAATCTCTTTCACATAGAGGCGTCCCAAGATCTCTACTAATCCCTGCTCTCTGATTGGTAGGAAGTGGGCTGACTTGGTTAGTTGGTTGATGATCACCTAGATAAAATCAT
The DNA here is from genome assembly GCA_963277665.1 of Viscum album. Lineage (NCBI taxonomy): Eukaryota > Viridiplantae > Streptophyta > Magnoliopsida > Santalales > Viscaceae > Viscum > Viscum album. The sequence goes on along the minus strand of OY728146.1, from coordinate 733,408,608 downwards.
GACCCCTGGATATACGTGGAAGTCCTATCATGATGTCCATGAATATCCCATCCCACTTCCCATCGGGGACCTCCAAAAGTTGAACTAAGCCTGATGGTACCTGATGCTCCTCCTTCACTTACTGACAAGTGAGGCACTGAGAGACAACCTCTACTACTGCTTTCTTCATTTCTGACCACAAGTGCTATCATTGGAGGTCCTAGTACATCTTCGCCATTCTAGGATGCACCACTAGAGGGGATGTGTGGAACTCCCTCAACACATCCTCCTGATTCGATGCTAGTACCATGGTAAGTCCTATGAAGAGAATGACGTGATCCCCACCTTCAGAAAATCCATCAGGTGCATGCCCTGTGGCTATCTGAACTCATCGAGCCTCGCAGTCAGTTTCCCCACGATGTGACTCCATAACTTGCTGAAGAAGTGGGGGAGTGACTATAAGAGACTGAATTAAAGATGCTCCATATCAATCCACAAGGGATACCTGCAAAGCAGCCAGCTGCTTCGTCGCCTCACCTAGTAGTTGTATACAATATCTCATGCTGATTGCATCAACTACAACGTTCCCCTACCCAAGATTATAGACTATATCAAATTTATAGTCATGGAGGAACTCAAGCCAATGTCATTGTATCAGGTTCAGGTCCTTCTGCGAGAAGATATACCCGAGACTCTGGTGATCAGAGTAGACTATAAAACACTCTCTCATCCGATAGCATCGCCAAATCTTCAAAGCGAAGACCACTGTGGACAACTCAAGGTTTTGGGTAGCATAGTTTTTCTCATTCTATCTCAGCTGATGAGAACCATATGTGATAACTACTAGATCCTGCATTAGGACACATTTGATCCTGGTCCCTGATGCGTCGCAGTAGACTACGTATCCAACACCCTCCATCGAAAGCCTCAAGATGGGGTCACTAGTCAGCCTCTGACTCAGTTCCAAAAAACTCTTCTAGATTCTATCCGACCACACGAAGGGTTTCCCCTTCTTCGTCAATGCTGATAAAGGTGCTGCAACTCTGGAGAAATCTGGCACAAATATTTGGTAGTATGCAGCTCAACCTCGAAAATTCCGTACCTCCGTCACACTCCTGGATGGATCCCAAGAAATTATGACCACAATATTCACTGGATCCACCACAAATCCAACCTCTAAGATGACATGTCCTAGAATGTGAACCTCTTGAATCTAGAACTGGCACTTCAAGAGCTTACCGTAAAGCTAGTGCTCTCAGAGTGTATCCAGAATTATCTAAAAATGATAGGCATGCTCCTCCTCAGTAGCTGAGTAGATCAAAATGTCATCAATGAAGACCACCAAAAAGCGATCAAGATATTGAAGAAAGATCATGTTCATGAGTCCCATGAACACTGCTGGATAATTGTTCACACCGAACGACATGACTAAAAACTCATAATGGCTGTACCGACATCTAAAATTCATCTTATGAACATCCTTGTCTCATACTATGAGATGGTGATAGCCTGATCTGAGGTCTATCTTCGAGAACCACCATGCTCCCTTCAGATGATCAAAGAGGTCATCAATGCTAGGGAGTGGGTACTTGTTCTTCATGGTCACCTAGTTCTGGTGCCGATAGTCAACAAAAAGTCTCAATCTCCCATATGCCTTCTTGGAAAACAAAATCGGGGCTACCCATGGAGAAACACTAGGCCGAATGAAACCCTTCCCCTGGAAGTCCTCCAGTTTTACCCACAACTCACGAAGCTCCGCAGGAGCCATCCGATATGCTGGTGTAGATATCAGTTCCATCCTGGGGTGTAATTCAATGTAAAAGTCCACCTCTCTGTGAGGAGTTAGACCCAAAACATCATTAGGGAATACATCCGCGTACTGGTCCACCACTACAGGATAGCTTAGATTCTCTACATCAACCGATCTGAGGGTAAGGCTAGCCAACTGATGAGTGATCAGCTTCACTCTCCTCCAGCTAATTCCATCTTGTGCTGTAAAGGCTCCCTTCTCGCTGGTTAAGGTAAACCTAGTCCCATCTGTGTGGACACACCACACTTTGCACTTAATAAAATCAATTTGTGCATAGACTATAGATAACCAGTCCATACCCAAGATGAAGTAGTAAGGCCTCGACGCCGCTACTAGGAGATCCCATCCGAATCTCTCACCTCCTAGAGTAAGCTCACACTACCAACACCAATGTGTAATTCTAAAATCCTCCCCTGTAGAAATATCTAGCCATAAGGAACTAGCCAATAGCTCCACTAGAATATTAGAGCTCCGAACTAGGGTAGTGGCCATTAAATAATGTCTGACACATGTGTCTATAAGTACTACAATTAAGGTTGAGTAGATAAAGAGCTTACCCCATATCATCTCTGAAGTGTCATGGTCGTAGGCCTTAGCTTCCTGAAGTTGACCTCACCCCTCTCTTCCTGCTACCTATGGTTGGGGTGGTCCACATGGTGGTGGTGGCGGTAACACCTCGAATCGTCTCCCACCACCAGCAGCACAACCAGATCCTCCGCCAAGTCTACTACTCCCTGTGGACCTCCTTGGTCAAACCTCTGTCTCTGCCTGGGAGGTCCTTCAACCATCTTCTAATCATCTATATGGTGGGTCAGGCAGTCTTAAGCCATGTGAACCTGCCCACCACATACGTAACACTGCATACTCCTCGCATGATTGGCTCTGTCTCGGGTTCACCACACAACATACCCTGAATCTTGTGGTCATCCTCCTACAAGTCTGGTCCTCTTGGAACTCTGTGACATCTGTCTGCTGCCAGCTATAGAAAACTCTGCTACATGACACCCGGTTGTGGGTCTTTCTAATGGTGACTGGTCAGCAAGATAACTCTCCACTAAGAGGGATCTCTCTAACACCCCCACTTACATCAGGATGCTGAGAGAAATCACCAAAGTATTGATCTCCTTCTTGAGTCACTAATCAAAGGCCAGGGCCATGAAGAATGGGTCCCGCACCATATCAGTGGTGTAGTGTGAGAGGTTTGTGAACCTCACTGAGTACTGAGCTACAGTCATGCTGCCCTTCTGTAGATAAAGAAGATCCTATATGCGCACTGCACGAAGGGTCACTGGGAAAAACTATTTCCAAAATAGGTTCTCAATGTATGCCCAAATAAGTGTCACCTCATCATGACACTAGAACATCAAGCCCCACCATCTGCCTACTACTTCATATAGAATACTGGCGGAAAGGATCACCATTTGATCAGCTGGTGTCCCTACTAGTTGGAAGACTCTCACCAAGGCCTCTAGACAATCCTCAACCACCTATGGGTCTATCTCACCCCTTAACCTGGGTGGCCTATAGCGCTGGAACTCATGAAACGTGCTATACGGCGTGCACTCTCTTCTGCTGGGGCTGGTGGCATCAGTGTCCCAATGGGTAATTGTACCGCTGGTGCCTCTGCTGGTGCCTCTACTGATAAAGGGCCCTACACTGAGACCTCGTCGCTCGGTGGGCTATCATCGCGTACTCTACCTAGAACCATGGCTAGCTGTCTGCGTGGAGGCATCCTGAAAAGAAACAGGTGCCCCACGGTCATTAAGTTATACTTGGTGAGCCAAATCAAAGAGATCACAAACAAAACTTTTCAGAATACACACGTAATCAGTGTTTTCCTACACTAAGTCCAAAATCGGAAGTCAGGGTCCTAGTGTATGGATACGTCGTCCGCTACACCAACACTGGATTCCCTAAACTGATAACCACACTCATAACACTTAACACTATCACTGTTAAAAGATCAGAGTCCAATTCTCTATGGTAGAACCTACTCCTCTAATACCAATTTTTCACGACCCATATCCCGGGGCCCATTCCATGACTACCCGAAGCCCACCTTCCATAGGCCAGGGGATGACGACTAGCGCTGAAAGGAATATTCCCTAAAACTAGGAAGGAATTTCCTTTACAAACTGTAAACTCACACAACTAAACACAAATCAGGATACAAGAACAAAGTGAAAAAATATATTAAACATGGTGTGTATATAAAGAAAAAGGGTCCAGAATACAATCCCAACTATAAAGTACATGTAAACTGAAAAGTACAAGTAAAACTAAAAACAGCTCCAGTGAACACCCGCCAAGGATCATACCTGAAGGGTTGGTACAACCCTTGAACAATAATCCCTGTGGTTCACCTTTTCTAATTTCCACCTTCGAGCTACCTCCAGTCCAAGTACCCTCGTCCTCAGTCTGCATTGTCCATCAACTGCACCAAACTGAATAAGGTGCAGACATAACCCATGCATGGTTGAGTATAAGCATACTCAGTAGGGACCCCGACACCCTCCAGGTCTCACAAAATCCACAAAGGATAAACCAAAAATAATGTAAACAACTGAAAACCCTACTTAGGTATATGAATATACATATACCTAAGTTATCAAGTATACCCATATCATTCATGAGGAAACACAAGGCCTAACTCAGAAGTCCAAAGAGCAACTGTTCCATAGAGGAAATATTACCACAAGGGTAACACCTCAAAGGTAAGTACCACAAAGGTAAACCCACATAGAATTATACCATAAAGGTATCAACATGAAGGTATGTACCAAAAAGGTTTCACCACAAAAAAGAATACCACAAAGGTATCACAAAAAATGTAAGGACTCGTCTCACACCAGGTATAACTTAGGTATGGTAGTAAAGATGATTAGATGTAACTACTGAATCATCTTACTCTATTGATAGGTAGACCCATGTAGGATCCTACATCATCAGACCCACGTTGGATCCAAAATCATCAGACCCACGTAGGAACCTAGTACAGTAGACCCACATAGGATCCTAGAGTAGTCTCACGTGGATTCCTATAGTGGATCCAAGTGGGATCCTCGAGCACAGACCCACGTAGGATCCTAAGGTATAGACCCACATATGATCCCTTTCTCATGTTACAACCAACTACAGGGTTCCCGCACTAAGCTCACTTGATTCCGAGGGGGTATGCTCCTTAAACCATAGGTCAATACTATAACTTCCATAAAGTCCCACGAATATGTATCCCAAAGGATCGCCACATAAAATGGGTCTCAAAACAATAGATGGTGTGTTAATCAGATGCTCGGTCTGTAAGTTATTGGGATTTTAGTCCAAAGGGTCCGGTTGGATTCGTGTTCGATCCAACCCAGCTGTACCCCAACTTTATCCAAATCTCAAGTGGGGTATATGAAAAGGACCGTCTCTATCCAAGGATTCCGGAACCGTAGACGGTTCGTCAAACAGACACCCGTAGCTCAAGGTATGGCCAAAAGAGCGAAAAAGGGTCGAAGTTGGTCCGGGTCCGGTCTGACCCAATCGGGCCGACCCGGCCTAGGCCGACCTGACCCGGTTTGGGTCGACCAGGCCCGAATTGGGTCCATCCCTGGGTTTTACCTGACACGCTCGGTCTGGCATGGCCCGCTGGGTCCATCACGGCCTACCAGCTCATCCCGACCTGCCAGCAAAGCCTGGCCCACTGGTCGGCCCGATGGGCGGCCCACGCTGGGCAGCCCGCAGATGGGTGGCCCCACTGTGGGGACCGCCCTAGTGGCCACCCAATGGGAGGCACCCCCTGGGTACCCCGAATGGCTGGGTCGTTTGGGTTGGGTGACCGACCGACCGTCGCCACGTGGCGCTGGCAACTGGCACGCAGGACCTCGGGTCCCGCTCGGCTCCCTGGCTAGCCAGACAGCCCGCCCGCCCATGCTGTGCGGTCGTTCACCGTACTACCCCTGGTGGCCGGTAGTGAGCCGACCACCCTATTTCGCCACCGTGACCTCGTTCCTCAGCCCCTACACGCCCAGTGGCATGGACACGCACCGCCACCCCCTTCGCGCGGCCGACCGTGCGCCATTCGCTGCTTTTGCTCTACCACGACCGATGGGCCGTGAACCTTCTCTGGTGGCGTGGTCACGCCACCGTCATTGTCACTACTGGCCAGAGTGTTGGCCGCCGCACCCATGCCCTTCTAGTGATATTCCTCGGGTCACCGATCGTGTCCCGGTGACCCGTTTTTCATTCCGTAGACTCCCACACTCATCTAAGGATTTCGCCAATGATTCAAGACCACCATGGTTGGAAATTTCTCAGCCCAAAAATAAGCTACGAAGAACACCAAAATCCACGAGTGTGGAGGAGAGGTCGGGCCATGTTCATTTGGCCCGCACTCTCCGCATTAGAATGGTAGAAATTGGCATAGGTGTTCTTAATTCAAGAAGAATGACCAGAACGGGGTAAGGGGTATACAAAAAAACAATCCCTACATCGATTACTTGTTGACATTGGTGAGGAGAGGAAAGAATGGACTTTATTTCATCATCGTTGAAGAAGTTCCTCATTGGGGATCCTTCAATGGAGTTCTTTATTGGAGAAAGTGTTCTTTTTTGGAGAGATTGTTTCTCCACAATTCTCCCAAGCTTTCCTTTTCCAACCAAATCCTCCAACTAACCAGTGAAATGCCAAATTAATAAGTTTAAGTTTATTAATTAAACTAATTGAGTTGGAACATTAATGTGAGGGGAAACCAAGAGTTACTTCCCATTAAAGGTGGAGTTCAAGGGTCGGGTGGTTCCCACCATTGAATTCAAATTGGGAGTTCTCAATCTCAGGTGGTCCCCACCACAAAAAAAAATCAAATTGGGAGGATTAAATTCCTTAAATAAAAAAAGCTACTTTATTTTATTTTCTCCTAATAAAAGCACAAAAAATAACTTTCACCCTCGACCTACTACGGTTGAGGTGAAGGTCTCTTTAAGAGAATATCGGTGGTACAAGTTCAACGGTGCCCTCGTATTTCAATTCTGATCATCTGTTCAAAAGTTACAAAAACTTGCTTTCATGTTTACTGAACGTACATAAGAAAAAGTTCAAAAATTCATTCCGGGCACACTAGGCCTCAGAATCACACACCATTAATTTTCTCAGACTCGTAATATTCCCATATAATTAAAAAAAAATTACAAGGAAAAATCTAGGTCTTTACAGTACAAGAGAAAATAGAGATAATTATGGTATCAAGGGAAAATTTGTGAGGATTAAACATTAAAGAAATAAATTTTTATTTTAAAAGTTTTTATTTTACAAGAAAAATGGATATTTATTAGAAGTTACTACATTGTAATATTTGTGTTGTTATGTATGAATTTTGGCTTAATTGTCTAAAACTCTAAACCTAAAGAGATACTCAATGTGAAAGAAAGTAAATTATTGAATAAAACTCAAAATAATTTAATTTTTAAGGTCAATTACTTATATTGGAATCATTATTTAGTAATGTTTTATGATACCTTGGTGAAAAACCTTATTAATATGAATGGTCTCCTAATAGTGATTCAATCCATTGGTTAAAAAATTAATATATTGATATGGCATGTTCATGATACCTTGGTTTCATGCCTTGATAATATTTTGTGATACCATAGTGAACAAACTTGGTAGTATTGTTTTTATAACACCTTATTGATGAACGTTGGGGGTATTCTTTTAAATTTATCAAGTTTGTGTTGTAGTGAAACTTCAATGTTATGTCTCATGTTATTATATTCATAATATGACTCATGTTATTCTGTTCACATTCATATATTATGCCCCATGTTTAACCTATTATTCCATGATCACATGACGAATATTTCCTTATGATTAAGACCTCATTTGAATCATTTATTGGGGAGAAGTGGGATCGTCTCTCAGACACTGAACTCCATGACCCAGGGTTCAATGGTCACAATACCAGACTTCCCCCCTTAGTTGGGGAGTGAATTTCAACACCCAATGATGGAGGTAGACCACCACTCTTTTCCTCCTTCTCGAACCCTGAGTGAATACATAAATTTCCACTGATTTATCTTAAATGGAAGGCTCTAGAATTATTCAACAGATCCACACATTTTTTGATCTCAGATATGGTGTTCAATAATATGTCCTACTTGTTGTATTAGACGCTTATTGAAAGATTCAAACACCGCCGGTCATCAGTCGATGCATTATATCACTTCATCTTTAGTTCCCGGAGTTTACAAGAGCATGTGACAATCTGGATTCTTGACTTCAAACAAATCATGATAAGGTTCACCTTAGAGTAATATTTGATATGTGGTGGGTTTTCTGCACATTGAATATTCAATAGATCTCAATTTATTCTCTTCAAATGGTCATACGATTCCATATGAAACGTGATACACCTATAATGGGGGTATGGGTAAGATTACCAAAACTGCTGATTCTGTTTCAAAATTCATCGACCCTTTGAATTCTTGGAAAACTCATTGGTCATTATATATCTTCAGGAACTAGGACTTGGGATATTTTCCATCAGATTTTTCCTAGAATATGTGTTGAAGTTGATATGTCGAAGAAGTCTATTGAGTTCTTTTGGGTCACTATAGGTGAGGAGTTTCATTATAAGAAGTTTGTTATCTTGGAATCCTGGAAGGAAATTTGTCCCTGGTGAAAAAAAATGGTTCATCGAATGGAGGATTATAGGTGTGGGAATCTGATGCGGAAGGAGTCTGGCATGAGCACTAAGTAGATGAGCTTGGTCCCATATGAGAATGAAATTATTAGTGGAAATACATTAGTAGTCATTGGGTCAATTAAAAGTCACGAATTTCTTGCCTCTTATTGACCTACCAACCAAGAAGTTGAGACTCTGCACTTACAGGAGGCAGTTGAGGGGGTGTCTAAGCACAAGGACATGCCTATAGACCTGAAAATTTCAAACATTTTTGGAATATTGAAGCATGATATGGGAGTGGGGAGTTCTACAAATACGTTGGTGAATAATGGTGATTCAATGGCTTCAGGTGATGACATTATAGTAGTATCTATTTCAAATTTAGGTGAGGTACATTCAGACTCTCTGACTCTTATCGTTTCTCAAGGTGGCAAGTCGCAATCTAGAAACAATTTTATATCTATTTTGGAATTAAAAATGGAGGATGAGGGAGTACCCAGGACTCCTACAACTTCTTCTTATGATAATCCATTCCAGCCAGGGAAAGGTATATCTTATTGAGGATAGGTAGAGGTCAATATAGATTCAATTAGGTCAAGTCCTAGAAGGGAGGTGGTTGATATCAAACTGGGTAACCATTTTGAAGGTTCGACTAATGATGATCTTGTGCATGAGTTTGAAACATATTTGGCCAAGTTTTCTATAGAAGGGTTAAAGGCCCCTTGGAATGAGTCCAGTGATGATAACTACATCCAATTAGATGGATATTAAGATGAAGATAGTCAGGGAAACAACATTCTAAGCCTAAGAAGTAGAAAGAGCTGTATGGGTGTTTGCAAAGAGAGAAAGGACTATTTATATTTGACACTAACTTTGAAGACTTGATCTGTAAAGAAGTCAAAAGACAAGTTGGTGGAAAATGAACCTAAGGATGCCTTATAGCATGCATAACCTATAACACTACATGATAAATCTTTGGAATTATAGTGCACTTGGTAAAGGAGATGCTGGAATATGTTCTGATGATTAAAGCTACTGATGAACATTTCAATAGAATGACGAGTAGGTTATTATAGGTATCACCTAATGAGGAGTAGTGTTATTGGATCAAAAAGTAGTATCTTATAATGATAAGAGGGTTCCATGAGGGGAAGATCAATGGAAAGGAGTATATCCAGTCCTGGGACAATATGTAATTTAGATTTGAAGATATTTTAGTGGATGAACTAGTTACAAAGGTAAACACTATCTACTAGAAGTTATTTAGGGATTTAAAATTCGATAGGCTTAAGTTGTTCATTAAAGGACCTGTCATTTCATTTTTTGGTTGAACTCGGGGTTTTTCAATTTTTCCTCAAAAGTGTTTGATAATAAAAAAATTAATTTTTAGTAAAAAAAGACCTCATTCTATGATTGTTAGTTTATAAATACATGTTTTATAGGTTTTGAATTCTTTATGATGTGTTCATGCTCCTTGATTATATTATTATACCCATATTTTTATCTTATTCTCACTTATGATATTTGAATATTATTTATTACCCTCACCGTTACTGAGTATTACTAATTTAAAAAAACATATAACCACATGGCTATAACCATAAGCTGAATGTTCATGGATATAGTTCCACTATAGTTACAAAAATTATGTCTATGGATATAGATTCTGTATACACATGGTCATACATGACCATGGCTATATTCCATTATACCCAACCCCTAAATCCATGATCCTCATGTCCAGCAACTATAGGTTCTTGCAAAAAAACCCCTATAACTAAATTTATACATGATCGTGGATATATTCTCTTACACCTGACCCCTATATCCATGGTCCCACTTGACCACAAATATAGGTCATTGCAAATGACCCATATATCCAGGGTCCTACATAACCATGAATATATTTCCTTAAACTCAAAACCAATATACATGATTATTCTTGACCATGTCTATATGGTGCCTATAATCATAGTCATTTCACCCATGGATATTGGTAATTCATAAAAAAATTATTAGAATTTATATAAAAATTATTATTATAATAAATTTATTTTTTTGGACATAAACACACACACATATTTTATACTTTCATTATTAAAATTATTAATGAAAAGGAATGGTAAATTATTTTTTTTCTAATGTTGGGAATGTAGGATAAAACCCCATGAGCTATGGTTTTGTAATTTTGGGTACTCTATAGCCATAGTAAGAGGCCCATGGCTATAAGCATCCGACATAGTATAGGTGACATGTGCAACAGGTTACACATCAATGTGTCTATATCTACAGGCCTATAACCACAAGCTAAAACCTTGGTTGTAGACAAAATGTTATATCCATGGAGTTTATATCTAGAGACACCATGCATATGGATATGGTGTATAGCCACATCAATTTGATCTATAGACGTAAACATGAACGATGAATATAAACCATTTTTCTACTTGTGAGTTTGAGATCAACATTTATTATGTTTTCATTAACCCATGTTATGAAGAAAATTAATATTTATTATGTGTTTAGAAGAGTATCTTGTGTAGGGAATTTATGGCACACATTGAAATTTTTTAATTGAATAAGTAGTTTTATGTATAGTGGGAAAATTCCCATTATTTGAAAAAACATTGGTTTTGTTGGTTAATTTTTTTTTCTAATTATCTAAAACTCTAAACAAAAAATATCATTATAATTAATTGTAATGAAATATTTCATTTATTTCATGTAATTATGGGATGCTTATATACATGTGGTCATAACTGGTATCAGAGACAGATTTAGGCATCTTTAGAGATTAAGATATTATTAGCTGAGGATGTTAATTCCATCAAGGGGAGACAAGTTGATATTGACCATAATTTCAAAGTTATAGATAACCCTTTAGTTTATTTGAGATTATATTAATTTTAATTAGGTATTAGGATACAATATAATTTGTAAAAAAACCAAGGATAAGAATCAGTTATAATTCTACGTATAGGATAACATCCTAAAGTTTTTTCAAATTAGATATTGTGTGATTATATAAGAAATTACATATCTGTCTAGATATTATCAAGTATATGGGATGTAGCACAAATAAACCAAGGTGTAATCAACCAAAAAAAGGATGGTTTAGTATCAACTCAATCTTCAATCTGGTGAAAAATTAGTGGGCCTAACACTGCACACCTATATAGACACTTAATGAGGATATTAAATGATTACTCACATTATCTTTACAATTAGTTATGAAGGATTTATAATGTTATAAAATTAGGTTAAGGAATAGGAGAGAAAAAAACCTAAGGAAAACTAGATTTAAAAAAGTGTGATTTAGTTTGAACTAGAATCTAATTTCATGATTTCAAATAGTAATACATTTCAATGTAATTATATTATAACAGTTCTCTTATGATTTTAATTTTTCATCACTCATGTTAATTCCTTTTGGTTTTGGTAATGGATGAATACTTAAGGGATAATGTTAACAATGGGTTCCATTGATATTGATATGTTTGTTCTAATGGGTAACCAAATAGTGTAAGACTTGGAGTGAAAACATTATTATGAAATAGAACTAGATATCATGAATCATGATTGAAAATATGAATGTAATTAAAACCCATAAAACCCTAAATAAGATAAGGATGGAGTCTCATGGAAGTTAGGGTGATGAAGATGATGAAATAATGAATATTTAATTTTCTACATGTTAATAAATTTGTTAAGAAGAACCCATTGGAATGTCTCAAATGAATTTGAATATTTTTAATATATGCTAAAGGTGGGAATATAGAAATAATTTGCAAATAAATATGAAATAATTGGTTAACATGATAAAGAGAAAAGATGTTTTTCATAGTCATATCTTAAATATTAAGACAGACACCAGATTATAATTATACCTTTTTTTATATAAATATTTTGACCTTAAATAATTTTATTTTTAATTAATGATTAAAATTTAATTGATGAAATTTATTTAAGTGGTAAGGATGTAACGACCTAATATTTGACATTATTTTCTGCTTAAATAAATACAATATTGGATAGTGTGTTTGACACATAACATCTAACTAAAACAAAATCAAGAGATAATTTATTTAAATAAAAATATGAATAATAAAACTTCTCTATTTAATTAGTGGGTATGAATTGGAGTAACAAAAATTAATATATATATATACATATATATAAAGGTTATTTTATATAAATTTACTTAGTTTATTTTGCGCTTGAATATATATTTTACTAAAAGTTTTATTTTATATGTGATGTATAAGAAAACAAAGTATATTATTGTTAAATTTTTAGGTTAATAACATATAATATTGATTTATTACTTCTAGTTTTATTAGTTTTTTTATAGAAATTAATAATAACATTAACTAGTATTATAAAAATACATTTCCATATAAAAACATATTTTCATTATATTTTATGATTTCCATTAAAGGCCAGATTTATAAATTTTATAAAAATTAATTTAATAAAATGTACATAATTTCTAGATTCATCATCATAATATTATCTTATCATATTTTTTGGTATTATTTTTGAAAGTATTGATTTATAGGTCAACAATGAAAAATGCCATTTTTACAAATAATGTGACTTTTATGACATTATTTGTATATAAGTATGAATTAGAAATTTGTGAAACCCGTTTTTAAAAAATATGTATTATATAACAAAAATTATAAATTTACTAATATTTATTTCATTTTACATACCTATGATTAATATTTTATCACTTAAGTTACACTATTCTATAAAACTAGTTTTAATATATTATAAATTTATAATTTAAAATTAATTTTAATCACTTTTTAAAGTAAAACTAATAAAATATTTTTAAAATTTTTAATTATCAGGTATATATTATGTAATAAAGATCATTTTATTTTAATGCATATAAAATGAATTTTATAGGTAAGAACTAGTTATCCTAGTTATGGAATAAATGGGTAAAATTGGTTAACCAAATAGGAAAATGGAGTAACATGTTATAAACATCTTTATAATTGAGTGGTTGAGGTATTTATTGAAAAAAATTTACATTCAATCCATTATTTTCCTTTTTTTATTCTTCTTAATTTTTTAAACATGTTCTATCTTTATATTAAGATAAAATATTTACAAAGAATATAATTTTCACAACTTATAAAAGGGGCCTAAACCTACCCCTTAACTACCAATCCAAAATTTAGGTTTCCCTTTTAAAATATACCTTATTTACTTTCCCTACAATCTTATTTAACTTCAAAAATATTTTTGACAAAATATTGTTTCCCATGTCCACCCATTTCTAAGTAAACCTCCAAGGGAAGCATAAAGTTCTCAATGTATGTTCTAAAAATCCACGAATGTTGTCTATTTTTATATATTTACATTTTATATCCATACTTTCCAATAGTATATGATTACTTTATTATTTTTATTACAATCAATGTTTTTATATTTTGGGAATAACCATTTTTCTCCTTTCTCCATTTCCCTTATGTGAAATAAAAGTGATAATAGTGTATATGTAGACTTATGTTTCTAGGGGAAGATGTATTCCATTTTTAATAACCTTAATTAATGGATAGTAATGAGAATGATTTAAATGGTTAAAAATTATTTTAATGAAATTATTAGTATTTTTAAGGAAAATTGGACAAACTATTAATAATATGAATTTAAATGATCGTTGTGAATTAATCCGTCTAAAATGAACATACTAAGAGAAAAAAATGAATTCATACTAGGTAACAGTTTAATATTGTAACATCCCAAATCCAGGTGGCACCCAAAGTTTCTCCAAACTCGGTTGGTCACATGACCTCAAGTGCATTTCCCCACATGCTAGAGGCTAAGGACTAGTAGCGAGGGCCAAGGAATGATATTGGGGAAACTATGCCCTCATTAGCAGAGTGTACACAGCAGAAAACAAATAATAATCAATATCAGAAGCAATAATACCAAATATAAATAACAACAGAAGCATGAAAGTAAAGTCAATAGAAGCCATATCATATATATACAATTAAAATGATTCATGTCATTTGTGTCTAGAAAAGTGGCCAAAATAGGTCACAAAGATGGAAATACAATACAATGCAATACAAAGGAAAAACAATTAAACTTCCACAACATCGCAAGCCTCATCTTGGTCCCATGATCTCAATCACCAACATCCATCAAGTATCTAATGATGAAGGGAACTTTCACTTATATATACCTACAATCATATAATCTTCTTGGGTCCAAAATCATGACCCAAATAGGGTGTGAGAAGAATCCCATTAGGAAATGACCAAAAGATCTGTGCCGATCTATCAGTGAATATATATAGCTGGTAATATGAAAAAATGAAGCAATAAACTGGGAAGAACTCAAAAGTAAAAAATCCTATAGTTTTTAATTACATTCATTTAACATTTATCATTTATTATATCCATTGAATCATTTAACCCTGATATCTAGCCTAAGATCTACATCCCCTATGAAAAGAAACAAAATAGACATCTCAAAAGACCATCAATCCGGTAAATTAAGGCATAATCCAAGTTTGCACATTGTCTTGGAAGACATGTCATAATCATTCAATTATTTAGAAACGAACCTCCAGGTAAGATCTCCTAGTCTAACCCCTCTGATCTAACAAAGCATCAATTCATTAAATAATGAACCTTTGGGAAAGATCTCATGGTCTAACACCTTTGGTACAACATAGCATCAATTTATTAATTCAAATATAAATGACCACCTAGGAAAGATCTCACAGTCTAATCCACTCAAGTCAAATATCTACACCAAGGGTATCATGGTCCTGTGTAAATAATATGGAATTCCCCTCAGACTTCCTAGTCTAAGGATCTCATGGTCCATTGGAAAAATATAATGCGCATATCATATCAAATCATCTCATGTAATCTAAAACTACTATATGGATAAAAATTCACAATGCATATAACATGCATTTCATATAATCAAACAAACTCAATACTAATCAAAAAAGGAATGGAAAACAAGGTACGCCTCATCGGAAACCTAGACCAAACTGTCATATACAAAAAATCAAGGTAAATTCACCCCTGGGGAATCATATTAATAAGGTATCGGACCTTACTCATTAAAAACAACCCTTTATCAATCAATCAAACCATAATAAGTAATAAAAAAGGTTTAATTCCAATTCATGTAATACCTCGAACATGGGTATGTGACTCTTTTCAAATATATAATCTAAGAAAAACAACAAAAGGTACAAGATAACCTACCTCGATGTCGTATGATAGATATACTTGAATGTTGGCCCTTGAATTAGCATATATTAGTGTAGATCAACAAAAAAGTGAAAAATTCACAACCTTGAATATCTCACAAGAGATGATAAATCAGTAATAAGGGATCGAGAGGGTTTGAGAACACATTGGTGGGATTCCAATGCACCCGACAATGTCTAAACTGGAGCTCAAATAGATAATTGGGGGTTTGGACTTCGTTCGTCATTCCGGGGCACTCTTGTATGAAACACAAGGAGAAGAAGTTTTTTCTGGACATGAGACACAACTACCTTATAATATATCAAATAAAAGAATAATACAAGGCATGTTATTTAAAAATACATGCCATGTAGTAGCCTTAACCACACCCCGACTTAATTGGGTCTACTAGGTCACCACATGACCTTGTATTCAGCTGTTATACGGTCAAAACGCTGCAGTATACTGCAAGCTGGGTAGATGGTGTGTACTCAAAAGTACATGACGTGTACATAGAAAATCATCTTTTCTTACTTTTTCTTCAAAAAAACTTGAAAACAAGATCCATACCTGAAAAGAAGATTTGGGTTCTTACAAAATTCCACCTTAAATCAATTAATCCCCAAATTTCTCTTCAAAGGGTGGTGAAGAATAATATGTGAGGAACTCCGAACACTGCGATCAAAAATGGGCCTCCATCTCCCATGTCTCGTCTTGCACTTTCCCATGCTACATAGCACCTGTACCAGAGGAACAGACCAACCATAGAGAACTATCATTCTATGGTCCACAATTAAAATAGGGTTCTCCTTGAAGGATGTACCCACTTCCAACTCGGCCTCTTCAAGTTTAAAAACATGAGATTGGTCTGAAAAGTAACACCACAACTAAGAAACATGAAATACATCACGCATATCTTGATACATCTGAGGTAACTACAATTGATAGTAAACTATATCGACTCTCTACAAAACCTCAAACAGCTCGGCGTATCTCGGTGAAAACTTCCCCTATCTCCTAATCCTCTTGTGTCCCAACCATAGTGTGACACGCAATAAAACCTGATCTCTAACCTCGAAATCTAGAGGTTGTATCCATCAATCTACAAAATAAATCTGGAGAGACTGTGAAGTAGCCATCCTCTTTGAAATCAACTCCACCTGCTCAGTGTTCTCTTGGACATGACAAGGTCCCAACATAGCTGACTATCCTACCTCCATCTAATATATAGTTGATCAGAATTCCCTACCGTACAAAGCCTCATGAAGTTCCATCCAAATTTTGGCAAAAAAAATGTTATTGTAGGAAAAATATACCAGAAGTATGTGTCTCTCCCAAGAGCCACAAAAATCAAGGACACATGCCCAAAGCATGCCATCCAAAACATGAATTGTGCACTCAGACTAGCTATCTTTCTGGGGATGGTAAGATGTTCTTAGAAGTACCTGTGTTCCCAAAGACCTTTGAAGTCCCTAATAGACACAAGAGGTAAACTGGGCATCCCTGTCTGAAATGATTGAGTGCAGAACCCCATGAGAACATACTATCTCTAAAGCTCATCAACACTAAAGGTTTCTTTGATCAATAGGAAATGATAATCTTTCATGAGTCTGTCAACAAAAAACCATACAACATCATTTCCTCAATGATAAATTGGTAAAACTATCATTAAATCCATCATGAAATCATTCCACTTCCACTCAAGAATGGGTAACTACTGTAATAGCCCTATCGATCGCTGATGTTCCGCCTTCACCTACTGACAGTTGGAACATATCATAACAAAACCAGCTACATCCCTCTTCATGTATCACCACTAATAAAAAAAATTTAGATCTCAATACATGTTAGTGACACTAGGATGAACATCCCATTCTAACACATAAAAATATCATAAAATCTCCTCGTGTACATCTACTAACGCACATATGTTCCCATGAAAAAAAAACCTAATCCTCACTTACTGTCCACCCAGGTTAAGGTTCCTTTATTGAAACACTCTCCTATAGAACTAGGCCTTTATAATCTGATAGCTGCCTCATTCATACTCAGTCTAGAAGAGTAGAGGTAATAGATATAGAAGAAATAAACATCTACCCCTATCTTTCATGCACCTCCAAATGCATCTCAATGAATAGATCCATAATCTGCCACTCACTTCTAGCCTCTGGAATTTACTTAATCTGATTCCTCTTTCCCAATGCATCATCCATTGCATTACCTTCCCCATGTGTGTAGGAAATCTCAAAGTCAAAAGACTAGAGGTAATCAAACCACCTTCACTATCTCAAATTTAGATCATGCTGGCTAAAGATGTACTTGAGGATTTTATGGTCTGTGTATAACACAAAATGCTCTCCAAGTAAGTAATGTCTCCAATAACATAAATCATAAACAACCACAGCCAACTCAAGATCGTGCATTGGGTAATTCCTTTCATGTGGCCTCAACTACTGAGACCCAAACACAACAACTCCTTCCCCTTGAATAAGCAATCCTTTCAGCCTGATATTTGATGTGTCACAAAAAATAGTGTAACCCTTTCCTGGATCTGAAAAAAATCAGTATCGGTGCTAAAGTCAATCCCCTTTTCATCTCCTAAAAGGATTAATCATAGGAATCTATCCACAAGTATTTCACACCCATCTTAGTTAGGCCCATCCATGGTGCTGTTAAGCATGAAAAGTCATTAATAAAGCATATGTAGTAACCATTAAACGCCAAAAAACTATGTACCTCAAAGACTTTCTTTAGATATTCCCAAGAAACTACCACTCCCACCTTCTTTGGGTCTACTGATACTCCTGTCTCTGAGATGGCATGACCCATGAAATGAATCTGGTCCATCCAAAAGTGTATCTTTGAGATCTTAGCATATAAATGATACTCTCTAAGTGTACTCAATACAATCTCAATATGAATGGCATGGTCATGTTGAGTGTGAGAGTACACCAAGATATCATCCCTGAAGACTACCATAAAAGAATCTAAGTAAGGATGGAACACTCGGTTCATCAATACTATAAAAACTTCTAGTGTGTTCGTTAGATCGTGTAACACCAAGAGATTTTATGAGATATATTATTTTTTATTTCTTTGATGTCTTCTATTATACACTACACAAAGTTTAGCTTGTACTATACGCAACACCATATTATCTTGTAGTATATGTAACACTATTCTTGGTTTTGTTACACACAATTTCAAGTTCGTTTTGTGGAAATTATTCTACGCAACATTAAGTATAGATTTTGTTTAATGTATAAATGAAATAAGTTTTGATTATGTTATAGGAAACACCAAATAGTGCTTTCACAACATGCAACCCTGACTTGGCTTGCTTTACATGCAATCGCGACCTTCCACGATAGCGTGTGTTGTACGCAAAACTGAGTTTCACTACACAGTGATATGTTATTAAAATATTATATAAACTACCCGTTATGAATAGTAATACCCACTTTTTGGAATTTTATCTTTCAAAATGGAATTCATTTTTGGATTTGGAATATCGAAATTAGACTAGGGTGAATTTTTGGTATTTCTCTAAAAACTTTCAATTTTTGATGAATAGTGAAAACACTGGGTTACTATTTAAAAAATGACTTTTTATTTAAATAATTATTTATTTTATTTAAATTTATTTTAGGTCAAAATTGATACATAATACCTATATAAGTTCAATGTAATTCATTGGAGTCATTTTATAATAATTTTAGATATTTAAAAATTTTATTGAACTTTTCACCGTGTTTTACCCACCTCCTAGGAGAATTTGGAAATTCACATAAAACTTAATTTTACCGCTTCTATGAGTGAAATTTTGAAAATACAAGAGACACTCTTAATATCAAGGACTAAAATGTGGTTCAATGAGATGAAAATAATTTTTGGTGAATAGTAACTTTTTACTTTTATTTATCACGGTTAAAAGTAAATAGGGTAATTAAGGGTAAAAATGATATTATTATTTCTCTAACACATGTCCTAATTCTATTGGATAAGTGTAACTCGACCAAAAACAACCTTAGGTATAAAATATGACCATTTAGGTCCAGTTGGATTAGATTAGGACATTTATTATTAATTTATTTAAAGAAGGGTTAAAATAGTTAAAATCAAAGTTTAATAACTAAAACATTTTTAATATAGGGTTATATATAAGATAAATTTGACTATAAATATTCATTAGAAAGATAAAAATATTTCATACATAATTGTAGTTTATTTATAGTTTTTAGAAAATAAATAAGTTAATTTATTTATGACACAATAATGATTCATTAATTATCTTATTAATGAAATATTAACATAATTTATGTTATAAATACCCAAATAAATGTAATTTGATACTTTTTATGAATTCCACTAAGTTTTTAGGTTAATATGACATGTTAGTATTTGTTAAATTAAATTTTTTCGAACTAATAATGTTGTTATGAGTTTCAAAAAAATCAATTACCAAATAGTGTCAAAATTGACATAGAATAGTTTTTAAAAAACATATTATATTATTAATTATTATTATATTCCAAAAAATTTAAGGTTCAACCAAGATACTTATATCATGATAGGTGTATTATTAATGGACCACTTGGGGGTCTCTTGGAAGTATATGGTATGTTTATTAACTATATAATATAAAAATACAAAGTGACATGGTAAATTTAAATCTAATTAACTAAGAGTTAAAACTAAAAGATAAGGTTAATATAATGACCCAAACCTATCTAAAATCTATTGGTTGAGAGGATTTCAACCCATACCCTCCATATATTCTAAATAAATCAATTTGGAGCTATTAAAAACAGAATATGACTTTATTATAAGATAATATTTTATGTTTTTTCAAAGGTGCCCCTCTCCTCCCTTATAAAAAGGGAACCCCTTCCCTCTTCTCTTCACACACTTTTGAGCCTTGAATCATGGCCAACCCCTGCCCATTTTTCTTCTCCCCTTCCCTAGAAACATTCTGGAGGTTTTGATCTTCTCAAAAGACCAAATCTACTTCCTTAAGAGGAATCTTAAAGGAGGTGCGTCGAAAAAGAGGAGGTTCGGATACATACGAAGCATATCAGACATAAGGTAAGGGATAATTTTGCAATCTCATTTTTATCTGAGATTTCTTATTCGTAAGTATTTACTAGAGTTATATTTTTCACATATGTCCATAAAAATGTTTTCATATAGTGTTTAATATTCTTCCATGTATGTTTAAATTCAATTTTACCCATCTTGACTTTTACTTTGTGTTATGGAAGGAATCTTACTTTTGTTTACCATACATGGTACTTTTTGAATTTTTCGAAAAAAGTACAAGGAGAATGTTTTTTTAACTTATATGGCATGGAAAGATTCTTACAGTTTCATAACTCCTTATTTCTATGAATTTTCCTAAACAATATTTCATGGTTACTTTCAACAAAATCCTTTCTTTTAAAATTGCATGTCATTTTGTGAAAAGAAAATGATTTTGAAGAAGAAAGTATATTTTCCTCAAGAATGTTATTCAAGTGTTTGGTCAAAACTATTTTACATATAAGATGAAATTATTTCATAGGTGTATGTTTCAAGTATAATATCTCTATTATTTACATGGTTTCACTTTTCTTATGATGAAACGATATCCATTTATTTTATTTGGATTATGTTATGATGGGATGATGTTTATGAAACCCATTTTTATTCTTTGAGTTATGATGAATGATTTATGTTTATGTTATGGCACAAGTAACAATGATTTAAATATGAGATGGGTGGGACCTATATCTCTGTTCAATGCATAGGGTAAAGATTTATATATCATGAGATAGACATGGATGTAACAATAAGTTAATCCGGTTCAGTGATACAGGATTTGAACGAGGAGTGAACTCGATTCAGAACGAGACTTTGTACACTAAGATAGTCTTGGTAGTAATGCCTTGGCTACTATGGAAATCATATCATGTGCTTAATGGTTGCCCCAATAACATGTTTTATTACCATGCTATTTTATCATGATTGATGTTCCTTTATGATATATGCCTTACATACATCCAAGATTTATGTCTTTGCTCGAGATTTTGATGTTTAGATTTTATGTTCAAGCTTTTGTATTCAAATGTTTATGGATTGTTTTATGTTCTCTATGTTTACCCTTACTGAGCATTTGTGCTCACCCTTTTTTATGTTTTCTTTTCCCTAGGATATGAATAAAGGTTTTAGGTAAGAAAACAAAAGGGGAAGATCTTTATGGGATATGTTGAAGATCTTTCACTATGATTAGAAGATTAAGTTCTGAGTTTCCATAGACACTAAACTATTACAGTCCTTGAGTGTTGGTTTTTGTTATGTATTAAGTATTCCGCAAAATAAATGTAATGTCCATGTACGTCAAGTTTTGGGTCTCTACAGTTGTTATCAGAGGAAAGGTTTAGTTAATCTTTGGAAACTAGGAAGCAAAAACTTTATTGAGATCCCTAGAGATATTTCTAAGGTATGTCTAGTGATGTCCCTAAGGTTAAGTATACGTATAGGTTATAGTCCTAGAATTATGGAAACGATTTTAGAATTAAACTTAAGATGTTAGATATCGAAGGTACTCCCCCTTTATTATGTTGTTTTCCTAGCATAAGTTTTGCCTCTTACACTATTCTTTTTGGGTTTTAGAGGATGGCTAGAACCCAAAGGAACCGTGTTGATCAGCGTAATGGGAAATGAAATGATTGTCCTCTCGAAAAAACCAATGTTTTGGGAGATGGAGTGCAAAATCTTATTGCTATACTTACTCAATATATGAATCATTATGGACTTCCTCATGAGTAGAGAAGGGAACAATATTCTATTGAGTCCTTTATGAGGCAATGTCCACCTTCTTTCAATGGGTCTTCTGATCCACTTGTTGCTGAAAAATGGATCAGTACCATTAAAAAGATATTTTCCATACTTCTTTGTTTGAAACATGATAAATTCATTCTAGTAGTTTACCATTTAGAAGGTGAAGCAGAGCAGTGGTGGAATCTAATTAAGAATACAAGGCACCAAGATGAAATTGAATCCATTGAATG
Organism: Viscum album; assembly: GCA_963277665.1. Classification (NCBI taxonomy): domain Eukaryota; kingdom Viridiplantae; phylum Streptophyta; class Magnoliopsida; order Santalales; family Viscaceae; genus Viscum; species Viscum album. The sequence goes on along the minus strand of OY728146.1, from coordinate 733,385,877 downwards.
GGATGAGTTCAAGAACTTGTTTTTCAGTAAGTACTTCCCTCGTATTCCTCAAACAAAGTTGGAAAAGGAGTTCCTTGAGATTAAGAAAAATGATGATGAATCTGTTGGTATATAAAAAGATAATTTTACAAGGCTTGCAAGGTATGCATCTGGCTTTATCATCCAACCTGAAAGTAAAGTTCATCGATTCTTCTGTGGCTTAAAACCATGTATTCGAAGGGCATTAGCTATAAGAGACTTCAGTAGCTATGAATACATTATGCATTGTGCTATCAAGGTAGAACTGGAAGTTGGTGTAACATATCCATCTCATGGTTTTGACAAGAAATGAAAGATGGAGTTCAAGGAGAAATTTCAGAATAATGGTGAGAAGAAGATGAATGTTTCTTTATGCTCAAAGTGTGGAAAGAAGTATGGTGGAGATTGTCTTAAAGGGACTATAAAATGTTTTAAGTGTGTGAAAGAAGTTCATCGAGCAGCTGAGTGTCGAAGTAATGGAAAAAGGGTTGCTAATGATGTGAATAAAGAAAACATTGTAGAGAACGCACCACCAACACTTCAATGCTTCAAGTGCAAGGAAATGGGGAATTATGCTAATCGATGCCCTAATACAAGGGTCAATGATGATCGACATGAGAAACCACTTAAGGAAAAGGACAAAGGGAAGTCACATGCAATCACTATTGGCGATGTTGAATATGACAACGATGTGGTGGAATGATTACGTGTTTATATAATGGGATTCCAAAATAATGTTGTATATAGTATCGTGAAATATTGGAATATTTATGTATTGGTCTATTGTGGTTTTCAATAATTTTATGGTACCGGTAACCATGGAAAGTGATTGAGATATTTTTGGAAAGAAGATGATATGAGCATAATGAAGGGATAAGGAGAAAATGAAATGTTTGACAGTATTCATGAGCTCATGACTGATATAAGGAAAAAGTTATATCAGGGTTTGAGTATATAGAATTTTTGGATTTTGGTATGTGGAAAGAGTTAACTTTTGACAACATTCATGTTTTCACTAAGATTCAATGCGTATTCATTTTTCAAGAGAATACAAGATTAATGTATTCACATGTTTGGAATGCGATCAACAAGATATATATTTTGATATATGAGGGATAAATGATGGTATTCACGTGCTTGTTATATGACCTTTTTTGTAAACGTTCTCTTTATACTATGAGTTTGGAATGAACTATTTTGGATAAGCCTAAAGATTGGAATGGATTATGTTGAACATTAGTTATTATTGTTTAAGGCTAGATATTATTTTCAAAATTTTTGATAGAATGTTATAATAGTGTAGTTTAAGAAAAGGGACAACCTGCAGAATGGGCGACAACCCGTTGTATCAGACAAGGATGCGGGAATCGAACCCACAACCAAAGTGCGACATGCCTTTATCGTCCACCACTTTCCTATAGGAAGTCCCTAGTTATAAGAAACAAGTTTTGTTTTAATAAGCGCTGTGATATATGAAGTATAAGTCCATTTTAGCAACCATATATGATTAATCTCAGCATAGATGGACTTCTGTGTATTTAAAAAATTGTTCTAAACTTTATGCGATAGAAATAGATGGAATGACCTATCATTCTATCGGATAATCTTCTAACACTTCACAGAATACAAATTGAACTTCATTTCTTTAAGATATGAAGTGGAAATTGTTCTAGGAATGAGAAACGATGAGATTATACCAAAATCAAGTAATTATTTCTTTTAATTCAAAAATTCTTCAAATTTTGGGAAATGATCTTGAAAACAAATAAATATTGTCCTAGTGCTCTCATATCTGATAAATCAGATGGTACCTTAGATCATCACAAATTTATGGCTTTGTGATTGTTGGTTTTTTCATAGCCAGGTCCTCTACCACTCTTCATTAGAAGTTGATGGTTATATTTCTCTTCCATATCCATATTTTCACCAATGTTCTTCTATGTGGAAACCCAATGATTAGTTAATTTGGTTAACCGTTACGTTTCATACTTTTGTTTTTAAATTCAAGTTTTGGTATTCCTTTTTACGATGTGGGTTTCTGTTAAGGAAACTTTCAAGTAGTAAACCATTTATAACCCCGACGAATTTCGAGGGCAAAATTCATTTTAAGGGGGGTAGAATGTAACACCCCGTGATTTTATGAGATATATTATTTTTAATTTCTTTGATGTCTTCTATTATACACTGCAACAAGTTTAGATTGTACTATAGGGAAAACCGCATTAGCTTGTAGTATACGCAACACTATTCGTGGCTTGTGTTACACACAATTTCAAGTTCGTTTTGTGGAAATTATTCTACACAACATTAAGTATTGATTTTGTTTAATGTATAAATGAAATAAGTTTTGATTATGTTATACGCAACACCAAATGGTGCTTTCACGACACGCAGACCTGACATGGCTTGCTTTAGATGCAATCACAACCTTCAACAATAGCGTGTGTTGTATGCAAAACCGAGTTTCACTAAACAACGATATGTTATTAAAATATTATATAAACTAGCCGTTATGAATAGTAATACCCACTTTTTGAAAATTTTTCTTTCAAAATGGACTTCATTTTAGGATTTGGAATATCAAAATTAGCCTAGGGTGAATTTTTGGTATTTTTCTGAAAACTTCTAATTTTTGATGAATAGTGAAAACACTGAGTTACTATTTAAAAGATGAATTTTTATTTAAATAATTATTTATTTTATTTACATTTATTTTAGGTCAAAATTGATAAATAATACCTATATAAGTTCAATTTAATTCATTGGAGTCATTTTATAATAATATTAGATATATAAAAATTTTATTGAACTTTTCACCGTCTTTTACCCACCTCTTAGAAGAATTTGGAAATTCACATAAAACTTAATTTTACCACTTATGTGAGTGGAATTTTAAAAATACAAGAGACAAAGTCAATATTAAGGACTAAAATGTGGTTCAATGAGATGAAAATAATTTTTGGTGAATAGTAACTTTTTACTTTTATTTACCACGATTAAAAATAAATAGGGTAATTAAGGGTAAAAATGATATTATTATTACCCTAACACATGTCCTAATTCTATCGGATAAGTGTAATTCGACCTAAAACAACCGTAAGAATAAAATATGACCATTTAGGTCCACTTGGATTAGATTAGGACATTTATTATTAATTTATTTAAAGAAGGGTTAAAATAGTTAAAATCAAAGTTTAATAAGTAAATCATTTTTAGTATAGGGATATACATAAGATAAATTAGACTATAAATATTCATTAGAAAGATAAAAATATTTCCTACATAATGGTAGTTTATTTATAATTTTTAGACATTAAATAATTTAATTTATTTATGACACAATGATGATGCCGTAATTATCTTATTAATGAAATATTAACATAATTGATGTTATAAATACCCAAATAAATGTAATTTGAGACTTTTTATGAATACCAATAAGTTTCTAGGTTAATATGACATGTTAGTATTGATTAAAATAATTTTTTTAGAACTAATAATGTTGTTATGAGTTTTAAAAAAATCAATTACCAAATAGTGTCAAAATTGACATAAAATAGATTTTAAAACAAATATTATATTATTAATTGTTATTATATTCCTAAAAATCTAAGTTTCGGCCAAGATACTTATATAATGATAGGTGTATTATTAATGTACCACGTGGGGGTCTCTTGTATGTATATAGTAAGTTTATTAACTATATAATATAAAAATACAAAGTGACATGGTAAATGTAAATCTAATTAACTAAGAGTTAAAACTAAAAGATAAGGTCAATATAATGTCCCAAACCTGTCTAAAATCTATTGGTTGAGAGGATTTCAACCCATACCTACCATAGATTCGAAATAAATCAATTTGGAGCTATTAAAAACACAATATGACTTTATTATAAAATAATATTTTATGTTTTTTCAAAGGTGCCCCTCTCCTCCCTTATAAAAAGGGCACCCCTTATCTCTTCTCTTCACACCCTTTTGAGCTTGATGCTCGGCCAAACCCTACCCATTTCTCTTCTCCCCTTCCCTAGCAACATTCTGTAGGTTCTGGTCTTCTCAAAAGACCAAATCTACTTTTTTAAGAGGAATCTTAAAGGAGGTGCGTCAAAAAAGAGGAGGTTCGGATACATACGAAGCATATCAGACATAAGGTAAGGGATAATTTTGCAATCTTATTTTTATCTGAGATTTATTATTTGTAAGTTTTTACTGGGGTTATATTTTTCATCTATGTCCATAAAAATGTTTCGATAAAGTTTTTAATATTCTTCCATGTATGTTTAAATTCATTTTTACCCATCTTGACTTTTACTTTGTGTTATGGAAGGAATCTTGATTTTGTTTACCATACGTGGTACTTTTTGACTTTTCCGACAAAAGTACGAGGAGAATGTTTTTTTTAACTTATACGGAATGGACATATTCTTACAATTTCATAACGCCTTATTTCAATGAATCTTTCTAAACATGATTTCATGGTTACTTTCAACAAAATCCTTTCTTTAAAAGTTGCATGTCATTTTGTGAAAAGAAAATGATTTTAAAGAAGAAAGGATATTTTCCTCAATAATGGAGTTCAAGTGTTTTGTCAAAACTATTTTACATATTAGATGAAATTATTTCATATGTGTATATTTCAAGTATAATATCTTTATGATTTACATGGTTTCACTTTTCTTATGATGAAATGATATCCATTTATATTATTTGGATTTTGTTATGATGGGATGATGTTTCTGAAACCCATTTTTATTCTTTGGGTTATGATGAATGATTTATGTTTATGTTTTGGCACAAGTAACAATGATTTAAATATGAGATGGGTGGGACCTATATCTCCCTTCAATGAATTGGGTAAAGATTTATATCTCATGAGATAGACATGGATGGAACAATAAGTTAATCCGGTTCAGTGATACATGACTTGAACGAGGAGTGAACTCGATTCAGAAAGGGATTTTCTCCACTAAGATAGTCTTGGCAGCAATGCCTTGGCTACTATGGAAATAATATCATGTGCTTAATGGTTGCCACAATAACATGTTTTATTCCCATTATATTTTATCATGATTGATGTTCCTTTATGATATATTCCTTACGTACTTCCAAGATTAATGTCTTTGCTCGAGATTTTAATGTTTAGATTTTATGTTCAAGATTTTGTATTCAAATGTTTATGGATTGTTTTATGTTATCTATGTTTACCCTTACTGAGCATTTGAGCTCACCCTTTTTTATGTTTTCTTTTCCATAGGATATAAATAAAGGTTTTAGGTAAGAAAACAAAAGGGGAAGATCTTTATGGGATATTTTGAAGATCTTTCACTATGATTAGAAGATTATGTTCTGAGTTTCCAACGACACTAAACTATTACAGTCCTTGAGTGTTGGTTTTTTTATCTATTAAGTATTCCACAAAATAAATGTAATGTCCATGTACGTCAAGCTTTGGGTCCCTATAGTTGTTATCAGAGGAAAGGTTTAGTTAATCTTTGGAAACTAGGATGCAAAAACATTAGTGAGATCCCTAGAGATATTTCTAAGGTATGTCTAGGGATGTCCATTAGGTTAAGTATACATATAGGTTATAGTCCTAGAATTACGGAAATGATATTAGAATTAAACCTAAGATGTTAGATATCGAAGGTACTCCCCCTTTATTATGTTGTTTTCCTAGCATAAGTTTTGCCTCTTACACTATTCTTTTTGGGTTTTAGACGATGGCTGGAACTCGAAGGAACCGTGTTGATCAGTGTAATGGGCAATGAAATGATTGTCCTCCTGAACAAACCAATGTTTTGGGAGATGGAGTGCAAAATCTTATTGCTATACTTACACAAGCTATGAATCATTCTGGACTTCCTCATGAGTAGAGAAGGGAACAATATTCTATTGAGTCCTTCATGAGGTAATGTCCACCTTCTTTCCATGGGACTTCTGATCCACTTGTTGCTAAAAAATGGATCAGTACCATTAAAAAGATATTTTCCATACTTCGCTGTTCGAAACATGATAAAGTCATTCTAGTTGTTTACCATTTAGAAGGTGAAGCAGAGCAGTGGTGGAATCTAATTAAGAATACAAGGCCCCAAGATGAAATTGAATCCATGGAATGGGATTACTTCAAGAACTTTCTTTTCAGTAAGTACTTCCCTCGTATTCTTCATACAAAGATGGAAAAGGAGTTCCTTGAGATTAAGCAAAAGGATGACGAATCTGTTGGTATATACAAAGCGAATTTTATAAGTCTTGCAAGGTATGCATCTGGCTTTATCGTCCAACCTGAAAGTAAAGTTGATCGATTTTTCAGTGGCTTAAAACCATGTCTTCGAAGGGCATTAGCTATAAGAGACTTTAGTAGCTATGAATAAATTATGCATTGTGCTATCAAGGTAGACCTGGAAGTTGGTGTAACATATCCATCTCATGGTTTTGAAAAGAAACGAAAGATGGAGTTCAAGGAGAAATCTCAGAATAATAGTGAAAAGAAGATGAATGTTTCTTTATGCTCAAAGTGTGGAAAGAAGAATGGTGGATATTGTCTTAAAGGGACTAGAAAATGTTTTAAGTGTGGGAAATAAGGTCATCGAGCAGCTGAATGTCGAAGTAATGGAAAAAGGGTTTCTAATGATGTGAATAAAGAAAAGACTGCAGAGAACGCACCACCAACACTTCAATACTTCAAGTGCAAGGAAATGGGGAATTATGCTAATCAATGCCCTAATCCAAGGGTCAATGATGATCAACATGACCAACCACTTAAGGAAAAGGACAAAGGGATGTCACATGCAATCACTATTGGCGATGTTGAATATGACAACGATGTGGTGGAATGATTAAGTGTTTATATAATGGGATTCCAAAATAATGTTGTATATAGTATCATGAAATATTGGAATATTTATGTATTGGTCTATTGTGGTTTTCAATAATTTTATGGTACCAGTAACCGTGGAAAGTGATTGAGATATTTTTGGAAAGAAGATGATATGCGCATAATGGAGGGATAAGGAGAAAATGAAATGTTTGACAGTATTCATGAGCTCATGACTAATATAAGGAAAAAGTTATATCATGGTTTGAGTATATAGATTTTTTGGATTTTGGTATGTGGAAAGAGTTAACTTTTGACAACATTCATGTTTTCACTAAGATTCAATGCGTATTCATTTTTCAAGAGAATACAAGATTAAGGTATTCACATTTTTGGAATGCAATCAACAAGATATATGTTTTGATATATGAGGGATAAATGATGGTATTCACGTGCTTGTTATATGACTTTTTTGTAATCGTTCTCTTTATACTATGAGTTTGGAAAGAAGTATTTTGGATAAGCCTAAAGATTGGAATGGATTATGTTGAACATAAGTTAGTATTGTTTAAGGCTAGAGATTTTTTTCGATATTATTGATATAATGTTATAATAGTGTTGTTTAAGAAAAGGGACAACCTGCAGAATGGGCGACAACCCGTTGTATCGAACAAGGATGTGGGAATCGAACCCACAACCAAAGTGCGACATGCCTTTATCGCCCACCACTAGCCTATAGGAAGTCCCTGGTTAGTAGAAACTAGTTTTATCTTAATAAGAGCTATGATAGATGAAGTATAAGTCCATTTTAGCAACCATATATAATTAATCTCAGCATAGATGGACTTCTGTATATTTAAAAAATTGTGCTAAACTTTATGCGATATAAATAGATGGAATGAACTATCATTCTCTCGCATAATCTGCTAACACTTCACAGAAGACAAATTGAACTTCATTTCTTTATGATATGAAGTGGAAATTGTTCGAGGCACGAGAAATAGTGAGATTATACCAAAATCAAGTAAGTATTTCTTTTAATTCAAAAATTCTTCAACTTTAGGGAAATGATCTTGAAAACAAAAAAATGTTTTCCTAGTGCTCTCATGTCTGATGAATCAGATGGTACCTTAGATCATCACAAATTTATGGCTTTGTGATTGTTGGATTTTTCATAGCCATGTCCTCTACCACTCTTCATCAGATGTTGTTGGTTATATTTCTCTTCCATATCCATATTTTCACCTCTATTCTTCTATGTGGAAACCCAATGATTAGTTAAATTGGGTAACCGTTACGTTTCATACTTTAGTTTTTAAATTCAAGTTTTGGTATTCCTTTTTACGATGTGGGTTTCTATTAAAGAAACTTTCAAGTAGTAAACCATTTATAACCCCGACGAATTTTGAGGGAGAAATTCATTTTAAGGGGGGTAGAATGTAACACCCCGAGATTTTATGAGATATATTATTTTTAATTTCTTTGATGTCTTCTATTATACACTACACCAAGTTTAGCTTGTACTATAGGGAACATCGTATTAGCTTGCAGTATACGCAACACTATTTGTGGCTCGTGTTACACACAATTTCAAGTTCATTTTATGGAAATTATTCTATGCAACATTAAGTATAGATTTTGATTAATGTATAAATGAAATAAGTTTTGATTATGTTATACGCAACACCAAATGGTGCTTTCACAACACGCAGACCCGACTTGGTTTGCTTTAGATGCAATCACGACCTTCTATGATTGCGTGTGTTGTACGCAAAACTGAGTTTCACTAAACAACGATATGTTATTAAAATATTATATAAACTAGCCGTTATGAATAGTAATACCAAATTTTTGAAATTTTATCTTTCAAAATGGACTTCATTTTTGAATTTGGAATATCAAAATTAGCCTAGGGTGAGTTTTTGGTATTTTTCTGGAAACTTCCAATTTTTGATGAATAGTGAAAACACTGGGTTACTATTTAAAAGCTGAATTTTTATTTAAATCATTATTTATTTTATTTAAATTTATTTTAGGTCAAAATTGATAAATAATACCTATATAAGTTCAATGTAATTCATTGGAGTCATTTTATAATAATTTTAGATATATAAAAATTTTATTGAACTTTTCACTGTCTTTTACCCATCTCTTAGGAGAATTTGGAAATTCACATAAAAATTAATTTTATCGCTTCTGTGAGTGGAATTTCCAAAATCCAAGAGACAAATTTAATATCAAGGACTAAAATGTGGTTCAATGAGATGAAAATAATTTTTGGTGAATAGTAACTTTTTTACTTTTATTTACCACGATTAAAAGTAAATAGGGTAATTAAGGGTAAAAATGATATTATTATTACCCTAACACATGTCCTAATTCTATTAGATAAGTGTAATTAGACCAAAAACAACCGTAGGAATAAAATATGACCATTTAGGTCCACCTGGATTAGATTAGGACATTTATTATTAATTTATTTAAAGAAGGGTTAAAATAGTTAAAATCAAAGTTTAATAACTAAATCATTTTTAATATAGGGCTATACATAAGATAAATTAGGCTATAAATATTCATTAGAAAGATAAAAATATTTACTACATAATGGTAGTTTATTTATAATTTTTATACATTAAATAATATAATTTATTTATGACACAATGATGATGCTGTAATTATCTTATCAATGAAATATTAACATAATTGATGTTATAAATACCCAAATAAATGTAATTTGAGACTTTTTATGAATTCCACTAAGTTTCTAGGTTAATATGACATGTTAGTATTGATTAAAATAAATTCTTTTGAACTAATAATGTTGTTATGAGTTTTAAAAAAATAAATTACCAAATAGTGTCAAAATTGACATAAAATAATTTTAAAAACAAATATTATATTATTAATTGTTATTATATTCATAAAAAATATAGGTTTCGGCCAAGATACTTATATCATTATAGGTGTATTATTAATGTACCACTTGTGGGTCACTTGGATGTATATGGTAAGTTTATTAACTATATAATATAAAAATACAAAGTGACATGGTAAATGTAAATCTAATTAACTAAGAGTTAAAACTAAAAGATAAGGTTAATATAATGACCCAAACCTGTCTAAAATCTATTTGTTGAAAGGAATTCAATGAATCCCTACCATAGATTCAAAATAAATCAATTTGGAGCTATTAAAAACACAATATGACTTTATTATAAAATAATATTTTATGTTTTTTCAAAGGTGCCCCTATCCTCCCTTATAAAAAGGGCACCCCTTACCTCTTCTCTTCACACCCTTTTAAGCCTTAAAGCTCGGCCAAACCCTACCCATTTCTCTTCTCCCCTTCCCTAGAAACATTCTGTTGGTTTTGGTCTTCTCAAAAGACCAACTCTACTTTTTTAAGAGGAAGCTTAAAGGAGGTGCGTCGAAATAGAGGAGGTTCGGATACATACGAAGCATATCGGACATAAGGTAAGGGATAATTTTGCAATCTCATTTTATCTGAGATTTCTTATTTGTAAGTATTTAATGGGGTTCTATTTTTCATCTATGTCCATAAAAATGTTTTCATAAAGTGTTTAATATTCTTACATGTATGTTTAAAGTCATTTTTACCCATCTTGACTTTTACTTTGTGTTGTGGAAGGAATATTGATTTTGTTTACCATACGTGGTACTTTTTCACTTTTCTGACAAAAGTACGAGGAGAATGTTTTTTTAACTTATACGACATGGATGGATTCTTACAATTTCATAACGCCTTATTTCCATGAAGCTTCCAAAACAAGATTACATGGTTACTTTCAAAAAAATCCTTTCTTTTAAAATTGCATGTCATTTTGTGAAAAGAAAATGATTTTGAAGAAGAAAGGATATTTTCCTCAAGAATGGAGTTCAAGTGTTTTTTCAAAACTATTTTACATATAAGATGAAATTATTTCATATTTGTTTGTTTCAAGTATAATATCTTTATGATTTACATGGTTTCACTTTTCTTATGATGAAACGATGTCCATTTATTTTATTTAGATTATGTTATGATGGGATGATGTTTATGAAACCCATTTTTATTCTTTGGGTTATGATGAATGATTTATGATTATGTTGTGGCACAAGTAACAATGATTTCAATATGAGATGGGTAGGACCTATATCTCCCTTAAATGCATTGGGTAAAGATTTATATCTCATGATATAGACATGGATGGAATAGTAAGTTCATCCTGTTTAGTGATACAGGACTGGAACGAGGAGTGAACTCGATTCAGAAAGGGACTTTGTCCACTAAGATGGTCTTGGAAGCAATGCCTTGGCTACTATGGAAATCATATCATGTGCTTAATGGTTGCCACAATAACATGTTTTGTTCCCATGCTATTTTATCATGTTTGATGTTCCTTTATGATATATGCCTTACGTACTTCCAAGATTTATGTCTTTTCTCAAGATTTTGATGTTTATATTTTATGTTCAAGCTTTTTCATTCAAATGTTTATGGATTGTTTTATGTTCTCTATGTTTACCCTTATTGAGCATTTGAGCTCACCCTTTTTTATGTTTTCTTTTCCCCAGGATATAAATAAAGTTTTTAGGTAAGAAAAAAAATGGGGAAGATCTTTATGGGAGATGTTGAAGATCTTCCACTATGATTAGAGGATTATGTTCCGAGTTTCCAAAGACACTAAACTATTACGGTCCTTGAGTGTTGGTTTGTGTCATGTATTAAGTATTCTGTAAAAGTAATGTAATGTCCATGTATGTCAAGATTTGGGTCTCTACAGATTGAATAGTATAACCAAATACTCGTACAGACCATACCTAATTAAAAAGGCTATAAGAGGTATATCTGATGGTCTAAAGTACAACTGATGATAACTAGATCTTAAGTAAATATTAAAGAACACTCGGGCTACTTGAAGCTAATAAAAGAGATCATAAATCCTGAGAAAAGGATATCAATTCTCGATAGTCAACTGGTTCAGCTTCCAATAATCCACCCAACTTCTGAGGGTACTGGTTGCCTTCTTCACAAAAAGGATAGGTGAATCCCAAGGACAATTACTGGGTTAGATGAAAACCTTTTCCTGCAACTCCTTTAATTACTTCTTGAGCTCCTGTAACTCTGGTGTAGCCATCCTATAAGGAGGAATTGACACCGGTGCCACTTCTAGCATAAGTTCATTATATAAATATACCTCTCTCTTCAGAGGTAAACCTGAACAGTCAACTGGGAAGACATCACTGAAATGATCCACCATTTGAGGAAAGTCCATCTGTGAGGTCCCCTAATCATCTAGATATAGACCAGAAATATGGGTTGTAAAACCACATAACCCATGATGATCGAGTACGACTCTACTTCCTAGACACCCCATTTACCCTTTTTTAGAAAATCTTCACCCTCTGGTGATGTGAAACTAACCCTATAGTGATAGTAGTCAAAAAAGTCCTAAAAGGAGACCAACCAATCCATTATGAGAATGACATCTAATCTTGTCATATCTAAGACATAGAGGTCCCATAAGAATTGACACCCACTAACATCAAGAGGGGACTCCTTAAAATGACATACACTAGTCATCTTAATCCCCAAAGGAGTGTTTAGCATCATGTCATCATCAGAATTAAAGATTCAAAGCCCAAGGATCTCCACAATGGAAAAAAATATAAAACTATGGAATGTACCTATATCAAAAACCAGAATCTAATAATGAGGAAACTCTAATCGTACCTCTAACTGTAGAGGGTACAAGATCCTGATCCTATTGATTCTTCTCCATCGCAAAATTCTGACCTGTACCACGACCCTAAAACCCTACCTGGAAACCCTGAGTTGATCCACCCTACTATCATCGGAAATATATCATCTGGATACCATGGCTACAACCACCTCCTTGGCCTGAATGTCCTAACGAAATCTAGTTCCCTGAGTGATGAGGAACTGGTGGACCCACTCATGTACGTGGTGCCATAATAGATCCCCTCTCACTAGCTATTGGTGAGAACATCCTTCAAAAACACTGAAGATGACCCATCTTGCTTCAAGATCGGCACTAAACTGGGTCTATCGGGCTCTGTGGTCTCCTGTTCCCACTCTTTCTTCACTGTAAGCACCTTACCTAGCTACTTGAATATACATCCCTATTACTCTAATCACTACGTGAAGGATCCCTATGACTCTTCCTGCTATCAGTCAAAGGAGTACCATCTCTAGATACTGAACCACCCTAGCTCATAGCTCCAAAATCTATCAGATTGTGCTCATTAATCAGCACCTAGGTTAAAATTGAGGTCACCAAATTCAACCTAAAAACATTCACTCGTGATCAGATGTTATACCTAAGACTATCCTCAAATCACCTAGCTAGTGATAACTCATCACCTCTCAAAATAGGTGTATAGTGCTGAAGCTCTGTAAAGTGAGAAGAATAATCCACCACTGTTAGAGTTCCCTCCTCCAATTGCATGAACTCCTAGGATCGGTCTGCCCTAAACGTATTAGGTTATAAGTAATCATATAATATCCTATAGAGCTCTTCCCAAGTCATATCCCGATGACGACTCGCCCATGAGATAACATTACACCATCTCTTGGTGGAATCACATAGAATATAAGTCACAAGATTCACTCTCCTATCAGGAGGCATCTCTAGATGATCAAAGATAGAAATCATGGCCTCCAACCATGACTTTACTACCGGTGGTCATCCATCCCTTTAAAAAGGGAGAGGATTCTGCTTTTGGAACACCCATGTCAACAATACCATAATCAGGGTAGAATATGGTGATCCTAAAAGGTCTGTATCATCCTCATAAACCCTTTATGGAACTGTGCAACAACACCTACATCCAGTATAACAGTTGGTTCCATGACGGGCACGATGGGAGGATCTAATGACATTCCTTCATCTACCATTTTTGGTTTCTGATCATCATCCAGTACCTGATATACAAAAGGAAGACGTCTTGGTGGAATGACTCTGCAAGGTCAAGCATGCACCTCAGTACAAGATTAATGAAGACTGAAACTCAGAAGTTCAAAAATGGAACAGGTGAATGAAAGAAATTAGTTTTTTCAAAAGAGGGTTACATGGTGTGTAGAACCATTACATGACATGTTTCCTTAAGCCTTAACATGGGCATGTAACCTTGCTAACCTGGTCATGCAACACCCCATACACATGACACGTTCCTCCTAAGACATGGTGTGTAATTGAATATTACCTCCAGCCTAGGTACTTTTACATAGCTAGAGCTACACAGATCTATTGGTGTAATACTACATGGCGTGCACACTTTAGACATGATGTGTACAACAAAAGTTCCATCCACTCGTGTTGTTAGTCACACGTCCGGACACACAGTCGATTACAGCATGGTGTGTACTGCCAGTACACGACGTGTTATACCAAATGTTTACCAACCCAGTGTATCTTCTCACACAGTTGGTCACACGGTCAACAACTACACGACCTATATATACAATACACAACATGTACTTAAGAAAAGTCATTTCTTCCAGAATAGAGGAACACATGGCGCGTGTTCATACCATCAAATATTGTGTTTTTTGGGTTTTACGGACAATAAGACTATGAAACTTCTTCGAAACCCCCAAAATCTTAAAATTTATCCAAGTAATGCCATGTTTCAATCCATGAGAGTCCATACTACTACATAATCATAGTTTGAAATACTTCTTCATCTCATATATTTACTAAATTCAATTAAAGTTAAAAAATGATCACAAAAATCTGTTCCAAGAGGGCTCATAACACCTCAGGGACCAAAGCTTGGCATCCAACCAAATGAATCTTTTCACATACCAATACCCTATCAAAATAGTTGGTATTTTTATCACAGAATCTATCACAACATCATAAATTTCTAGCACAACATCTATCACAACAACATACAATCAGTAATTCACCCTACATGGCATGAAAAACGTGAACGACATTTGATCTCTAACAAGTTAATATATAATGAATGATATGGAATAACCTCATATTATAAGGTTACAACATACTAGAAACAAAATTAAATCGATAATAACAACACAAAACAAGTCCATCACCAGATAGTGAAATCAATTCAACTATAATAGATTAAAACCAAAAAACAAAATTTAGTTCGAGGTAATTTGGACTTTACTTGTACATGGGGAAGCTACTCCTAGGAACAACTAATTACCAAACCCAATTTCCTTCCCATCCTTTTATAATGTCTTAAAATAGTAAGAAAAACCTCCTTTTATACCACTTTGTAATATCCCAGATCCTGGTTTCGCGAAAAGGTGCCCTGAACCCAGTTAATCACATGACCTAAAGAACAGTTCGCCACACACCATAGGCTACCGACTAATAATGAGAGACAAGGTGTGATATTGGGGAAACTATTCCCTCATTGGAATAGTATAAACAGTGGAAAAAAATAGTAATCAATAGAGGAAGCAATAATACCAAATAGGAATAACAGCGAAAGACTGAATACAAAGTCAACAGAAGCCATATAATATATATATAATGAAAATGATGCATGTAATATGTGTCTTAAAAATCATCCAAAATAGGTCAAAAATATAGAAATACATTAGAATCCAATACAAAGGAAAACAAGTAAACTTCAACAACATCACTAACCTCAACTTGGTTCTATGCTCTTTAGCAACAACAACCATCAAGTACCTGATGAATAAGGGCACTTTCCCTTTTTTATATCTACAATAATATATTTTTCTTGTGTCCAAAAGCATGACCAAATAGGGTGTGAGATGAATCGTAGTAAGAAACCACAAAAAGATCTGTGTCTATCTATCAATGAATATATATAGCAGGTAATATGAAAAAATGAAGCAATAAACTTGGAAGTACTCAAAAGTAAACAATAAAACAGTTTTCAATTACATTAATTTAACATTTATCATTTATTAATTACATTGAATCATGTAACCCTAAGATCTATCCTAAAATCTATATCCCCCATGCAAAGTAACAAAAAATATGTCTCAGAATACCATATAAGAAATTAAGTAAGACCAAATCGAATCTTGTTCTTTGGCTTGAGAGATGTGTCACAATCAATCAATTATTCACAAATGACCCTCTGGGAAAGTTCTCATGGTCTAACCCCTTTTATCAAAGATAACATCAATTAATTAAATAATTACCCTCTGGGAAAGCTCTAACGGTCTAACCACTTTGGTCCAATATAACATCCATTTTTTAATTCAAATTTAAATGACAATCTATGAAAGATCTCACAGTCTAAACCCCTCAGGTCAAGTATCTACACTAAGGCTCTCATGGTCCTATGTAAATCATCTAGAAGTCCCCTCGGTCTTCTTGGTCTAAGTCTCACATGGTCCATTTGAAAAATATAATGTGCATATCATATAAAATCATCTCATGTAATCTAAAACAACTATATGTATAAACATTCACAATGCATATCACATGAATTTAATAAAATAAAAAAACTCCATCCTAATAAAATAGGGCATGAAAAATAAGGTATGACTCGTAGGTAACCTAGAACAAATGGTCATAAAAAAAATCAAGGGAAACATGTAACGACCCAAAGATTTTTAATGGAAATTACCTTCTTAAATTTATGTCATAAAATAACATGAAATCACAACATAATGAACTACTAAGTGATAAGTGACCTTCAAACATATGTTTTTTACTTATGTGTTTGGAATTTTCAAAATCTGACATACACGGTTGTGTTCAAGATGATTTTTGGAGTCCAATGAAACAAAAATAATTTTTGGTGAATAGTAACGTACCCTTAAGAATAGTAACATACCCTTATGAATAGTAATATGACCCCTATGAATATTAAATCATCCAAAATAAGAGTAACATTACCTATGAATAATAAAATAAAATTTTGACATCTTAGAAAGTGACAATTTGACCTTAGTAAACATTTTGGTATTTTGTAAGTCATAAATAATTAATTATAATTAATTAATTAATTTAAAAGAATATTTATTTCCCTAAAATGTATTGAAGAAATGTATTATATTTTTTAGATAATTTTATAAGACCCTACGTAATTTTTGAAAGCACTATAAATCAATTTTAATCATAAAAACTATTTTTTAAGTAAATTATGATTTTAATTAAATATTAAATTAATAGTATCTAGAAAATTATTTTTGAAAAATGGACTTCCTTTTGTATTATACATGTCGAAAAATGGTTGGGGTAAATTTTTGGGATTTTTCTGAGATACTTGAATTTTTGATGAATAGTGAAATACCGTAATTTACAAAATATTCTAAATAAGCTAATTATAGGTTCATATGTGATGTTCTGATGATGTATGACCACTTGGTTCAGGATTAAATTATAAAATTTCTATTCTTGGTTGTTCAAGACTCACTATTCCTTGTATTGTGGGGAAATAATAAACTAATTAATTTTATATTAAGGAAACCCCTCTCACATCCACTATAAAAGCCACCCTTTACACCCTCATTTCCTCACACCTCTCAAGCTCCAAGACTTCTCTAAACTATACCCAAAAATCTTCCCTAGACCCTCCCCCACGTTCAAGAGATTTGAGTCTCATCAAAAGACCAATCTTAGGCCCTTAAGGAGGTTCTCAAGAGGAGGATTCTAGAGGTAATTTCCCTCCCTCTTCTCCTTTAATTCCCTTTAAAGTTCAAGTTCATTTCTTGATCTCTCCCCACCTATATTCATCCAAATTGTATTTTAACTCCATTATTATACATATAATGTAATTTTATGATTCTAATTGGATATTATATCATCCAACCCCTTTCCCTCTTCATTTTATTTTATTAAAGAGAAAGTTGTCTGTGAGGTGTTAATTTATCACCTTCAAGAACGACATGCTTTCTTCTTCCATTTATACCTTCAGATATGGTCATGAAAAAATTTTTATGGTTGAAAAAAAATATTTTATATGTATTATTTTCTATTTAAAGTTCCTGAAATAACCTATGGCTATATTACTAAGTGATAAGTTAAAACAAGTTCATTGGGATCCAAAAACCGCCCAAATTGACCCAAATAACCATCACTTAATTCTTATCTAATGATTCATCCACATGGATCTAATATAATTAATTATAAAATCATTAAAAACCCTGTAATATCATTAATGACATGTAATATCATTTTTGGATGTTTACTAATGTTCTACCCAGACTTCAATTTAAGAATACAATTGAACCACCCAAGAAAAACCATAAAAACGAACATCCCCAAACAATGTTTTTAAATTTATAAGTCATGTAAAGGAACATAATATGAAATAATGAAACCATAATGAACCATATTAATGTACACATGGTTCCGTATTTCTAATTAAGTAATATAATGTCATTATAAATGACATTAAAGAGAAGTAATCATTCAGGTACAAGGTAAGGGGAAATTCTCGAACCCAACTTTCATCCTTCGGGTTCTACCTCTTTCACTCCATTTTTGATATGGTCACTCCTTAAAGATCATTTTTTCGTCATTTTATTTAATTTTATAGGATATAAATGTTTTCTAAGGATTTTTATGTCAATCCAAATGTTTTTCGAAATAACTCCTCTTAAGAACTCAACTTTTACCGCTCATTCAAGGTTGATGGTTCTTGTATCAAGTATGTTGTTACCTCTTTCTTTTGGGAAGCCAATGTTTATAAATGTGTTATTATGAGATTAAACCCATTCCTTTTTATGGTTTAGTTATGTTCATTTATGTTATATGTTCATTGTGGAATGCATGATAAATGATAATGTTATTATGTGACGGGTGCACACGAAATTATATAGTGAAATATGAATGTTTAAATGTGACGGGTGTGCCTGGAATTATATAGCGCTCCAATGCATTGGGTAAAGTAATTAATCTCAAGAGTAAATGTGAAATGATGTGTGAAAAAGATTATATCTTGGTTCACAAGTATGTGTGGTAGTTAACCACTAAGACATGATGTTTCATTTTTATTCTTTGCCACATTTCAAGTATTTAATTTATGCTCCTCTCATGTTCATGATCTTTTGCCTATGTTATGATTATGATCACCCCATGATATATTGTTCTTATCTATCCTCTTACTGGGCTTCTATATCACCCCTTTTGATGTATATCCTCAGGTGGCTACAAGTAATAAGGATAAGACAAGTACCAATAAGAAGCTAGAGAAGAATAAATTAAAAAAATGTTTATGCTAGATGATGTATTTGTTATGTGTGGTCCTAGTTTGCCCAATACACTAAGCCTTTGGATCCTATTTGTGTAATACTATTATGTTTTTTTATCTTTGAAATTATGTAATTGTAATGTAAGAAAAAGGATGGGTCTCTATAGTTGGTATCAGAGGCAAGGTTTAGTTAATCTGGGAATTATGATTAGTGAACCCTTGGGAAAACCTACAGCATGATACTAAGTACAAATATTCACACAAGAGTATTTACCTAGGGATCCCATATGTTATGTCTTTGGTATAAATTGTTTAAATTAATAAGTTATTCATGACTTGTTTACTTATGTTTTGTTCAAACCTTTTCTATTTTAGAAAATGGTGGGAACCAGGAGAAATCAGGACAACAACTATTGCAAGGGCCAATGCAATGATTTCTCGAACGACATCCCTAATGATTTGGGGGGTGGAGTTCAAAAATTCATGGAGATGCTTACCCAATTATCTAAGGTTATGAATAATAACCATAATAATGGGGAATTTCCTCCTTCCCCAAAGATGTATCAATTGGCTATTGAATGTTTTATGAGGCAACAACCACCGATGTTTTGTGGATCTTCTGATCCACTAGTTGTGGAACAATGGGTCAACTCCAAGGATAAGGTCATTTATGTGATTCACTATTATGAGACGGAGAAGGTTACACTATCCGTTTATTGTATTTATGGAGAAGCTGATCAATGGTGGGCTTTGATTAAGAACACCAAGCCAAGGGAGGAAATTGAAGATATGGAATGAGAAGACTTTAAGATAACGTTTCTTAATAAGTATTTCCCACGAACTCTTCGCACGAATATGGAGAGAGAATTCATAGAGCTCATGAAAAAATAAGGAGAATATGTGACAACCTATGAATATAATTTCACAAGGCTCGCAAGGTATGCTTTGGGTTTTGTTATCAATAATGATAGCAAAATTGATATATTCTTTAGTGGATTAAAACCACACCTTTTAAAGGATATTTCAATTAGAGAATTTGGGAGTTATGAAGAAGTTGTTCGGTGTGCTCTAAAAGTGGATATGGAGTTTGAAGAATGGTCTCATGGATATAGTGATAAGAAAAGAAATATGGAGTTTCAAGATGGTGGATCTAATGACAAAGGCGGGAAGAAAAATCAACGACCCACATGCCAAAAATGTGGGAAGTTGCACAATGGGAACTGCCTCAAAGGGACGGGGAAATGCTTCAAATGTGGGAAAGAAGGAAACCATGATCAAAAGTGTCGAAAAGACATGAAAAGGAAGGAGAATGTAGCCTATGAAAGGAGAGAACCACTCATGGTTCAAGGCTACAACTGTAAGGAGCTAGGGCACTATGAAAACTAGTGCACTAAACCTCGAGTTCTTGATGGTAATCAGCATCAGCATCCACCAAATCCAAAGGAACAAGGGAAGGATTATGCCATCACTACTATGGAGGTGGATCATGATAATGAAGTCGTACAAGGTACACTTCCTATTCACTTAAGAATGGAAAAAGTATTACTTGATTCTAGTTCTATGCATTCCTTTATATCTTTCAAGTTTGCTAGAACTATAGAATCGAAGCCCTAAAACCTTGAAGTAGATATATATTTAAAAACACCAAGTGGTGCAATAATTTCAACCCAAGTGTTTGACACTTCTCCTGTTGGCGTATATGGGAAGATTCTTCTATAAAATCTCTTAATACTTCCCTTGGTGGAATTCGATGCTATAATGGGAATGGAATGGCTCTCGTTATATAGAGCGCATATAAACTATCGGGAAAATGAAATATCTTTTAATATTCTAAACCATCCCATTATCCTCTCAAAATGCAAGGAAGATCATAAATCTCCTTTGAAAAATCCTTCAATGGTTTGCGTGTTTTTTCCCTATGAAGAAGCATACCTCACCCAAATGGTTGAGTCGAAGGAAAGTTCCAACCTTGAGGAAATTCCCATCGTGAGGGAATACATCGATGTATTTTCTGAAGTGTTACCCGGAATTCCCCCAGATCGTGAGGTAGAGTTATCAATTGAACTCATACCCAGATCTACTCTTATATCAATGTTACCCTATAGGATGGCTCCTATCAAACTTGAGGAGTTAAAGAAGCAGCTGAAAGAGTATCTGGACAAAGGGTTCATACACCCTAGGGCATCACCTTGGGGTGTGCCAGTGCTCTTTGTAAAGAAGAAGGATGGAACCATGCGGCTGTGTATTGATTATCGGGAACTCAAAAAGATCACCATAAAGAACAAGTATCATCTACCAAGGATTGATGACTTGTTCGACCAGTTAAGAGGAGATCAATACTTCTCAAAGGTGGATCTTCGTTCTGGATATCATCAGGTAAAGGTGAAGAAGGAAGATATTCAGAAGACTGCCTTCCGTACAAGGTATGGGAACTATGAGTTTTTGGTGATGACCTTTGGACTTTATAATGCCCTTGCAATCTTCAAGGATTTTATGAATAGATTATTTAGACATTACCTAAAAAAAATGGTAGTGTTTATCGACGATATTCTCATCTACTCCAAGAGCAAGGAGGAACATGAAGAACATCTAAGACTTGTGTTGGAGACATTGAGAAAGGAGAAGTTGTATGCCAAGTTCAGAAAGTGTGACTTTTAGATGAATCAAGTCACATTCTTGGGACATGTGATCACAAGTGAGGGACTTTATGTGGATCCTTCAAAGACGAAGGCGATTGAGGAATGGCCTAGGCCCTCTAGTGTCATAGTAATCCGTAGTTTTCTTGGATTATCTGGGTACTATCGACGTTTTGTGAGAAACTTCTCATGATTGTCAATCCCTCAATCTAAGATAACAAGGAAAGGGGTAAAGTATGTCTGGATGGAAGAATGTAAGGGAAGATTCAAGGAGCTAAAGAGAAGGCTGATCACTGCACCTGTACTCACACTACCGAAATGTGGAGAAAGTTTTGTGATGTACAGTGATGCTTCAAAGAAAGGCTTGGGTTGTGTACTCATGCAAAATTATAATGTGATATCCTACACCTCACGACAGTTGAAGATCCATGAGAAAAACTACCCAACGCATGATCTAGAGCTGGCAACCGTGATTTTTTCCTTGAAAATCTGGCGGCACTACCTTTATGGTGAAAAATGTGACATATACACTGACCACAAGAGCTTAATGTATATATTCACACAAAAGGATCTCAACATCCATCAAAGGAGGTGGTTAAAGCTAATCAAGGATTACGATTACTCTATTCACTATCATCCTGGAAAGGCAAACAAGGTAGCTGATGCTCTAAGAAGAAAAGAACCTGCTACTCTATCTATGTTGCAGATTGAGAAATACCCTATCTTTTTGGATATGCAAAGAATGGATTTGGAAATCATAAGTGCAAGGGATACATCCAACCTTTCCCAAATGATTGCGCAACCATCCATACAAGAAAAGATTAAGGAATCATAATGAGATGATGTGGATATACAAAAGAGACTGAATGCAGTTATGGAAGGGAAGCTGCAAGAGTTCCATATCGACGATGATGGTGTTATTCGGTTTGGAATGCGACTTTGTGTGCCTTTATCACCCAGGATAAGGAAAGCGCTATTGGAAAATGCACATAGCTCAACTTTCTCTATCCATCCTGGGAGTACCAAGATGTACCGTTATATCCATGAACACTTCTAGTGGGATAACATGAAGAAGGAGATTGCGGAATATATATCAAGGTTCTTGGTATGTTAGCAAGTTAAATCTGAGGAAAAAATGTCCAAGGGTATGATGCATCCATTGCCTATACCCATGTGGAAATGGGAAAATGTTACTATGGACTTTGTCACAGGTCTCCCGAAGACATCAAAGGGAAATAATGCGATATGGGTTGTGGTTGACCGACTCACCAAGACTGCCCATTTTATTGCTATTCGGGAAGAACTCTCACTTGAATAGCTTGCAAAGATATATGTGAAGGAAGTGGTGAGACTGAACGGTGTTCCACTCTCAATTTTCTCTGACTGTGATCCACGGTTCACATCTAAATTCTGGAGGAGGCTTCAACATGCTTTGAGTACTGAATTAAATTTCAGCACGACCTATCACCCCCAAACTGATAGCTAGTCTGAAACGATTATTCAGACGCTTGAAGATATGCTAAGAGCCTAATCTCTTGAATTCAAAGGTGGTTGGGATCAGCATATCACATTGGTTGAGTTCTGATACAACAATAACTTCCACTCGAGTATTCATATGGATCCATATGAAGCTCTACATGGAAAGCGATGTATAACACCAACCTGTTGGGATGAAGTTAGAGAAAGAAAGCTACTTGGAACCGATCTTGTTCAAGATATGAGAGAGAAGGTTCAAGTCATCCAAAAACACATCAAAGATGCTCAAAGTTGGAAAAAGAGCTATGCTGAAAACCGTCGAAGGGACTTGGAGTTCGACGTTGGAGATAAAGTCTTCCTTCGAATATCTCCACGGAAGAGAGTCATGTGATTCAGGAAGAAAGGGAAGATAATTCCAAGGTACATTGGCCCCTTTGAGATCCTTGACCATATAGGAGCTGTGTCCTATCGACTTGAACATCCACCAAATATGGCTCAAGTTCATGATGTATTTCATGTATCACTACTGAGGAAGTACATACCAGACCCCTCGCATGTACTAAACACAGAGGTGGTGCAGCTGGAAGATGATCTCTCCTATGAGGAGCAGCTAGTAAATATTCTGAATTGGAGAGATAAGATTCTACGCAACAAGACAACCCATATTTTCAAAGTGTTGTGGAGGAACCATAAGTTTGAGGAAACAACTTGGGTAAGGAGAAGTACCCTTACCTATTTGTGTAAAGTGAAATTTGGGGGGCGAAATTTCTTAAGGGGGGAAGAATGTAATGACCCAAATATTTTTAATGGAAATAACCTTCTTATATTTATGTCATAAAATAACATGAAATCACAACATAATTAACTACTAAGTGATAAGTGACCTTTAAACATATGTTTTTCACTTATGTGTTTGGAATTTTGAAAATCTGACATACACGGTTGTGTTCAAGATGATTTTTGGAGTCTAATGAAACAAAAATAATTTTTGGTGAATAGTAACGTACAATTAGGAATAGTAAAATACCCTTATGAATAGTAATATAACCCTTATGAATAGTAAATCATTCAACATAAGAGTAACATTACCTATGAATAATAAAATAAAATTTAGACATCTTAGAATATGACAATTTGACCTTAGTAAACATTTTGGTATTTTGTAAGTCATAAATAATTAATTATAATTAATTAATTAATTTAAAAGAAAATTTATTTCCCTCAAATGTACTGAATCATTGTCTTATAGTTTTTAGATAATTTTATAAGACCCTACACAATTTTTTAAAGCACTATAAATCAGTTTTAATCTTAACAACGGTTTTTAAGTAAATTATGATTTTAATTAAATATTAAATAAATATTATTTAGAAAACAATTTTTAAAAAATGGACTACATTTTTGGATTCGACACATCGAAAAATGGTTGGGGAAAATTTTGGGATTTTTCTGAGATACTTGAATTTTTGATGAATAGTGAAATACCGTAATTTACAAAATAAGAAAAATAAGCTAATTATAGGGTCATATGTGATGTTCTGATGATGTAAGCCCACTTTATTTGGGATTACATTATAAAATTAATATTCCTGGTCGTTCAAGACTCACTATTCCTTGTCTTGTGGAGAAATAATAAACTAATGAATTTTATATTAAGGAAACCCCTCTCCCCTCCACTATAAAAGCCACCCTTCACACCCTCATTTACTCACACCTCTCAAGCTCTAATAATTCTCTAAACTCTACCCAAAAATCTTCCCTAGACCCTCCCCCACGTCCAAGATCTGCTGGTATCATCAAAAGACCAATCTTAGTCCCTTAAGGAGGTTCTCAAGAGGAGGATTCTAGAGGTAATTTCCCTCCCTCTTCTCCTTTAATTTCCTTTCAAGTTCAAGTTCATTTCTTGATCTCTCCCCACCTATCCTCATCCAAATTGTATAGTATATCCAATATTATACATATAATGTAATTTTATGATTCTAATTAGGTATTATATCATACAACCCCTTTCCCTCTTCGTTTTATTTTATTAAAGAGAACGTTGTTCGTGAGGAGTTAATTTATCACCTTCAAGAACGACTTGCTTTCTTCTTCCATATCTACCTTCATATCTGGTCATGAAACCATTTTTATGGTTGAACCAAATTATTTTATATTTATTATGTTCTATTTAAAGTTCTGGAAATAACGTATGGCTATTTTACTAAGTGATAAGTTAAAACAAATTCGTTGGGATAAAAAAACCACCCAAATTGACCCAAATAACCATCACTTAATTCTTATCTAATGATTCATCCAAATGGATATAATATAATTCATTATAAGATCATTAAAACTACTGTAATATCATTAATGACATTTAATATCATTTCTGGATGTTTACTCATGTTCTACCCAAACTTCAATTTAAGAATACAAGTGAACCACCCAAGAAAAACCATAAAAACGAACATCCCTGAACAATGTTTTTAAACTCTATAAGTCATCCAAAGGAACATAATATGAAATAAT
Organism: Viscum album; assembly: GCA_963277665.1. Classification (NCBI taxonomy): domain Eukaryota; kingdom Viridiplantae; phylum Streptophyta; class Magnoliopsida; order Santalales; family Viscaceae; genus Viscum; species Viscum album. Next base: position 733,360,246 of record OY728146.1, on the reverse strand, counting down.
GAAACCATAATGAACCTTATTAATGTAAAAAATGTTCTGTATTTCTAATTATTTAATATAATGTCATTATATAGGACATTAAATAGAAGGAAGCATTCAGGTACAAGGTAAGGGGAAATTCTCGAACCCAACTTTCATCCTCCAGGTTCTACATCTTTCACTCTATTTTTGATATGGTCACTACTTAAAGATCATTTTTTCATCATTGTATTTACTTTTCTTATATATACATGTTTTCTAATGAAGTTTATTTCAATCCAAATGTTTTCTGAAATAACTCTTCTCTTAAGAACTCAACTTTTACCTCTCATTCAAGGTTGATGGTTCTTGTATCAAGTATATTGTTCCCTCTTTCTTTTGGGAACACAAAGTTTATGAATGTGTTCTTATGAGATGAAAACCATTAATTTTAATGGGTTAGTTATGTTCATTTATGTTATATGTTCATTGTGGCATGCATGATAAATGATAATGTTATGATGTCACAGGTACACCCGGAATTATATAGCGCAATATGAATGTTTAAATGTGACGGGTGCGCCCGAAATTATATAGCACTCCAATGCATTGTGTAAAGTGATGAATCTCATGAGAAAATGTGAAATGATTTGTCAAAAAGATGCTAGATTGGTTCACAAGTATGTGTGGTAGTTAACCACTAAGAAACGTTGTTTCATTTTTATGCTTTGCCACATTTCAAGTCTTTTATTTATGCTCCTCTCATGTTCATGATATATTTCCTATGTTATGATTATGCTCACCCCATGGAATATTGTTCTTATCTATCCTCTTACTGGGCTTCTAGATCACCCCTTTTGATGTATATCCTCATGTGGCTACATGTACTAAGGATATGACAAGTTCCAATAAGAAGATAGAGAAAACGAAATTAAATAAATGTTTATGCTAGATGTAGTATTTGTTATGTGTGGTCCTAGTTTTCCCAAGACACTAAGCATTTGGATCCTCTTTGTGTAATACTATTATGTTTTTTTATCTTGGAAATGATGTAATATTAATTTAAGAAAAGTCCGGGTCGCTATAAAACACACCTATGGGGTGTCCCATTAACAAGGTATATAACCTTTCTCCTAAGTAACAACAAATTATCAATCAATAAAACCATAACAGGTAATAAACGGGGTTTAATTCCAAATCAGGAAATACCCCAAACATGGGTATGCAACAATTTTAGCATATATAATCCAAGAAAAAAAAACTAAAGAAACACGATCACCTACCTCGAGGTCTTACTATCAATATACTTGAACATCAGCCCTTGAATCTGCCTAGATCTACATAGATCTATAAAACAGTGAGAAATTCCCAAACTTGAATAACTCACAATAGAGGATGAATCAGTAAGAAATGATCAAGAGGGTTTGATAAATCACAGGTGGTATTCCAACACACCCAATGGTGTATCAATCGGAGCTCAAACAGAGACTTGGGGGTTCATACATTGTCCGTCATTCTAGGGTTCTCATGTATGAAACACAGGGAGAAGAAGGTGTTTCTAGACATGAGACATGGCCCCATTCCGATATATCAAATAAAAAAAATACACGGTGTGTTCTTTAAAACTACATGATATGTAGTTTCCTTAACTAGCCCCTACCTTAAGTGGGTCTGCCAGGTCACCACATGACCATGTATTTGACCGTTACATTGTGAAAACACGACTATACGTGACAAGATTAGTACATGACATTACTCAGAAGTACACAACATGTATTTAGAAAATTATATTTTTTTTAATAAAAAAACCAAAAAAACAAGATACATACCTTAAAATAAGATCCATTTTCTTAAAAACATCCCCCCTTAAAGCAATTCATCCTCAAATTTCCCTTCCACAGGTGGTGAATAAGCATCTGCGAAGAACTCCAATCACTGTGACCACACATTGGCCTCCCTCTCTCAAGTCTCATCCTGCACTCACCTATGATTCCATAGAAACAATACCATAGGAACAGACCGACCACAGAGAACCTTCATGTTGTGATCCACAATCCAAATAGGGTGCTCCTTTAAGGATGCATCCACCTCCAACTCAACCACCTCGGGTTGAAGAAAATGAGGCAAGTATGAAAATTAGCGTCGTAGATGAGAACCATGAAAGATGCCATACATATCCCGATAACTATGATGTAATACCCCAATTTTTTGAAAATAAATATAGAATTCAATTTTATAATCTATCCATTAAACACAAATTTTCCTCTTCTATGTTTTGAATTTCGAAAAATGGTCATCTAGAGTTGTGTTCAGTAATTCATTTGGAGTCTGATAGAACAAACTTGATTTTTGGTGAATACTAACATACCCTTATGAATAGTAATATGAATAGTAATATGAATAGTAATATAAAACTTATGAATAGTTAATAATAATATTATTTTATTTTCTTAAGGCAATAAGATAATGAGATCTTAATTAGTTTTTCAATGAGAAATAAAACTAATTGCACTTTAAGATTGTTATTTTTTGAAATAACTATGACCTTATTTAAAAATTAAATTAATAATATTTAGAAAATTATTTTTGAAAAATGGATTTCACTATTGAATTCTACACGTCAAAAAATGGTAGGGGTGAATTTTTCGGATTTTTCTCAAATACATGAATTTTTCATGAATAATAAAAATACAGTTTTGAGTATTCAGTAGTTTAATGACATAATAATGATGTAATAATTAAATGTAAAAGTATGGTCAACTTTTTTATAGTAACTTATGACATGATGTGTCCCAAGTGGCTAAAACCATGGGCAAATACCATGGGCAAGCCCATGGTTTCCCAGAAACCACTAATGAGGTGTCCCTTTGAAATTATTAAAAAATTACCTCTCTTTTTCTATAAATACTCACTCATCCATTCATTTTATTTCATTCCGAATCCCTAATTCTCGAATATCTGGTGGTTTTACCTCTCTAGTAGTCCTATAAAGGTGTCCCTAAGCCCCCAAAGTCCCATCCTTCAAGATTTAGGAGTTATTCTACAAGGTAAGGGAATCGTTCATTCTCTTCTTTAAGACGACACTTCTTTTATGTTATCTATTTGAAATTCCTTTATCATATGTTGAGTTTTGATTTTATTCATTCTTATTAATTTCCTTTTGATTTCAATATGATTAGATACCCTTTTTTTCTCATCATTTGATTTTATGAAATTTTAAGTGACGCCGTTAGGCTGCTAAATTTTCCTAAGGGATCTCTTAACTTTTCTTTTATTTTCAAGTTCATCTCTTTTATTTTTTTCTATCCTCACCTCCTCTGTCCAAATTATCATGATAACTATATTATCATATATATACTAAAATTATATCATGTTAATGGAAGAACCATCATAAATATTCTTACTCCATCGTTTTTATTTTTTTTAAACGAAAACAATGTCCATGAGGTTCCAATTTATAGCCTTCGTGGACGATGAAGTTTCATTATTCAATTTATTCTTCATTACTGGTCATGAAACCATATTCATGGTTTAAGAAGACTATAAAATATGTATTATAACATAATTAATATTCAGGAACCATAATATGTACATATAATTAAGTTATATGATAAAACTAGTTCATAATAATCCAAATACCGTCGAATAATCGAAGTGGTTGTCATCTAAGGATTCTTCCTCATTCCATGTAACCAAATGATATAAATTAACATTAAAAATTATTTATGATTATAAATAATATATAATTCCAGCCCTATAGATTTATAAACTTTCCACATGAACTCCATTACTTAAAAACAATTGAACCGAATATGAAAATAAAGGAAACGAACACTCCAGAACGACGAAATTCAATACAATAACTTGTCAATAAAGATATAAATGAACTAACCATAATTATGGTAAAATAAATACATGTCTAATTGGTTCTAAAATAAGTTATTAATAATTATAATTTCATATTCCAGGAGCATAAGTACAAGAGCAGAACACGTTTGGAGTTAAGGTAAGGGTTTTTCCACCCGAACTTCCACTTTCATTCAGGATACTTTCATTTTCTAATTACCTCGATGTAATTCTTATGTATTGTTATTTACTCATCATATATTCTGTGTGAGTATTATATATATCTTTAAAAACCATAACCTTTCCTTATTTTATGGATAGTTACACGTTTTAAAAGGAACTTTCAAAATTGTTTAAAAAATACAAGCCCGATTCAAGGGAATTTCTCAAATTCGTACATATTTTCAAGGGCACTCTATAATCTGTTTCTGGAAACCATTATCTTTATAAAATCATTCATTTTATTATGAATATACTATCTTACTTTACTTATGGTTTTATACAAATATTTTTCCAAAAGAACTCTTATTTTCAATATAAAAGAGTATTTATCTCCAGAATTGCTTAATGATTTTATAAGAGTGTTTTCATCTAATTCAACACTCTTATTGATTACATGGTATCTATTGGGTTTAATCATTTATGAATTCATCTACCATATTTGATTTAATGTTTTATTACTAACTCTATTGTGGATGATCTATCCAAAAATCATTCACCATATTATTCTGAATGGTTAGTGTTTTATGTTTAACGATTGGGGAAAGATAGTTACATTTCATATGATAGTTTCAATATGAATGTAATTGTTGTTTATGTTTCTCTCCACTCATATTAGGAATGAATTGGACTTATTATGTGACGGGTGGGGCCCGCTATAGCCCCTCGATGCATCAGTAGGTCTCATGAGACAAACTATGGTCTTGGCATGAGGCCTTGAAAAAATGATTATTTTATGGTCCAAGCACGAGGATTGGAAGGTATGGTTATGATGTTTGACATATGCACTTCCCTCATTATGAAGCTATTATTTGAATGTTCATGTGGTTATTCTACTAGTAGAATACCCATGATTATGTTTTATTATGGAATTATTTACTCATCTCATATCCCGACCATAATGTGTTCAAGTTCATTATTAAATGCATGTGTTTTCAATTATTCACTATGTATAATGTTTATATTATCTTCTGTTGTATTGCTTACTCTTACTGAGCATTTGAGCTCACCCCTTTCTTATATTTCATTTTCTTTGGACATGAATAAGTTATTTATGAATGATGTGAAAGCATTAATCTATGAGACGTGATGTTTCTAGTGTAATAAAATAGTGTTTTGATTCACTTCAGGTTGTGAAGATAAAATTATGTATGTAACTTTTTCTCAATAATACTAAACTACTTGGTACTTCAGGATTCGTATTCCTTGTATATATTCCAACGTAATCAAATAAAGTACTGTCTCTGGGCAACTGGGTCGGGTCCTTACAGTTGGTATCACGGGAAGTTTAGTAGAATACTTAGAAATTAGATTTAGAAAACGCAGCATTAGGGAAGAGTCCCTAAGTTAGTCTTTGGGGAAATACATACAATAACGTCCTGGTATTTTGGTAAGGAATAGATTATATGGATATTTTGACCAATACATCCTTGTCTGGATACGAGCATGTAGAGGCGGCTCTGGCACAGATGTATCTAGGGGTAAAACCCGAAAACACCACTTTGAGCTAGACTCGAACGAGAACTGGTGCATGACAACAGGACTTGATGCACTCTTGGTTACGACACTCCCGAGGGATATGCTTAGGATAATTAACATTTTATTTACAAGACATTATGAAGGATTGAAATGTTAAATATTCCTCAAAGAAACCATTTTTGTGAATATGAGACTATCCATGCATAGGATCTCCAATTTTTTCTAAGTATTTTGTTAATTTAAGATTATACATTTTGATTCATAACCTAATCTAGTGTATTCCATTATCTAGATATGGTGCCTAGTGGAAGAAGATGAAATCGCTCGAATGCACGTGTCCCATGTAGGGATTTTCCACCGATGCAAGATAATGATGTTTCCTCTGGTGCTGTGACTGGTTCTGAGCAACTCATAAATACACTAGGAAAACTTACTCAGGTTATGAATAATAACCTTACCCGTATGGAGCATCCGGATCCACCATGTGGAGGAGCCATGCTAGATCGCTTTATACGACAACAACCTCCATCATTCAACGGGACTACAAACCCATTTGTAGCCGAGCAGTGGATATGTTCCCTTGAGAAGATATTTCTCTCTTTGGGATGTAATAAAAGAGGGAAGGTTTTCATGGAAGTATATCGTCTATCGGGAGATGCGGATTAGTGGTGGTCATTAATCCAAAAGACAAAGGAGGAGGAAGAGATAGAAGAGATGGAATGGAGGGATTTTAAGGAAATATTCTTAGAAAAATATTTCCCTCATGAGCAGCGAGCAGATATAGAGAGACAATTCTTGAATCTAAGGTAGAAGGAAGATGAGAATGTTGCAAGGTATGAAGTTAACTTCACAAGATTAGCAAGACATTATGTTGAATACATAAGAAATCCAAGGATAAAAATTGATCAATTATTTGATTTCCTAAAGCCATTCCTCCGGTAGGAACTGGTCTCCCAAAGTTTTTCATCATATGAGGATATAGTTTCATGTTCCATCAAGACAGAAAAAAATTCTCTAAGTATTATGCCTTTAAGGGAAAGTAAGAAACGAAGAGGGATGATGAAAACCCTAGAAAAGGAAATAAGGAAATGGGGAAGAAGGGAAGAGTTGAATTTCCACCATGTGACAATTGTGTAAAGAAACACCCTGTTGCATGTTTAGAGGAAAAGGAGTATGCTACAAATGTGGTCAGAAAGGCCATCTTACTGTTGATTGAAAAGGGAAGAAGGAAGCCAATGATGTTCAATTATATAGTTGTTGGGAGATGGGACAATATGCTAATGATTTTCCAAAACATCAAGGAAATATGCAACAGAAAACGCCAAGGGATCAGGGAAAATCTTATGCAATCACAACTGCAGAGGCTGAAGTTCTTAATGATGTAGTGACAAGTACATTAATTGTTTCCTCAATTTTAGAAAATGCTTTATTTGATTATGGATCATCACATTGTTTCATATCTTCCCATTTTGCTAAGAAAATTAGATATTTATAATTTTATTTAACAAGGGGGTTGTCAGTCCAAACTCCCAAGGGAAGTATCATTACTACAAAGTTCTATGAATCAGTTCCCATTAGGGCATATAAATGTTCTTTATCTACTGATCTCATCATCATACCCATGATTTAATTTGATATAATCCTCGGTATGGATTTTCTTTCGGGACATGATGCAAAAATTTATTATAAGAAGAATGAGGTTACAGTTTTTGATGAAGATGATAAAGAACACCTTATCTTTAGAGCAGAATCATCACCACCTGATTCTTATCTAGATCCACCCTAGTAGCTCAACTAAATTCAATTATCGGGGAGGAAGAGAATGAAATAACTTTGGGTGAGGAAAGGAATGTTCAAATATAGGATTTACTTATTGTGAGAGAATATGTTGATGTGTTTCTAGAAGATTTACCTAGACATCCTTCAGAATGAGAAATTGAGTTTTCCATTGATTTAATTCCTGGTTCAAGGCCCATATCAAAGACCCCTTATAGAATGGACACTATGGAATTAGTGGAACTAAATAAAAAACTAGAGTAATTGAGTAATAAAAGATTTATTATCCCTAGTGTTTCTCCATGGGGAGCCCCTGTCCTTTTTGTTAAGAAGAAAGATGGATCTATGAGGTTCTGTATCGACTATACGGATATCAACGATTTAACAATAAAGAACAAGTATCCTCTACCTCACATTGATGATTTATTTGACCAACTTCTTGGAGCTCAATAATTTTCAAAGATTGACCTTTGATCTGGATATCATCAGTTGAGTGTGAAGAAGGAAGACATTATGAAAACAACATTTCAAACCAGGTACGAGCATTACGAGTTTACAGTAATGCCTCTTGGATTGACTAATGCACCCTCTGTCTTCATGGATCTAATGAACAAAGTTTTCAAGGAATATCTTGATGAATTTGTAGTGGTATTTATTGATGATATCTTGGTATACTCCAAAAGCTATGAAGATCGTGAAAATCAATTGCACATTATCTTGAAGACTCTTAGAATACATGAATTATATGGGAAGTTTTGCAAGTGTGAATTATGGATTCAGGAGATTTCTTTTCTTGGCCATATTGTCTCTAAATATGGAATCCAAGTTGATATTGCAAAGAAAAAGGAAATCCAAGATTGGAGCACGCCAAAAAACATAACTGAGGTACCCAGTTTTATTGGCTTAGCAGGTTATTATCGGCGTTTCGTGCATAATTTTTCCCGACTGGATAACCTGCTAACGAAGCTCACACATAAAGGGGTTAAATTTGTTTAGACAAAAGATTTCAAATAATGTTTCAAAGAACTGAAGAGAGGATTAGTCAATGATCCTATATTTACTCTACCATCGGGGAATGACATATTTGTTATTTATAGTGTTGCTTCAAAGAAAGGAATTGTTTGTGTCCTTATGCAAAATGATAGGGTTATTGATTATTAATCACGATAGCTAAAAATTCATGATCAAAACTATCCTACTATTGATATTGAGTTATCTACTATAATATTTTCTTTGAAGATATGGAGACATTATCTCTATAGTGAAAAATGTGAGATTTATACTGGTCACAAGAGTTTGAAGTATAGTTTCTCATAGAAAGAACTCAACATGAGGCAAAGGAGATGGATTGAACTAGTCAAGGATTATTATTACACGATACAATACCACCCAGGGAAGGAAAATAAGGTGGTATATTCTTTGAGAAGAAAGGATCATGGAGTTTTGAACAAGATGAGAGTTGAAAGGGATCCTATTTTCATGGATCTAGTATAGATGGATATGGGAATAACCATGGAAGGAGAAACATCAATGCTTTTTCTAATGGTTTCCAAACCATCATTACTAAAATTGATAAAAAGTTCTCAGGCTGATGATGTAGAGTTTCAAAAAAAGATTAAAGCTGTGAATGATGGGAGATTGAGTAAATTCGTATATGAAGATGGAATTTTGAAATTTGGAAAGAGACTTTGTGTTCCCGATATACCTGATCTAAAAAGGGAATTGTTGGATGATGCTCATAGTTCCAATTTCTCTATACACCATGGTAGTACTAAGATGTATAGATATTTGAGGGAACATTTTTGGTTGGACAATATGAAGAGGGAGATTTCTGATTTTGTGTCAAGATGTATGGTCTGTCAACAAGTGAAAGTTGGAAGGCAACAACCTGAAAGAGTATTTCAACCTCTTCCCATACCTGAGTGGAAATGGGATAATATCACGATGTAATTTGTCATGGGACTACCAAAGACTCCTAGAAGGAACGATGCAATATGGGACATTGTTGATCATCTTACCAAGTCAGCACATTTTTTTTCTATAAGAGAAGATCTACCACTTGAACGTCTAACAAGAATACATATTAATGAAGTTGCGAGACTTCATGGACTACCCCTATCGATTGTTTCTGATTGTGATCCACGTTTTACATCAAGATTCTAGAAAAGTCTTCAGAAGGCCCTAGATACTGATCTTCGTTTGAGAACTGCCTACCACCCACAAACTGATGGACAATCAGAATGGACTATTAAAATATTGGAAGACATGTTGAGGTCTTGTTCACTTGATTTTCAAGGCATGTGGGATCAGTATTTACCTCTCGTAGAATTTTTCTACAACAACAACTTCCATTCAAGTATTCAGATGGCACCCTATGAAGCATTATATGGGAGGAGATGTCGTACTCCTACTTGCTGGAATGATGTTGGTGAAAGGAAGCTCGTGGGCCCAGAACTGGTTGAAGAAACAATTGACAAGGTGAAGATTATCCAGAACCATATCAAAATAGCTCAAAGTATGAAAAAGAGCTATGGAGATAACCAAAGGAAGGATTTGGAGTTTCAAGAAGGTGATCATGTTTTCTTAATGGTATCTCCATGGAAGGGTATTATACAATTTGTTAAGAAGGGAAAATTAAGTCCCAGGTACATCAAATATTTTGAAATTCTGGACCGAATTTGAGCCATAACTTTCTGTTTGGTAATGCCGCCAAGTCTCTCCAAGGTTCACAATGTGTTCCACGTGTCAATGATAAGAAAGTACATGCCAGACCCAACACATGTACTCAATTATGAAGAAGTAGAACTTGAGCCAGATCTATCTTATTGTGAAGAACCTATCATGATTCTTGATACTAGAGAACAAGCATTGAGAAATCGGACGACTTGACTCTTCTGGTAAAGGTTATATGGAGGAACCATAAGATTGAGGAAGCAACATGGGTGCCTGAGGAGCTTATGTTAAAGACATACCTGAATCTTTTTAGGTAATATTTTGTTAATTTCTAGGTCAAAATTTTTGTAAGGAGGGGAGAATGTAACACCCCAAGGTTTTGAAAATAAATATAGAATTAAATTTTATAATCTATCCATTAAACAAAACTTTTCCTCTTCTATGTTTTGAATTTCGAAAAATGGTCATCTAGAGTTGTGTTCAGTAAGTCATTTGGAGCCTGATAGAACAAACTTGATTTTTGGTGAATAGTAACATACCCTTATGAATAGTAATATGACTCTTATGAATATTAAATAATAATATTATTTTATTTTCTTAAGGAAATAAGATAATGAGATCTTAATTAGTTTTTCAATGAGAAATAAAACTAATTGCACATTAAGATTGTTATTTTTTGAATTAACTATGACCTTATTTAAAAATTAAATTAATAATATTTAGAAAATTATTTTTGAAAAATGGATTTCACTTTTGAATTCTGCACGTCGAAAAATGGAAGGGGTGATTTTTTGGGATTTTTTTAAAATACAAGAATTTTTCCTGAATAGTAAAAATACAGTTTTGAGTATTCGGTAGTTTAATGATATCATAATGATGTTATAATTAAATATAAAAGTACGGTTGACTTGTGTATAGTAACTTATGACATGAGGTGTCCCAAGTGGCTAAAACCATGGGAAAATACCATGGGAAAGCCCATGGTTTGGAAAAAACCACTAATGAGGTGTCCCTTTGAAATTATTAAAAAATTACCTCTCTTTTTCTATAAATACCCACTCATCCATTAGTTTTCTTTCATTCCAAATCCCTCATCCTCGAAGCTCTGGTGGTTTTACCTCTCTATAACTCCTCCCAAGGTGTCCCTAAGCCCCCAAGGTCCCATCCTTCAAGATCTAGTAGTTATTATATAAGGTAAGGGAATCCTTCATTCTCTTCTTTAAGTAGACACTTCTTTTATGTTATCTATTTGAAATTCCTTTCTCATATGTTGAGGTTTGATTTTATTCATTCTTCTTACTGTCCTTTTGATTTCAATATGATTAGATACCCTTTTGTTCTCATCATTTGATTTTATTAAATTTTAAGTGACGCCGTTAGGCTACCGAATTTTCATTATGGATCTCTTAACTATTCTATTATTTTCATGTTCATCTATTTTTTTTTCTATCCTCACCTCCTCTATCCAAATTATAATGATAACTCCAGTATCATTTATATAATGGAATTATATCATGTTAATGGAATAACCATCATAAATATTCTTACTCCCTCCCTTTTATTTTTATAAACGAAAACAACGTCCATGAGGTTCCAATTTATAGCCTTCGTGGACAACGAAGTTTCGTTCTTCAATTTCTTCTTCATTACTGGACATGAAACCATATTTATAGTTTAACCAAACTATAACATATTTATTATAACATAATTAATATTCAGGAACCAGAATATGTACATATAATTATGTTGTATGACAAAACTAGTTCATAATAATCCAAATACCGCCGAATAATCGAAGTAGTTGTCATCTAAGGATTCTTCTTCATTCCATGTAACCAAATGATAGAAATTACCATTACCAATTCATTATGATTATAAATAATATACAATTCGAATCATGGATATTTATAACCTTTCCAAATGAACTCCATTACTTAAAAACAAGTGAACCAAATATGAAAATAAAGGAAACGAACACACCAGAACGACGAAATTCAATACAATAACTTGTCAATAAAGACATAAATGAACTAACAAGAATTATGTTAAACTAAATAAATGTCTAATAGGCTCTGAAATAATTTATTATAAAGTATAATTTCATATTCCAGGAGCTTAAGTACAAGAGCGAAACACGTTTGGAGTTAAGGTAAGAGTTTTCCACCCGAACTTCCACTTTCATTTGGGATACTTTCACTGTCTAATTACCTCGATTTAATTCTTATGTATTGTTATTTACTCATCATATATTCTGTGTGAGTATTATATAGATGTTTAAAAACCATAAACCTTCCTTATTTTATGAATAGTTACACGTTTTAAAAGGAACTTTCAAAATTGTTTCAAAAATACAAGCCCGATTCAAGGGAATTTTCTGAATTCTTACTTATTTTCAAGGGCACTCTATATTCTGTTTTTGGTAAACATTATCTTTATAAAATCACTCATTTTATTATGAAAATACTATAGTACTTCACTTCTGGTTTTATACAAATATTTTTCCAAAATAACTCTTATTTTCAAAATAAAATAGTATTTATCTCCAGAATCGCTTAATGATTTTATAAGAGTGTTTTAATCTAATTCAACACTCTTAATGATTCCATGGTATCTATTGGGTTTAATAATTTATGAATTCATCTACCATATTTGATTTAATGGTTTATTACTAACTCTATTATGGATGATCTAACCTAAAACCATTCACCATATTATTTCAAATGGTTAGTGTTTTATGTTCAATGATTGGGGAAAGATAGTTACATTTCATATGATAGTTTTAATATGAAAATATTTGTTGTTTATGTTTATCCCTACTCATATGAGGAATGCATTGGACTTATTATGTGATGTTTGGGGCCCTCTATAGCCCCTCGATTCATCGGTAGGTCTCATGAGACAAACTATGGTCTTGGCATGAGGCCTTGACAAAATGATTATTTCATGGTCCTAGCATGAGGCTTGGACAGTATGGTTATCATGTCCAACATATGCACTTCCCTCATTATGAAGCTAGTATTTGAAAGTTCATGTGGTTATTCAACTAGTAGAATACCCATGATTATGTTTTATTATGGAATTATTTACTTAGCTCATATCCCTCCCATAATGTGGTCAAGTTCATTATTAAAGGCATGTCTTTTTAATTATTCACCATGTATAATGTTTATATTATCTTCCATTGTATTTATTTCTCTTACTGAGTATTTGAGATCACCCCTTTCTTATGTTTCATTTTCTGAGGACATGAAGAAGTAATTTATGAATGATGTGGAAGAAAAATCTAAGAGACGTGATGTTTCTAGTGGAATAAAATATCATTTTGATTCCCTTCATGTTGTGATGATAAACTTATGTATGTAACTTGTTTCCAATAATACTAAACTACTTGGTCCTTTAGGATTCGTATTCCTTTTATGTATGCCAATGTAATCAAATAAGTCACCGGCTTTGGTAAACTGGGGTCAGGTTATTACATATGAGGTAACTACAACCAGTAGGAAACTAGCTCGACTCTCTCCAAAACCTCCGAGAACTCGACATATCTTACTGAAAGCTTACCCTATCTTCTAATCCTACTATGTACCAACCTCTATGTGGCATGCAGGAAATCATAATCTTCGACCTCAAACTCCAGAGGTCCTCTCCATCGATCAGTATATGATTGCTGGAGAGACTGTACAGTATCCATCCTCTTACGAATCAACTCCAGCTGCTCAGTGGTCTCCTGGACAAGACAAGGTCCCAGCATAACTGCCTCTCCTGCCTCTAGCCAACATAAGGGTGATCGACATGGCCTACCATACAAGTCATCATAAGGTTCCATATGAATCATATCATAAAAACTATTATTTTAGGAAAACTCCACTAGGGGTATGTGTCTCTCCCAGGATCCCCAGAAATATTGGACGCATGCCAGAAGAATGTCCTCTATAACCTGAATCATGCGATCAGACTGACCATCTATTTGAGGATGGTAAGCTGTACATAGAAGTACCTATGTACCCAAATCCATCTACATTATATTCTAGACATAATAAGTAAATCCTGCATCCCTATATGAAATGATAGAGTGTGTAACGCCCTCTAAATGTACTATCTCTCAGATGTACAAATTTCCAATATCATCAATGCTGCAGGTTTCCTTGATCAACGTAAAATGTTCAAATTTTGTGAGGCTTTAAATAAGAACCCATAAAACATCATTTCCTTGAGGCAACCTTGGTAAAACCATCAAAAAATACATCAAGAAATCATTACACTTCCACTCAGGAATGGGTAAATGCTGTAATAGACTTGTTGGTTGCTGATGCTCTACCTTCACCTACTAACAGGTAGAACATCTCATAAAAAAACTGGCTACATCACTCTTCAGGCCTTTCCACCAATACTAATGATGTAGATATCGATATATCTTGGTGAAACAAGGATGAAATGCCTGTACTAAGGTATAAGAATCTCATAAAAAATCCTTTCATACATCTATTGAAACCCATACATGCCCATCAAAATGAAAAAACTCATCCTCTCCTACGGTCCACTAACGATTAGGGTCCTCACCTGACACACTCTCTCATAGATCTATCCCTTCATTATCTGATAGATGCCTCATTCTCACATGATCCATAAGAGTAGAGGTAATAGTTATAGAAGAAAGAAATGTCTTCCCCTATCTGTTATGCACCTCCAAATGCATCTCAAAGAATAGATCCATAAGCTTCCACTCACTGCTTTCCTCTTGAACTACCTACATCTTAGTCCTCCTACTCAATGCATCATCCACTGCATTTCCTTTCCCAAGAATGTAGGAAAGTTCAAAGTCAAAAGACTGAAGGTAATCAACCCACCTTCACTATCTCAAATTCAAATCATTCTAGTTAAAGATGTACTTCAGGATTTTGTGTTCTGTTTACACCCCAAAATGCTCTCCTAGTAAGTAATGTCTCCAATAATGTATAGCCTGAACAATCGTAGCCAACTCAAGATCATGCATTGGGTAATTTGTTTTATGTGGCCTCAACTGCCGAGACCCGTATTAAATGAATCCTTTCCCCTTCATAAGAAATTATCCTAGTCTGATACCTGATGCATCATAGTAAAATGTGTAACTCCTTCCCAACTCCAAAAAAATCAGTATTAGTGCTGAAGTCAATCTACCTTTTAGCTTCCTAAAGGATAAATTTCATGAATCTATCCAAAAGTACTTCTCACCCATCTTTCTCAATCCTGTAATTGGTGCTGATATGTGTGAAAAGTCCCGAATGAAGAATTTTTAGTAACCAACCATCCCCAGAAAACATCATACCTAAAATACATTCTTCATCTACTCCTTGGAAACTACTGCTCTCACATTCTCTGGGTGTACTGATACTCCAGTGTTTGAGATGAAATGACCCAATAAATAAATCAAGTCCATCCAAAAGTGGTAATTTGAGAGCATAACATATAACTGATGCTCTCTCAGTATACTCAATATGATCCCAATATGAATGGAATGGTCATGTAGAGTATGATAGTAAAACAAGATATCATCTATGAAAACTACCACAAAATAATCTAAGGATGGAACACTCAGTTCACCAGTGCCATAAAAATTGCCAGCATGTTCGTGAGACCGAATGGCATAACCAAATACTTGTATAAACCACACCTACTCTGAAAGTCTGTAAGAGGGATATCTGATGGTCTAAAACACAATTGATTATAACTGGATCTCAAGTCAATTTTTGAGAACACCAAATCTCCTCAAAGATGATCAAAGAGATCATGAATCATTAGAAAATGATATTGATTATTGACCATTAATTGGTTCATATTCTGATAATACACACAAAGTATGAAGGTACCGTCCTCCTTCTTTGAAAAAAAGGATAGAAGAACCCCAAGGGAAAGTATTGGGTCAGATGAAACCATTTGCATGATGCTCATCTAACTGTTTTTTGATCTCCTATAACCCAGGTGTTTAAATCTGATAAAGAGGAATGGACACAAATGCCACTCCTAGCACAAGATCAATAGAGAAATATACCACTATCTTTGGAGGGAAACCTAAAAAGTCAACTGGGAAGACATCCCTGAAATGATCCACCAATGGAGGAAAGTCTATCTGTGAAGTCCCCTGGTCATCCAGATATAGAATAGAAATATGGGCTATAAAACTACCTAAACCATGATGCTCGGGTCCCACTATACTCTCATGGCCATCCAATTCTCCCTTGTAAGAACTGATTCTCCCTCAAGTGATTTGAAACTCACCCTACGGTGTTAGTAATCAATAAAGGCCTGAAAGGAGACCAACCAGTCCATTCCAAGAATGACATAGAAGCTTGTGATCTCTAAAAAATAGAGGTACCATAAGAAGTGTAACCCACCAACCTCAAGAGGGAACTCCTTGAACTAACGTTCACTAGCCTTCCTAATCCCCAAAGGGGTGTCTAGAATGATGACATCATTATAAGTAAAGATACAAAGCCCAATGATCTCCACAATGGTAACAAATATAAAAATATGGGAAAACCCTATATCAAAAAGTGTAGAAGCAAAAACTAAGGAAATTATAATCTTACCTATAACCATAGAGAGTTCAGGATCCAACTATTTCTGAGTATGCTCCATAAAAAAAGTATGACCTGTAACGCGACCCTGTGACCCTGCCTAGATACCCTGAGCTGATGCACCCTACTATCGCCTGACGTCTATTGTCTGAATACCAAAGCTACGATGACCTCCTCATCCTGAACTACATGGAAAACTACAGTTCCTTAAATGAAGAGGAACTGGTGGTCCCACTCCAATATGAGGATTCATAATAAATTCCCTTCTCACTAGATGCTGGTGAGAAGATACTTCAAAAATTATAAGGATGGCCCATCTTGCCGTAAGATCAGCACTCAAATGGGTCTCTCAAGAACTATGGCCTCATGTTCCCACTCTTTCCACACTAGTAACACCTCACTTGGATTTCTGAAGATGCATACATGTTATTGGAATCACCATGTGAAGGCTCCCTACAATGCTTCCTGTTATCGGTCGAAGGAGTAGCAACCCTGGATGCTGAACTGCCCTGGCTTGTAGGTCTAAACTCCCTCAGATTATGCTCTATAATCATCACCTTACTTACTATTGTAGTCACAGAGGGAAACCTAAAAACATTCACTTGTGATCGGATGTTGAACTTAATACCATCCTTAAATTTCCTAGCTAGTGATAACTCATCACCTTCCAAAATAGGTGTGAAGCACTAAAGCTCTGTAAAGCGAGAAGAATAATCTTTCACTAAAAGAGTGCCCAGCTTCAAATTCAATAACTCCAGAGCTTTTTCGTCCCTCAATGTATTAGGGTATAAGTAATCATAAAAGGTACTCTAGAACTCATCCCAAGTCATATCCTGATGATGTCCTACATATGAGATAACATTCCACCATCTCTTGGAGGAATCACGTAGCATGTAAGTAGTTAACTTCACTCTCCTCTAAAGAGGCGTCTCTGGATACTTGAAGATAGAAAGAATGTACTACAACCATGACTCTACAGCCTGTGGTTCCATATCCCTAGAAAAAGTGGAGGATGATGCTGCTGGAACACCCATGTCAACTTTTCCATAATCGGGGCAGGATGTGGCGCTCCCTAAAAGGTCTGCATCATCCTCATAAATCCATCACGAATTCATCTGGTATAATAGCTGGTGACAAGACATGAAAAATGGGAGGATTCGATTGAAGTCCTTTATCTACCATTTCTGGTGTCTGATCATCACCCTGTACATGGTGTACAACTAAAAGACTTCTTGGTGGCATGACTCTACAAGGTCAAGCACACACCTATGTACAAGATTAATGAAAACAGTAACTGAAAAGTCTGGAAATGAAATAGGTGAAGAAAAGAATTCAAGATTTTCAAAAGATGGATACACGGCGTGTAGAACCACTACACAACGTGTTACCTTAAGACTTAACTTGGACATGTACCCATTCTAACATGGAAGTGTAACACCCCATACACACGACATGTTTCTCCTAAGACACGACATATAATTGAATATTGCTTATTGCCCAGATACTTCTACATGGATAGAAATCCACAGTTATATTGGTGTAACACTACATGGTGTGAACACTCTAGACATGATGTGTATAACAAAAGTTCTATCCACCAATTTCATTAGTCACATGACCAGATACATGGTCGATTATAGAACAGTGTGTACTCCCAGTACACGTTGTGTTCTACAAAAAGTTTACCAACCCCATGTCTTTGCTCACACAGTCAGTCACATGGTCAAACACTACACAAAGTGTATATACAATACACAATGTGTACTTAAGAAAATTAGTTTCTTCTAGAATAAAAATAATACATGGTGTGTTTTCATACAAACACACATTGTGTTTTTGGGATTTTTCGGACAATAAGCCTCTAAAAATTCTCCAAAACCCCAAAACACTTAAAATTTGGCCAAGGCATGACACGTTATGATCTATGAGGTTCCATAATCTCTGTGAATCAATGTTTGACATCCTTATTTATCTCATATCTTTACAAAATTCAATTAAATTTCAAACATGATCCACCAAATTCTGATCCAAGAGGTCCCATAACACCTCAGGGGCCAAATATTGGAATCCATTCAAATGAAACATTACATATACCAATACCCTATTAAAATAGAAGGTATTTATATCACAACATTTATCACAACAACATAAATTTCTAGCACAATATCTATCACAACAGTATGCAATTAGTAATTCACCCTACATGGCATGACAAGAATGGATGACATTTGATCTATAACAAGTTCCTATATGATGCATGAGATGGGATAAATTCATCTCATCGGTTTTCAACAAAATAGAACAACATCGACATAGATAATAATAGTAAAAAACAAGTGCATCACCCAATGGTGAAATTGAATCAACTAGAACAGCTCAAAACCAAAAATCAAAATTCAGTTCAAGGTAATTTTGATTTTCCCTATAAATGTGGTAGCTACTCCCAGACACAACTAATTAGAAAACTCTACTTCCTTACCATCCCTTTATAATGTCATCAAATAATAAGACAAACCTCATATGATACCACTTTATAACATCTCAGATCCAGGGGCTGCACAAAGGTTCCCTGAACCCGGTTGGTCACAAGACCTCAAGCACATTTTTCTACATTCCAGAGGTTAACGACTAGTAGTGAGGGTAAAGGTGTGATATTGGGGAAAATAATACCTCATTGGAAGAGTATAAACAATGGAAAAAATTAAGAAATATCAGAAGCAATAATACCAAACATGAATAACACCAAAAGACTGAAATTAAAGTCAACAGAGGCCATATCATATATATATAATGAAAATTATTGATGTCATATGTGTCTAGTAAAGAATCCATAACAGGTCACAAATCTGGAAATACAATTTAATTCAATATAAATGAAAACCAAGTAAACTTCAACTGCATCGCAAGCCTCATCTTGGTCCCATGCTCTCCAGCACCAACAACCATTAAGTACCTGATAAAGAAGATAGATTGCCCTTATCTATACCTGCAGTCATATAATCTTATTTGGTCCAAAAGAATGACCCCATTAGGGTGTGAGATGAATCTGAGTAGGCAACTACCAAAAGATATGTGCCTATTTTTAGTGAATATATATAGCAAGAAATATGCAAAAAATTAAGTAATAAACTAAGAAGTACACAAAATTAAACAATCCTACAGTTTTCACTTACATTTATTTAACACTGGTCATTTAATCATTCTATTTAATCATGTAACGATGAGATCTATCCTAAGCTCTATATCACCTATAAAAAGTAACCAAATAGACATCTTATAAGACCATATAAGAAATCAAGTAAGACTGAATTCAAGCTTGTGCTTCGACTTGGCAGATGTGTCACAATCATTCAATTATTCACAAACGACCCTCTGGAAAAGCTATCAAGGTCTAACCACTTTGATCCAACATTGCATAAATTAATCAAATAATGATACTTTGGGAATGATCTCATAATCTCACCCGTTTGGTCTAACATATCATTAATTCATTAATTCAAATATAAACGACCACATAGGAAAGATCTTATTGTCTAATACCCTCAGGTAAAATATCTACCCCAAGGCTCTTACGGTCCTGTGGAAATCATTTGGAAGTGTTGGATCGATATATAGATGAATATTTATATTAGATGGAACAATTAAAGAGGGAGGGGGGGTGAATTGTAGGTTTAAAAACTTTGTGTTTAAACACTTAAGAAATTAGTTTAAATGATATTAAACTAATACAATTCACAACAAATACAATTAACCACAATTGTCTTGGATATAAAGGTATGATACAATGCAATACTATAAGAAGTTTATATAAATTGTACTCAAATGAATACAATAATCAGAGTAATAAAATATCGAATGATTCTAGCATAAAACGTATAGAATCTATTGATACAATATGTAACAGTATAATTGTAATTGAAACAATTCTAAATGAGTATGAAATGAATAAAGGAAACAAAAAATTCCCTTTCTAATACAAACAGAAGAAGAAATGTAAAAGTATTACAATTATTTTATCCCAAAGATAAGGGTATCCTTTCACCAAGGATAAGAGGTATAGAATCCCACCTTTTTAGCACATAAACTTTCATTTCATTTTACAAAACCGAGGATCTTTAAGGTTTAGTGTCTTGGAAACCAGGAACTTAAAACATGAAAACATAAAACATTCTTCTCGAACACATGAAAGGCTTATCCTCATGTTCATCCAAGGTTCATTACTGCATCTCATAAGCTGGGGACATACATCAAAAGAAAGGGTGAGCAGAAGGCCCAGTAAGGGAAACAAGGGAAACATTTTACATGTGAACTTGAGATACTTCAATAAGGCCATGAAAAGAACTTTAGGGCATGAGAAAGAAATCATGAGATATATCATAATAAAAATAACATTTTTCATAACTTAAAGATTTGGCTGCAACATTTAATACTGAAAATCATGAAAATATCACCAAGGTCCATCCCCAAGGTGTCATTTGAAAATTACCAAGGTTATTCACCAAGATATTGTGAAAATTGTAATCTCTAGTGGTTACATCATTACCCAATGCATTGGAGCGCTATCAGGGCACACCCTTAAATTTGCCTTTATTATCATGTGATCCACATATATAATCATCAAAAATTTCATAAAGAACCCATATAGAACAAAATAAATGGGTTTCATTTCATAATCATAACGTTTTAAAAACTGCTTTAAAGACACGATCTTAATATCACTTTAAACCCACGGAAAGGGAAAGTGGGTCTCATGTATGTAAATACCAGAATTTAAAATAGAAAATTTTGATATATATATGTGAATAACCTTGTAGAAATAAGATCTTTGATTATTCACTTAATAATATAAAATTAATTTTGAGAAAAAGAGAGGGACAATTTGAGACGAAAATTCTGCAGTATAATGGCTATGTCGCAGGGTTTTAGAAAACGTTGAAAAGAGAGGGGACATGGGTCAAACATTCATAAATGACCCATAAAAAAGTATAGGGACAGAATATAAGGTATTTAAGAACATGGTAATGAAATTTGAAAATATACCATATGAAATGAAGAACATGAAAGGAAGACAAAAATAAGATTTCTCTTATGAAAATTCAGCAGCCTAACGACGTCACATAAACTTCAACCAAAAAATGAATTGATGAGATCAAATAGGGTCTCTAATCATATGAATATAAAAGATAAGTATGATAGATATATAGATCATACCACAACATAATTAAAAGGAACATGATATACTTTACATGAAAGTAGAACTTGAAAACGAGAAGGGTGAAAGAATCCCTTAAAAATTCGGCAGCCTAACGGCGCCACTTAAAATTTCAAAATGCTCAATTGAAGAGATCAAATGGGGTATCTCATCATATGAACATAAAATATCAGTATGATAAATTCAGAGAACATACCCCAACATAATAAAAAGTAACTTGAAATACTTTACATGAAAATAGATCTTGAAAAATGAGAAGGGAGAAAGAATCCGTTACAAAAATTTCGGCAGCCTAACGGCGCCACTTAAAACATCATAAAACGAAATAATGAGAGTAAGAGGGGATCTCTAATTATATGAACATTAAAAGGGAAGTAATAGGAGTATAAAAGATCACCCTTTGACATAAGAACATGGAGCATAAAATAAATTACATAAAAGAGATTTCTTGAAAAGAAAGAGAGAGATCAGATCCCTTACCATAAAACGTAACTCTTAAAACTCAAAGGTTTGGACCTTGAGGGCTTGGGGGCACCTTGGGAGGACTCCTTGGGAGGTAAGGAGACCCGAGATTCGTTGATGATGGTTTTGGAGTCGAATGGATGAGAGGAGGGCTTGGTATTTATGGGGAAAGTGAGGGGACAAGGCATTAATGGCCAAAGGACACCTCACATGTGCTTTTCTCAAAACCATGTGCTCTCCCATGATATTTCCCATTAAGTTAGGCCACATAGGGCCTACAATAAAAATATCCATCACCTTATGTCAGAAAACCCTTAAAATATCTCATGACATCACCATGACACCGTTATGATGTCATTAATCATACCGAAACCCTAAAACTATATTTTTACTATTCACTGAAAATTCAACTTTCTCAGAAAAATCCAAAACTTTCACACTAACCAAATATCAATGATTTGATTTCAAAAATGAACTCTATTTTATAAAAATAATTTTCTAAATATTTATAATTTTATTTTTAAATAAATACACTATTCACTGAAAATTCATTTTTTCAGAAAAAACCCCAAAAATTACCATAACATAATATCGGTGCTCTGATTTCAAAAATGAACTCCATTTTATAAAAAATAATTTTCTAAATATTTTTAATTTAAATTTTAATAAAAAAACACTATTCACTTGAAAAAACTAATACTTGAATAATAATTAATGAAACCGTTTTTAACCATTTTATTGAATCACATTACTTAATCAAGGTGCCTAGATTATTTTAAAACTTTCTTTAAGTGAGATTACTAATCCATTTGTTCATATTACTAATCCTAATCATAAAATCACTATTCATAATTTACTATTCATCAAAAATCAATTTGATCTTATTAGACTCTAAATTTCGTACTGAACATAATTGTAGAAGACCATTTTTTGAAAATCATTACACATTTTTAATTATTTAAGGTTTACATAAACATTTTTTTAAAATATCATTTCTCTAAAATTCACCAAAAATATGCATACTATATTTATCTGGACATTTTAAAATTCATAAACATTATAAGAAGAAATCCCAATTTTTATTTAAAACAAAGGATTACACAAGGCAGTTATGGTCTCCTTACATAGCCCCTAATCACACCAGCATAGGACCTAAGTGTAAGGTGTGCTAAGGTGAGAGAATCCGAGGGAGGCTCGGCCAAAATCGCACAAGTAGTAATTTCTATCAGTTTGAATTTCTTGTGAAGGCGATCCCGTTCTAGCTTCACACGATGAAGTTCAGATTGGGTTTGGTCCAGAGCAAAGCCCAGTGGTGCCACCTTCTTCCCAAGTTCTGTTAAATGGGCTTCGATCAGTCCAAGACTATTGGGTGAGGTCATCGAATCTTCTCTCTATATTAATTAACCAAGATTACTTGTATTTAGAGACAATAATCAAAACATTTTGTTCACAATGGTCATATTGACCAATGTTCATATAACAGTCAAAACCCAATGGTTACATTTTAATTATAATCATGTTTTTCAAATAAAACATTTTTTTGGAAATAAAATAACACATGAAATTAGGAAACAAGATTTATTCAAAATTTAAGTTCGTTACAATCTTCCCCCCTTAAGAAATTGCGTCCTCGCAATTTTTAAAATTGGGTTTTGAAATTTCATTTAAAGTCCCACATCGGAAAAAGAGTCAGTAACACTATTACTTTAAAAGAAAGAAAAGGAAGTACAAAGGCCACCCAAGTTTACTCATACTAGGATTCCATGTAGGAAAAATGGACATGGAGGAGAAAACAAAGGGTCACATTCTAAAGGAGATTGATAGAAAACATGATTAGGAGAAAGTTAACCATAAGAAAATACCAAACTTATGATGTGTGTAAACGATCTTTGATTACCTATTAGGAAACGTAAACCAACAAAATTTTTGTTTTACGTTCCTTTTCATAATTTGGGGGAACTCATTTACAACATAGAACAAAAACATAAGGAAATATATCTACCTTCATGTAGAGTTTCACCCTTTAATAAGTTTCTACCAAACTAATCTTTTCTCCAAATGATGAGCATTCAAAACTACTTGGTCTCATCAAAACACATGAATCATATTCTGGAGAATCATATAATCCAAAAAAGATTAACTATTTATTTCTTCTATCTTTAAGCATTATCCCAAAAATAGAAAGGGTAAGGTAAAACAACTCTTCAAAAAGAAAGAATCCCATAGGAATGGAAACTACTTTTAAATCTTCAAAGTTTCATGGTACTACCCAAAGTTCATCATAGAACATTCCATAAATAATGTTCCTTAAAATTCCTCAGAATAAACTAAACTAAGATTGAAACCCAAATACAAGAAGGATTTGATAACATAGTCTTCCAAAATAAACTTCATTGTTCATCTCCAAACAACAGCAACTACTCCTAACATCTTATCACAAAAGTAGCTAACCTAAACAAATTTTACCCAAGATAGGTTAATCATTCCCATAAGTAACCTAAATTACTATAAGTCCACCTTAAATTCATCGATTCTTCAAAATATAAGTCAACCTTACTCAGAAATGAAAATACCGAAGTAATCTATTTACCTCGATCATATAGGGTCCCCAAAATAGTGAACATCTTCCAAAATAATAATCGTCCTTTAATCCCCTAATCATCTCTGTCATATTAATATGGAAATCATCGCATTTCCTATCACATTGGTTGTTGGGACATGTTCTTCCATTTCCCTCCATTAACTAAGAAAAGAAACTATAATTAGGGGCTTAAATACTTAGCTAATAATCATGAAAAGGAAACTTTAATCATAAAAGGATAAACATGTAGAATAAAAGTATATCCTAACTTGTGATCCCCTAGGTTCCAAACTAGGTTATCCATGATCATATATTCTTATGTGAATCTTTATTTTGTTTTATCCTTGTTCCTTTAATAATGGTTCATACTAAGCTTATGAATTTACCAACGCATATCCCCCGGGAGTGTTGTAACCAAGAGTGCAGCAAGGCCCGTTGTCGTGTACCAATTCCCATTTGAGTCTAGATCAAAGCGGTGTTTTCGGGATTTACCCCTATGTACATCTGTTTCAGAGCCACCTCTACCTGCTCGTATCCAGACAGGGATGTATTTTCTTGGCAACCCATTACTCAATACTCACCAAAATACCAGGAAGATTTCCTGTATATAAACTTTTCTATAGGCTTCTTCCAAAAGTTTTCATATCATAATTTCCACAAATAACTAAACTATCCTCTGATACCAAATATAGCATCTCGCCTTTTTATCACATAAAATTTCATTTCATTTTACAAAACCGAGGATCTTTAAGGTTTAGTGTCTTGGAAACCAGGAACTTAAAACATGAAAACAAAAAAAATTCTTCTAAAACACTTGAAAGGATTATCCTCATGTTCATCCTAGATTCATTACTGCATCTCATAACCTGGGGACATACATCAAAAGAAAGGGTGAGCAGAAGGCCCAATAAGGTAAACAAGAGAAACATTTTACATGTGAACTTGAGATACTTCAATAAGGCCATGAAAAGAACATTAATGCATGAGAAAGAAATCATGAGATATATCATAATAAAAATAAAATTTTTCATAACATAAAGATTTGGCTGCAACATTTAATATTTAAAATCATGAACATATCACCAAGGTCCATCCCCAAGGTGTCATTTGATAATTACCAAGGTTATTCACCAAGATATCGTGAAAATTGTAATCTCTAGTGGTTACATCATTACCCAATGCATTGGAGCGCTATCAGGGTGCAACCTTAAATTTTCCTTTATTATCATGTGATCCACATATATCATCATAAAACATTTAATAAAGAACCCATATAGCACAAAATAAATGGGTTTCATTTCATAATCATAACGTTTTAAAAACTGCTTTAAATACATGATCTTAATGTCACTTTAAACCCACGGAAAGGGAAAGAGGGTCTCATGTATGTAAATCTCAGAATTTAAAATATAAAATTTTGATATATATGTGAATACCCTTTTAGAAATAAGAGATTTTAGTATTCACTTAATAACATAAAATTAATTTTGAGAAAAAGAGAGACAATTTGAGACGAAAATTCTGCAGCATAATGGCTATGTTGCAGGGTTTTAGAAAACGTTGAAAAGAGAGGGGAAATGGGTAAAAAATTCATAAATGACCCATAAAACAGTATAGGGACATAATATAAGGTATTTAAGAACATGGTAATGAAATTTGAAAATATACCATATGAAATGAATAACATGAAAGGAAGACAAAAATAAGATTTCTCTTATGAAAATTCGGCAGCCTACCGGCGTCACATAATCTTCAACCAAAAATGAATTGATGAGATCAAATAGGGTCTCTCATCATATGAACATAAAAGATAAGTATGATAGATATAGAGATCATAACCCAACATAATAAAAAGGAACTTGATAGACTTGACATGAAAGTAGAACTTAAAAACGAGAAGGGTGAAAGAATCCCTTAAAAATTCGGCAGCCTAATGGCGCCACTTAAAATTTCAAAATGATGAATTGAAGAGATCAAATGGGGTATCTCATCATATGAACATAAAATATCAGTATGATAAATTTAGATATCATACCCCAACCTAATAAAAAGGAACTTGAAATACTTTACATGAAAATAGATCTTGAAAAATGAGAAGGGAGAAAGAATCCGTTACAAAAATTTCGGCAGCCTAACGGCGCCACTTAAAACTTCATAAAATGAAATAATGAGAGTAAGATGGGATATCTCATTATATGAACATTAAAAGGGAAGTAATTGGAGTATAAAAGAACACCCTTTAACATAATAACATGGAGCATAAAAGTAATTACATAAAAGAGATTTCTTGAAAAGAAAGAGAGAGATCAGATCCCTTACCTTAAAACGTAACTCTTAAAACTCAAAGTTTTAGACCTTGAGGGATTGGGGGCACCTTGGGAGGACTCCTTGGGAGGTAAGGAGACCGAAACTTCGTTGATGATGGTTTTGGAGTCGAATGGATGAGATGAGGGCTTGGTATTTACAGGGAAAGTGAGGGGACAAGGCATTAATAGCCATGGGACACCTCACACGTGCTTTTCTCAAAACCATGTGCTCTCCCATGATATTTCACATTAAGTTAGGCCACATAGGGCCCCCAATACAAATATACATCACCTTAGGTCGGCCAACCATTAAAATATCTCATGACATCACCATGACACAGTTATGATGTCATTAAACATACCGAAACCCTAAAACTGTATTTTTACTATTCACTGAAAATTCTACTTTCTCAAAAAAATCCCAAAATTTCACACTAACCAAATATCAATGCTCTGATTTCAAAAATGAACTCCATTTTATAAAAATAATTTTCTAAATATTTTTAATTTTATTTTTAAATAAATACACTATTCACCGAAAATTCATTTTTTCAGAAAAAACCCCAAAAATTACCATAACATAATATCGGTGCTCTGATTTCAAAAATGAACTCCATTTTATAAAAAATAATTTTCTAAATATTTTTAATTTAATTTTTAATAAAAAAAAACTATTCGCCTGAAAAAACTAATACTTGAATAATAATTTATGAAACCGTTATTTAACCATTTTATTGAATCACATTACTTAATCAAGGTGCCTAGATTATTTTAAAACTTTCTTTAAGTGAGATTACTAATCCATTTGGTCATATTACTAATCCTAATCATAAAATCACTATTCATAATTTACTATTCATCAAAAATCAAGTTGATCTTATTAGACTCTAAATTTCGTACTGAACATAATTGTAGAAGACCATTTTTTGAAAATAATTACACATTTTTAATTATTTAAGGTTTACATAAGCATTTTTTTTAAAATATCCATTCTCTAAAATTCACCAAAAATATGCATACTATATTTATCCAGACATTTGAAAATTCATAACTTTATAAGAAGAAATCACAATTTTTATTTAAAACAAAGGATTAGACAAGGCAGTTATGGTCTCCTTACATAGCCCCTTATCACACCAGCATAGGACCTAAGTGTATGGTGTGCTAAGGTGAGAGAATCCGAGGGAGGCTCGACCAACATCGCACAAGTAGTAATTTCTATCAGTTTGAACTTCTCGCAAAGGCAATCCCGTTATAGCTTCACACGATGAAGTTCGGCTTGGGTTTGGTCCAGAGAAAATCTCAGTGGTGCTACCTTCTTCCCATGTTCTGTTAAATGGGCTTCGATCAGTCCAAGACTACTGGGTGAGTTCATCGAATCTTTGTTCTATATTAATTAACCAAGATTACTTGTATTTAGAGAAAATAATCAAAACATTTTGTTCACAGCGGTCATATTGACCAATGGTCATATAACAGTCAAAACCCAATGGTCACATTTTAATTATAATCATGTTTATCAAATAAAACATTTTTGTTGAAAATAAAATAACACATGAAATTAGGAAACAAGATTTATTCAAAATTTCAGGTCGTTACAAGAGGTCTGTCTTACCACCACCTTGGTAAGTCCACTATAGGATGATTGGTATGTCTGTATTACTATCCCTGAAAGCCCTCGATTTTGAAGGTAATGGACAACTCTATCTTTTAAACACTTGAAAGCCCTCGATATGAAGATTGGTAAAACCTTCAGCCTATCCTCAGCATCCTTCTATCGTTATCACCTGATCGGTCACACAAATCAAAACAAATCACTTAATGAAATAAAAAACTAAGAATGAGCCGTTCATGTTTTGTAATTTCAAGGATTTCACATGAAGCAAGAGAGAAGTCACAACATCTCTCTCTAGAACTTGATAGAAGCAAAGAATGATCAAAGTATCTCAGTTATTCTTACGTCTTCAAATGACCTCCTATTTATAGGCCTCAGGTTCAAACAGTCATATTTCCTCCAACGGTCATATTTCTTTGGAAAACTCAGAAGGACTTGGACACCTAACATTATAATGGTCATATTGAAATAAAAAACATGACATCGTTTTGATTAGTTTATAACTAACTCCATGACATCGTTTTGGTTAAAACAAAAGATATATGAAAATGATAATCATGAGTATGATTGATATAAAACACGTGTTTTTATAAAGGATAAAAACAAGCATGTGATAAATGTAAAATATGAGTACTATTAGTATTACTTAGTGTAATTTATTGATATGAAGAAAAGTGAGTATGATGCACAAAAAGTCAGTTCGATTGACAGAGTTAGTATGATTGATAGAGTCAGTACGATTTATAGGGTTAGTACGATTGACAGGGTCAGTATGATTGATAGGGTCAGTAAGATTTAGTCAGTACGATAAACATAGTCTGTTCAATAAACATTGTCTATATTATAAACATATATGAATAGATTTTTGATTTCCAAAACAAGACATAAATTTCAAAAGAGGGATTTTGACTCAACAGTCTCCCCCTTTTTGTAAAGCACAAATCATAAAGTAAAAACAAAAATAAATACTTATCTCCCCCTGAGTTATTGAAAACTCTTCAGAATATGAAATATAATACAACTAACTCCCCCTTAGGTATGTACTTTCCTAAGGATTTTATTCGTAAATTTTTCTTGATTTAGAAGTATTTTATTAAAACATTCTTCCCCTTATAACACATTCTCCCCCTTTGTGATTTACAAAAAAATGGGGTAATCTTGAGTTTCCTGAAAAAGTTAGAGAAAAAAAACAAGGCAATGGGAAAGAGAACATAAACCTCATTGAGATAAAAATAGTTTGTATAATTCTAAAAGTTAATAAAGAACAATACAACAAAACATTCATTTGTTTTCTCTTTCTTTTCCTTTCTTGATCTGCTCATGAAGAACAAATTTTATCTTTTTATTTCTTTCTTGTCTTCAGAGATAGAATCACCCTAGGATTTGAGAAGCTATTATTGATCGGCAAAAAGTAGATCCTAATTTTTGATAGTCTCTTCTTGAACTCTGATTACTTCTTTGAGAGTATCAATTCTGTCTTGAAAATTCTTATTGCCATTTCAGTGGAATATTACAGAACTTAAAACTCTCAAGAATGAACTTTGTATGAATAGAGGGATACATAATAAATTGATACTTGATCTCTCCTGACTTGACATTCTTGATTGTTTCAAAGATTTGCCCCTTGAGATTTACCTTTCTCATGTTTACAAGATAGTCTAGCATAAATATATCAGAAAATTTAAGAGTTTCTCAATCCCCTTTCCTTGGGATAAGAAAACCATGAATCTAAAGCACCACAAATATGTTTTCTGGAGATAAATGAGATACTTTTCTCTTCTCTTAATTTATAAGAAATAACTATTTCTTAGAACTTTCTCTTTTAAATGTACCAACTTCCTCTGGTAGTTTATGAAATGGACAAAAAGAATCACCTTCTATTGAGACATTGAGAAAATGAGCTGCTTGTTTCAAAGACATTGAGATTTTTCTATAATACACAACAATGTTGATCATCATATTTTAGTCAAAAGACACTATTTTGTATAATTTACTAAATTATTCAACAAGAATTGGATATTGAGATACTTGTTTCTCAACACAAAGATGTTCCCATCCTTGAAACAAAATAATCCTCTTGATTATTGAATCATATGTGTCAAATAAGTCTCGAGAAACTAACCTTTCTATGAAGAAGCATTTCTCTGAAAACATTTTTGAAGACATTTCAGCAGGAGTGTTGGTAGAGGACAGATACATAAATATGAGGCAAAGGAAATATCGTACGGAGTCTTAAAACAAAGAGGTAGAGCTTCCCAAGAAATCTGAAAAACCAGTGTGGGTTTGGGGAGGGGGGGGGCTCTATTTATAGGCAAAAAAGAATGACCATTGATCTTCTACAATTGAGATTAGAAGATATATAAATCAACAGATAGGATTTAAAGGAAAAAAACAAGATATAATAAAATGTAAGAAAGAAAAAAGAAATGAAAGAATGGATGTACCTATCAAAGATTATAAGAAAATTGTTGGTTTAATAGTATTAACATAGTATAACACAATAACAAAAAGAAAGTATAAGCATACATGGAATGGAAAAAGAATATGATCGGTTGTGAGACCGATGGAAAACAAATTCATTACCATAGGTTGTCAAGCTGATGGAAAATAAATTCATTACCATAGGTTGATGTGCTGATGGAAAAAAAGTTGTTACCATAGGTTGACCTGCCGATGGAAAACAAAGCTGTTACCATAGGTTGATGTGCCTATGGAAAACAAAGTTGTTACCATAGGTTGACGTGCCAATGGAAAAAAAGTTGTTACCATAGGATGACATGCCGATGGAAAACAAATTTGTTACCATCGGTTGACGTGCCGATGGAAAAGAAAGTTGTTACCATAGGTTGACGTGCCGATGGAAAAGAAAGTTGTTACCATAGGTTGACGTGCCGATGGAAAACAAAGTTTTTACCATAGGTTTACATGCCAATGGAAAATAAATTTGCTACCATAGTTTGACATGCCAATGTAAAACAAAGTTGTTACCATAGGTTGAAGTGCCAATGGAAAAAAAGTTGTAACCATAGGTTGACGTGCCGATGGAAAACAAAGTTGTTACCATAGGTTAACGTGACGATGGAAAAAAAAGTTGTTACCATAGGTTGACGTGCCGATTGACAGAAAATCAATATAGTAATCAGGAAAACAAGATGAAAAACATATGGTTAAAACAATAACCAGACAGTCAATATGATAATCAGAAAATCTAAAATAACAAACCAAAAGAATAAATAGATAAATAAGTTGATAATAAAAAGTTAAGAAATACATAAAAAAAATGTTATCCCCATTTTAAGAGGAGCTTAATGTAAGGATAAGTGTAAAACATGAAGTATATATGAATTATTATTTTAATGTAATCATTCCGACCTTCTATTTTATAAACTCAATTCTGTCGGAAGGTAATGGTTTTGTAAAAATGTTAGCAAGTTGTTCTTGCATTCCGATGAATTGTAAAATAATATATCTTTTTAGTGTGTGATACCTAAGAAAGTGATTTCTAATATTTATGTGTTTTTCACGAGAGTAATGTGATGGGTTTTTACTGAGAGCTATGGCACTAGTATTATCACATAGAATTTGATTTTTGGAAAAGCTCAATCCATAGTTAGTGATTGTGTGTTGCATCAACAACACTTGATCACAACAACTTCCAACTGCTACATATTCAGCTTTAGCAGTGGAAAGTGATATTGAGTTTTGTTTCTTGCATGACCAAGAAACCAAGTAGTCTCTTAAGAAATGACATGTTCTATATGTACTCTTTCCTTCCATTTTACAACCACCAAAGTCAGTATCTGAAATACTTTAAAAAAAATAATTTCTAGAAGAATAAAACAGACCTAAATCCTGAGTTCCTTTTAAATACCAAAAGATTCTTTTCACAACTTTTAAATGATAATCTTTTGGATTTTATTGGTATCTTGCACATAATAAAACAGAAAACACTAAGTCTGGTCTACTAGCTATCAAGTATAACAAACTTCCTATCATACCTCTGAAAGTTGTTTGATTTACCGGTTTTCCAGTTTCATCAAGATAAAGTGTATTTGAGTTACCAATTGGAGTGCTAATGCTTTCGGTATTGTTATATCCATACATTTTGAGTAAGTCTTTGATATAATTATGTTGATATATACAAGTTCCTTCTGGTTTTTGTGAAATTTGAAAAACTAAAAAGAATGTTAACTCACCCATCATACTCATTTCAAACTCAGATTTCATTAAATTCGCTAAATAATTAGTTAAAGACTGTTGAGTTGACCTAAATATGATGTCATCAACATAAATTTAAACAATCAAAACATTTTTATTTTCCATTTTTATAAATAGGGTTGGATCCACTTTACCTTTTGAATAATTTTTTTAAAAGAAATCCTATAAGTCTATCATACCATGCTATAGGGGCTTGTTTATGGCCATATTAAGATTTGGTAAGTTTAAAAACATGATTAAGATATTTTAAATATATAAAACCAGGTGGTTTTTCAACAAAAACTTATTCTTGAAAAAAACCATTTAGAAAATAACATTTAACATCCATTTGAAATAATTTGAAATTAAAGTATGCTGCAAAGTCTAATAGAATGCAAATAGATTCCAGTATAGATACCAGAGCATATGCTTCTTCATAGTCTATTCCCTCTTGTTGATTATATCCCTTTGAAAAAAGTCTTGCTTTATTTCTTACAATGATTCCATTTTCATCACATTTATTTCTGAAAACCCATTTTACACCAATTATAGTTGTTTCTTTAGGTCTTTTAACTAAAGTCCACACTTGATTCCTTTCAAATTCATTTAGTTCATCTTTCATTTCTTTAATACAATCTTCATCACCTAAGACCCCACTTGGGCTTTTAGGTTCGAATTGGGAAAGAAAGGCAAGGTGGTCTATTTCATTTCTCAAGGAATTTTTTGTTTTTAGAGGTCGATTTACATCACCAATGATGTTATCACTGAGATGATTCCTAAGAAGCAATTGATTTGGGTTTTATAAGACCTTTTCATCAATATATGGTAGAAAATATTCTGGGGTAAAAGTTTCAGAAATACTTTCTTGAATAGTTTCCTCATCAGAAGGATCTTCTAATAAATGTTCATAATCAGTTTTTGAAACCACATCCAAAGATGTAGGTTGGGGTTTCTTGAAAACAAAATGATTAGTTTCATCAATTTTAACATGCACTGTTTATTCAATATTACAATTATTTTTATTGAAAACTCTATAATCCTTAAAAGTTGTAGAATATCCTAGAAAGATTCCTTCATCATATTTTGGTGCGAATTTGTGTAGATTCTCTTTAGAATTCCGAATAAATACTTTGCATCCAAAAACTTTGAAGTATGAAACTTTAGGTTTTTGGCCAGTCCACAATTCATAAAGTGTTTTATTAATAAAAGGTATCGTTAAAACACGATTTATAGTATAACAAGCAGTACAAACATCTGCATCCCAAAAGGGATTAGCAATTGAGTATTTACTCAATATGGTTCTTGTCATTTCTTGAAGAATGAGATTTCTTCTCTCAACAACACCATTTTGCTGAGGAGTTCTTGGAGATAAAAAATTGTGAGTAATACCTTTCTTACTAAAAAATGTTTCAAAATATGAATTATGAAATTCACCACCATGATCACTATGGATAGTTATCAATGGTAGGTTTTTCTCATATTTAACTTGGGCTCTAAAAATTTTGAAATAGAAAAAGGCTTCAGATTTCTTTGTTATAAAATAGACCCATGTAAAGCAAGTAAAGTCATCAACTAAAACAAATAGATAATATTTGCCTTAAATTCTTCCAGTTTGTGAAGAACCAAAAATATCCATGTGCACCAGATGTAATGCATTGGAAGTTGAAACTTCATTGATTGATTTAAAGATTGTTTTATGTTTCTTCCCAAATTTACAAGGATCACAGACCGTTGAAGAATCATATCTAAGATCTGGTAAATCCTTTACAAGTCTTTTCTTTGAAATTTTAAAAGGATTCTGAAGTTTCAGTGTCCTAGTGTTCTATGCCATAGCCATGATTGGTCTTCTATTCTACTTAAGAAAGAAATTTTTTTGATCCTAAGGTCTTCTAATATAATAGTGTATACATTCTATTTCCTATGAGAAGATAGAATGAATTCATCCTTGTAATTTTGAACAAATAATTTATCATTTCTAAAATTCACAAGATATCCTTCATCACATAATTGACTTGTGCTAGTGAGATTGTGCTTAAGACCTTTGACAAACAAAACATTTGAAATAAGAACTTTTCCAAGAAAAAAAATATTACATATTCCAACAATATTTCCTTGAGTATTATCTCTGAAGGTAACTTTTCCACCTTTTGTTTTTATAATCATTTCAAAGAAATTTTTGTTTCTGGTCATGTGTCGAGAACAGCCACTATCCATGTACCAAATATTCTTGTTGGTAAACTTCTTATTTTCATGAAAAAAAAACAATTGCTTTTTTGGTACCCAAATTTGTTTGAATCCAGATGGGTTAGATAAAAGAATTTTAAGAATCCACATTTGTATTAAAAAATGAGCTTTATGAAATCCTAAAGACTGAGTTCTATTAAGAGAGAAATTTCTTTTCCAGTGTCCACCACATTCACACTTAGTACAAAATGGGGTACTTTGAGGAAAAAAATAGTTATTAGTAAAAACTAGTTTAGAATGAGTATATCCAAAACTAGAATGATTCCTCAAAGGTTAAATTTGAGAATAAATTTTATCAAAGTTTTCCTTTCCATAGGTAAAGTTTGAAAAACATTTCTTCAATGAAAAAATTTATAACTTTAGTTTTAAAACTAAGTTTTTATCCTTGAAAACATTATTTTTGAACTAGAGTTAGTATCTAAAATATTTATCTTAGTAATTACATTTTCAAGATGCTTAGGAAGTTTATCCTTATCCAAATTGAATTTCTCAATGGTTTTTTAAAATAAATTCAAAATAAGAAGTTTTCATATCAAGATCTTTATAAAGATATGATACTTCTTTAGTTAAAATATAAATTATCGAATTTTCCTTATCAATATTTTTCTTGAGTATAGAATTTTCATTCTCAAGTAGTTTAGTAAACCTAGGCACTTCTTCATAAGAAGGTATTGTATTATCTTCTGATGACAAGGACTCATCATTTTAAGAATAATAACAATTATTATCAGTATAATTTTCATTCAAGGATACATTTGTAATAACTTCAGTATTGTGCACCTTTTCCATTAAACAATGATCTTAAATTGGTAGTC
Source organism: Viscum album (assembly GCA_963277665.1). Lineage (NCBI taxonomy): Eukaryota > Viridiplantae > Streptophyta > Magnoliopsida > Santalales > Viscaceae > Viscum > Viscum album. The sequence continues at coordinate 733,324,309 of OY728146.1, read as the reverse complement.
TGGCTATAAGTCCAATATTCCATTGTCCTGAAGATTCATATTCTGAAGAATCATACGATGCGTCACCAGCACTTGCACTCCAATAATCATTTTCCTTCAAGAATTTATTTTTATTTTTCTTGCAATACTTCTTCTTATTTCTTTTAGAATGTTTCTCCTTTTTATCTTTTCTCTTTAGTAAAAGACAATCAGGTCTTATATGACCTGCTTGCATTCATAACATGTTACCTCTGAATCTTTCTTATCCTTCCTATCTTTCTTTTTGAATCTGTATTGGAAGTATTTCTTTCCAACAATCTTGTTCATCCTTCGAGAAATATTAGATAACTCATTATCTGAATGATCACAATCACTTGATTATGAAATAACAACTTTCTTAGCTTTAGATCTTGTTATCCTTTCAGGTGTTTTAGCTTTAGATGTAATAGTAAAAGCTACACTTCCATTTCCATTTTTCTTCTTATTGAAATCATAATCTCTCTTCATTATTGTCTCATTCTTCAGAAGAGTTCCAAAGAGTTCATCAATAGTAATCTGAGAAATTTTTTTGTTTTCATCAATAACTGTCCTTTTTGACTCCCATTCCTTTGGCATTATATCAATAATTTTGTCTACAAGAGCATCATCATCAAAACCTTTTTCTCCCATTGATTTAAAACCGTTGATAATTATCATAAATCTTTATTGCATTTTACATACTGATTCTCCATAAGGAAAAAGAAATCCATGATACTATGCTCGAAGCATTGTTCTTCTTGTTTCTATAACCTTAGATGTACCAAAATGTGTGAATTCCAATTTCTTCCAAATACAGTTGGATGCTTCACAAGATGATATCTGGCTGTATATATTCCTGGTCATAGAACATAGAAAAGTATTGTGTACCTTGTAATTTAGTTGATATTCTTGCTTTTCTTGATTAGTAAAAGTACTTACTTCTTTGTCAGGGAATTTGTAACCTCCGGTAAGCATAATAAAATTTTCTACACTAGTATTGATAACAAATGTCTTTATTAAATCTCTTCAGTACTCATAATCATTCCCATAAAATATAGGTGTTCTAGTTGGATTTAGATTTTCAATGATCTAATATTCATCCTTGCCATCTAATAAAACAAAATATTTTCCACTCCACATGTTAGTGCAGTAAGTAGTTGACACATGAATTTTGAATAAAAACACTATTATAATTTAAAAATAAATAGAGAAAGTAATAAAAATAAGTGGAAACCTACCCTGATACCAATTTTTGGATCAATATATAGATAAATATGTATATTATATGGAACAATACAAGAGGGGGGTGGATTGTAGGTTTAAAAACATTGTGTTTAAACACTTAAGAAATTAGTTTAAATGATCTTAAACTAATACAATTCACAAAAAATACAATTAACCACAATTTTATTGGATATAAAGGTATGATACGATGTAATACTATAAGAAGTGTAAATCAATTGTATTCAAATGAATACAATAATCAGAGTAATACAATAGTGAAATATTCTACCATAAAGCATATAGAATCTATAGATATAATATGTAATAGTATAATTGCAATTGAAACAATTACAAATGAATATGAAATGAAGAAAGGAAACAAAACAATTCACTTTCTAATACAAACAACAACAGAAATGTAAAAGTATTACAATTATTTTATCACAAAGAGAAGGGTATCATTTCACCAAGGATAATAGGTCTGTCTTAGCACCACCTTGGAAAGTCCTCGATACGATGTTTGGTACGTCTATCTTGCTATCCCTGCAAGCCCTCGATTTTGCAGGTAATCAGCACCTTTGTCTTTCAAATACCTGAAATCCCTCGATACAAAGATCGTTAGAACCGTCTACCTATCCTTAGTAGACCTTGATCGTTATCACATGATCGGTCGCACAAAGAAAAACAAAGCACTTAATGAAATTCAAAAACTAAGAACAAGCCGTTCATGTTTTATAATTTCAAGGCTTTCGCACGAAGAAAGATAGAAGTCACGACATCTCTCTCTAGAACTTGATAGAAGTAAAGAATGATCAAAGTCTCTCAGTTATTCTTCTCAGCATCAAATGACGTCCTATTTATAGGCCTCATGTTCCAATGGTCATATTTCCTCCAACAATCATATTTCTCCAGAAAACTCAGAAGGACTTGGACACATGTCATTATAACTATCATAGTGAAATAGAAAACCCGACATCATTTTGATTAGTTTATAACTACCTCCACAACATAATTTTGGTTAAAAAAATATATATATGAAAATGATAATCATGAGTACGATTGAAATAAAACATTTGTTTTTATAAAGGATAAAAACAAGAATGTGATAAAAGTAAAATATGAGTCCTATTATTATTACTTAGTGTAATGTATTGATATGATGAAAAGTGAGTACGATGCACAAAAGTCTGTATAATTGACAGAGTCCATACGATTGACAGAGTCAGTATGATTGACAGGGTCAATATGATTGACAGGGTCAGTACGATTGACAGGGTCAGTACGATTTAGTCAGTACGATAAACATATTCAGTACGATAAAAATAGTCAGTACGATAAACATATATGAATAGATTTGTTATTTCCAAAACAAGACATAAAAGTAAAAAGAGGACTTTTGACTCAACAGGAAGTCCCCTCAGTCTTCATAGTCCAAGGATCTCATGGTCCATTAGAATAAGATAATGCATATGTCATATCAAATCAACTCATATAATCTAAAACTACTACATGGAAAAACATTCCCAATGAATATCACATGCATTTCCTATATCCATACAAACTCCATCCCAATCAAAAAAGGCATGGAAAACGATGTATGCCTCATAGGTAAGCTATATCAAATGTTTATAGCCTAAAAATGTAGGGGAACACACCCATGGGGTGTCCCATTAACAAGGTATCTAACCTTATGCATATGCTAGAACCCTTTATGCATTAATCAAACCATAACAGGTAATAAAAACTGTTTAATAACGAATCATACAATACCCCAAACATGGTTATGTGGAATTTTATCATATATAATACAAGACAAAAAATGAAATATACAATATCACCTACATCAATGTTGAATGATTGATATTCTTGGATGTCGTCCCTTAAATCGTCCTAGATCGCTACAGATCTACAAAACGGTGAAAAACTCCCAAACATGAATTACTCACAAGAGAGGATGAATTAAGAAGAAGTAATAAAGAGGGTTTGATAAATCATCTGTGGGATTCCAACGCACCTAATGATGTCTCAATTAGAGCTTAGACGAAGAATTGGTGGTTTGGACATCGTCCATCATTCTGGGTTACTCTTGTATGAAGCACGGGAAGAAAAAGGTGTTTCAAGACATGAGACATGATTCCCCTCTGATATATCAAATAAAAAAATACTACACAATGTGTTATTTAAAACTGTACACCATGTAGTAGCCTTAACTAGCCCTCCGACTTAAGCGGGTCTTCCAGGTCACCACACGACCATGTATTCAGCCATTACATGATCAAAACACGGATGTATATGAAAAACTAAGTACATGATGTGTAATCATAAGTAAAGAGAATGTACTTAGAAAATCATATTTTCTTCCTTATTACTCAAAATAACCCAAAAACATGATCCATACCTAAACAGAAGATTTGGTTTCTTACAAACTTCACCCATAAAGCAATTCATCCATGAATTTCCCTTCCAAGGGTGGTGAAGAAGAATCTGTGAACAACTCTAGCCATTATGATCGCACATTGGCCTCCCTCTCCCAAGTCTCATCCTTCACTCGCCCGTGCTTCCATATAACTCTTACCATTGGAACATACCATCCACATAGAACCTTCACGCTGCGATCCACAATTCGAATAGGGTGCTTCTTGAAGGATGAATCCACCTCCAACTTGACCTTCTTAGGTTAAAAAATATGAGAGTGGTCTGAAAAGTAATGTCATAGATGGGAAACATGATAGATTTCATGCATAGCCTAGTACCTCTAAGGTAACTGCAATTGATAGGAAACTATATCGACCCCCTCTAAAACCTCAAATATCCTGATGTATCTTAGTGAAAGATTCCTATATCTCCTAATCCTCTTATGTACAACCTCTGTGTGGCACGCATGAAAACACAATCTCTCACCTCGAACTCCAGAGTTCATCTCTATCAATCAGTATAAGATTTATGGCGAGAATTTGCAGTTTCCATCCCCTTATGAATCAACTCCACCTACTCATTGGTCTCCTGGACAAGATAAGGTACCGTCATTGCTGCCTCTCCTACCTCTATCCAACATAATGGTGATCAACATGGCGTACCCTACAAAACCTAATAAGGTTACATCTGAATAGTGGCCTGAAAACTGTTATTGTAGGAAAACTCCACCAGGGGTACGTGTCTCTCACAAGAGACCCCAAAATCCAGGATGCGTGCTAGAATCATGTCCTCCAAAACATGAATCGTGTGCTCGGTCTAGACATATATTTTGGGATGGTAAGCTATAATATGAAGTACTTGTGTACCAAAATCCCTCTGTAGTCCCTGAATAACAAGATAAGTAAAATAAACATCCTTATCTTAAATGATAGAGTGTGGAACCCCATGAAAATTTACTATCTCTCAGAAGTAAAACATTCCAAGATCATCATCATTAAATATTTCCTTGATTGACAGGAAATGTGAAACTTTCGTGAGTCAATAAAAAACCCATACAACATCATTTCCTCCAGGTGACCATGGTAAACCCGTCGATAAATCCATCACTACATCATTGCACTTCCACTTAGGAATGGGTATCTTCTTTAATAGTCCTACCGGTCCCTGATGCTCTACCTTCACCTACTAATAGGTGGAACATCTCATAATAAAACTAGCCACATCCGTCTTCATATATCACCACCAATACTGACGATGTAGATCTCGATATATTTTGGTGACACCAGGATGAACTACATATACTAAGGAATGAAAATATGATAATATATCCTCGTGTATGTCTGCTGACACCCATACATTCCCATGAAAACACAATCCTTATCCTCACCTACAGTCCACCTTGGAGTATGGTCCTCGCGTTTCAAACTCTCTCGTAGAACTAGGTCTTCATAATCTGATAGCTGCCTCATTATCACTCAATATAGAAGAGGAGCGATAACATATATAAGAGAAATAAATGTATTCTCATGTCTATTGTGAACCACCAAATGCATCTCAGAGAATAGATCCATAAGCTTCCACTCACTACTGGCATCTTGAACTACCTGCATCTGAGTCCTCCTGCTCAACACATCAGCCACTATGTTGCACTTCCCAGGAATGTATGAAAACTCAAAGTCAAAATAATGAAGTCACTAAACCCACCTTCACTATCTAAAATTTTGATTCTGCTGGGTAAATATTTAATTGAGGCTTTTGTGTTATGTGTACACCACAAAATGCTCTCCTAGAAAGTAATGTCTCCAATAGCGTAAAGCATGAACAACTGCAGCCAACTCGAGATCATGCATTGGGTAATTCTTTTCATGTGGCCTCAAATGTGGAGACCTGCATGCAACGACTACTTCCGACTACATAAGAAATACTCTTATTTTGATACCTAATGTGTTAGAGTAAATGATGTAACTCTTTCCCAGCATCGAAAAAATCAGTATTGGTGCTGAATTCAATCTCCCTTTCAGCTCCAAAAATGATGAATCAAAAGAATATTTCCACAATTTCTTCTGAACCATCTTAGTCAGGATCGTCTGTGGTGGTTCTAATCATTAAAATTCCTGAATAATGTTTTTATAGTAACCAACCATCCCCAAAAAACTCCATACCTCAAATATATTCTTCATCTACTCCCTAGAAACTACCACTCTCATCTTCTCTGGATCTTCTGATACTCTTGTCTTTGAGATGAAATGACCCAGGAAATGAATATGGTTTGTCCAAAAGTGTAACTTTTAGAGATTAGCATATAAATGACTCTCTATCAGCATACTCAATATAATATCAAGATAGATGGAATGGTAATGTTGAGTGTGAGTGTACACCAAGATATAGTCCATGAAGACTAACAAGATATAATCTTGGTAAGGATGAAACACTCAGTTTATCAATTCCATGAAAACTGTCGATGCGTTCATGAGACTGAACAACATAAAAAAATAATCGTATAGTCCATACTTGCTCTTAAAGGCTGTAAGAGGGATATCAAATGGTCTAATGCAAAACTAATGATAACTGGATCTCAAGTAAATCTTTGAGAACTCCCAGTCTCTTCTAAGATGATCAAAGATATCATCAATCCTTGGTAAAGTATATCGATTATTGGCCGTCAAATGGTTCACCTTCCGATAATCCACATAAATTCTCAAGGTACCATCCACCTTCTTCACAAAAAGGACAGGCGAACCCCAAGGAGAAGTACCAGGCCAGATAAATCCCTTTTCCTACAGCTCCTCTAACTATATCTTGAGCTCCTGTAACTCTAGTGTAGCCATACAATAAGGAGTAATGCACATCAGTGCCACTCCTGGCACAAGGTGAATATAGAATTCTACCTATATCTCTAAAGGTAAACCTAAAAAGTCTTCGGGGAACTCATCCCTAAAATGATCCATCATTAAAGGAAATTTTATCTATGAATTTCCCTTGTCATATATATATACACCAACAATTTGGGTTGTGAAACCACCTAACCCATGATGCTCGGGTCCCACTATACTCACTTGGACACCCCATTCGCCCTTGTGTAGAAAATATTCACCCTCTAGTGATGTGAAACTTACCCTATGGTGATAGCAGTCAAAAATATCCTGAAGGAAGACCAACTTTTCCATTTTGATAATGACATAAAATGCTGTCATCTCTTTGACATAGATGTCTCATAAGAAGTGACACCCACAAACCTCAAGAAGGCCGTCCTTGCACTGATGTTCACTAGCCATCTTAATCCTAAATGGAGTATCTTGAATCATGACATCATTAGATGTAAAGACATAGAGCCCAAGTCTCTCTATAACATAAATAGATATAAAACTATGGGAACCGCCTATATCAAAAAGAGTAGAAGCTAAAACTGAGGCAACTAGAATCGTACCTCAAATCGTAGAAGGTATAAGATCCTATTCATGCTGAGTCTGCTCCATCACAAAATTCTGACCTGTACTGTGGCCCTGAAACCCTACCTGGCTACCCTGAGATGATCCACCCTACTATCACTTGAAATCTATCATCTGGATAACATAGCTACAAACACATCTTTAGCCTGAACGACCTGACAAACTCCAGTACCCTAATTTCTAAGGAACTGGTGGCCCTAATCCTATACATGGAGTCATAACAGATCCCCTCTCACTAGACGCTAGTGAGAAAATCCTAAAAAATGCTGAAGATGACCAATCTTGCTGCAAGATCTGCACTCAAATGGGTCTCTCAGGCATAATGGACTCATGTTACCACTCTTTCCACAATGATAACACCTCACATGGCTACCCAAAGATACATCCATATTATTGGAATCACCAAACAAAGGTTCTATATAGTTCTTCCTGATATATATCGAAGGATTACCAGAACTTGATGCTGAACTTCCCTGGCTCGCAGCTCCAAACTCCCTTACATTGAACTCGATAATGATCTCCTAGTTTACTATTGTAGTCACCGAAGTAAACCTGAAAACATTCACCTGTGATTTGATTTCATACCTAATACTATCCTAAAATCCCCTAACACATTATAAATTATCACCTCCCAAAATAGGTGTGAAGCTCTGAAACTCTATAAAGTGAGAAGAATAATCCATCACTAAAATAGCCCAATAATCCAAATGCATGAACTCCCAGGCTCGGTTGGCCCTCAACATCTCAGGGTAGAAGTAACCATATAATTTCACTAGTAACTTTCCCCAAGTAATATCCCAATGACTTACCACCAATGTAATAACATTGAACTATCTATTGGAGGAATCAGATAGCATGTAATTTGTGATATTCACTCTCCTCTCTGGAGGCCTCTCCGGATGCTCAAAGATAGAAATCTTGGCCTCCAACCAGGAATCTGCGGCCTGTGGTCCTCTATTACCTAGAAAAGTGGGAGGATTATACTGCTGTAACACACTCATCAACACTTCCATAATCGGGGTATAATGTGGTGCTCCCTGAAATGTCTGCGTCATACTCAAAAATCCTTCATAGAACTATGAATCAACACTTGCATTTGGTATAACAGTTGTTAGCAAGATGAGAATGATAGGAGGATTTGCTGGAAGTCCTTGATCTACCATTTCTAGTGTCTGATCATCACCATGTATGTGGAATACAACCGTAGGTTGTCTTAGTGGTAAGAATCTGTAGGGTCAAGCACACACCTCAGAATGAGATTAACAAAAACTGTAACTCAGAAGTGAGAAAATAGAACAGGTGAATGAAAGAATTATTGTTTTTTAAAAGAGGGTTACATGAAATGTTGAACCACAACATGACGTGTTCCCTTAATCCCTAACATGGGAATGTACCCCTTACAACATTGTCATGTAATACCTGATACACATGACATGTTCTTCCCGAGACATGGAATGTACTTGAATATTCCCTCCTGCACAGGTACTTCTACATGGATAGAACTACATAGCTCTAGTGTTGTGACACTATAAGGCGTGCACACTCTAGAAACTATGTGTACAAAAAAGTTCCATCAACTCATGTCGTTAGTCACATGGCCTGATACACGGTCGATTTCAACACAACGCGCACTCCCATTACATGGTGTGTTCTACCAAAAGTTTACCAACCCCATGTCTCTTCTCACACAGTCAGTCACATAGTTAACAACTGCACAATATGTATATAAAATACATGGTGTGTACTTAAGAAAATTCGTTTCTTCCAGAACATAAGAATACATGGCGTGTGTTCATACCATCACACGCTGTGTTTTCTAGGTTTTCCAAGTAGTAACCCAATGAAACTTCTATGGAACCCCAAAATATTAAACTTTGGCCAATTCATGACAAGTTATGATCCTTGATAGCCGATGATCCACAAGAATGAATGTTTTGAATCCTTATTCATCTCATATGTTTACATAATTCAATTAAAGTTCAAACATTATCCACCACATTCTGATCCAAGATGGCCCATAACACCTTAGAGACCAAAGCTTGACATCCATAAAAATGAAACATTACATATACCAATACCTTATCAAAATTTCAGGTATTTATATCATGAAATCTATCACAACATCATACATTTCTAGCACAACATCTATCATATAAACATGAAATCAGTAATTCACCCTACATGACATGAAAAGAATGAATGACATGTGATCTATAACAAGTACCTATATGATGCATGAGATAGAATACCATCATCTCATTGGGTTTCAACATAATATAACCACAATGAAATCAATAATAGCATAACAAAACAAGTGCATCACCCAATGATGAAGTCGAATCAACTTTAACAGCTAAAAAAAATCAAAATTCAGTTTGAGGTAATTTGGCTTTTCCCTATACACGGGGTATCTGCTCCCGGGCACAACTAATTAACATAATTCATTTCCATCATATACGTTTATAATGTTTCAATATAGTAAGAAAAACCTCCTATGATACCACTTCGTAACACCCCGGATCAGGGTGCCGCCCAAAGGTGCCCTGAACCCGGTTTGTCACATGACCTCAAGTGCATTTCCCCACATGCCAGAGGCTTCCGACTAGAAGAGAGGGCCAATGTGTGATTTAGTGGAAACTATGCCCTCATTGGTAGAGCATACATAGGGGAAAATAAATAGTAATCAATACCGGAAGAAATAATACCAAACAGAAATAATAGCGGAAGACTAAAGGTAATGTCAACAGAATCCATATCATATATATATATATATTGAAAATGATTCACATTATATGTGTCTAATAAAGTATCCAAAATATGTCAAAAATATGGAAATATAATACAATACAATACAAAAGAAAAAAATTAAACTTCAACAGCAACACAAACCTCATCTGGGTCCCATGCTCTCAAGCACTAAAAGACATCAAGTACCTGATGAAGAAGGGAAATTGTCCTTACCAATACTTGTAATAATATAATCTTCTTGGGTCCAAAATCATGACCCAAATAGGGTGTTAGAAGAATCTCTATAGGAAACCACTAAAGGATCTGTGCCTATCTATCAATGAATATATATAGCTGGTAATATGAAAAAAGAAGCAATAAACTATGAAGTACTCAAAAGTAAACAATCCTACTATTTTTAATTAAATCATTTTATCATTTATCATTTATTCATTCCATTGAATTATTTAATCCTGAGATCTAGCATAAGCTATGTATCCCCCATAAAAAGAAAAAATAGGCATCTTATACGACCATCTAAGAAATCAAGTAAGACCAAATTCAAGCTTATTCTTCAGCCTGGGAGACACATCACAATCATTAAATTATTCAAAAATGAACCTCTAGGAAGGCTCTTATGGTCTAAACCCTTTGATCAAACATATCATCAATTCATTAAATAATGAACCTATGGAAAATATCTCATGGTATAACCCCATTGGTGCAACATTGAATCAATTTATTATTTCAAATATAAATGATGACCTGGAAAATCTCTCATAGTCTAATTTTCTCATGTCAAAAATCTACACGAAGGCTCTCACAGTCCTGTGTAAGTAATTTGGATGTTCTTCTCAGTCTTCTTAATACAAGGCTGTCACGGTCCATTGAAAAAACATAATACGAATATCATATAAATGCATCTCATGTAATCTAAAACTAATAAATGGATAAACATTCACAATGCATATCACATTAATTTCATATAATCAAACAATCTCCATCCTAATCAAATAAGGCATGTAAAACAAGGTTTTTTTCATAGGAAACATAGACCAAAGTTTCATAGAAAAATAATCAAGGGAAACACACCCACAGGGTTCCCTATTAACAAGGTATATAACCTTACTCATAAGCTGCAACCCTTTATCAATAAATAAAACCATAATAGGTAATAAACATGGTTTAATTCCAAATCACGTAATACCCCAAACATGGGTATGTGGAACTTTTAACATATATAATCCAAGAAAAACAACGAAAGTCACAAGATCAACTACCTCGATGTATTAAAATCAATATAATTGAACTTCAGCCCTTTAATCTTCCTAGATTGGCATAGATCTAAAAAAAGTGAAAACATCCCAACCTTGAGTAACTTGCAATAGAGGATGTATCAGGGATAGGGGCTTAGGAGGGTTTGAAAACTCGCCAGTGGGATTTCAACACACCCAACAATGTCTCAATCGGAGCACAGATGAAGAATTGGGTGTTCAAAATTCATTTTTCATTCCATAGAAATCCTATACGAAACATGGGGAGAAGAAGTTATTTCCAGATATGAGACACAACCCCCTTCGGATATATCAAATAAAAAGAAAACTACATGGTGTGTTCTTTAAAAATGCACGCTGTGTAGTAGCCTTAACTGACCCTCGACTTAAGAGGGTCTACCAGGTCGCCACAAAACCATGTATTAGGTTGTTACATGATCAAAACATGTCTGTAAGTGGTATCCTAGGAACACAACATGTACTCATAAGTACATCGTGTGTACATAGAAAATATTCTTTTCTTCATTTTTCCTCATTCCAACCCAAAAACAAGATCTATACTTGAAAAAAAGATCTGGGTTATTAAAAACATCCATTATATCCTCTTATAATTATATTTAATTATGATTTATAACATTAATAAAACTAAAAAAATATCATTATACCTTTTAAATAATGATATTACAATTAAATCAATTCTTAATAATCCATTAATTATGGTGTGTTCATGTTTGGGTTGGTCTAACCACCTACTTGAAAAATGATATAAAATAATATTGTGGATGAATATGAAAGATTTATCATTGATAATATATGATATAAATATTTTAATAAATATTTTATTTTGGTTCTGTAATGGTAAAATTGATATTAAACTCATTAATTAAAATACCAATGTTCATTTGTTAAAAATCACCGAAACATGCTCGTGACCAATTTCATATTTAGGATCATAAGATAAAATCCCATATAATGAAATTATAAAATTATAAATAAATATAACTAATCAATTCAAGTACCTTTCATAATATGGTAATTATGAATTTTGGGATAATAACTAATAACAACACCTTTATTACGAAATTATTTCAAAATGATCAAGATTAATCACACCCGATATCGAATATAGATAATAAATAACTAATATAAATTTAGCAAGTAATTATAAATGAATTTTTGAAAATGTTATAGATTTATATAAGTTTTTTAAATAGTTTTTTAAAATAGTTATTTATGTTATATAGAATATTCAATCACTTTAGTGGAAGTCATAAATTATGTTAAGGTGTTACTTGTCTCACATTTAATTTCTATAGAATTTTTTCTTATTATACACTATTATATATTAAATATTTTTTTATTAATTCATAATAAGTTTCTTATACCATATAAATTTAATTCATGAGGTTTTGATGGGTATATCATTATATATCTTAAAATGTATTTAGATTCAAAAGATACATATCTAAGAAGGGGTTTTTTTAACTCAAATCCATTTTTGAGTTATAATTTTTATTATTGAAATTATTTATTCTATGAATTTTTTCCTACACTATAATATTTTATTTCATGGAAATTTATCTTCAAATATATGAATAATTAATTTTCAATTCAAATATTCAAACATGATGAATTTCTTCCTCAAAAAGTAAATAATTGCTGAGAATAATTTCCATCCTCTTTTACAATGATTTCCTATATTTTTATATATTCTAATTACATTCAATGTTATATTTTATATTTTTAAACACAATTAAGTATTATCTCATGTGAAGTTTATATTTTACTTCTACACTTTTCCATATAATGTTTTATTACCCTTTTTACAATGTGGGATTTAGACAAAGATATTTTAAAATATTAAAATGGGTTTCCTCCCATGTTAATTTGTTTTAGATGACAATAAAAATTTACTTACGATATTATTTATATACTTTTTAGGGATTTGTTATTTAAATTTACATTTTATAAAATAGTTTTCTTAAAAAGTTTTTTACTTCACATTTTTAAAAATTAATTTTGAAAGATACCCATAACTCCATATTTTATGCTACTATTTAAATTATTCTATAAAATATATTTTTATGAAATTTCTATGTGAACATAACCTTTCACTATATGACCATTAAACTCAGTGAATATTCCTTTCCTTGATTCAAAATGGTTTTTAAAATAAACCTAATTTTTAGTTATTTTAAAATTAAAATGGGTATTTCCTCTTACTTTTCAATGTGATTTACCCAATGATCTTTAAAAGGTATTTTATATTCATTTAAATATCCTATATTAATTACTATGATGTTTTCGTAATATACCATCTAACTTATTTCTTTGGATGGATTATTTTCATGTCTTGTATTATCATGAAACCCCTTTTCTTCTTTGGTTAATTATTCTTTTATGGAAACATGTATGATTTCCTTATATGGAACAAAAAATGTTATACATATGAAGGGAGTTCATTAATAAGACTCAAATTCATTGGGAAAATAATTAATCTATAGATTTGACATGTTTATGATACCTTTTGAACATGAATTTTTCATGTTTTATGATACCTTGGTGAACAACCTTGGTAATATGAAGGGTGTTCTCTGATAACTGTCCAATTAATTAAAAAAATAATTAATATCTATAGAAATTTTCATGATACCTTAGTATCATACCTTGGTATTTTTTTATTACCTTATGAACAACCTTAGTAATATTTTTTATGGCACCTTAGTGATGAAATTTGGTGTTATTCTTATGAATTTTTCATGTTTTTTTGTATCCATGATTCCTTATTATTACACATTTTATTATGTTCATAAAAAGCCACATGTTATTATGTTCACATTCATATGTTACACCCCATGTTTTACTTATAATTCCATGATTCTATGACATCTATTTTAATATTTTAAGAACCTCATTTTATGATTCTAGATATATGAATCCATGTTTTATTGGGTATGAATCTTTATATTGTGTTCATTATCCTTGATTACATTCTCATACCCATATATTTGTAATATGATCACTTATGATCTCTTATTATTATTGAATATGATTACACTTACTAAGCATTTGATCTCACCCCTTCTCATGTTTCTATTTCCCCAGTTATGAAAAAACTTAATACATTTTATGTGTCTAGAAGTGTATCTTGTGCGGAGAATATCTGAGACATGTTCAAGACTTCTTATTGAATAATTATAAAGATAATTATCCAATATGTTACCTTCTATCTAGGTGTGGGTAACATTGGTTACCTCCTCAATCTTCAAGGAACATGCCAACATAATATAAAAGATATACTAGTGTTAAGCATTAGGGATTGGAATATGATTTGGGAAGAATTGTACCTCAATTGGTTGTGGATTTACCATGTAGACTAAGGACCTACAACAAGGGACACCATACAGACAATACAATTTTATAAAGACATATCCATGCTATTAAACCCAGAAGCTAAGAACTATTTAAAGGTTCCCATATTCCAGAGTTATATATGATATTATTGGGATGATTTTATATATATATATAACTAAGTGCTGAGACAGACAGTAAACAGGAATCATTTCTTAGTGGAATATGGATCATGAATCACTAATAGATATGATGAGATTAAAAGGGGGAATCATTTTAATGGAAAAACATTTAATAAAAAACCTTATTCAATTTTCGAAATACATGATACTCATTTGATAAAATATTCTATTATAGATAATATCATCATAATCATCCAAATTTTCTTTGAAATCATCCCTGAAAAGGAGAATATTTGTGTAATAAATTCTTAAGACCAGTGATTGAAGAAAAGTTGTTAAGCTATGAAAAATTCTATGTGTTATATCAACACCCTTTTGAGAAACCATACATATAAGTAGTTTAAAAAAACAATCTAAATGATTACGATATATTTTGAATGATTCAATTAATTATTAAATAGAATTATATGAATTATGATCTAAGTAAATTTATTCTCTACTCATATATATTAAATATGTTTGGATATCTTGAATACATAGAGAGACTGGAGGTTTCCTTAAGCCTTTCTATAGATGAGGAATCAATTCTAGTTGAAATTTTCTTGAAAGATGAATGAGTTCAATAATGGTTTTCTAAATATTCTCACCGTTTTGAGGATATATGAAATGTGTATATGATGTTAAGTTTTTAGTGTTGTGCAGACAATAAAAGTGGGTAAAAGATCAAACCATAAGACGTAAAGTTAGTTAGAGAGTCCAATAATGCTTCTTTTTAGTATCCAGTTAAGGTTATTAAAACTTAAATTTATCAGGATGTAAGAGTGATGATTCCATATAATATAATTCACCAAGATTCTTGAAGGGGTTTGTGAAACTCCATGAAATGTCCATGTTTTTTATCAGTTTTATAGAAATTAATTATTTTGTCTTGAATTCTATATGATACCAAGTAAATAATTTATAAATGTTGTTAACATACATGAGTTAAAAATATAATTAATAATTAATAAATATTTTAGTTTGTATTCAAATAATGAAGAAGAGAGTATCTATATCAAATATTTCAATGAAAGGGAATATATCAAGATCAAAAGGATATTAGTAAAGGATATTTATAGTCATATTATTTTTCTTATATGATAATAGAATTTGTTTATTAACAAATATTTTTTATGAATTATATGAGATGTTACACATGTTTTATGATTCAAAAAGTTCTATAACATGTTTTATAATGATTAAAAGGATAAAAATGTTTTATCCAGGATGGTATATTTTATCCAAATGTTTGTTCAAATATAATGAATTAATAATCCACCACCATTAGTGGAATTTTTATTTAGAAAAATATTTTTTCAAGAGAATTATATAAGCACATATAAGATCATGCATGAAATGAATAAAATAGTTTATTGGATATATATTTTAACTAAAATGAATTTAGTTTAATTTTATAACTCAAAGGAGTTTTTGTATCTTATCAAGATAATGTAAATAGAATATAGTTTCTAATATGATATTGAGAGTATGTTTGGACTTCAATAAGTCCAATGTTAACAAATTAAATTTTTTTATAGTAAAAATACAATGTGAATATCACTTAATACCTTAAAATAGTTTAGGATATACTGGTAAAGTAATAATGAAAAGAGTCACATTAGTTACAAAAATATTTCAGAGAAACAATTTGATAGGAAGGGTTACAAGGTTGAAAATGATGATGAACTTAAAAAGAGTACTATGTATACATCATAAGTTATTAATATCAAACCATTTGATGTTGTGGAGTTAAGGAGTTTGAATATGTTCAAGGAGTTTAAAATTTGGAATATTATTCCTATGTCTTAGCATAAATTAAACTATCTTGCTTCATAAATGTTACTCACTAAAGATTTTAGTAGGAAAATTTTATTAGATTGTAACATAGGGATATGGTGGGAATTACATAGAGATGTAATGATTTTAACAAAATACATGAATGTGAAGCAAAAATAAGGCTCAAATATATGTTTATTTTGTATGATATATTTTACATATTATTATTTATGGTTTTGTTATGTATTATTAATGGAGTTTAAGAATATAAAATGTATCATGTTATGAAATAAGAAATATTCAATTTATCATTTTTTGATATTAGTTTCATATATGTGTATATTGATATATATATATATATCATTAAGTAAATTGATAATTGAACTCTCAATGCATGTTTTTGATTTATCCTTAACTGATGTTTATCCTTGAGTATTATAGGTTATGATGAAATGTTAAGGATAAAAAGTTTATTATTCTTGTACCAGAATATGGAATATGGTCATGAGGTACAACATGAGTTTTTTTTGTGCTGGATGACCGATGAAGTATACCACATGGCGTGTCATACATTATTTCATTGGTATTCTAGGGGTTCATGGTTTATATTTATAGTCCTCACTACCTGAGGTTATAAAGATACCTTGTATGAGAACCTTCATACTTTAATAGATTTCTTACATAATCTATGAGGCCTAGCTGGGGGGGGGGGGGGGTTGAGTAATTTATTGATCATGTTGTCGGTTTGAGCTTAACCAAGATAATATTTTGCCTATAGTTTTAGGAGTATGAAATGTATACCTTATATTAAGTTAAACTGGAGAAATGTAAGGTTGTACCAGGATAATAAATTTAATGTGGTTATCTATTAGAGTGAGAGATATGTGATGTGATCATTCATAAAGGTGAATGAAATGTGATGTATTAATTGACATGGACAATATATACTCAAATAATTAAGAAAATATGAGTTTCTTATATGGGATTAACATACTATGTTTCACAGGGCAACTTAATGTCTTAAAAAATGAATCATATGAAAATGAATGCTTGCATATGATGAAATTGGTGGAATCATGTATAAGTTTAGAGATACATATGTTTGATGGAGATAATATTATATCCCTTTGTATATTTAGTAGAACTAATTATTTACGATATGCCACTCTTTTCTTATATTTATTATTTAAAAAATTCATATTTTTTGTTAATTCTATTAAGTCATGTGAGGTCACACATTGTGCATTATTGAATGTAGATAGAGTTTGACTCAAATAGATACTCTAAATGTGTTTCAAAGTTAATACAACATAGTTTTGGATATGGATTCACAATGTATTACATATGATATGATACATGGAGGAGTAAATGATAGATTTCCAAATGAGTTTTTGATGATATCCAAATTATGTTTTAGATATGGATTCACAAGATATTTTATATGATAAAATATAATTTGTTATGGATCAATGCCTATTAGGCTTTAGTGTAAGTGGGAGATTAATGGAGATATGTAACATCCAGACCTTGGATCCATATAACCCATGCCCCGAGTTGGTCGGCCACATTGACTCAAGCATGCCTCCCCATATGCTAGAGGATACTGACTAGCAGTGAGGGTGTAAAGGTAGTATAGTAGGGAGAATATACTATCTTATCAAATTGGAACAGGGGATACGATAAAAAAACATACATTAGTGGAAGCATATTAATAAAAATGGTGTGGAAGAATAAATATAACTAATAAAATAGACAAGTGTGGAAGCATAAATAAATAAAAAAACTGGATAAATATCTCAAAAGACACTAGGTTGTGTCTGGTACATGGATACATGACATGCTGATAATAAAATGGAAACATGGGATAGACAGATACAACCAAGATATACAACTTCAAAAAGAAAAAAAACTACTCCAATATCATCTTGATATAAGACCCGATCCTCTGATCCTAAGATCTTTCTAATAGTGAGCATATCAAAGTCTAGTAGCAAGGAACTTTCCCTTATCATTGCCTACAAGAAAATAGTCTTCTCAGGTTCCAAAGGTATCCTAAGTAGGGTGTGAGATAAACATCTCATTAGGACACCACCAATAGTGTATACATGTAATCCAAGTAGTGATTGAAACTAAATAGTGTGTAGGTATGTGGAATAAGAAATAAATATTGATATAAATAAATAAACAACTAGGCCACTTAGGTTCTCGAAGTACACCTAGTGGATCTACCTACTTTATCTCATAGGCAGGATGGAGTCTGATTGGTCACTATATATAT
The DNA here is from genome assembly GCA_963277665.1 of Viscum album. Classification (NCBI taxonomy): domain Eukaryota; kingdom Viridiplantae; phylum Streptophyta; class Magnoliopsida; order Santalales; family Viscaceae; genus Viscum; species Viscum album. The sequence continues at coordinate 733,305,657 of OY728146.1, read as the reverse complement.
ATTGATGTATAGTTATAATATATATATATATATAATATAATTATATATTGCATCCACCTATATGAACCAAGTATGTTTAGACGTAAGTGGCTATATACTAGGAATAATAGTGCTGGATGGACCGGGGTGCAACTCAGACATCCATGATCAGTCAATGATCCTATAAGCTCATGAAAAAGGGAACATGATCTATACGCCAATAAGAGTGTGAGACGTCATGCATGACACTTAGGATGGTGAGTGATTCATCATGTCATCACTCTAATAGGGTTATAGTGCATCAATCCAAACATCCAACTAGTTTCAATAGTGTGAGACATCATGCTGAACACCCAATGTAAGGGAGTGTGATACTGCCATGCAAAAAAGGCCCCTTTCCATCATACCACAACCTCTATAAAGGCGTATTTATAATTATAATATTCAACATGAGTAAACACCTATCATGTAACCTTTTTCCAATAATTTATATAAAAATAAGGCATATTTAAGTTTATAACGTCACACATGAGGCAATACTTCTCATATATCCCTTTAGAGAAGTAAAAATCCATTTAAAACATTACAATTCTTAATAATATTTTTTTTAAAACATAAACAAAGTCATGGCCTTACCACCATCTATGGACCATTCCCTTTTATTCATCAAATTCACTTGAATTATGGTAACCATCATGAATTAGCCACTTTATTCAATATAATCATCCATTTAATTCATTATTCCAAGGAAAAACATTTCCATAAGGCTCAAGGTGTCAATTGGAAGGTCTCATGGAAGAGAGGAAAAATTCTTACCTAAAAATTCCTTTAACAAGCTCTTCTAAGCCCTTAATAAGTGTTTGGTATCATTAAACACTTATATAATTGGGGGGGGGCTTTAATGTCTAAGATGAAGTCTAAATAGGATTTACAAGAAATTTGAAAATTAACCATTAAGGGAAAATTGACTTGGAACACCCATGGGGTGTCTATAATAAAGGGAATAAACCTCTAAACTACTAAATAATGAGCAATAAATATTTAATAGGGGTCCAAAGTCAATTTAAAAAAATAATCCAATATAAATGGGATGCTCAGAAAAAATACAACATGCAGAACAATGGTGTTACTATAAAGATTCAAAACTCTAAGGGAAAACTATGTGACTACCTACCTCAAGGCCATAAATAAGGCCTCGCTCGATATTAGCCTCAGATACAGAGTAGGTTGGTAGAAATTTTATAAATGGTATAATACACAGAAAATAGGGTAAACAATCTTGCACCTAAATAGTTAAAAATATTTGAAGGAAAACATGGATAGGGGGTAAGATACTAGAGGATATTACTAAGATGAATCTAATGCTTACAATGGATTGATGATCATAAAATGGATGTAGTAGTTATTTCAATGATCATATTGATGGATATTTTGATCTACGGGAGGAAGAAACTCAAAATAGAAATTATCCTAGATAAGGCATAAAAATAAAATAGGTTAATATATTTAAGTGGGGAAAAATGAAATTTCACCTCAAAATAATGGGGCACATGGTTTGGCCACACGGTTTAGCCAAACTGTGCACAAATCTTGCTCAATCCATTTATGTAGGATATACCATACATGGTTAAGGTGCATGGTTTCCCGAAACATGTGAAAACCAAGTGAAAAACCACTATTCTCACATGGTTATGTGCCTCATGTCTCAGGGTTTTAGATAAACCATGTATCCTAGAGGTTCCTAATATCCATAACCATAAGGTTTTAGGTAAACCTTATGGGATGGGATTCATGGTTTATCTAAACTATGTGGTATAGAATTTTGCCCATTTTTCTAGAACTTTGGGCTCTGAACAAGCCCTGTACATTCTTGGGACTTTCTTTAGACCATAGTATATGTTTACTATGATTAAAAAAGGTTCAAATTTTAAAAAAATGATCCATACCTTTGTGAAATGATTGGTCATTACAACATCCCATCCTTAAAGAAAAGTTTCCTTGAGTTGGACTTATGAGGGTAAAGAGGTATCATCAGTAACATGATCTGACCACTGAGCTCATATATCAACCTCCCACTCCTAGGTCTTTTCCTATAAATGGTCGTGCTTCCATATAAACTATACTAAAGGAACTAACCATCCCCTAATTTTATTCACTCTCCGATCCACTATACGCACTGGATACTCCTCAAAGGAATCATAAAATACCAATTAAACCTCATTAGGATGAAATATATGTGATGGTTCTAGATGATATTGGTGAATTTGAGATACAAGAAAGACATCATGCATATAACAATATCTACGAGGAAGTGCCAACTTGTAAGCCACTAGTTCAATCTGTTTCACAACCTTGAAGGGACCAAATAACCTCAATATGATCTTACCTTGATTTAGAATACATATGTAGCCCAACCTGGGAGAGGTGCACAAGAAATCCTGGTCTCTAACCTCAAACTTGAGAGGTCTATGGTGTTTTTTGGCATATGATTACTATTAGTATTGTGCTATCTACATGCACTTTCTGATCAACTGGACCTACTCTATAGTCTCTTGCATGAGATGTGGTCCAAGCATAGATACCTTCCCTACCTCTAGTAAGAACATAAGTGAGCAGAAAGACGTACCATATAAGGCTTCATAAGGATCCATTTCAATGGTATCTTTAATGATATTATTATAAGATAACTCCACAAGAGGAAGGTGGTTCTCTCAATAACCTTTAAATCCAAGGAAAAATTAATGAATCATGACCTCTAGAACCCAAATTCTACACTCTATCATTACATTAGTATGTGGGTGATAGGCTATAATCAGAGGTACTTGTGTATCCAAGGCCTTCCACAACCGCTTCTAGAACTATGATGTGAAATGAGTATCTCTATCCGAAATGATATAATGAGAAGATCTATGAAGATGTAAAACCTCCCTAACATACAACCTTCCTAGATCATCTATTTAGAATGCCTCTCATATAGGTAATAAGTGTTTGAATTTCATCAAATGATCATTGAAAGCCCAAAATATATAATTTTTGTGAGGTTATATGGGTAACCCATTCATGAATTCTTTAGAAACATCATCCCATTTACACTTAGGAATAAACAATAGCTATAAAATCCCTATGGTCACTAATCCTCCACCTTCACCTACTGAATAGAAGAATACAAATCAATGAATCATAAAATATCGTGTTTCATTCTAGGCCACAAATTCTAGCACCATAGATCTCAATATATTTTGGTGACACTGGGTTGTACTACCCATTTTGAGGTGTGAAATTATATCATCATCTCCTCTTTTATGTCCTCTAGGACCCATACATGGTCATGGTATAATAAGGAATCATCCCACTCCATGGTCCAACCAAAAGATATATAATCATCTGAAAAACTTTCCCTTAGGAAAAAGCCTTTATAATCAGATAGATGCCTCATCCTTGCCCATTCTAGAAGAGTAAATGTCACTACTAAAGAAGATAGGATAGTCTAACAATGTTATTTATGATCCTCAATGTGAATTTATTATAATAAAACCATAATATTATATTCACCACTAGATTAAATAATTACCTATATCCTAGTCTTCCATCTCAGAGCATCATCTACTAAATTCCCCTTTCTAGGCATGCAGGAAAGATCGAAATAAAATGACTGTGGTACTCATCCCACCTGTGATTCCTGAGATTGAGATCCCACTGTGTTAAATGTATCTGATCATTTCTTGATCAATGAATAACAAATAATTCTCTCTGAGTGGATAGTGCCTCTAAAAACACAAGGTATGATCTACAGTAGCTTGTTGAAGGTCTTGTGTCACATAATTCTGCTCATGAGGCCTCAAATTATGAGACCTATACATGAAAACTCACTCATCATACATCATAATAGCTCCAAGACTTATACCTGATGCATCACAGTATACAATATAGATCCTACCCAGCTCTGGTAGAATCGGCATCAGTGCCGAAGTCAATCCTCCCTTCAAATCTTAAAAGTATGCTTCACAAGATTCTAACCAAATAATTTCACACCCTTCTTTATCAATCTCATAAGTGGTGCTACAAGGCATGATAAATCTTATAGAGTGTTTGTAACATCTTGAAATCCCTACGAAACTGAGAATGTTAAAGACGTTCTTGGGATTCTCCTAGGAAACTACAACTCTCACATTATCTTTGTCAACTTAAACTTCTAACTTTGAGATGATGTGACCCAAGAAGTGGAATTTATTGATCCAAACATGGAATTTACTGAGCTTATCAGAGAGTTTATTCTCTATTATTGTATTCAAAATGATCTCAATATGGGTTTCATGGTTGTGTCTGGAGCGTGAATACACCATGATATCATCATTAAATACAACAAAAAATTAGTGTAGATGTGGGTGGAAAACATGATTCATAATAGCCATGAAAACATTAGGTTCATTTGTGAGTCTAAACATAATGACTAGGTACTCATATAGTCTATAAATTCTCTTGAAAGCTTTGAGAGGTATGTAAGAATTCCTAACATGCACCTACTGATAGACTAACTTTAGGTATATCTTTAAAAACACCTTCACTCCTCAGAGATGATCAAAAGGTATTCTATTCTAGGTAGTGGATACTGATTCTTTATTATAAGCTGTCTTAAATGATGTAAATCCACATAGAACCTGAGGGTACCATCCACCTTCTTGGAAAAAAAGGACTGTTGAACCCCAAGGATAAGTATTGGGGAATGTGAAGCCTTTAGCCTCCATATCCTCCAATTGCTTTTTTGAGATCTAGAAGATCCTTTGGTGCCATCCTATAAGATGGAATTGTCACTAGTGCTTCTCTTGTTCCTATATCAATAGTGAATTATACTGCACACACAAGAGAAAAAATAGAGGATTCATCAGGAAAGACATCCACCAAACATTCCACTATAGGAGGAAAAATAGCGGATTATATCCCATGGTCGTCCAGGTAAAGACTGGTCATTTGAGATGTCACAATGCCTAGCCTCTACTGTTCTAGTCCATCACCAGTCACATTGAAATCCAATTATCCCTTATGCATGTTCTTATTTCCCTCTAGTGATATAAACTTCACCCTTCGATGATACTAGTCAATATGTGCTCGATAGGGAACTCACTAATCCATCTCGATGATTATGTAAAATCCCATCATATTGAGGATGAATAGATTCTAGATGAAGAGGTATGTGCTAATCTTAATGGTATAGTCTTTAAAATGGTAAATTCCCTCTGAACAGATACACAATGGGGTGTATAGTTTCATAATGACATAGTAGTTCTCGATATCATGTCCCAAACTATCAGTGATTGCCTCAGATATAAATGTTTGAGACACACCTGTGTCATATTAAGTAGAAACTAAAGTGGAGGATACTATACAAGTACATCTTATAGTATAATGTCTGATACTATTCTTCTTAGACATAGGATGGAATGCATGTAACTGGCCTATACCATTACCCTGGGTCTTTTCCTCACTACCCTGAGCAAGCCTGCTCTACTAGAACTGAGAATCATAAGTCTGAATGCCTTTTCCTTGACTGCCACCTCATCTTGATTAGATAATGGTATTGTGGATGCCTTCCTGACATGATGAAACTATCCTCTCTCCTGATTGAGGGTTAGGAGTAGATCTCGGGTCTCTAGGAACTTATGGGAACGTTTTGTAGAAGGTTTAGACATTCCCCATAATTCAGCAGCCTCTAAAATCCACTAGAATATGCATGCACTATGCTTTCATATGTCCTAGATTCTTGTAATAATGAAAAATCAATAATATTTCAATGTAAGGAGTTAGTAGGTTTCTACCCCCATGAGAAGTCTTGGAAAATCTCTTTCACCTAAAAGAAGAACCACTAATAAATTTAGGTGTTAAACCACCCTGACTTGCACCATCTGTTTAACTTTGATTCCAATTTATGATAAGGTCTTGGTTGACTATTTCAAAAATAGTGGTCAACCTGAAGACATTAACCCGAAACTCGATGACATATACCATCCCATATTCAATCTTCATAGCAGTTATAAGATCATCTCCTGATAGAGTTGGAGAGAACCACTCTAGCTCAACGAAACAAGTAGAATACTCCATGACAGACAGGATCCCCTACTACAGGTTCATGAATTATATAGATCTATCAGACCTCAGAGTTGGTGGAATGAAATTTTCATAGAATATTGTTTAGAAATATGTCCAGGAATAATCTTTATACTGATATTCCTAGGAGATTACATCCCACCATCGTTTGGCTGAATCATGTAACTTATAGGCTGCAAGATTGACATTCTACTATGGAGGTGTCTCAAGATTCTCAAATATAGAATGGATTTCATTAAGACAATACCCCACAGCACGAGGTTTTCCATCCCCTGAAAAGGTGGGAGGATGCTGAAGCTGAAATTCACGAGTCAACCTTTCCATAATCAGGTATGGTTGAACAACACCTTGCATAGAATGCAACATACACAAGAATCCCTATTGGAACTGGGTGTCAGTTCCCATACCAAGTATAGAAAGTGGTTCCACAGGTTCCACTATAGGAGGAATCAATGGAGGCTTAGGGACCACCACCTCAAGAGCATGGTCACATTTTCCTTAAGGGCACATTATAGGAAGAAATCACGACAAAATGATACTACAATTCCAAACACACGACTTATAATAGGTTCAAGTAATTTAAAAAATTACAGATATAAACTAAGATGGGTATAAATAATTCTTATAGAAATATTCAAACCTCTTTGAATTCTCAAAAATATAGGTCTAGACAATGGTAAGAGACCAGAACAGGCCATTAAAACGTATGTGATACCCCACTACCCACTACTAAGGATATATTTGGGTCTAAGTATCTATTTCATATATATTGTACAACTAATTCCACTTTAAAAGTCATTTCCATCTTAAATTTGTGATTATTTAAACATTTAAATCACTTTAAAATGGTTAAATTATGTGGATTATCATTTTCAATCCATAAGGACACACACTCCTTATGAACCAAAATATGAAATTTACTTAATCCACACCATAACATGTTACAACTTTTGAAACCAATGGTTTATGGATCAACATTAAATAATTTACTGCATAAGGTTTCTGCTTTAACCTATTAAGGAAAAAATTATTTGGTTTATATAGTAACATTGAGTATCAATTATGTTTTCTAATCCCTGTAAAATGTGTCATAAAAATTCAAAAAACATTCAAGGCACTATAAATATACAACAGGAAAATTCATGCTAGAAAGAGACATGACAAGAAAAAATGTATGGCATATTAATCTTAATGTGCCTAGTAATGATGCATGATCTAATGAAAAAATCTCATTTCATAAGGCCATGGAAAATAAATATCATTTAAATAATAACAATTTCAATAACATCACAAAACAAGTACCCACCCAATAGTAAAGTCATACCAACTATAAATGGAAGAATAAATAATAATATTTAACCATCCCAGGAATTTAGGGGTTTCTCTGTACATAGGTTAGATGAATTTGGGGACAAGTTCAATTCAAAATCCAATTAACTAATAGTATCCTATATAATACCCAATCTGTAAGAAAAACTAAAAATAATGCTCTGATACCACATTGTAACATCCGGATCCAAGATCCACATAACCCGTGCCCCAATCCGGTGGGTCACATGGCCTCAAGAATGCCTCCTTGTATGCCAGAGGCTGCTGACTAGAAGGGAGTTATATAATGATATGGTGGGGAGACTATACCTTCTTATCAGAGTAGAATAGTGGATAAAACATAAAAAATACAATAAAAGATGCGTATGACTAATAATGTAGAATAATAAAAAATACAACTGATATAATAGAGAAGGGTAAATGTGTAAATAAAAAGAACAAATGACTAAATATCTAAAAATCCACTAGGTAGTGTCTTGTACATGGATTCATGGACATGGGATTGATAAATATAACTAATCTATACAACTATAAATTGAAAAAAACATCTCCACTAGTATCTCAAGATAAATCCCGATCTTATGATCCTAAGATCCATCGAAAAGTAAGCATATGAAAGTCTAGTAGTATGGTGCTTTCCCATATCCGTAGCTATAAGAAAATAGTCTTCTTAGGAACCAAAGGCATCTTGTGAGAGGTGTGAGATAAAATTATTAGCAGGAAACCACTAATGGTGTTTACGTGTAATCCAAGAAGTTCTCATAACTAAACAATGTATAGGTATATGGAATAAGAAAGCACAGATGAAATAAATAAATAAATAACCCAGCCGCTCAGGTTTTGAAAGGGAACCTGATGGATCTACCTACTTCATCTCACAAACATGATGTAGTCTGACCAGTCACTATATATATATGTATGGTAATAATATATATGTAGTATAGTTATATATTTCACCCACCTATATGAAACAAGTACATGCAGATGTAAGTGAACATATATTTGTAATAACAGTGTTGGATAGATCAGGGTATAACTCATACATCCATGAACAATCTAACGATCCTATAAGGTCATGAAAAAGGGTACATGCCCTGTATTGTAATAAGAGTGTGAAACATCACGCATGACACATGGGACGATGAGTGAACCACCATGTCATCACTCAAATAGGGACACAATGTGTCAATCCCAATTTCTAACTAGTCTCAAGGATGTGACACATCATGCTCAACATCCGATGTATGAGAGCATGATACCATCATGCTCAATAGGTCCCTTACTATCATACCATAACATCTATAAAGGATTATTCATAATTATAATTTTCAACATTGGGTAATATATCTCATGTAACATGTTTACCAAGAATTTATATATAAATAAGGAATATTCAAGTTTATAACATCAAACATGGGGAAATACCTCTCATATGTTTCTTTATCCAAGTTCGAATCCATTTAAAACATTAAAATTATTAATAATAATTTTTATAAAACATGAACAAAGGCATGGAATTTCTATCCTCCATGAACTATTCTATTTAATTCATCTAATTCACTTGAATTAGGGTAACCATTATGCATTGGACAATCCATTCAATATAATCAGTACATTTAATTCATTAAGGCATGGAAAATCATTTCCATAAGGCCCAAGGTGTCAATTGGAAGGTTTCCTGGTCTATAGGGGAAATTCCTTCATATAAATTCCCTTAACAAGCTAGGCCAAGAACTTAAGAAGTCATTGGGATCATTAAATAGTTATATAATTGAGGAAAAACCCATTTATGTTCTAAGATAAAGGATAAATAGGCTTTATGTAAATTTTACAATTAACCATTAAGGGAAAATTGACTTGGCACACCCATAGGGTGTTCATAACCAAGGGAATTAACCTATAAACTACTAAACAATGATCCTTATATATTTAACATGGGTTAGTGATAAATTTAACATGATGAATTCAATATAATGGGGATGGTCAGAAAAAACTACTGTGCAACACAATGAAATAGCTATAAAGTATAAAAATCAGAGGTAAAATTACATGAACACCTACCTCAAGGCCGTAGACAATGCCTCACTCTATATTAGCCTCATATTCAGAGTAGGTTAGAAGAAATATGAGAAATGGTAAAATTATTTAAAAATAGGGAAAATAAACTTTCTTCAAAATAGAGTAACAAATTCAAAGAAAAACATATATATGTGGTAATAGACTGGAAGAGGTTACTGAGATGGATCCAATGCTTCCGATAGATTGAGGATCAGACAACAGACAAGGGAGATATCTTCAAGCCTAGATTGATGGATATTTTGATCTATGAGTGGAAGAAACTCAAAAAAACCACTTGACAAGAGAAGGAGGAAAAATAAAATTGGTTAATAGATTTATGAGGGAAAAAATTAATCTCCCTAAAAGAAGGGGTCACACGGTTTGGCAGCACGATTTCATAAAACCATGTGCAAACCATTCTCAAGCCATTTTTGTAGGATATACCACTCATGATTAGGGTTCAGAGTTTCCCAAAAAATATGAAAAATTTGTGAAAAACCACTATAAAAAAACATATAGTTCTCACATGTTTTTTCACCTCATCCCGCACAATTTCAAACAAACCATATAGCCTATTGTTTCCCGCTATCTAAAACTGCAAATTTTTTTTTAAAACATGCAGGCTGGGCCTCACAGTTTATCCAAACTATGCACCAAGTATTTTTCCTATTATTTCAGAACTTTGAGCTCTAAAAAATACCCAAACACTCTTGAGAACATCCTCAAGTTTTAGTATACATTTAAGATGATTAAAAATGGTTTCAAATTAAAAAAAATTATCCATACATTTGTGAAAATATGGGTCATTAGAAGACACACCCTAAAGCCCTAGTCTATATAATACCCTACGACTATATCGTATGAGATGATATAGGTATATAATATGTAATTTTATTAGATAATTGATTCTAAAAATCATTGGTCATGATTGATATATATTATTGGCTATGATTTTTTATCCACTACATTTTCATAGTAGGCCTTGTATGGAAGATGAATGTAAATGTTTTAACATTCAAATATCATTCCATGGATAACATTAAATTTAGTCATTTCATATTATAAAATGTATGGGAGGAAGTAAAATGCATTCATGGGATGAAATTATAAACATTTAAATCCATTTATTCATGTGTTGTAATATATAAATAAATATATAGATCTCAAGGAGTGTCCTCAAGGATTATAAAATGGAGACACTTATATTGGGTGGGTGTGTGATCCTTAGGTATTATTAGTCAATATAACCATGATTATAGAGATCTCTTTCTCCACCTTCTTTAGTTTTCATGAAATACTATCATATCATGGGTTGTGGAGAGCCCCGCTCAAGAATCGAGCGATTCTGCACAACCCATGGATACACCATGGATGGGGAATTTTATTTTGACCAATTCTTGTTATTTTCATCAATAATATATGATGAATATGAATTAGTAATTTGATGATGCAAGGTATAATATATAGTTTCTTAATTTTAAAATATATGTGAATTCATTTATTCTCGCATGGTATATATGGGATTACAATTTATTATTTCTTATGATATGATGAAAAAGTGTTGTTGGATCCTAAGAAACCCAATAGTAGTATTATAGTGTTTATTTACATGAATAATTAATTCCACAACTCCATAATTGTTTTTCATAATCTATATCTAATAAAGTACCAATAACAAATAATGTCACATGATAGAACAAAATTATGATAAATAAACCAAAAAAAATCCTTAACCCTTTGAGGAATATTTTATTTCCAAATATTATCCTAAATTTATTCAGAAAAATTATTTTCTTATGAAATAAAAAATTGATAACCCGAGCATGCCTAATAATTTATATCTCTCAAAAGAAACCAAAATAAATAATAAAGAATAGAAGTTGAACTTAAAATAATGGAATGGATTTTTTTTATGAATAAGCCATGAATATGATCAAACACACACCTTTATTCTATTTCAAATACAACCACAAAGACCCTCTAAAAGAATAGGTTTTGAACTACAAAGGATACTATAAATAAAACTCAATTTAGGAACTAATTGATCCTAAAATGCAAGATCCATACTTTTACTATAAATATTTCATTGTAGTATTTTATTTTATTTTATCATAGTAGTATAACCCAACTACAAAGAATTATTCACTAAAAAAACTATTAAAATTAATGTAAAACATTTCATAAGAAGCATAAATACACACTATAAAATAAAAAATTATATAATGTGAAAATAAATACAAGTTATTAATATAGATAAAATTTTAAATTTGGGTGCATCAGAATCTCATATAATTATCAGACCCATAAGAAACACTATGAGAAGGAAAAAAAATATTAGAAAAATGATTTTTATTTTGTTAATGATATATATAGAACCATAAATGAAAATTGTGTGAATGGAGGATAATGGAAATAAGAGGTAATTATAGAATGTATTAGGATTATATGATTTCTTGAAATATGACAATTTGAATAGTAACCTAACTCTTGGAATAATAAAATATACATTAGTGTAATTGATTAAGTATCTTTATATGTAAGGTTCACCAAGGATAAATTGGGTTAAAATAAGAATCAAAATATCATAAAATAATCACTAAATCAATGTAACATAATGTCAGTATGAGCACAAATTTATAGAAAAATATGTTTTAAATTATTTAATAAAATAATACTTTTTATACAATAATTAAATATTAAAATTACCAAATTACAAAATTTTGAAAATTATTTTTTTAAAAATGTATGTTAGTTTTGGAATCATCACATCAAAATTAGTTAACGGTGATATTTTTATATTTTTCAAGAATATCGAAATATAGTAAAATACAATATTTTACATCATATGTTAAATATAGGATTAATTATATCCTTTATGATTTAAGAAACCATTATCTCCGACTCACATGCATAAATTACTATATTTACTCATAATAATCAATATTAATCATAGTATTGGGAAAGAAATAATAATTTTATCAATAATTTATTCAAAAATGGCCCTCCCCTTCATCAATAAATACAACCCTATTCCACTAATTTTGTTTCTATCTCAAAACACATTTTCTTTCTTTAATTTAAACCAAAATAAATCTTTAAACCATACTAGTTTTTTTTAAGTTTTAGTCTCATAAAGAAACAACTCTAAGAAGTCTTAATGTGTGGTCCTAAGGACTCGTCTGAAGGTGGAACGTAAGACTTAAAATTTAAGCCCTTTCAATTCATTTCATTTTATTTATTCATATTAGTCTTTTTTATTTTATTAGAATATCATTACATTATGAAATTGATAATATAATTACACTATAATATTAATGAAATTAATATATAATTCCTAAAAATCTATTCCAAAGTTGATAATCACATTTTTTCCATCACGAATGATTTTAATCACCCATATGTCAGATTTTATGAATCGACAACTACTACCATACAAGAATGGTTTTAGAAATGGGTTTAATTAATATATATAAAATTTATTACATTATTAAGAATCTAAAAATATATCATGGTAATTGTATTAATGATATTAATAATAAACAATCATTACTATTTAAACTTCCAAAAACAAGCATACTGATACATTTTTCTAAAAATGTGTACATTTTGGACTATATATTGACCAAGAAAATTTTATACCATTGGAATAGAATGAAGATAATTATATTAAAACATATAGATCTTATTGAACCACTGGATAGAGACCTATTATCTTTATAATTATATTTAATCAATTTTGGAAATATGAACAAAACAATATACAAATGATCGATGCATAAAAAAATAATATAAATGAACTAAACATGATAATAAATGTGTTATAATATATGAAATAAGAATTAATAATGTTTTTAATTAAAAAATTAACATATGAAATTCAATTATTAAGTAGGTTATTGGAGTATCCATGTTTTTCTATCGTAACCCAATTCACTCAAAGAGAACCTGTCCAGGCCACCAAATGATCCCAAGGGTATTCCTCGATCCCTAGGGGTTGGAGAACAACACCATTGATTCTAATTTATTTCTTATGGAATGATTTTACCACTAAAAAAAATTAAATACTAACAAATCAACAATAATAAAAAAAATAATTTCTTATATGAATGCATCAAGTATCATAATGTGATTCAAGTAGACCTGAAAAGTAAAAATATAAATAACCTACATTGATGGTTCTAAATGAATGGATAAATGCCAATCATGATCCCAAATCATCGGTTACAACACCAAGTGGAACATGAACCTCACTGACCATGATCATGTACATAATTAGTAACCATCTAGATTTTTACTAGTACTTGTATATACCTGAAAAAATACCATGAATATACATTTCCACAAGAATTAACATATAGGGTGTTAGAACACAATATTAAGTTGGAAACAACCAAGATTATAACATACATGAAACCCACTACAATATTTTCTTGTAATAATATACTCATATATATATATAAATATATATATATATACAGACACACACACACACACACAAACCTCTAAAAATAGTTTAATAATAGTTTTTAGTATATAAAACATAGAAATAAGAGATAACTATAAACCTTATAAAATAATACCAGATATAAAAAGAACTCCCTACATTAAGAGGATCCATACCTACCATATAAACCTTTAGCCAAGGTATTAGGATATAAGATGAACCTGGTAAGTAAATTATGTCACCTGTCCCAGTAAAAGCTATCCTAAAGGCATATAGGCCACACACCCATACCATAGGAAAGAGAATACTATATACTAGAGTCGGTATAATCTTGAACTCATATATCCAAGGGAATAAAAGATAGGGGTATACTAGAGTCAAAATTGTGGGCTAAAACCACATTAACCACCATAATAATAGAACATCATTATATTTTATATACTAATGATATAAAATTTTATAAACATGCCAATAAAAATAAAGAAGTATCCATAAGAAAGGTAGCACTTTGTGTAATATCCATCAACATGCTTGATGTAGTAAACAAAGATCATAATTAACATACTTAATGTGATTGGAAAACTAGGATCTAAGTATTAGTAAGAGTAGGAGGAGGTTAATTAGTGATATCATTTCCTTTTAAGTGTCCTTTCTTCTGAAACAAACTACATCTCCTATTAATGAATTTTTACCATTATACAAAATAAACACACATCCATCGGTACGAAAGAATTTAAAAGGTTCAATACTCAAAAAGAGTATCTATGTCCTTAGTATGGTTTGAAAACTATCCAATACCATACAATCCATTAGAAAACAATCCTTTTGTGTGGAATACAATGAGTAGGATATACCCTTACACTTGTGTAGAACTATGTTAAATACAACAATTTATGTTATTCAAGTAGCATGAAATAATTAAATATTATTTGTGTAACAAACATTTTATGGAGTAGCTAGATCAACTTTCAAAAATAAGATATTCAAAAAAATTCTTCACTTTCTTACCCAGAAACAGGCAAGAAATTTTTCTATACTTTTTAATCACACTCAGTACAATTTTACAGTTTGATATGTTTGTCCAATTTCTCAACAAGGAGAAGATAATTCTGTCAAAATACTAATGAAAAAATTCTAAAATACTTCTCCTTTATTCGATAAATCCAAATTTGGTTACATAGTATAACTTTGGAAACTTTGATTATGATATTGTCTCTTCTATTTTAATTCTTCTATATGGAAAAATTCTTTATGAAATACTAGTCTAGAAACTTCTTCTACCTAGAACTTTAAGGTTTCTCTCTCTTCTTCTATGTATAGTACTTCTATCAAGAAATTAAAAAGTTCTCCCATTATTTAAAGGTGAACTAAAAATGGATTGTGTGGGATTCCAAAAACATTTCTTCTTAACCAAATTTCATAAATATTAAATTCTCCAAATATTTTGGACACATTTTGACTTTTTTAATGCTTCTAAACTCTTCTTGAATCTTCTTGAATCATCCCATGACTTCATCTCATTTCATACCTTCTTAAAATTTGTTTTTCCAATTATTATTATCATTCCAATTTTTACATGAGAGTTCTCTACAACAATTGAAAGACAGTCATCCCATTCTTCATTCCATTGCTCCACATCAATTGAAACATATAAAAAAACATGTATTTTCATTATGATGCTCCATACCAACTAATAATATATAAACATTGAAAATGATTATTCATAGTTCTTTAATATATTTTATTACCCCCTTGAAAACACTTTTTCAAGATTCATGCAAATTTCCTTTTTCTTCCTTGGGCCAATGAACCTATGTCTGATGATTTTATCAGGAGTGTTCTGAATTTGATTTCTACTTCACTCCAAGAATCTGTGTCAACTCTAGTCCTATAGTATTGAACCAGTTGATCCTAAAACAACTCAACAAATTTTATTTCCCTCTTTACCCCAATAAAAAACATACCATAGAGACAAAGTAATTCAACCGAAAATTCAATATGATGAAAATGGTTGATTAAATTTTTGATTGATCAGTCACTATATTTATTACTTACATTGATCCCAAGAAACTTTAACTTCCATTTAATTTTTCATTGGTCCTAATAAATTACCAATTAAAAATATTTCTCCTTAGATGATTAGTGTAATATTACGTCCGATGGATCAGTATTAGAAGCTTTTACTTCAAAAAATTCTTTTCTTCTTAAATTTTATTCACAACAACTTGTTTCTTTGAAGATTTGTTTCTTGTGGGTTTTTGGTCTAATTGAAAACCTGCATATTTTCTTGTTACATTTCTAAAAGACATAAAAAAACTTCAAACAATTCTATGTTTTTTTATTATCTCCGATGAACTGAGATAGAAAACTTTTACTTTATCCACTTCTTTCTTATAAAAACTTCAATTAGTATCATAAATTCCTTCTTGAATTTGAATATATTTAAGACGAGCTTCAAAATCATCTGACTTTCATTATGAAGTTTTATAACTTCCCTTCCTTTCTGTATCTAATTTCTTTCTAATTAAAACCTCATCAATGTGATTGGAAACCCCATCTACCCCCTTTCTTTCATCAATTTTACATCACTTGTTTTAAAAAATACTTATGATATTTTTGAATTTAAAAACAATAATGCATCGTCAGATTTTCCTCCGAGATAATAGGACTTCAAAACAATTTTTAATTATGATATTCCTTTCATTCCCGACCAAAGATGAGTATGATTATCGTTTATTATATAAAAATTTTCCTTATACCAATGTAATTTCTTAAGAATTGTGAGTTTGATTTTTTGAATACAATGGTCAGTCTAATTATCAAATTTTACAAAGTGAATTGATTTATTTTATTTGACAAAAAAAGAAAACATACATAGAAAAACTTCTTTTAGCTACCAAAAACATTCTCCAGAAAAATTGGTCCAACTATCTCCTCATATATATGTTTCTTTTAAATCAAGATTCATAAATCATATAAATTTGTTACCACATGAAATATATTACTTATACAAAAATCCAAGCCTACGTTAGATAACTCATTATAGGCAACATATATTATTGTAAAAAAAACCATTCTATCCAAAAGTAGTGACTAATTAAACTTCCTCATCCATTATTAAAATATTTATTTTGATCTTCCACATCACTGAAAACAAAATTTTTCTACAACCAAACCAACAAACAGTTATAATAGTTCACACATTTACATGATAAATTTACAACTTAACCACAACTCCTCTAGATACATGCTTCCATAAAAGGTTTTACACATATTAAATATATAAATTTATGAAAAAATTATCCCCCTTTGACAACACTATCCAAAAACTGGATGATAGGGGAAAAAGATAAATACCTCAAACTTGATGAGAAGGAGGTTGGAAACCCATGTTCAACCTCAATTTATAAAAATATTCCATTTGTAATGGTTTTGTAAAACTTTTATCCACTTGTCCCAATGTAGGATCATACTACAACTTCAATTCATTCTTATCCGCATGCTCTTGGAAGAAATGATATTTGATGTCAATATCTTTTGAATGATAATTTTGTACCAGATTCCTAATAAGGTTGATTTCAAATTGATTATTTTAACCCAAAATCAAGGGCAATTTCACTTCAATAAGTAAATATTCTTACTGAGTTTTCATCCACATAAGTTGGCTAGTAGCTTGATAGGTAGAAACATACTTAGATTCATCCATACAATTGATTTTTGAATTATGTTTCTTAGTATGAAAACTAACAAAAATTTTCACTTTAAATAAAACTCCACTAGATGTATATATTCTATCATCAACATTTGCTTCCAAATTATCATCTGAATACCTAAAAAATTCCATACTTTATAAGCTATAATAAATGATTCCAATTTTATTATGCCTTGGATATATTTGAGAATGATTTTTCCATCCAATAAGTGTGATATTTGTAGAGCACTCTGAAATATTTCACATAAGGTAACAACATAAAAAATATCAGGTCTTGAAGTAGTCACGTATAACAAACTTCCAATCAACTTTTGGAATTATTTAGGATTAGCTACCTTTCCTTTTACATCTTTATACAACTTGGTTCCCATTAAAATTGGTGTAGAAAATGGTTTTAAAATTTCCATGCCAAACTTCTTATGAATTTCCTTAGAATAATTTTTTTGAGAATGAATTTTGTGTTTCTTATTTTTTAGAATTTTTAACTCAAGAAATTATTTCATATCCCCCAGTATGGAAATCTCAAAGAACCTTTTCATTTATTTAGAAAATATTTCACAAGTATTTTAATCATTCTCAATAAAGATAATTTCATCAATATAAACAATTATAATGAGAGAAAAGTTATGAATTTATTTGATTTAAATATTTCTATAAACTCTTCCTTTCTAAAAACTCTTCTTCCTAAAAAAAGTATCTAATTTAGAATACTATGCTCTCCGAGATTGTTTTATCCCATAAAGGGCTTTATTTATCTTTCACACACTACTTCCATCTTTTTGAACAAAAAATCCACATGGTTGTTCAATGTAAACATCCATATCAAGATCACTATTCAGAAATTATGATTTTACATCCATCTAATTTTTTAACATGTGATATAAAATAAATAAAAATTATGATTTTTTCGAACATTTATAACAGAGAAAAATATTCATCAATGTAAATTCACTCTATCCATGAGTAACCTTTCCATAATAATATTTGTTTTCTTATCACATTACCCTATTCATTTATCTTGTTTTGGAAAACCAATTTTTTACCAATAATAGTTTTTTACCTAGATTAGGTAAAAGTTATCAGGTATCATTATTTTATATCTGACCCATCTCTTCATTCATAGACTAAACTCATTTAGGACAATGAAAATATTTACTCACATATTTTAGCACAATTTTTGAATACAAAAAATTATCTGCAACAACTTTTTATGTTCTTCTTATTTGAACCTTATGATACCGATGAACAATAATTTAATGAGACTCTACTATCTTCCTCAGCCTGAGATGATATTTTTAAGATTGTCCCTCATCACTAGAAATAAATGAGTCTAATTATTATTCTTTATTAGGATCACCATTTTCAGTATCATTATCAGAATTGTTAACAAAAATTCTTTCATCGTAATCATATTTCTTATAAGCATGAGGTTTTATATCTTTCTTATATGCATGAGTCTATTTATGTTCCTAAGATTTTACAACAACTTTTACATCATCAATGTCATAAATTATTCTTATATATTTGTTAAAACATCTGTATCCTCTTCCTTCCAGATCATAGCTAAGAAAAATTCCATCTTCACCTCCCTGCTCAAACTTTCCAATGTTTCTAGATTTCTTCTTTATAATACATGGACTCCTAAAAACCCTAAAGCTTTTTAATATTTTATTTTTGTATTGAAACATTTCATACAAAGTCATATATAAACTTGTTTTGTAGAAACACAAGTTTTGAATATACACAGTAGTGCTAATGGATTTCCTCCAAAACTAATGAGAGCGACTATGTTGAAGTAACATAGTTCTCCCCATTTCTACCAAACTTCGATCATTTCTTTTAGAAACACCATTTTTCTTGAGGAGTATATGGTGTACTAAACACACACTGAATTCTAAGATTCCCAAGATAACTTTCAAATTATTCATTTTTGTATTCACCCCCATTGTATATTTTTTACTACTTAACTGAATACTCACACACCTTATCAAATTTCTTTTTGAAACTTTAGAACATTATTAGAGAATTTGAATTATGTTTTATATACATATCTCAAGTAATGTGAGTAAATTAATTAATGAAATAAATGAAGTACTTACCTCCATGAGTTGATTATTTTCTCATTGGCCCACATATATCAGAATGGATAAGATCAAGGTGTAATTTTTAACAAATTTCAACTTTCTTATGCACAAAATTTGCAATTTTCTCATCTAAAAAATAGTGTAATACCAATATATTTTTCTCAACATATTATTAATAGAAAAGTCATTGTCTCTCTTTGATAATTTTATTATTTTTATTCAACACATGTGTCTTATACTTTTATGAAATAATTGATTCCCATCCATAATGACTAAGTAAAAAGAGTTTCGTATTTAACCAACTTGGAATATTTTTTCTTTTGTAAATTGGTCTCTTTTATCTATATTTTTATCATCCACACTTTTAAAATAAAAACTGTATTTTATAAAAATAAATTCGTTTCCTTAATCAATTTTTTATACAATTAGCAAGTCGTGTTTCATCCCATCAACATATAAAGAATTCTTGTACTTTAACTTTTCTTTCCCAATGATGTCTAAACCAACACCTTCGATTCCAAGAGATTCAATATTTCCAAATATCATTATTCCTTATTTGTAATATTTCACATTCTTAAACAATTTTAAACCCCTTATCATTTGATAAGAACACTAACTATCCAAGATCCAAGGGAGTTCTCCTTTTATAGCTTTAAGAGCAGTTTCTACAATAAGATCTTCTTATTTTCCTTTATACTTATTAATATCTAGATTCTGAGAATTTATAATAAACTTTTATAGTGTGGGTAACAAAATAGGACATCCTTTTGAATGTGTTCTAGGTTTTTGAAATATTTCATAAATAGTTTCCAAAGGTTGGAATCAATTTTCAAATTTCACACCTACCATCTCAGTTTTCTTCTAAAAATTCTTATCATACTTCTTCCTTTGATGGGATTAACACCCTTTCAACTTTTCCTTCTATAATAAGTGGAATAGTTATAATATTGTTTATTAAACCAATGCATATTTTCCATATGTTCAAATTCACCACAACTCCAATAGTATCAAAAGAAATTTTATTTTCCTCTAAAGATTCTATGTCGACCGAAGTTGTGAGAATTTTCTAAACAATCTTATTATCTTTGTTATCAAAATTATTTTGACCACAAAAATTTATATTGTCAATTGAAATATTATTTTTTAACTCATTTTTCTTTTCAGACTTATTGGAACAATAACTAATAAAAAATTTTTCAGACATATAATGTTTAGGAAGTTTTTAAATCTCAACATTGTCGGTCTTGGCCACATTAATAACTTTCCATTCTTTATTCTTCTCAAAAGAAATTCCTCCTTTCTACTGAACCTTTGAAGGTGAATTTTGATCCTTCTTAGGTTTAACCTTTCTAGATATTTTACCAACTTCATTAATAGAGTTTTTTAAATTTGTATCCCTCTTTTCATATTTATTATGTTTTTATTGGACAGGTTCCAACTCTTATTCTTTTACCTTCAATTTTACTTAAATATGTTCATTACATATTTTTTTTTCATTCTCCTGATATTTATTCAAATCATAAATCTCTTATAATAGTTTAACTTTCTCATTAGTAACACATTATTGATTATTTGTTGAATATTTTTCAATTTTTAACAACCATATTTCTTTTTAAAGACTCCCAATCTTCCAGAGACACTCTTTTAATTCTTCTGTAATATGAAATTCTAATTGGGTTTCTTCTTATTTAAAATTGATACTTCTGAATTCTTCATTATTTACTAAGGAAATGAAAGTATTATCATCAAAATTATATATATATTTTTTGGATTTCACTTCACTTTATTCTTTTTCATCATCTTTAGATAATAACTATTTTATATTTGAAATTTTTTTATCATTCCCTCTAGAAAAAAGATTTGTTCTTATCACCATATTTCTTCTATGAACTTCCTGGAATTATTTCTTCTTTATCACTATCCTCTTCTTTCTTTATTTGAGGAAAATTATCCACAAAGCTCGCAAAAAATTCTTATTCAAAACACATAAAGTATATTTTCTCTTTATATTTACATGTAAATCTACTGATGTTTTTAAAAAACAAGGATAAAATTTCATAAAGATTTTTACCTGACTAATTTTTAGAGTCAGAGTTAACAACGTCATATTCTTCATGAACATTCTTATACTTTTCTTTTATAGCAGCTTTGAAAGATATTTCTCTATCAACTTTTTTTCTATTTATATATTTCCCCCTTCTCATTTAATAGTTAATGAGAGTAATATGAAGATAATTGAGTGATAGAGTTTAAGGATATCTATATTCCATTGAGAATAATTTAGTATCTAACTTGTTCGGAATAATTCGTAAGATATTTAAAAAAATTATAATAATACAACATTTCACTAAGAAATTAGATAGTGCTAACAATATTATTTACCCTGGTAAAAAAGTATCCAATAGATTCATACTCCCCTATATACAGGTCTTCATAATTTAGCATATAGTTTTTTAATTTTTACTTCTTTACTTTTGTATCACTTTGATAAATTTTTTTCAACATATCCACAATACCTTTGGTAGTGACAAAACCCTTTAATAATAAAAAATTAATTTCAGAATGTGATGAGATTAAATAATTCTTAGCACTTACAGCATTATCAAGATTCTTCTTATCAACATATATAATAGAAAATTTATCATCAAAAGGAGGAAATAAATCTATTGTAGCTTCAATAACATCATACACAAGAGACATAAGAAAGGTAAACATTATATATTTATAGATATGATAGTTCTTACAATCTAAGACTGGAATAACTTTACTGTTGAAAGAGTTTATATTCTCTATAAACTTCTCATCAAAACTTTAACAAATATTAAATAAAGGAAACCTTCACATTTGATACCAATTGATATTTACCCACCAGGATCTAAGTATCAGTGAGAGGGTTAAGAGGTGAATCAGTGATATCTTTTTCATTTATGTTTCTTTACTTCTAAAACAACCTTAACATCTTGTTACAGAGTTTTTACCTTTCTGAAAACAAAATAATCACACAAAAATAGGAACATAATAATTTATAGGCTTCACTACTCAACAAGAGTAGCTACGTCCTTGGTATGGTTTGGAAACAATCCAATACCTTACAATCCACTAGAAAATATAATTTTTTGTGAAATAAAATGAGTTGTATATTCCCTTAGACTCATGTAGAACTAAATTTAATACAATAGTGAATTTTCTTCAAGTAGTATAAAATTATGTAATAATGTTTTTGTAACAATCATGTTATGGTGCTGCTTGATCAAATTTCAAAAATATGATGTTCAAAACAATAATTCAATTTATTACCCAGAAGTGTGAAATAAATTCTTATGAACTTTGTATTGACACTTAGTATGATTACTCAATCCAATATGATGGTCCGATTTCACAATATAGAGAAGATAATTCTATCAGAATACCACTAAAACAATAATGACCTTCTTTTACTAAATTATGGAAATCCCAATATGATTACTCAGTATGATTCCAGAAGAAATGATTATGATCTTATCTCTTCTTTTTAACTTATTCTATCTGGAAAACATCCTCAAGAAAGGACAATCTGGGAACTTATTCTACATAAAACATCGGATCTTATATCTATTCTTCTGCACACAATACTTCTGTTAGGATAGTTTCAAGTACCTATTCTATTTATAGAAATCCAAAAAGTGGCTTGGGTGGGATTCTGAAAACTTTTCCAACTCAACAAAATTTTATGAATATTCAATTCTCCATAAATTTTGGATACATTTTTATTTCTTCAATGCTATTCAACTATTCTCGAATATTCTCTAATATTATCATGAATTAATCTCTCTTTATAATTTCTTATCATTATTTATTCCAATTCCAATTATCATTCATATTTTCCCATTATGATTCTCTAAAAAAATGGTAATAAATTCTTCCCATTCTTTGTTATGTTTCTCTGTTTCAATTGAAACATACGAAAAAGACATGTCTTCTCATTACAATGCTTTGTACCAACAGATAATATATAAACCTTGAAAATAATTCTTCAAACATCTTCAATCACTTTTATAATCCCCCTTTATAATACATTGAAAAGACTTAAGAATTATTATTTACTTATTTTTTATTAGGCTGATGAACCTATGTCTGATGATGTTTTTGGAATTAGGCTACATCTACTATCTGTTTCACTCTGATAATCAGTGTCATATTTAGTATAATAGTCATGAAATATTTGATCCCAAAACAAGTTAATATATTTTATTTCTCTCTTAAACCAAATGAAAAATACATCATATAGAAAAATTAATTCTACTATCAATTCATCTTGATGGAAATGGTTGAATACATTTTTGATTGATAGATTTAAGGACCCTAACCCCAGATGCTTGTAGATGGTGACTTACTTTATTATATTGGTATGAATACAAGAAAGTAGTATCCCAGTAGACAAATTAGTTTAGTAGTTTTAGAAACAAAATTACATACATGAACTTTTCATTACAACTTAAATATAAAAACAACATAGAAAATCTATTGGTAATAACCATAAACTCTTTGATTAACCCAAAATTGCATTAATAATAAACATCTTGACATCCTGGGGAAAAATAAAACATAATAAATTGCTGATATCATATTATTAGTAAGGGTAAGAAATACAACATATGATTTCATAAATAAACATAAATAATAAGGTATATTGAATAACTAAAAACACATGTCATTAAAACATAATTCTGACCATAAAGTGGTAGGAATATAAGATTAATAAATAATTTCATAATAAATATTAACCATAGATATTATAATAATAGGATATTACCATGGACTATTAATTACATGTTTTATAATGAGGTAAATGCATGAATATGGATATCTAAAACATACCTTCAAGGCATCATGCCAAGAATATGTTTTTTTCAAGGCTTCATGCCAATAATCTAATAAAAATGTAAGGCCTTGGAAAAAACCATATCCAATTTGTCTCATGAGTCCTACTGATGCATCAAGGGGATATTAAGGTCCCAACATGACACTTACTAAGTCCTATTCAATCATTATATGAAAGGGGTGAAACATAATCAACATATACATTCATATTGAAACTTACTTATGAGATGTAAATAAATTTTCCCAATCAGTAAACATAAATACTAACCATTTGGAGTAATATGGTGAATGGTATCATGATAGCACATCCACAGTTAATTTAATCATAAACCATTCATTAAAATATTTTAGATTATTTCAAAAAATATTATTCTCAATTAAACATAATAATCAACAAGATGATTGAAATAGATGAACATACTCTTATAAAATCATCGAGTAATTATTGGGAGAAATAATATTTTACTTTTCAAAGTGGTGTTATTTTAGATAAATATTTATATAAAACTATAACTGAACTAAGATAGTTTTTTCATAATAAAATTAGTGATTTTATAAAAATAATGATGTCTTAAAATAGATTATAGAGTTCACTTGATAATAGGTAAGAATTTTAGAAGTTCCCTTGTGTCAGGATTGTTTATCAGAATGATTTAAGAAGGGAATCTTTTAAAACATTTATTATCCCATATATAATGAAACAATGATATGGAAATATTATTATTGAATATATATATATATAATTTATTATAATTATATGAAAATAATGAAGAACTAAATTGGTGTATATTGGAAGAAATCATAACCCGAATTAAAATGGAGGTTTAGGAAGAAAACCCTTACCCTTTGTAATAAATCAAACCATATGCCCCATAACATTAATGATAATAAAATTAGACATTTAATACCATAAAGATGAATATATTCATGATATGGAATATTAATGGGCAGTATACATACACCACATAAAATAAATAAGTGCTGAATAATGGAAGTCTCATGAAAATAAAAGATAGATGAGAAACCCCTTACCTTATGTCTAAATACGTTCTTCAATTTATCTTAATTTCCTAGATAATAAAATTAAATTCTTTAATTAATTAATTAAGAACCTTATATACATGTTTTTTATTTATTATAATTTTTTTAAGTTCTTTTATGGACTTTTTGATGAGTTATAAGATACAATTTTATTTCTCATGAGCATTTGTTTCCTTGGGTTTTAGCCTGAATAGACAGAATTCCTTATTTTTAATCATTTTTTACAATCCCCCTTTCAAGGATTGAAGGTGAACCCTTACATTTACCATAGGCTTCATGACATTACCTGACTCAAAGGTCTTAGAGGAATTCATCCAGACTATAACTACTTAAAATTGCTCCTCCCCCATGTCTTCATCATGATGTCAGCTCTCTACCTTCACATGGATATTCAGATAGGCTTCCCATGCATGCATAGGCTGGTCCGAATAGAAATTTCCATATCCTCTCATTCATCAAAATTCGATAGCTCTGCTCTAGTGAATTCTTATGCTCTGAATCCTCGTCTAGAACCTTGTTCATTATGGAGTCTACTTGGTCCATTTAATCACAATTACATGTTGATCAAAGGCCTTAAGGGGGATGAAATGAATTAAGTTTTCCTTTAATCCTCACTATCCCAAAGATCGTGGGTGAGCTGAAGGACTTCAAGTACCCAAGTACCAAACTAGTGGTCCGAAAGCCCAAGATGATGAACAGTTCCAGCTGCTACAATACTGAACAGTACTTGCTATAGTACCTATTATAGTAACTACTATAATACTTGATACAGTACAACTAAAGTACCCCCCCAAAATATGTCTCCACTCAGATTTGATATCGGGTCTCTTGTATGCACTTGCTGAGTCCTCACCAGCCGAGCTGAGGTTCCTACGTTTTTCCTTTGTTTTCACGATTGGTATACTAGTATATGAGTACAGAAGTTCATGTAAAATGGTTATAATTATATAGATTTAATTTATGTGATATTAATAAATGTACATAATTATAAATGGTTATATATAATTTTTTTATATGGTATGAGGATTAATCATTAGATATGACATCTAGTGATAATGTTTTGTATTATTACGACGGTTATTGATCACACTGATCTCATTTTGTTTTATTGTTTATTATTATGTAAATATGTTTCCAATAGAACATAAGAAAGGTTGTAATACAAATATTATATTATTTTTTAACCATAAAAATGGCTTCATTACCATCCATAATTGGGAAATTGAATAATGAAAATTCATTGTCTGTGAAGGTTGTAAATCAACACCTCTCAGATAATGATTTCGTTTTAAAATTAAAATTGAGAGAGAAATGAATTTGAGTAAGGATATTACATTAAAATAACATCATTATTATATATAGATGATATTGGAGCTATCACGATCATTTGGACATAGTAGGAGAGTAGAGAATAATAAAATAAGATAACTTGAAAAGAAATTAAAAGGAAATGGAAGAGGATTTTACCTCTTGAATACTCCTCCTTGAGAACCTCCTTAAGATATTTTTTTGGTATTTTGTTAAGAACAAGAAATCATAAACATGTGGGAGAGTCTTGGGAAGAATATTGGGAAGAAATTTTATGAGGATAAAATCTTGGAAGGTGCAAGGAGAAGAGGTGGTGAGGGATGGTATTTATAGTGGAGGAGAGGGGTGGTTTCTCATTATTTTATTCATTATTTTATTATTTTTCTCAAAAAAGAATAGTGTTTATTATTGAGACCAAATACAGTAATTAGATTATATGAGTTTGATGAAAAGCTTCTTACATCATCCATGACTCAATGACTAGGGTATTTAACTTATAATGTACATATAGCATAAATTTCTATATTTTACTATTCACAAAATTCATGTATTTTATAAAAATTACAAAAATCAACCCTAACCATTTTTTAATGTGTATAATTCATAAATGAAAGAAATATTATGAAAATAATTTAATAAGTATGATAAATTATATTTTTAATTAAAATAATCATTTACTTAAAATTTATAATTTTAAAATTATAACTGGTTTTATGACACATTGAAAAATTAACTAAGGTCTCATAAAATTATACTATAATCATAAGACATAAAAATATTAAATTTTAATTCTATTTTATGAAAACAAACGTTCTTATGAATCATAATATTAATTAGAAAATTATAAATAAATATATATGTCTTATAAAAATACTAAAACTTAATTAAAAATTTCTAAAATATTTATTTACTATGATATAATTATATCATACTTTTATTTATGATATGGCTAAATTTTATTTATACATTCATGGGTTAGGTTACTATCCATTTTGATGATTTAATATTCATAAGAGTCATATTACTATTTATAATGGTAACATTAATATTCAAAAGGGTCAAGTTACTATTCACCAAAAATTTATTTGATCATATCAGACTCTAAATATCTTATTGTTCGCAACCATGTATGTACATTTTTTGAGATTCAATTCAGAGAAGTGGAAAAATTATGTTTAATGGCTAGGTTATAACTATCTTGTTTAAATAATTATTATAACAAAGTATTGTTTCACAGAGACTCATTGTCGCGTGAATTACATTCTATATTAATTTTTTTGTAAATCCATGGGGTGTTACAATCGATATATGACTTTCTTACTTATATCAGTACTAAAAAACTTCAACTTACTTTTTATTTTTTATTGGTCCCAACAACTTCCCAATGAAAACAATATTTCCTTCAATGATCACTGGTATATGGATTCTGATTGATCGTCATTATCAGCTTCAAATTATCCAACATATTTTCTTCTCTAAATACGATTGACACAAACATATTTCTCAGAATATTTGTTTCTTGTGGTTTATTGTTCTGACCAAAAACTGACATCTTCATCTTGTTACGTCTCCAACAAACTTTACAACTTTCAAAGAATTCTGTGTCTGGTGATCTCACACCAAAGAACTAAGACTAGAAAACTTTTACTTCAGCCACTTATTTCATCTACAAACTTAAGCTAGTATCATGAATTCTCGAATACATTAATGATTAGATTTCACATTATCTGACTTTCATTAGGATTTATTATAACTTACCCTCATTTCCACAACTTCTTTATTACCAACCAATACCTTTCCAATACAATTTATATCTCTAGATCTCCCAATATATTTCATGAATCTTACATCATAAGTTTTATAGAATACTTATGGTATTTATGAATTTAAAAATAGCAACACATCCTCATATTTTCCTTATATCTAGGTAGACTCTGAATCATATTTTCATTCTAATCTTACTTTCATTCCGAAACCAAGGTGATTTCGATGATCCTTTATTCCAAAAAAATCATTCTTATAAATATGTAATTTTTTAAGAAATATTATTATTATGTTTTAAATATAATGGTTAGTCTTATTTTCAACTTTTATAATGTGAATTGATTTCTTTTCTTTGAAAAAAATACAACATACTTAGAAAAACCTCTTTGATCTATTGAAAACCATCTCTAGCCAACCTTTTCCCAAAACTCAACACACTCAATATGTAATAAATCTTAATACAATATAATCTAGACAATATTTCATATGTTAGATTGAATATAATAGAAAAAAACATAACCCAGTGCAATACACAAGCCTATAATAAGCGTAAATAATTCATGATTGTTACATTTTATATTCCAAATGCGTTTACAAAACTCAAGAGAAAAATGGGATAGGTTATGTAAAAACATCTTCTTAACAATACTTTAGGTGATAGTTATACTAATTATAAAGTATAGTGTGAGGAGAAATTTTTTGGTTCAGCAGAGCTAAACCAAACAAGACTTTGAGTTTTTAATGGATAATAACTAGTATTACCAATTAAATACTCTATAATAGAATATGGATTATTTCAGTCATAACCTATAGTTACATATGGTAACCTAGATAAAAAATAAACAAAGAATAAGTGTAAAATTTATAACACTAATTTAAAATTAGAGTCATTCTAAACTTGGTTTATATCATTAAGATTTAGTTTCTGGATAATAGGGGTTCATTTAAAAGTTTAAAATATTGTGAAAGTTTACCATTGAAAACAACAATTTGTGAAAAAATAGTGTTAACATTTTTCTAGAAAATAAATATTTTCATACAAATAAGCTTCAACAAAAGGGTTTGTATAAAATTAACACCATTTTTAATTCCTTATGAAAAAATATAAAATTGAAGTTCAAAACCAATTATCTTATTTGGGTAGTAACATAATAAATTCATTGAAACATATATCTATGTGAAACATGTCATTTTTAATAGTTTAATTTACCCATTTGTTACCTCTACATTGATGAAAAATCTTATCCAAGGTTAGGTACTGATCAGTGACTTAAAAATCATAAAAGTGAAAGAGGTACATAATAATCTCTTTAATAAAACATTTTTATAGAACTAAGAAAACATGATTTTAATTTGATATAGTTCCTCTACCCATGCCTCCTACATTACTCTACACTAATTATATTATTCCCATACCCTTTCTAAGTCTAAATGGTCTCCATAGAGAAGCTTTGTGGTTATATAAGAAAGTCTAGTACCCTTATAATGTTTGGTCAATATGACTGTGTAAGTAAATTATAAACACTTTTAGATTCATGGGTGCCACTTTACTATTAAAAATATAAGTTTATATTGATTATAATATATTAGATATTCTATTTGAATCAGGATACAAGATAATAACTTTAATTTATTCATTTAGAGAAAAAATCCTCTTTATTTTTCATTTTTAATGAATTAATCCATAAAACTATTTTTTAATCAACCATTTATAAGTTTAATTTGTGAAATGAAAGGTATAAAATTCTAATGACATGATTTTAAACGGATAAACATTTTAGAGGTGATACCAACATCAATAAGTATCAGAAAAACATATTTCAGTTATTTAGAACAATCGATCTTTCACATAACATTTCAAATCCAAATTCGAAATCTAAAATAAGTAATTTAATAATTTATTCTGATTATGGATGATGTTTTTCTTAGATAAATCATTTGAATATCTAATTAAGGTATTCTTTTTAAAACCTTAATTCAAATCTTTAAAAAATTAAAATAATCTCATTTTTTACCTAAAAGAAAATGTTGGTAGAAAAAAAAAGTACTATAAAACCCGATGCTCATAATTTTCCAAGTTTTTTTAAATAAAATGTATTTATTTTAATGAGCAAATTACCATTTACTAATTGATTAATAATTTTATTGGAATTACTTATTTTAAATATTATATTTTGAAAAATAAATTAAAAAAATGATTCAAAAGAAATTTAGTTTTAATTTTTAACAAGGTTTTCTTTTTATTATGGGGGAAAATGGCCTTTATCACCTGGTTTAAGGAACTAAGAGAGATGCCAAGAATAATCTTACAAGGGATAAATAATACTAGATGATTTGGAGCTTGTTCACTGAGAATTACTGGAGTGGGCCTTATCTTTTTGGGAATGTGAGGGTTTGAATATGTTAAGAAATGTGAGTTGTGTGATTGTATGTAGGAGACTCTCCTTGAAGTATGTTTCTTAGTTGAGTTGGGGAAATAAAAAATAATATAGTGCTTAAATTATGCATTCCTCTCTAATTTGGGACTCTAATTTAATTCCCTTGAGTTCCTGTTCCCATGCCACATATACATCCTTAATGCCAGTACTACTTCTTGTCACCCTTAAAGCCCACCATAACACTACTGTACTCACTAGAATTCACTATAATCATTTCGGTCAAGCTTGATCTTGTACAATATATCCATCCTGAGAATTGAAACTTTTTTAGATGGTCATATAGATTTTGGGAATGATGAACATGGAATCTTGATAGTGAAAAACACAATGGAATCTTATAAAGTTCTATAATATGATTGATTTCATATAGATAATACTGTTTTCATGCCAAAAATGAAAGACTGACACCACCCGAGTCTTTAACATTATGAATAAATCCACAAAAAGATGTGTATGATGAGTTTATCCAAGAATGATCATGCTAATATATACTGGGAATCTCTATGTTTCTATGTTTAAGGTTGAATTTATGGATACTAAGGTTAAGAAAAACCAAAGTTCACTTCTATGGATGTAGTTATTCAAAAACATAGGACATATTTGTGATCTCATATCCTTGATTAGACAACTCAAATATGATTAGAAGTATCTAATTAGGACATGAAAAATTAAAACCAATGGAATCTTGATAAAATTCTAAATGAAAAACTAGGATATTATGTAGCTAAATATGAAGAAAATTATACCCATTGACATGTATTCACTTGAAGGGAATTATGGGACCTCAAGATTATATGAAGGCACATTTCATGCATGATAACCAACATTAATTAAAAAAAAGGTGTGTCCACCATGTTGTTCAAAATTAACATGAAGACCAGGCTTTAGTTCTACATCATAGGGAGCTCATAAATAATTTTGTTAGATCCTTATAAGCAAGGAAATCCCAAACTGTACATGAGGAAATTTTAAGATGTAAAAACACTAATATAAAGAATAATTTAAAACATGTACATGAATAATTTACATTCACCACATGAATGTATGATTTAAAATTCTCTAGAGAATATATCACATGATTTCATGATGGATAAAATATTTTTAAAGCTGCGAGTCATGATGATTTTAAGAATTCCTAAATATTTTGGAATGGAAATAGATAATATTTTATTGAATTCAAAGAGTTAAAAATTAGTGGATTTGAAGGATAGATTTTGAGATCTAAGTGATGGAATTTGGAAAATTAATTTTCTTATAAATATAGGTTCATGATTATATTCATGGATATCAATAATAGACATTTTGACGATCATGGAAAACTTAGTTGGAGAAAATCAACCTAATTCTTTAGATTCATCAAGTTATTTTATCTTTTTTGATTCTAATATGTCTTATAATACACCATTATTCTTTGCCTAATCTTGAATATAGGGGTAAAAATTATGGGTGATTAAGGAAAGGAAGGGGACCCATTTCTTAATTCTTGGTTGTAATATATTTTAATGAAATTTTTTTATCTTTTAATTGTTAATTGATTTCAATATTTTGTTACATATTTGATATTGAAATAGATTTTGTTTGAATTAATTTTATAATTTTTTATTCCCTTGGTTGAGGATCCATCATCTATATCTTCTTGCTTTTATATATGGTTATTGACTGAGTGAATTTATTTTATTTTACAATGCCTTTCACAAATTTGAAGGAGGGTAGAACAAATCTAAAAAAATTTAGGTTAGGCTCACCATAATCAATCAATCAAGAGTGAAGGGGGGAATCAACTTTGGAACCTCTCATATATCAATTAATAAGGAAAAGAAATATATTTCTAAATAATGTGATGACATTAAAACTGGGAATACAAACTTGATGTGATCACCTATTCTTTTATTTGAATTTCAATATTTTTTATTTACATTATTAGTCACAGAAACCCAAATATTCATCATTTACATTGAAACTTGTGATAACTATATTTAGAGAACTCCTCTACCAGGATAACCTAGGTTACCACTAAAACTACATTCCCTAGAAAATTAATTATATTTCACCACACCCTACGACATGTGTTCATCAAAATTATATATGGGGAAGAACCACATACCATTTATATAGTCTTTAAGAGTCATCCTCTATACCCTAATAACAACCTAGTAGCCCCTAATTATTACCAAATTACATTATATAATCAATTAAAAATAATTACCCAATTAATCAAAATCACCATATTGAAAACTTAAACAAAACCTAGCCAAAACACAAGTTGAATATCAGAATAATCATTCTTATTATCAATTGGTAGAAATATTCCATTAACAAAGAATTAAAAATCACTAAATCATGGTCCAAATCCCAAAAAACCATAATTAAAATCTCTATAGAAATAAATTATATAGAAACAATGAATAATGACTACAAAACACACACATATAAGTCCATACAACCCCAAATAAGTTGAGACCATAACATAGGATTTGATTCCACCTTGAATTTGAAGAAATACCAATTTAAAAATATTATTTATAGCAAAGGAAGGATTAGAAGAGGAGAATAAAGAATAATATGAGTGATTAAAGATCGAAACTTGATCTTTAATTTAGAAAAAACTTTTGAAATCACATATAACAGAGGAGAATACATGAGGGGAGAGTAAAGACCAAGAGGATCCCCAAGGATATCTCTCAAAACAATTAGGAGGAAGTGAGTTAAAAGGTCACACAATGGAGATTTATAAGGATAGAGAATAATGACTTAGTTAACCTTATCTTAAAACGTAAAATGGGGCCAAACCATCAGGAACCAAGTGGTACCCCATGCCTACTTGGCCTCTTCTAGGAACATCGGTTAACCTATACCCACCAACCAAGTACCCAATACCACCTATTTTTTTAAATAAAGGTGGTACTTACTTCAGGATACACCCAAACCCATGGAAAACTAATGAAATCTCAAAAATATTTAAAATCATTTAGTAATTAATCCTCTAGCACCCAATATAAATTTTAAACAGTCAAATTTGAAATTATCCCTCAGCCATATTCAAAAAATCAAACATGCCCATATGTTGGACTTTCAAAGTTCTTGTAGAAGGTTATAAAAATTCCCTAATAACTATATCTAATAAATGGGTCTCTAAACCCCCAACCACATGTATTTTCAACCATGACATGTCTTGGGGTATGATTATCAAAAAATTTAAATCTTCAAAATCTCCAATACATACACTGGGAATTCACTAAACCCATGATACAAAACTACCAAATTGGCATCAAATCCTCAAACCATAACCAAATTTTCTATATATAACCTAAATATAACTCTATACATGAATCTAACTTTCAATTATTAAACCCCAAATTTGATCCAAACCACCAAAATCACAAAATTCATTAAAAAAACATAAGACATATTAGTAACCATTCCCAAATACACATATTAAAGTACCTATCAACCTTCCACTGGGTGACTCCTAAAAGACATGAAATATCTTATTTATCTTAATATATAAATATCCAAGGGGTACCATAACCTGAATGATCTTCTAACTATCACCAACTAATCAAAAAAACACGATGGTACTC
The DNA here is from genome assembly GCA_963277665.1 of Viscum album. NCBI lineage: Eukaryota > Viridiplantae > Streptophyta > Magnoliopsida > Santalales > Viscaceae > Viscum > Viscum album. The sequence goes on along the minus strand of OY728146.1, from coordinate 733,270,957 downwards.
CCCACCATATGAATTATCCTAGACAAGACAATATTTATCTTCTAGGAATCTCAATTAATCAAAATAATTTATTTAAAAAAATTAATTTCCAATTTTTATATAAATTAATTCATTTGTAAAAATAATTTTTTCCTTATCACTTTTTAAAATATTGACAGTTATATTTTTTCGAGTAAAAATAACATCATTTTTTCTAGTTTGTTTTCCCTTATTAATATTGGGAAAATGTAAGTACAACTCAATAAAAACCTATTACTAGGTATTATAATTATAATATAAATGATAAATATTATAATTTGAGCTCTATTTATTAAAACTAAAGAAGGAATTATTAGATCAATAATGACTCTCAATGCATGAATTACATATTAGTAAATGATAAGGGAATTCTCTAATTAGTTATAAAAACTAATATGATAAGAATACAACAAAAAAATGATATAAATATGATTAAATAAATACAAACTATTTACATGATACTAACATTTCAACACTAAAAATAGGTATGCTCAAATATTTAAAATAATATTATTGAAAAAGAAAACAAGTGACATGAATTAAGTATATTATTTCATAAAAATAAAGGAATAATAAAATAATTTCGAGAAGTAACATACTATGAGTCATACAAGTGATTACCTTCATTAATTACATTACACTTATTAATATATACATGAACACACTCTATACATCATTATTTTCTTATAATTAATTGAATTTTCATATAAATTTGATCAAATAATAATTATTCACATGTATGGGAACTCTTATAGGGAAAATAATGCATGAATCCATGAAAAATTTCGCTTCCAATCAATCTAAATGAAACTTTATCAATTACCAGTTTCCTAAAACTAAGGTACTCAAACTAATTCCTCATAAAAATTGGTTTTGGCTACATAGCTTCCTAGAAAACCCTGGTAACTAGATACTTCCCCATAAAGATATTTCAAAAACCTTTTTATGGGTTAATTGTCATGTCTTGAATGTCTTAACTCTAGTATGAACTTAATCTTGACCACCCTGATAACTAAAAGTGAGATTTGAAATAAATTTATTTTCTCTAATACAATGTTTTAGAGATTGGGACCCGATACACCAAAACAAAAATGAGTCATGCCACTATATGGCCATGATGGTATTCCTTGATCCCAATAGATTAGTGATTATTTACAAAAGTTTTATTTCATCACATGGGGAAGGATTTTCCCATTAAAAAAATTATATAATCACATGAAAATAATATCAATAAAAGGAAATTCTTATATGCATTCATCAATTATTATAACATCATTTAAGAAAACCCAAAAGATAAAATATTAATAACGAAATATAATAGTACTAACTAGTGGATACGTTCAAATCGCAATACCGAATCAATAGTAACAAAACCTAGTGTATCATTAACTAAACATATTATGATCATGTGTAGTAAGAAAAAGAAAAAAATATCTATTTGTATATGTAGGAGCCTATAAAGTATTCCATGAATCTAAATGTTTACTAGAGTGCACATGAAGGGTGTGGGCATACAATATTTAATAGGAAACCAATAATATTTCATCATACATGGAACACACTAAAATATGTTCATGGAATAATATAATCATTTACACACATATAAAAATATTTTTAGAGTAATTTTTATTCAATAAAACATAGAAATAGTATATTATTATTCACTTCACATAATACTATCAACTATAAAATATAACTTCCAATATCAAGAGGGTCGATTCTTGTAATACATGCAACCGTCCTAGTATTTGGTATCTGAGATAGAATAGGCTAGGAAATCGTGTCATCCATCCTAGCAAAACCTAGAACAAAGTCTGTCAGGGAACATAAAAATGCTAGGGGAAATGGAATAGTGTATACTAGATTTAGGAAAACACAGAACTCTTTTTTTCATAAAGAAGAGTGAGAGGGGATATACTAGATTAAGACATTCAATTAGACCTATAGAAACTCTAAAATAAAATATACTTCTTACAGTTCAAATAAAAATGATATAACTACTGGTCCTAAATAGGATAGTACCCTGATGGGGGGGGATTATGGTATACATTTCTCAAATGATCCATGTACATAATATTTTTCCACTACTAGAAATTAATAGTTTTTATATCTCGAAACAAGAATTAAACTAATAAAGAACCAAAGAGAGACACAAGGGTTTTTACTCTGTTCACTCGTAGTGGGATAATCCATGGAGCATATAATGATAATGTGTAGATGAACCATAATCACTAAGTTCACTACTTATTTGAAAATTTAGAGTGATTTAACTAACTATATAGGTTTAAAAACTTAATAGGACAAATAGAGAACTAACTTATCTCCTTAAAAGAAAAAAATCACCACTTATATTATAAATATACTTTGTATTCTATTGAAAATGAATATAAAGTTTCAACTATGATGGTCTAACAAGAATCTTTATTTTCATCCACATAATGAAACTATATAATCTTCTAGAGATATAGACTCATGGATCTATTTATATACATTTTACTACTTACAACACAAAATATAGAATTCCCACTTCACTGTGTACACACCCATGCTTTTATTATTTCCCTTATACTTCATAGGAATCCTACCTTATCCATTACTTTTTATAAATTTCCTAAAATATTTTTCATGTTCTTTTCTCCATTATCATCTTCTTAATTTTTTTAGAATTAATAAATTCCCTAACACAAATCTTATTTATACATTGATTTCCTTCCAAAAATTCTACGTCTTTTAATTTTTAAATTGTGAAGAAAATCATGTTAATAAATTACTCTATTTATCATGAGATAATTTTTCTTCAGATCTCACATGATTTTATCCATTTAAAACACCATTAATGTATTCTTGAAAGAAAAAAAAATTAATTTCAATGATTTCTTATTCATTCACTCTCACTTTTTAAATCCTAATTTCATCATTTAGAGTAATGTTTTAAACCTTACAGATCTCCCATTGTAACTCCTTAAAAAAAATTCATCACAACACCAACACCTTCTCCATATCTTCTTATATTGAATCATAATTCCTTAGATAATCATGATTTTTTATTTGGAAGAGTAGAAAAATAATCTTTTAAATTTAATCTTCTAAAATTTACATTTTTTAAATAAATTTATCTAATGTAAGAAATACTAAATATTACATATCACCTTGAATAAAAATGATATCCTACACACTCTAATTAATATCTTACATATCACTTAAAATATGTTATGTATCATTAGATAAATATTACATATCCTAATTACCTTCATTACATTTTTAAAATTTTCTTATGGGATCATAAATATTCTTTTAAAATATATATGTACCCCTTAGAATATATCACGTATCATTAGATATATATTATCTATCCCAGTGTCCTCTAGTAATTTTCCTATTATGGCTCATGGGATCCTATGCAGGATTTTTAAAATATTATTTATCACATTAAATATATTATATATCATCAAAGGGATATTATGTATCATAGTGAGATCTCCACAACTTATCCAATTTTACATCATAAATATAATATATATCCTTTTTTTAAATTTTCAGTATGTTACATATGAACTCTTGGAAACTAAACATGTATTCACAATGATTCCTAGAGGATTTTACACGGATTTTAACCTTTTTTTGTCAATGAAATCACCCCAAAATTATTCAAAAGTTTTTTATAAAAATTTCCACCATGTAGTTTGTTACCAATGATTTAATACCATTCCAATTGGAAATTCAAACTCCCACACACAAACAACAACTATATATATCCTTAATAAGATTGTGTATTCAATTTTTCAGTAAATTATCCACGCTAATCTCACAAAAGTCATGGTCAAAATTAAAAATAAGAGTTAATGGAAAGTTTCATCAAGAAACAAATTATTGACCTTTATTCTTCTCTCCATCCGTAACTGTTATACAACTCACTATTATACAATCTGCCTCTTGACATCGATTGTTTAGTATGAGAGCCAAATCCTAATTTCCCATTATCTAATTCTGAATAAAAATTCACATGATCTTCATAAATAAAGATAAAAAATTCCCTATTTTTCCATATAGGAAAAAAACATCAAACATATACCCTCCATGAACTATATAAATATATATCAATACCGTTATAAAAAACCCAATGAGAACTTCCTTGAAGATTCATGAAATAAAAATATAAGATGAATAAATTAATATATAATAGAAATAATACCTTAGGGAGTGTGGTTAATTTATCTAAGATATATATGTGGATGGAAAGGGATGGACTCTAAGTGCCAATTGGTTCACTTCAATTACTTTTTTTCATTGTTCCTTTGTCATGATTCCCATAACATGTTGTTATGTGGACACATATTTTAACTTCACTAAATCATTCTCAAACTTATCCTTTATAAAGTGTTTTTTGATCTCAATATTCTATATTATTGAATGATGGACATGAATTTTTCTAATATTAATATCACTTTAGTTATCATACATGATTTAAATGGGAGATTTCACTTTAACTCCAATGTCCTCTAGATTTTTCTTCATCTATGAAAGTTGTACACATGATTGAGCTTCAGAAATATGTCCATGTTCAATAGTTCTCAATAAAAGTTATTCTTTCTTCTTTCTCAGCCAATATATACACACATTTCCATGGGAAACATACCTTTGAATTTGGAATTTACATCATCAATTGAACCAAGGCTGAATATAATCTCATTGCTTCTAACATTTCAATGGGAGAAAATTTCTCATCCACATATATCCCTTTAATTTTGAAATATACCTTGAACTCAAGATGTTATCTATTTTTATTCACTTTTCCTTATTCTGAAGCTTATTATAGAAAAACTATTTGGTTTTAATCATTTTTTTGCTTTCTAGTGTCGATAAATTTTCTAATGATTGATTATTATCTATTTTTTTCTAATGGAACATGAATATACTTGGTTCAATTATCACCATTAGTATCCTATTAAAAACATTTGTTCTCTACCTAATATAAGAGTGATGTTTAGTGCAGATATTTCATTCTAAAAGTTTTCAAATAATCTTTTGGTCATTAATGATATTCTTCTCAAAAAATTTATCCATGATTATTATCGTGTTTATAGTTAAAGAACTTTTACCCACTTCCACATTATCAGTATCTTCTTTAGACGCATTGTCATACCTTTATACGACACCTGACTACATAAATCCCTATCACTTTCCTCAAGAATTGGATAACTATTTTTAGAAATATACTAATTTACCACAAAAATAACATCTTGAAATCTAATAATTTTCTCAATACCTTTTTGGAATAATTATTAACACTTTATATTTCAAGAGTATCCAAGAAATATACCTTCATCCCCATTAGATTCAAACTTCTGATGGACCTTTTCTTTATTGGGAATAATAAATTTACTTCTGAAGATTCAAAATTAGTTTCAGATTTTATTACTTCCTTAAAATATCCTATAAAGAGTATTTAATTCTCCCAAACATGATAAAGTTACGTTTTTATGTAAACTGATGTTAAGATTACTTCCTTCAAATATTTATTTCGTAGGCCTTTATTAATGATAATTGTTAAATACATGCTATTTTTGATATGATTACTCTTATAAATAACACTGTTTTTCTAAGGATTCCATACTAATGAATCTTGGTGTCTTATCTTATGCTTCTGAAAATAATCCTCTACTTGGATATTGGGGATCCACATGCCATTATCAGTTTGATACTTCATTATTTCATACTAAAGCTGTAAATACCCTGATTTTCCATGTAATATTTTAATTATATAGAATTATTACGAGTCTGTGAAAATTGACTGCGTGTGATTCCAAAGCTCGGTGTGCCTGGAATGAATTTATGAACTTTTTTTTCAGGTATGTTCAGTAAAGGCATGAGAAAAATTTTCTATAATTTGAACCGTTTCTCAAATTAAATACCTGAGGGAACCATTGAATCTGAAGTGCCAAGAATCACATAAGGGAGGGTTTACTTTTACCACAGTAGGATCGGAGAAACAGATAAGTTTTGCGACTTTAAAAAAAAAATGAAATAAAATAATTTTTGTTATTTTATTTCATAAACCTTCAATAGAATAATATAAGGGTAGGGCTAGTGGTGTGTCAATTATTTTACTGGCTTGACCTGACAACCTTAAGTAACGAAGACGTTGGGGAAATTACGAATCATCCTAATTTATGAGCCCCATTAACTCCCCTCGTCGTTACTTACTATCCCCCTCTAATATAATTATAGAGCATGGGAGAAGGGTATTAGACAAGCATTACCAAGAAATGAATTTCTGTTGGTGTGCCATAACGCTGAGACCTTAGAGGATGGAGCCGACACCAGCAGGAGTTGACATGCGACACCAAAACCTCGAAATAGAAATTGACATTCGAGCGGCCATGAGGAAAACTAGTTACGGGGATGGTGAGTAATGAGACTCCCTCAATCACAAGCACTCTACAACATTTCAAGAAATGGGGTTATTTTTCATTTGTGTATTTTTTATTACCTCTTATCCATTCTTGAAATTATACAAAGAACTCGGGTCAACCGACTAAAGGGTTGACCCGTGATCCATTCGTCTTAGTAGGAGGTTATTGTGGTGAATCCTGTGGGGTTAATCTTGTTGTTTAATTCAATTGTTATTAAACCCTTAAACCCCCTCATGTTTACGAACTAACACGGAGGGAATGAGACTAATAAACCCATCCCAAGCCCTCCACTATCTTGCTATCCTTGTTCCAACTTGGAAGACCGTGAGCACGTCGACACACGCCGCTAGAGAAAGGCAGTGCCTCGTCAGCTGCTGCGAATGGAGGAGGCGGCCAGCACGCCATCTGGCCATGGGAAGGAAGGTGACACGACCGCCACACCACTGGAAAATGGAAGTCGCGGTGAAGGCCGATCTCACCTCCGGCGGGTTCTGCGGCGACCGAATGACGCCTAGGAGACACCGTCCTCTCGCCAACTAAACAACCTTCGGGCAGTTTGGAAATCCGGGAGACTTGGGGGTAATACCCCTTCCCCCCTGGGTCAGACTAAACCGAGAAACCGACCTCAGGTCGGTCGCCAACCTCGAGCTGGGCCACCGCCCTCAGACCGAGCCACCACCATCGATCTTGGCCACCGCCCTCGAGCTGGGCTACTCTTCTCGGAGCCGGCTGCCACCGTCGGAAGGGCTATCGCACTTGGAGCCATTCTACCTCCCTCGGTGCAGGCCTCCACCGTTGGACCGGTCTACCGCCCTCGAGCTGGGCCTACTCCTCGAGCCGGGCCACCACCCTCGAGCTGGGCCACCACCCACCAGCTGGTTCAAGACCCTCGGAGCTGCAGGCTTAAGAGCGGGCCCACACTCTTGCCCCGGCCGCCACCCTTGGCCGGGCCGCCGCCCCCATGGGCTGCTGGCCTCGGACCGGGCTGCTGGCCCCAAACTTCGTCGCCGGCCCCCGAGTTGGGCCACCGCCCTTGAGCCAGGCCACTGCCATCGAGTTGGTTCGCCACCCCTGGGCAGGCCGCCACCCACGAAGCCATGCCGCCACCCTTGAGTCGGGCCACCGTCCTCGAGCCTGGCCTCCTCCCTCGAGCCGGGACACCGCCCTCGAGGTGGGCCACCGCTCTCGAGCCTTTTCAACACCCTCGGAGCTGGGCATCCGCCCTTGGAGTGGGATACCACCCTCGAGATGGGCCACCACCCTTGGGCCAAGCCACCACCCTTGATCTAGGACACCACCCTCAGAGCCAGGCCGCTGCCCTGGGAGCTGTCCCCCGCCCTAGGCCCAGGACGCCAACCCAGAGAGCCACCGCCCTCAGACCAGACCACCGCTCTAGTGGGTCGCCGACCCTACGGCCCGCCACCCCTGGAGGGGCTGCCGCCCCCGAACCGGGCCACTGCCCCCAGACCGGGCCGCCGCCCTCGGACCGGGCCCCCGCCCCCGGACCAGGGCGCCGCCCCCGGACCGGGCCGCCGCCCCCGGACTAGGCCGCCGCCCCCGGACCGCCCCCCCCCCCCCCCCCCCCCCCCGACCGGGCCGCCGCCCACGGACCGGGCCGCCTCCCACAGACTGGGCTGCCGCCCCAACGGGCCTCCCCTTTACGGGCCGGGATTCCCCTGTATCAGGATGGACTAGACATCGGCCCAGTGGGCCGAGTCCACCTCGGCCTCACCGAGAATGGGTCGGGCCAGGTCGGTCCAACCGGGTCAGTAGACCCGGGCCCAAAAACAGTCAATGGGGCTTATCTTGAGGACCATACACCCGTTTGATGAACTACCTGCAGCATTGGTACCCTAATAGAAAGAAGATCCTTTTCTGTTACTCTATTATAGTTTTGAAGAAACTTGGAGTTTAGTCGGTTTGGATCGAACCCGAATCAAACTGGACCCTCGGTACTAAAATGCCAATAACACACAGACCGATCATCTAACTAACACACCTTCTATTGGAATAGAACCCTTAGGACATGAGGATAATAGAGTTACTTCATTTTGAGACTTAGTGGTGGTTGAGACATGACTGATGGGTTGGGGAGCGGTTCACCCAAGCGCACTACGAATGGAACCTTAGGACTGGCTAAGACCTGACGACTACTCACTTTTCGACTCAGAGTGACTTCACCACCACGGTAGGTGATGGGGAGGAGTTCCTCAGAAAAATGCGATGGAGGTGGGTGGTTCTGTGTGACCTAAAGGGAAACAGTGGGGAGCATCCGCGGTACATGATCGGGAGGAGTACCTTAGCAGACTGTGTTGGTGGGGGGACATCTCTGTGTGGACCAAATGACCCACAATACATGATGGGGAGCAGTACTTAAGTAGTTCAAGCTTAGTGGGAAGCCCCTCTATGTGACATAGAAGACCCACTGTAGTAGATAGAGTAGTATTTCTCTATCATCCAAGGAGTTTAACGTCATGACTGGGGATGTTTCTTGTTACTACCCCTAGAATAAATCCTGGTGTGAGCTTTCTTTACTTTATGATTGTGATTGTGGTTATGCTATGTGTTACTTTACCTTCACGGTGTTACCCTGTGGTTTTTATTTGTATAATTCTAGGAGACCTTCAGGGTCTCGGGTTCCCTACTGAGTATCATTATACTCACCCCTACATGGGCTTCGCCCGAACTTTGTTGTGTCTTGTGTAGATGACGTAAAACATTGATCTAGGCTACCGGTGCCTGGACTGGAAGGTGCTCGGAGGTGGAAATTTGACGTGACGTGACTCGGAAGAGACAAGTGGATGTGGAGTACTATAGAGGTGATCTGTACCTACCCTTCAGGTAGGATCCATGGTGAATGATTCATGAGTTGATTTTCCCCTTTTAGCTATTTTGTACATTTTAGTTGTACTTGTACTTTAACAGTTGGGCTTGTATTCATGCCCCCTTTTCTTTCATCACTCTTTTAATACATCAGTTTACATCATAGTTTCTTCTTGTTGTGTTCTCAGACCATGTGTTTGTTCAGGTTTAAAGGCAATGCATTCCCATTTTAGGGAATATTCCTTTCAGTGCTAGTCGCCAGCCACTGGCCTATGGAAGGTGTGATTGGGGTAGTCACGACAAGGGCCCTAAGGGAAGGGTTGTGAAAAAGTGGTATTAGATGATTTCAGTTCTACCGAAGAACTATGAATTTTATATTTTCTATGTGGAATATGTTTTATGTGTTTTGAGTGTGGTTTTCAGTTCAAGGAGTCCAGTGTTGGTGCGGTGGCCGACGTATCCATACACCAGGACCCTGAATTCTGATTTCCAACTAAGCGCACGAAAACACTGATTGTGTATGTTTTGAAAAGTCTTTCATGTTTTTTCTTGAGTCAGCTCACTAGATATAACTTTTAACTATGGAACACATGTTTCTTTTTGGGATTCCTCTATGAAGACAGCCACCCAGGTTCCTAAGAGAGTACGCGATGACAAACCACCGAGCAATGAGGCCTTAGTGAAGGGCCCTCTCATGACGTTAGCACCTTCGGGTGGTGTACCAGCAGCACCACTTCCTATTGGGAATCCATTTCCAGAAGAACCTCCAGTAGAGCATGCACTTCGATTGAGCGTGTTGCACAAGTTCCAGCTGTAGAGGCGTCTGAGGTTTTGAGGCGAGACAGACCTGCACGCGGCTGAGGACTGGCTAGAGGATGTGGCTAGATTTTTTCTCTTAGTCGGGATACCAGCTAATTTTATACTGATCTTAGTAGCTTTCCCTTTTCCAGAAGTAGCATAAAGATTGTGAAGCCTGATGCTCCAGATACGCAATGAGGCCACCCTCATCTGGGCAGACTTCGAGGGTCTTTTCTGGGTACAGTTCATCCCAGCGACCATATGCTCTGTGTGTATACAGGAGCTGCTACACTTACAGCAGGGCAAAATGAATGTGGCCCAGTACTCGACAAGGTTCACTGATCTCACCCGCTAGTCCACCGACATGGTAAGAGACCCATTCTTCAGGGACCAAACCTTTGAACAGGGTATCTGACGGATGATCAGAGCATCGATGGTATCCCTCATCATTCCGATGCAGCCTGAGGTGCTTGAGTGAGAAGTTTTAGTAGAGAGATTCCTAGCTGAGCAGACACCGTCAACAAGATATACCACCAGATGACAGGTAGATGAGTCATCTGTAGGAGGCAGCAGACAGATGAAATAGAGCTCTTAGCAGACTAGACCCTCTGGCGGATGACCCTAAGACACAGTGTCAGAGGTGAGAGGCTCACAAGGCAGAGGGAGATAGGCGAGGGGAACAAAATATTACATGTGTGGAGGGTAGGGTCATATGGATCGCGACTTCCCAACCCACCATACCAACAACCAGCAAATGGTCGAGGGACTTCCGAGGTAGATGGAGAGGTTCGAGCGAGGAGGTCCGTAGGGTGGCAGACAGGGCAGAGGAGATGGCCGTGAAATAGGCAGTGGGATACGTTTCAAGATTTATCTTCCACCACCGCCAAGTGATCCACTCCAACCATAGGGTGTAGGAGGACAATAATGAGATTAGATCCAGGAAGCTAAGGCCTACGACCACGGTGATCTGGAGATGATTAGAGTTACTATATATGTCTACTCTACCTTATCTACAGTACTTATAAACATAGGTTCCATTCACTTTTTTATTGCCACAACCCTTGTTCAGATCTTGGAGATTCTAGTGGAGCCATTGGCTCGATCCTTACGGCTAGAGAAACCTAAAAAAGATGATTCGATGATTACACACTAGTGCTGATAGTGTGAGCTTACTCTATGAGGTGAGAGCATAGACTAAGATCTCTTAGTATCGGCATCAAGGCCTTATGAGTCTATCTTGAGTATGGATTTGTTATCCACAGTCCATGCTCATATTGAGTGTATTAGGTACAATGTGTCGTGTGTCTGTACGGATGAGGCCAAGTTTTCCATCACCGGTGAGAAGGGAACCTTTAAAGCACATAATGGACTTACCCAGAGGAGGGTGCAACTAATTTATCATCAGTTGGATAGCCTTACCCTTAGAGAAAGTGATGTTGAGAGTCCAAGCTATCCTGTAGTGGTGGACGAGTATGTTGATGTCTTTCCTAATGATGTTCCATGACTATCTCCACGCAGAGAGGTAGAATTTTACATCGACTTGTACACAGGTATGACACTGATATCTATGCCATCATATCAGATGGATCCCACATAGATTTGTGTGTTACATTTATAGTTGGAGTACTTTTAGGAAAAGGGGTTCATAAGACCCATTTTTTCTCCATGGGAAGCCACGATTTTTTTCTCTAAGAAAAAGGATGGGAGTCTAAGACTCTGTGTGGACTATTGGCGCCTGAACTGGGTGACCATTAAGAACAAGTATCCACTCTCAAATATTTATGATCTTTTTGATCAGATGAAGGTAGCTCACCAGTTTTCGAAGATATGCCTTTGATTAGGATATCATTAGCTTAGGATATGAGATGAGGATGTGCAGATGTTGGTATGACCATTATGAGTTCTTGGTTATGCCTTTAGGTGTGACCAACACCCCAGAAGTGTTTATGGGACTCATGAATAGGATCTTTCAGCCATAACTTGATCACTTTGTGGTGGTGTTCATCGATGACATCTTTATTTACTCGACGATGGAGGAGGAGAATGCCCGTCATCTACAGATGGTTCTGGATACACTCTGAGAGCATCAGCTTTATGGTAAACTCTCAAAGTGCCAGTTCTTGATATGGGAGGTCCACATTCTTGGATACTTTATCATAGAGGCTGGAGTTGCAGTGGATCCAATGAAGATAGAAACTATTCTGGATTAGGATCCACCCAAGAGCATGATAGAGGTGTAGAGTTTCCTAGAGTTGGCTGGATACTACAGAAGATTCGTGCATGAATTTTCAAGAGTTGCAACACCCTTTTCAGCTTTTAAAAAGAAGGGGAAAACTTTCCTATAGACGAAGAGATTCTAACGGAGTTTTTAAGAGCTGAGGAAGAGAATGACGAGTGCCCCCATCTTGTGGCTGCCAGAAGAGGGCGTTATGTATGTAGTCTTCTGTGGCGCATCATGGACTGGGAATGGATGTGTCCTAATGCAGAAATGAGAAGTGATCATTTATGGTTCACGACAGCTGAGTCAACATGAGCATAACTATGATACCCATGAACTGGAGTTAGTAGTAGTGGTATTAGCCTTATAGATATGGTGACATTACTTGATGGGTGAACGTTTTACAGTCTACTCTGATCACAAGAGTCACAGGTATATCTTCTCTTAGAAGGAACTGAACTTGAGACAATAGTGAAGGCTAGAGTTCCTCCAAGAATATGACTTTGAGATAGTCTATACTCCTAGGAAGGGGTACATGCTAGCAGATGTACTTAGCAGGAGGTATGGTATGTAGTTTCTGAGTGATGAGACATAACAGCTAGAATTTTTGGAGATATCTTTCATGGATAGATATAGAGCAACATAACTCCAGTCTATGATAGTCACACCCCCACTCCTTTAGCGATTCAGGGAGGTGAAACTTGGGGAAATTGACTACGTGGCTCGATGTACTCATATATCCTTAGGTCAGACACCTGATGAATTTTCTGAAGGTGGAGAGCACATCATCCGCTTCAGAGGACGAACCATGGTACCAATGGCGCTATTGCAGGAGGTGTTGAGGGAGTTCCATACGTCCCCTCTGGAGTTACATCCTGGTGTGGGGAAGATTTACCAGGACCTCTGGAATCACTATTGGTGGCCAGGGATGAAGAAGGAAGTGGCAGAGTTTGTTTCACAATGCCTCACTTTTCCTCAAGTGAATGTCAAGCACCAGGTTCTAGCAGGCATAACATAGTCACTAGAGGTGACAGAGTGGAGGTGGGATGGGGTATCCATGGACTTTGTGATAGGTATTCCACATAAATTAAGGGGACATGATTCCATATGGGTGATCATTGACCGACTCACAAAGTGGGCCCACTTCCTACCTATCTGAGAGCAGGGATAAGTAGAGGGATTGGGAGGCCTCTATGTACTGCAGATCGTGAAACATCATGGGGTGCCATAAATGGAAATATCTAACTGGGACACACATTTTAAATCTCGTCTGTGGAAGGGATTGCAGGATGCATTCGGGACTCAGCTGCCTTTGAGCACTGCCTTTCATCCTCAAACGGATGGTCAAACGGAGAAGACCCTTAAGAAACATGAGGACATGCTTCATGAATGCATCCAATATTTTGAACACAGTTGGGAGAATCAATTGCCATTGGTGGAGTTCAGATAAAATAATAGTTATCACTCCACCATCGGTATGGAACCATTTGAGTCCCTATACAGCCAACCCTTCTGATCACCTCTATGCTGGACAGACCCCGGGGAGTCATCACTTATGGGTCCAGAGTTGGTACGAGCTACCACTAAGAAGGTACAGATCATCCAGGAGCAGATGAAGACTGCATAGAGCATACATAAGTGATATGTTGACAGAAGACGGAGACCCCTGGATTTCCAGGAGGTAGACCACATTTTCTTTCGAGTATCTCCTCGACGAGGACTACAAAGATTGTTCTGAGGTGAAAAATTATCACCGAGGTTTATCGGGACATTTGTCATACTTTGGAGGATAGGTGAGGTGGCATACTGCTTGGAACATCCCCTGCAGTTGGAGAAGGTTCATGACACCTTCTACATATCCCAGCTAAAGAGATATGTGAATGACCCATCTCACTTCATCAACCACGACGAGTTGGACTTAGACTATGGGGTGACCTCTAAAGAGGTTCCAATTGAGATTGAGGATCGAGAAGAGGGGGTCCTTTGTGGACATTCTATACCTCTGGTGTGCATTCGCTTGTAGCATGAGAACCTCCAAGAGGGCACATGGGAGTGAGAGGCTCAGATTCGTTCTCAGTACCCCAATTTTTTTTCCATAGTCTATCTTATGGATTTTGAGGATGTAAAGCTCTAAGGTGGGGAGAATGTAAAGAGACAAATTTTCCATTAATATTTTTAATTATATAGAATTATAGCACATATTCAAAAATTGACAACGTGTGATTTTGAGGCCCAGTGTGCCCAGAATGAATTTCTGAACTTTTTTTCAGGTACGTTCAATAAAGGAGTGAGTAGCGTTTTCTAAATTTTGAACCATTTCTCAGATTAAAAATCCAAGGGCACCGTTGAATCCGCAGCGTCAGGATTATCTTTAGGGGGATTTACTTTGACTGTTGTAGGTCCAGATAAAAATGTATGTTTTGCGTCTTTAAATGAAATGAAATGAAATAATTTTTTTTATTTCATTTCATAAACCTCCAACAGACCAATTAAAGGGTGGGGCTTGCGCTGTGTCAATCCATTAAATGGCTTGACCTACAAAACTTAAGTAACACCGTCATTGGGAAAATTAGGAAGATTTATAATTTATGAGTCCCATTAAATCCCAACATCGTTACTTACTCTCCCATTCTCCTATAAATATAGAGCTCAGGGGAGGGGTATCAGACAAGCTTTTCCAAGCAACGAAGTTTTGTTGGAGTTCCATAATGACGAGCCCATAGAGGATGGAGCCAATCAAAACAGGAGGTGACGTGTGACACCGAAATCCCAAGTCAGAGTTTGATGTTCGAGCGACGATGAGGATAGATTATTACGGGGATGCTGAACAATGAGACTCCCCCAACCACGGGCACTCTCTAACATTTCCTATTAGGGGGTTATTTTTTGTTTGTGGGTGATTGATTCTATCTTCCTCGTTAATGAAATTATAGGAAGAACGCTGGTCAACCGACTAACGGGTTGACCCATGATTCATTTGTCTTTGCGAGAGTTTATTGTGGGGAATCTTGTGGGGTTAATCTTGTTGTTTAATTAAATTGTTATTAAACCCATAACCCCCCTCATGTTTAAGAGCTAACGTGGAGGGAGTGGGCCTAACAAACCTATCCTGAACCCTCTGCCATCTTCCTATCCTTGTGCCACCTTGGAAGACTGTGAGCACATCGGCCCATGCCAAAAGAGGAAGGTTGCGGCTCGTCAGCCGTGATGAACGATGAGGGTAGTCAACATGATGGCCAACCGTGGGAAGGAAGGCGACGCGACCACCGTGCCCCCGACGAAAGAAATCTACGGCCAAACCCTCTTTCAGAGTGTTCCGTGGAGACTGAGAAGCACCCATGTGTCGCCAACACCTCGCTAACCGAATGGCCTTCGGGCTGCTCGGAAACCGGGAGACCGGCGGGTTATCCACCCCCCATGTCAGACCAAACCGGGATACCGGCCTCGAGCCAGGCCGCCACCCTCGAGCCTGGCCACCTCCCTCGACCTCGACCGCCGCCATCAAAGAAGGATTCCGCCCACCAGACGGGTCTCCACCCTAATACCGGACCGCCGACCTCAGAGCAGGACGCTGCCCACGAGCTGGGTCGCTGCCCTCGGAGTGGGCCTCCTCCCTCAGAGCGGGCCACCACCCACCGACTGATTCCCTGCCCTCGTGCCGGCCTACCGCCCTTCGAGCGGGCTGCCACCCATGATATGGGTCGCTGCCCATGAGCCGGGTCGCCGCCCTCGTGCCAGGCCACCGCCCTCAGAGCTGACTGCTGCCCTCGATGTGGGCCGCCAACCTCGGAGCGGGCCACCCTTAGTGCGGGCCACCCCGAGCCACCGCCCTCGAGCCGGCCCACCACCCTTTGGGCGGGCAGCCACCCTTGGGCCGGTCCGCCACCCTCGGGCTAGGACCACACTGTCGGAGCCAACCCGCCGCCCTCAGAGCGGGCCGCTGCCCCAGCGGGCTGCAACCCTCTGGCCAAGCCGCCGCCCCAGGGGGACGCCGCCCTAGGGGCCACCATCCCAACAGGCCACCACCCCCGGACCGGGCCACCCCTTGGCAGGTCGGGCTACCCTTGATGGCCACCCCTCTTGTGGTCCAGATTAGACATCGGCCCAACGGGCTAAGTCCACCTCGGCCCCTCATAGACCAAGTCGGACTGGACCCGGACCCAGAAATACTCAAAGGGGCTTATCTTGAGGACCAGATGCCTATTTGTTGAACTGTTTGTGGCATTGAGACCCTTGGATAAGTAACGTCCTTTTGCCTTAATCCATTAGAGTTTCAGAGAGACATGGAGTTAGGCTGGGTTGAATCGCACCCAAATTCAACCGGGCCCTCGGCACTGAAATGCCTATAACGCACATACCGAATGTTCGACTACCACGCAGTATGTTGTGTTGGAACCCTTATGACATGGAGTATCATTATGTTAATTATTTGTGAGACTTTGTGCTGGTTGAGATACAACTAATGTCTTGGGGAGCAGTTCTCCCAAGCGCACTATGTACGAGACCCTGCGACTGGATGAGACCTAACGACAGATGACTTTTTGACTTGGAGTGACTCGACGACTGTGATACGTGATGGGGAGGAGTACCTTAGCAGACCACAATGGGGGTGGGTGGTTCTGTGTGACCTGGAGGGACACAGTGGTGATCAGCTGCGGTACACGATGGAAAGGAGTACCTTAGCGGACCACATTAGGGGGGGGGACGTCTCTGTGTGATCTGACAGACCCACATTATGCGATGGGAAGCAATACTTCAGCACTTCACGGTCATTTGGAAGTGCTATTTTGTGACGTGACAAACCCACTATACTCGATAGATGAGAAGTTCTCTAGTATCCAACATGTTCGACATTGTTACTGAAGATGTTACTTGTTACTACCGCTAGAAAAAATCATGGTGTGAGCTGTCTTTACTTTGTGCTTGTGTTCGAGGTTATGCGATGTGATACTTTACCTGTGTGGTACTTTACCTTCATGGTGTTACTCTGTGGGTTTTCTTTGTGAAATTCTAGGAGTCCTTCGAGGTCTCGGGGTCCCTACTGAGTATCATTATAATAACCCCTGCATGGGCTTCGCCCGCACCTTGTTGTGTCTTGTGCAGATGACTTACAACATTGAACGAGGCTGAGGGGGCCAGGGCTAGGCGGTGCTCGGAGGTGGACATTCGGTGTGATGCGACACGGAGGAGATGGGTGAACATGAAGTACTATGGAGGCGATCTTCACCTACCCTTCAGGTAGGATTCATGGTGGATGATCCAGGAGCTTCTTTTTACCTATTAGCTTTTTGGTACTTTTCAGTTGTACTTGTAATTTAATAGTTGGGCTTGTATTCTAGCCCCATTTTCATTCATCAGTCTTTCACTATAGCAGTTTAATTCACAGTTCCTTTCTGTGTTGTTCTCAGACCGAGTGTTTGTACAGTTTTAAAGGCAATGCCTTCCCGTTTTAGGGAATATGCCTTTCGCTGCTAATCGCTAGCCCCTGGCCTATGGAAGGAGGGCTTGGGGTAGTCACGACATGGGCCCTGAGGTACGAGTCATGACAAAAGAATCTTATCTACCATTCTTTAATATCATTTAATGAAATTGAACCCTTTAAAATCCTGGGTAATTAACATTAACCAATACATTATTTTATAATAAAAAATTAAAAACACATAATAACTTTTTTATCTATGTATTTAGGAGTTATTTTCCCACATACATCAATGTGCACCAAATTAAAAAACCACATTGAATTCTTATCCTTCATCTTATTTGAATTTAAAAATAATTCTTTTTTAGGATGAAATATTATTTATAGATTATAATAAAAAATATTATTTGTGATTGAAATCCATTGTAAATTGGTCATCACTAAAAAACACATCACAAATACTTTTATTTGTAACAATTCATTGAAATAAATCTGAGGTCCATACAATTTTTGATGGAAATCATTATCTAGTGAATATAATATTTATGACAAATTCTGAAATCCATCATAAATAATTTATTGCTAATTTATTCATAATATAATATCGATTATATGAAAAATACTATTTATGATGGAATTTTAAATACATCAAAAATAACTCTAAAAAATGAAATCAAAATTCACAAAAAAATAAAACTATAACAAAATTCATTATAAAAATAAAACATATCATATAGAAAACGTTCCTAAAATTTATTGTAATAATAATTCCACCGAGCCCATGGTTGATTAGATCCATTTGGTAAAGGTAAATCCATACCAAAATCACATCTAATTCAGCATATATACTCCATCATTTACTCATGCTACTGCTTCTATTGAAGGTGTTGATTCTATTTTTGTAGACATTATTTCTCCTACTCTCATGATAATTTTTTTATAGTCTTATCCGAATGTTATAGTCTCTCTTATTTTTTATAAGTTAAGGAAAATTATTCCATACTATCACTCATCAATCAAAATAATAACATTACTTCAATACCATAATAACTAGCTAGAATTGATTATGAACCAATATGAATCACTCGATCATTCTCAACACTACTTGTTGTCACCTGTTGCCAAGATACCCCATAAAAACATGGCTTAAATGAGGCCTCATCATCTCCACCACCTGTCTTGGCCTATATATCCCACATCTATGAAATATTTATCTCATATGTATCCTAAAAATGTATAAAAAAATTATAAGGTAAAAAAATTAATAGGTTAAATTAAATAACTTTAAAAAGAAATAATAACCTATACATGTCACTATCTCCCACTGGAAATATTCATTGTACTACTATTAGTGTACATTCAATTGTACAAATCAAACTATTTAATGGTTGGATCAACCACAAACTATATAAATTTATCACACATTTAGTATTATATGTATATAAATCATTAAATAATATTACATATACACTATCAATGATATATATTAAGATTATACTTCCCAACTATATGAATCACATTCAGTCTCTCATGATTTTTTTAGACTAGGAGATGATATCCTCTTGAATGTATCCCCTATAATGTAATTGAAAAATACCTCCCAAGACTAGGTGGGGATGTAATCAGGTAAATGAAACACAAAATAGTCATCAAATAAAGTTATAAATTACCTTTTATGAAGTTATCCACCAATTTTATGTAAAGATAGAAGGAATATCCATGTATGAAAGCCTACCATGCCTTCCAAAGGAAGGGTCTCAAGTTATCATAAACATAAGACCATATAACCTAAAAATATTAAATAATATAATAAATTTAAAATAAATTACAATGTTTTTTTATTACCATCTATTTTATAAACATCGAATGGTGCACATTCATAGGAACCTGATCTAATGATACCCAAGGAGCTGAAAAATAGTTTCTTAGAATAACACTATAATGGTCACTGATTGGATGCCAAAAACTAAAAAATAATAATATTTGGTAAAAAAATTTAAAAAATAGTAAATTGAAAATTAATTAAAATTATTAATAAAACTCACTTCCTCCAATATGGATCAAAATCAAGAGATGAACGCCACACCAAAAAATGACTTAGAATCATCAATCACATGAGGCCTTGACCCCACCTAGTAGTTAGTGCCTTGAAAAAACCCTTGATAGAAGAAACATGAGGCTCATACCCAAGTAGATCATCCTTAGTCAAATTATAAATCAACTCATCCATTTTTTCTTGAGACATATGAAATATATGATTTATTTTAATATAATTATATTTTTAATGATATTTTTTATTTATTATTTTTTATAAATGTATATTTATTATTAATTTTACAAGAATTTAATACATCATTATTATTCTTTGTATTCACATTCATCAATGTTTATGTCTTCATATTTCTCTTCATAATCATTAATTGATAAATGATATTTAGTTTTATCATCATTTTTATTTAAATATCATTAGCTACATCCTCCACATTATCAACACTATCAATGCTTAACTGT
Organism: Viscum album; assembly: GCA_963277665.1. NCBI lineage: Eukaryota > Viridiplantae > Streptophyta > Magnoliopsida > Santalales > Viscaceae > Viscum > Viscum album. The sequence goes on along the minus strand of OY728146.1, from coordinate 733,250,757 downwards.
AGAATCTCATCATCAATATCTATATATCTTTGAGTAATAGATTTATATCAAATTTTTTCTTCAAAATTTATTTATTGTTGACTTCTACAGAACAAATTTCAATTTTCATATATTGATTTTGATGATATTTTATTTTTATTACCCTCCAATAATCTTTAAAATCTATAAAATGAGTATTTAAATTTCCATAATAGACAAAATACTTCATATGTGCAAGTATGAATGGTTAATTTTATGTAATTATAATTTTATATTTAATTTCAATGACTCTCGTCCATTGATGAATGTGAAAAACATGATTAATATCTAACTAATGACAATTAAAAATTGTCCCATAATTCTATCCTAGACAACACAGCTTAATGTTTTTTAATAGGATGAGGGACTAACCATTTTTTATTAAAACAAAAAAGTGAAACCCCATTGAAACTTGGTTGAGAGGGAACCCGATACAAGTCCCATAGTATCAAAGGCATAATGGGCAGAACATGGTCTACAGGATCCAGAGACCCGGAGGCTAAAAAAATACCCCTCATGTAGAAGAAGACTCAAGGGACCATGAAGAAGCATGAGAAATGAAAAACATAAGACAAATGTCTCTCCACTCCCTTCCTAAGCTCCCATACATTCTATATAATCATAACCATATACACACATCAATGTGTCACCAAACCTCATTATATTCACATAACCTCACTTCTATAGCCACATGCCATATATCCACATCTCAACTACACATTACAAACCCATCATAGAATCATATCGTGAATATGATGGAAATCAATCTCATGCACTCCTCTTACCTTGAATAACCCCGATATATAACACATCTTCACCACATTATCTATAAATAAGTTAAACTTTTGACTTTTTCAATTATTTTCTTAGGAATATGGATTTTGATATAAAAATTTCATTAATTTATCTATGATTTTGATGATAAAAAATAACCTCATTTGTTTTATAGATGTAGTTTATTTAATTGAATTTTAAGTTTATATGTATTTGAAAATTTATTTTATCATTCCAGAATTCTTGAAGTCCCTTACTCTTAATTAATTTTACGTTTTATTCTCAAAGTATTCTTGTCATTTCAAAGTATTCTAGAACGACTATTTAAAAATTGATGTTCTAACCCTATGTTTTGGAAGAACTGTAGGTTTGGGAACTTAACTTTTGAATAGTAACACATCTTTAAGAACCCTGTATTTAAGGTGAATTTTAGGATTGGGAACATAACTTTTTTGAATAAACATATGATTATATATTTAACATTTTTTATGTTAACCTAACTTTTTGAATCAACCATACATTGTGAATCATAATCTTTCAGATTTAATATGTAGATCAAGCTTATATTGAATCAGATATTTGTGGTATTTAAATTTTAGATATTTATTGAGATTTTATCCAATGGTTTCACTAGAGTAAATATATAATTTAAAATTATTCAAAGAAAATTTAAAAGCCTCTTCAATAAAGGATTAAATAATTACAATTTCTAAGAGAAGTTATGATTTTATATGTCTAGTTAAATTAAAATTTCAAACAAACAGATTTTTAAGATCAAAATTTATCTAGACATATTTTCATATCATCTTGAATAGAATCAAATTGGATTTATTATTTATTATCTATAGACTTTACTTGCTTAAAAAGGACTAAATAGAGATATTCTAAGTGTTGAATCATTTTGAAAAACTTTTTATTTCCCAAAAGTTCATAAAGTTGAATATATTTTGAATTCAATTCATGTCTTTCTAAGATTATTATTCATACAACTACTGATATACATTATTTTAATTAAATTATATAGTTTGCTAAAGTTTTTTTATTTGGAATAAATTTTGGAGACATACATGTTGTAAACTACTACTGAGATGCTTTTTTATAAAAGTTTTTCTATCCGGTCCTTCTCTATAAAAACCCCGAGTTTCTTCAAGAGGATTATATTTTAAATTATTATTTATATTCCTATAAAGATATCTTATTCTTCCAGTTACATAGGGAAGTGTGAGATGAATCAGTATTCAACAATCTTCATCATATATTTGTATTATTTTAGTGTCATATTTTTATACTAAGATGCGAGGTTCCTTGTTAATGAACTTGAAGGCCCTATAAAAGACTTCTTGGAAGGTGTCAACTGCCTGCACCCTGTTTTCTATATCCCCAGATAATAGACCTATTTTGTGAATGTCACCATCCTCAGGGAGATAGAATTGGTGGAGTGGACTAGGGGACCTTTGTGTCTTGAAACACTATACATATTATTTTGTTCTTTTCTTTTTTTATTCTCCAGGATAATATGTTTAAAGAAAAGAATAATGCTTTTCTTCTCAAATAAACAAGGGTGATTAATTTTAAATTATCAAAATATTTATAAAAGGATACAATTCACCCCATTTTCTATCTTCAGGTTTATTCTAAATTAATAATTAATATAAAAAGAGTACTATTTTGAATAATCACGTTAAGCTCTAGTAACACAACTATAAAATAGACCATTAACAGTTCTCGTCTTTATCTACGCTAGAAAAAACACTGATAAAGGGAACCATTATCACTGTTTAGAAAAGATCTAATAAATTTTACCTTTTATCACTGATTTATTTTTAATCATGCTAAAGGGTACCATTTATCAGTACTTGAAAATGAAATAATGAAATAAATAAAAAATAAAAAATTAGTTTATTAAAAAAATTATTACAAAAATTATTAACTAAATAATTATTGATAAAAACAAATAAATTGATTATACTATATATAAATTATAAATAGTAATAAATAGTATATATGTATTAAATATATTGATATATACAAAATAAAAATTAAACAAATAAAAATTTAAAATAAGTAAATTTTGAAAAATATTAACCATTTTATTAAATAGATAATTATTGATAATGTTAATAAATAGTTTATATTAATCATATATATATATATATAAATGTATATAAATATGATTTATATAATAAAAAATATTTATGACTTAAATTAAATAGTTATATATTTAGTGTAATAGTTTATAATTAAAAATTATTATGAATTAAAAATACTGACTAATTTCATAAGTAATGTCCATAATTGAATTCCATTTAATAATTCAGTTTAACAAAGATCAAATGTGTGTTATATTGATTTCATAAATACGTAATTAATGAATTTTTATATACAACACACAAACACACAAAACTTATCCATTTTTTCAATATTGTTAAAGTGTAGTTATTATTTATTTATTCAATTTCACTCATTTTTAACAAGTATGCACTTAAGATTAGATATTAATTAATAATGTTAAAAATATATTTTCAAAAAATGTTTTCAAATAAATATATTTGTAACAAAATATTTATAAATGTACATTTACTCAATATATACAATTATAAATAAAAATAAATAAATATTATTTTAAAAGTTTTATATAATTATCAATAAATAATTATATATATCTAAATAATTATTAAATTTATAATAAATTTATTTAAATAATTATTATATTTATGATATTTATATTTATATATATTTATTATACATATATAATTATATATATTTAATGATATAAATATTATTTTTAAAAATATTTGTATAATTATAAATAAATAATTATATATTAAAATAATTATAGAATTATAAGAAATATATTTAAATAAATAAAATATTCACTATATCTATATTTATATATATTTATTAAATATATATATAATTACAATTTTTTTATTTTCTTTATTATAATTACAATACCATTATCAACACTTAAGTAGAAAGCACTAGTAATAGGATTATTTATCAACACGAATGTTTTTTCACTTATAAATAATTCTTTTTATCAGTGCTTTTTTACTTAAGCGGTGATAAAAGGTATATTTATTAGTGGTTTTTAGAAGTGCTGACAAAAGTGTCCAATCTGTTTCAAAAACCCTATCCAATTGCAAACCCATCACAATATCAGAATCTTTCCGCAATATCCATGCACTTTCATCGCTCATCCTAAGTGAATCGAAGCTCGAATCAAGGATTGAATCAAGGTTTTTACAAATTTAAATCTCAAATTCAAGGCTTAAATGATTTAAGGGTGGAAAAAATATAATGATCAACCATAATAATTTGTATACTTTATTTTTAATGTAATTCTATCTTTACTTTCTCTTGTGGAACTCAAGGTATAAAAAATCCATGGTTCTGGACATGGTGGATGCTGTTTTGAAACTATGAGTGTGGTGAGTTATCCATTTTGGATATTTGGACATGGAGATCATCCATTTTTATGATTGGAATATTTAGAGTGTGAAACACCTAAACTGCGAGCCTTCATAGCTTTTCTCCCTAGCCATACTACTATCTTCTTCCATGCAGTTGTGAATTAATATGGGGGATTTGTGAGATACTATTTAATTTATGTGAATGTGTGGACGAATCATGTATTATTTTCATTATATAAATTGTGTAATTAATTATATGGTATAATTACTATCCCATTTGAAAACTTATATAAAATTTTTCATGTATAAATTTCTATTATGGTTGTTGGGTAGCCTACGAGACTACTTCATGTTGTATTAAACTAACTAGATATTTTTGTATTTGTGTAGTAGAGATTTTTTATGTGATGTTATGTTTTATAGGCCATTTAATTTTCTGATTCCACTTAGATTTATTAGTGAATTAACAGTATTCTAATTAGAAAATGTTACCTCATGGGAGTTGTTTCATCTTGGTTGAGCCTAGTGCGTATGGGATAAATGTTATAAGGGATGGTATGTTTTTCTCCCTAGTTAGTGATATATCTTATTGATGTGTATTATTAATTTATGAAAAATTATTTATAGACCTCCATAGAATCTCAAGGATATGGGTCAATGAGTATTAGATGGACTCCATTCCTTTAGATGGGTAGATCTGATGTGATGACCTCCCCAGATGTGCCTGGTATGACTCAAAGTGGCCATTATCATTTTAAAATCAACATTTTATATTTGAAATTGTCACTCACTCAAAACTGATTAAAATGCTCAAATTTGATAGATAATTTAAGAAAATGATTAATAAGTCATTTTTGACATGTAATAATTGGTCTCACTTCAAATTTACAGACAATACGATAAATATGAGTCAAATTGCATGTTTCTAGTTTAAAATGAAATTTTAGTAAAAAATAAGAGAGACATACTCAAAACCGAGAAGACACATCTTTATTTTTTTATACTTTAAGAAATTGATCCATAAGTAATTTGAGACATATATAAATCGGTCACACCTCAATCCAAAGTACGGTGTGATTGGTAGGACCTAAAGCGCATATATTTATTTAAAAATGACTTCAATGTTAGTAAAATGAACAATCAACCCACTAAAAACAAAGTAAAAAAATTAAAATTGTTTTTATACTTTATTAAAATGATCCACATGCCATTTTTGAAATATAGCAATCATCCACACCTAAATCTGATACACAATGTTCCCTGTATGACTCAAAGTGTCTATTAACAGTTTAAAATCGACTGTTTAGTACAAAAACATTCAATCATTGAAAACCAATCAAACATGGTTGTATTTTATTGAAAATTTAGGAAAATTATTCATAAGTAATTTTCATGTGTAGGAATCGGTGTCACGTAAAACCAATACAAAATGTGATTGGTATGAGCCAATGTTCCTGTTTCAAGTTTAAAATGAAATTTTATTAAGAATGACAAGTGACACAATTAAAAATGATAATTTTTTTATTCTTTATACATTATTAAAATGATACACAAGTCATTTTAGATATGTAGGAATCAAACACACCTCAATCTGACGTATGGTGTGACCGGTATGAGCCCAAGTGCATATTTTTATTTAAAATTGAAAATAATTTTTTGTAAAATGGACAACTGACCTTCTCAAAATAATAAAAAAAATTCATATTGTTTTGATACTTTAGGGAAATTATGTATAATTAATTTTTTATGTGTAGAAATCAGCTGCACCTCAATATGATACACAATGTTCCCAGTATGACTCAAAGCGTCTATTATCAGTTTAAAATCAATATTTTAGTTCAAAAACTATCACTAAGTGAAAATAGATCAAAAAAACTTGCATTTTATTTATAATTTTGGAAAACAATTCATAAGTCATTTGTGATATATAGGAATTGGTATCACATGAAACCGATACATGATGTGATCGGTATGAATCAAAGTGTGTGTTTCCAGTTTAAATAGAAATTTTAGTAAAAATGACAAGTAATATACTAAAAATTGAGAAAATACATTCATATTGTTTTTATACTTTAGGAAAATAATCCATAAGTCATTTGAGACATTTAGAAATTGTCCTCACCTCAATTCCATGTACGATGTGAGCGTTATGACTCTAAGTGGGGCTTTTTATTTAAAATTGACATCAATTTTAGTAAAATAGGCAAATGGATTTCTTAAAACAAATCAAATGAATTTTAATTGTATTTATACTTTAGTAAAAAATTATATATTTCATTTTAGTCATGTAGGAATTGGCATCATCTTAATAGAATGTAGAATGTGAGCAGTATGATTTACAGTGCATTTTTTTATTTAAAATTGACATCAATTTCAATAAAATGGACAATTGAACTTCTCAAAACCAAGAAAAAACATCTGGATTGTTTTTATACTTTATTTAAATTATCCATATATCATTTATTACATATAAGAATTATCCTTACTGCAATATCTTACACAATTTTCCCATCATGACTCAAAGCGTCCATTATCAGTTTAAAATTGGAATTTTAGTTCTAAAAATGCCACTCACTTAAAACAGATCAAACATGATTGAAATTTATTTGTAATTTATGAAAAATATTCACATGTAATTTTTGACATTTAGAAATTGGTCTCATGTCTAACCTATACATGATGTAATCAGTATGAGCCAAAGTACATGTTTCTATTTTAAAATGACATTTTAGTAAAAACGACATTCGACACACTCAAAATTGGAAAAAAGAATTAATATTGTTTTGATACTTTATTAAAATGATCCATATGTAATTTTATATGTATAAGAATCTTCCAAACCTCAATTTTAGGCTTGGTGTGTATTGTATGAGTCCATGAGAATCTTTTTATTTGAAATTGACATCAATTTTAATAAAATGGACAACTAGAATACTCAAAACTAATAAAAAGAAATCAAATTATTTTTCTACTTTAGGGGAAAAAAAATCCAAAAGTCATTTTGGACATGTAGGAATTCTTCTTATCTTAATCCAAAACACGGTGTGACCGGTATGAATTCATGTGTGTCTTTTTATTTATAATTGAAATCAATTTAAGTAAAATGGAAAACTAACCTACTCAAAACTATGAAAACACATTATAAATATTTTAAAACACTACATAAATGATATATTATTTATTTTTTGATGTGTATGAATCATCCAAACCTCGGTCTAATACACGATGTGTTCGGTATGACTCAAAGTTTCCGTTATCAGTTCAAAATTGATATTTTAGTTAAAAAATGACACTCTATGAAAAATGATCAAACATTACAATGTTTTCTTGATAACTTTGAAAAAAGATTCATAACTAATTTTTTATATGTAGGAATTGTTATCACATCAAACCAATACATGATGTGATCGATATGAGTCAATGTTCATGTTTCTAGTTTAAAATGACATTTTAATAAAAAATGTAGTTGACATACTCAAAATTGAGAAAACACATTTAGATTGTTTTGATACAGTAGGAAAATAATCCTCAATTCCTTTGAGAAATCTATGAATCAGATGAACCTTAATCTAAAAAATGCTATGACCGCTATGACTCAAATTTCATCTTTTTATTTAAAATTAAAATCAATTTTTGTAAAATGGAAAACAACCAACTCAAAACTGGTCAAACTTATTCAGATTATTTGATAATTTAGGAAAATGATCCATATGTCTTTTAAGATGTGTCAGAAATGTCCAAATCTCAATCCAATTCACTATGTGACTGGTATGACTCCAATTTATTTATTTTTTTAAAACTGACATCTATTTTAGTAAAATGGATAACTAACCTACTCAAAATCAAGGAAAAACATTCATATTTTTTTGATACATTACAGAAAAAATCCATAAGTCATGTCTGAAATTTAGCAATCAACCACGCATCAATTTGATACAATATTTTCTTGATATGACTCAAATAGTTTTTTTTTCAGTTTAAAATTGACATTTTAGTTCAAAAACTATTAATCACGCAACCACTAGGCTACACCCATAGTGTTTTTATTATACTTATTTAATTAATTTTTATAGAGATAATTCTTGAATACAAACAATTAATGGTTTTTGTGTAAGAGTCAACCTAAAATCAATTTTATACACAATTTTCTTAGTATAAATGAACGCTTAGTTTAAAATTAACAGTTTTTGTTAATTTATTTATTTTTATTATTAATAACAGTTAATTTGTTTTCTTATATAGGTGTGTTATTTTTCTCAAGAAAGGATGTATTTCTTCGAAATAGCATGACTTGGGTTCAAGATCCAAAAACAAATTAACATTGATGATTTTGAATGTATGTAATAATTTTTACTTTTATAATTATATCAAACAATGTTTGAAATGTCTATATTATAGTTTTTTTCATGAATTTGTGTTGTAAATTTTATTTCATTTAAATTATATATTGGTACCTAATTTTTTTGATATCTTGTGCTATTTTTTGTGTTACCATGTGCTGTTACAACTAATTGAACTGGTTCTATAATGTACTATTACAACACACTTCAGAATGGCCCATTATTATTTCTTTTGGAAGAATAGATAAATGTGTACTTTATCAGTGCTTTTGAAAGCGAAGATATACTCATCATTTATCAGGGCTTTTGAAAGCACTGATAAACGTTTTTTAATCAGTTCTTTTAAATTTTCTTATAAATGTTCTCTTTATCAACGATAATTAAAAGTGTTTATAAATGGGTTGTTTATCAGTGATAAGAAAAGCATTGATGAAGGATCCATTTATCAGTTCTTTTTTTAGCTTTGATAAAGTACCCATTTTGACTACTTTTTTAGGGATGATAATGTTCAAGGAAATTTAATCTCACTTCAGTTTTTAGTGCTTCTGTTACATTTGTAAATTCCATTTTTAGCATTGGTTAAGGCCTATTTTGTATTAGTGTAAGATTAAATTTAAGATCAATATGAAGAATGATGTCTGTGGATGAAATTAAAGAAGGATTCTCATTGATCAAAGTGACATATATCAATCGATAAAATTACGGATACTAGAAATATTATATGTTCATATATTTGATGAATAATAATTTTAAAGTTTATCTGATGATTTTAAACTATATTAAATTCTCAAGGAAGAACCAAAAAAGTGATATGGTACAAAATAATATGACTATGATTTAAATTCATGATCCATGAATGAAATCATTTGTGGACTTAGACCCAATGAATTCAATCATATCTCTCAGTTTCCTACTATATATGATATTTTACATACAAGTTTAGTTGCCTATGAAGGAACTGATAGTAGTAGACAATTTAGGTACACTATATTGAAATTTAAATTGGATACTTTCAGAATGTATGAAGGAGAAATAATTACTCAAATTAATGAAAGATTGAATGAAATTGTTAATCTTTTTGCTCCACTAGGAACTCTAATTCTATAATAAGTTCATGAATTAATTTTTTTTTATAGTTTTACTATATAAATGTAATGAAATATCTATTGTTATTGGAACATCAATTCATGTTACAAATTTGAAAATGAATGAATTTATTGGTACTCTAATTATGTATGAAGTTGAAATGAAATTTGAGGCTAAAGATCATAGGATGTTGAATAAATAGAATATTTATCTCAGTCTTAGTGTTTCAAAAAATAAGAATAATTTTAAAAAGTATTTTATATCCTCAAATTATTTTAGTTTCTCAAACTTGTAAGAGAAACTATATCACCTAGAAAAAATATTTAATAATTTCTATAAAAGTATGAAAGTCTTGAAGAAGTATTTTAATAATTTCAAGAAGAATGGTTACATGCTAAAATTGGTCTGATATTATAAGTGTAAAAAAAGGTATATGAGGCCAAATTTCTCATTGTTTTAGAAGACAAGAAAAATATAAAAGTAGGGGAAGAATCACCAAATGAAAGTGGAGTATAAAGGAAAAGTAAATAAGGATATGAAAGATACATGATCTGGTTCTAAAAACTATAATAGATCTTTATGTTCTGATTCAGAAATTGAAAAGTTGAATTAGAAAGAAAAAAAATACAATTTATAACTGAGGAAGATGATGTATAATATTATTATTCTTTTTATTCTAATTATGAAAGATGATAAAATCATAAATTATCTAAAGACTTTTACATGCTTGAATAAATATTTGTTTCCCTAATGAAAAAGAATAAATAATTAAAGAATACTCTTAATTATATATTAAGTGAAGAATATTACATGTTAAACCATAACTTATAATTGAAATAAAAATCAATCAAATCTATGTTAATATTTAATGTGCATGAAAATAAAATCAAAGAGTTATAGGATAAAGAAAAATCCTTTAAAAGTGATGTTATAATATTTAATAGGGAATAAAAATATTTAAATAATATTATTGGAAATAATTTTATTAAAAAGTAAATATATGACATTGGAAGTAATTTTCAAAAACCCAAGTTTTAAATTAATTAGTTTGTTCATAGTTAAAAGAAATATAACATTTCTTGGGTCACCTATTTTTAATATAACATTAGAGGAAATTTTGATAATAAGTATTTCCTAAAAAAATACTCACATCAGTAGTGTTAAAATGGCATATTTTTTAAGGGATTTATCTATAATTGATTCTCACAATATTAAATAGATATAGTTTCCCAAATCATTACTCCCTGAAACATTAGAACCCAAGATAATTTGAGTATCAAAACAATATTTTATTTTATATATTTGTTGGTAAAAATATATAATAATATAAATTAAATAAAGTATTTGGACATTGGTGGGTAAAGAAACGTGAGTGAAGACATTTCAAATTTCTATGCACTAAAAAAATTAGATAGGGGCTTTGTTACCTTTACTGATAATTCTAAAGGAATTATCATTGGAGTTGGACCAATTGTAGATCCTAAGATAATACCAATAAAAAAATTCCTATATGATTAATGGTTCTAGCACAAATTTATAATTATCTCTTAACTCTATGATGAAATACATTCTATTAATTTTTCTAACAATTTGGGTATTATATTTAATGATAAACTACATATGTTTAGAGAACCTAAAACTGGAATTGGTTATACATTAGACCTTTGTTACTTGTGTGAGATGAAATTGAATTGTTTAACTACTAAAATAAGTGAATCCTATACCTGGAAGAAGTAACCTATAATTTGAAATATATTTCCCTATCTATTATTTCTATGAATAATTTAGTTTTATATCTACCCATTTTTATGTTTGATCATAAAAGACTTTGTGATAAATATAAAATAGGGTAGTAACAGAAGTCACCTTTTAAATTTATTAACCATGTTGATATAAATAGAACTTTAGAACTAATCCACCTATATTTTTTTATAAATTGTATAGTATCAAGATTGGGTGGATGATTCTATATTTTTATTTTGGTTAAATATTTTTTTTATATTCACCATATCTTATTTCTAAATATTTTAAAGTGAATCATTTCCTTCATTTTTGTGTTTTTATATATTTTTTCAAAATGAAAATGATTTAAAAATAGTTTCATTATGATGTGATCATTGAGGAGAGTTTGATAAATAATTATTTAATTATTTTTTTCTAACATTTTTTTATTAAACAAAATTTTTCTAGTCTAAGAACACCTCAACTGAATAAAGTAGTAAAAAGTAGAAATAATACTCTTTAGAAAATAACAAGAATTGTGTTGAATGAATATGGTTTACCTACATATTTTTTATAGAAGATGTAAATATAATATTCCAATTCATGAATAATGTTATAATTAGGCCTTTATATTTTAATAAACCTCACGAGTTATAAAATAATAGAAAACATGAAGTTGGATACTTTAATTTTATTGAATGAAAAGTATATATCACGAACACTAAGGAAACCCTTGGTATGTTCTATGCAAAGGCTGATGAAGGAATATTTTTGGATATTCTACTACTTATAAAAATTTTATAATGTTTAAAAAAAATTCAAGGATAGTTTAAGAATTGGTTCATTTGAAATTTGATCAAGGTAATAATTTTTATAACAACTAAATTCAATCAAATAAAGTTTTAGATTCTTTGAATAACTTGAGTCTAGATTCTTATAATTATATGTTTTAAAATAAATTAAACTACGATCATAATCAATCCAGTTATAAGGAATAAGAAACTATGAAACCTATAAGTGTATCGTATATAAATAATAGAACCTTAAAATAACATCATTTAGTGACTATTATATGAAACCTAGATAAAGGAGTTTGGACTAGATGGAATAATAGAAACAAAGCTGAGTTCACTTCTTTTCTATCCCAGTTTTAATCTATGACCTTAGATGAAGCCTTCGATGGTGAAATTTTAATGTTTTCTATGTCAAAAGAGATAAACCAATTTAAGAGGAATAAAGTTTGTGAGTTATTGGATAAGATCTCAAACCATATAGTTATAATAAACAAATGGGTATTTAGAAATAAGAAAGATAACCGTGGTATAATTACTAGGAATAATGCCACGATGGTTACTAAGGGCTACAATTAGGTTGAAGTAATAAACTCTGTAGAAAGATTTAACCCTATTATTAGGCTTGTAACAATTATGATATTTTTTTCCTATTCTTCTCCTAAGAAATTTAAATTATATTAGATAAATGTAAAATGTTATTTTTAAATGTTAATTTATTAGAGAAATTTTATGTTTAACAACATACAATACTTAAAACACCTCATGTAGTAAATTCTATTTTTAAACATACTAAATCTATTTATGGCCATAAAAAATTACCAAAGGATTAGAATGAAATATAATGTTCATTTATAATAAATAATGGGGTTTCTATTGAAATGTGGTTAGGAGTGATATGGTTATGTCCATTCGAGAATTCATTTGAGGATGAAGTGTTCCTTGAGTTTCTAGCACCACTAATTTAGTGCTCATACCTAAAATCAACCACCAATATTCCCTCCAGCATTATAGGCCGATGAAAAAGTGTAATTTTCCATATAAAGTGATGATGAGTTTCATTAATAGAAGGTTATCCGAAATATCCCCCTTTGGATCTATAAAGAGAAACATATATTTGTTAATGGGTGAGAAATATAAGGGGAAATAGAATTGGACCAAGAGGTTGTTAGTGATATTAACCTCAAGGATTAGATTTCAAACATGGAAATAAATTTTTTCATGGACAAAGATTATTATATAGGTTATTGGATTTTTATCATCATGGTGTTGGTAGGAATAAGTTTTTTATTTTTTGGACTCTAACTTAATTTTCAGGTTTATTATTTCTTTATGGATGGTTTTATGTTTAATGGGGAGGGGGGGAATAATGGATTATTCCAGGATAATAATAGGATAAGGCAAGGAGACCACATATCCCATATAGTTTTCATTCTTTCCCAAGATGTTCTAATCGACCTTATTAATAGGGGAATATCAAGGGGAAATATTCTTCCATATCAAAGTAGGTTGAGCATCCATTCTATCTACCAAATCATGTTTAAGATGATAAAATTATCTTTATGAATGCGAAAAAGAGATCAATTAATATAATTAATATGGTCCTTAAAGAATATTTCATTTGGATAGGAAATATCATCCATAGAGTGAAGAGTGGTCTCTATATCTCAGGTTGATACTCAGATAGATGGGTTATCTCATTATGAAATATTCTAGACATGCAGAGAAGGATATTTCTAATAGATTACCTAGGAACTCCAATTTCATAAGTAAGTCTATGTATTCACCACTTTGATCACATTATAAGTATGATCATACCCACTTTTTTAATTCAAAAAACCGTTAATTATATTGTGGAGTTTGGAATACATTGGTTAACAGTTCCCTCTCAGCCATACCAATCCATGCACTAGTAGTTGTTAAGGTCTTGAAAGGTGTTATATCTAATATTGATAGGATTTTGGCCTCCTTTATTTGGGATGATCTCTCAAAAGGAAAATGACTCTGGGATTTTTGGGCTATGATGATGAGGCCAATCCAGAAAGGGGGTATTCATGTGAGGAACATATCTAATATGATAAATTTAATTCATGAAATGCAGGAATGGGATGTTTTAGAGGAGTAAACCCTCTAGGTAAGGGCCATAACTACCAAATTTAGGGGAGATACATAGGTGGTGGGTGGGTACTCTTCTAATTTATGATCCTTGATTTATCCCTAAATTTCTACTATGAAAACCTTATAACCATTGGATTGCAGGGAAAAGTGATATAGTATTTTTGAATCACAATTGGATTGGTTATGAGATTTATTTTCTAGGGTTCTTTGTTTTGAGAAGGGAGCCAAGAATATAGCTGACATTACTCAAGGATATCTTGGAAAATATCTTGCAAGAATCCTTAGGCCTTATCCCCATTAACACAGAACCAGAGATGGTTATCTGTATGGACTATACTTTAGGTTCCTTTTATATGAGGGACATAAAAAGGGATACATTCACCTAGGACCAAGATGATACTAGGGACAAGATACTGTGGTGTAATATGATTCTGGAAATGTGTGATTTCCTTTTTTTGTAGAATAATAAATCACATGGAAACTAATGATGAAAATATCCAGATAAATAGAATATACCTTACTTTGAGGTGTCCATGTTACAGGTAACATTAGGAGGAGAGTTTGAAACATCTGTTTTTGATGGTAAATGGGTATGTGTGGTATGTAGATTCTTTGGTTACATCACTCATTTATCCTCTCAAGAGTCGCTCCATTTTCCTTTTCTAGAATACTGGTTTTATGGTGTGTGTATTACGGTCTCCCTAAAAAAGTACATTATATTATTATGATAGATGAATGTGGATGCATTAGGAAAGAAAGAAATAAGGCTTAACATGTGGAGGTTTCTTTCTCAGGGAAATCTCTCATCATTAGAAAAAATAACCTCTTGATCGACATGGTTATAATTTTAAATAACTGGAATGAATCTACCCCATTAAGACCGTTATAAGTGAACCACACTCCCGATCATTCCATTTAAAATGATTCTCAGGGTCATTAGGTTTTATTTAATCCACCACTTTCAGGTCTCAAACTCAATATAGACGGCTCTAGTAGCATGGGTGAAATGAGGGGAGGGGGTGTGGTATGAAAAACTAGGGTATTAGTTATTTTGTAGTTCAAAACACACTTCGGGTGAAATCACTCCCTCCAGGATAAATTCATCTCAATGCTCACTGGTATACATTTATGTTGAAAAAGGAATATAGAGATAGCTGTTTTGTAAGAAAAATCTATTATCTTAAACAATTATTTACAAATAATAGGTACCGTCCCTTGGTAGATATCTCATGTCAACTGAAGGTGAAGGAGTTTCTCAAAAATCATATTCATGTACTCCATACTTGGTGCAAGGATAACAAGTTTATAGAACATCTTGCATCCAAGGATGTTCTTGGTTCAAGTTTCACCTACATCAAAATAACATCTTGATGTATGAGGGACAGAATCTTGTGAGAGGGGATACCTTTAGAATACACTATTTCAGGCCTCCATAGTCATATTCTTTTTTTTCTTTAGTTTACTTTTTGACAACCTTATTGAATAAATAAATGATGAAGATGTTGATGATGATGTTATTTTTGGTTAAAATAATAACAATATTTGGAATTATTTATCGAAATGTGTGAAAATAGAATTTGAAATGAGTATAATGGGCGAATTAAATTTCATTCTTGGATTTAAAATTTATCAAAATAATTTTTGAAATTTTTTGAATTAGAAAATATATTCTATTGATTTATTGAAAAATTATGGACATGAAAAAAAAGGTCTTATGAAACTCACATGCGTACTAATGTAAAACTTGATTTGGATAAAGCTGGAAAACAAGTTGATAACAAATTATATAAAGGTATGATAGGTATATTATTATATCTTTCTTCTAGTAGACTGGAAATCATAGTTTATATTTTATATTATGAAATATTTCAATAAAACTTTAAAGAATCCCATTTTATTGCTGGTAAAAGGGTTTTTGGCTATTTAAAAGTAGTTGTTCATGAATCTGCACATTATCACGAAACTTATGATTTTGATTGAATTTCATATTTAGATGCTTATTTTGGTTGGTGTGTATTATATTGAGAAATAACCTTAGGAACCAATCACTTTTTATGAAATTCCTCTCTTTAATGGTCTAGTAAAAAGAAACATTGAATTTCATTGACAATTGCTAAGGAAGAATACATATCTACCAGAAGTTTTTATGCATAGGTGTTTTGAATAAAATATATATTTCTGTACATTAGACTTAATTTAAATCATATTCCAATTTTCTGTGATAATACTAACACTATTAATATTTCAAAAAATCATATGAGTTATTCTAGGACTAATAATATTGATATAAAACTTTATTTTATAAGATATCATGTCCAGAAAGTGTATATTTCTTTAGATTTTGTTAATAATACCTATCAACTTTAAGATATTTTCAATAAAAAACTCCCTAATACTAGTTTTTATTTTATTAAGTGTGATTTTGGTTTATTTAATTTTAATTAATGACATTAATTTTCTTGTTAATTCATATTTAGATTTTTAATTTGTTTTATTTAAATTTTATTTATTATGTTCCATTTATTTATTTATTTTATTTATGTTTAAATTTTTTTTACATTTAAAATTTTATTTTCATAGTCTATTTTATGAATTTGTATTAAAAAAAACCAAAATGATTAAACTATAAATTTTCATTGGAAATTTAAACTGTAACTTGAAACCATCACAGTAAAACCCTTCTCTCTCTCTAACCCTCAAACACACACCCTTTAGATATCATGAGCTCTCAATCTCTCATACCCTAGATTTAAAAATCTTATACCTAATAAATATTATGATGGAAAATATTTTGAGAACATAAGAGAACAGTCCTTGTAAAATAAAGAGGAATAAGACCACTAGTTCAAAAAAAGTGTTGTAAGGAAAAGACATGGATTTTTAATGGATATTTTTGATATATTTGATACTAAATCATGTACTAATATTTAAATGTATGGAATACATGTTTGATGCTTTTAATTTTGAGCATTGTCTCCAATAAAGATGTAAAATAATATTATGATAATTTTTAGTTCCATTTTTGTGATAATGAAAATATATTTTTCTCAAAAGTAACTGACAAAAAGTTTTCTATTTTAAAGATAGATATGGGTTAGATTTTAAAATTCCCCCACAGAGGACTATTTATTTTAATATTCACTCTACTGGGGAAAATATATAAAAATAAAATGAAATCATAAATTATTTTATGAACCAATTAAGTAAATAAGATGTTAATAAAAGATCTATAGGTAGATAAAAAATTATTGGTATTGTTTGTTCAAAATGTAGGTGTTCCTAGAATTGATGATATTGATATAATTCTATTTCTATACATGTAAATTATATTCATGATTTTAAGTGAATTATAAATGGATATAATTTGGTATATTTTGAGATACATATATCATTACTATTAAAAGGATTATAGAATATAATTTTACCCCTATAGAAGATTGTTTTCTCTATTTTATTACTATAGAGGAATGATTAGGGTCATCTAGATAGGGTTGAGATACCATCACAACAATGTTCTATTATCCGTAACTCTAAGATAGTTCAAATTCTTTTGGAGTGTTAATATAGACAAGATGATTCATGTTAGAGCTAAAGAGGAAAAAAATTAGGATATTGGGATAAAATATATCACAATTTGTTGAAATTAGCTAGTTTTATAAGACCTCATTCGAAATATATTGGAGAATATTGAGTTGAAGGATTTTATGGGGCGCCTAAAGTGAATGTTGGCTTAATTCACCCATCGTTTGGTTCTATAAGCTCTCTTGAAAATACCAGAAGCAGACAAGTGGAAGAAGATAATATTACAACCCGATTTAGTGGAATACTTCCACTAACTAGAGTCTGTCAAGAACCATCTACTAAGTTAGATCTTGAATCTATTTTACATACATGTCCACAAATGATAAAGGATCTTGCACCTACTGAATATGCTACGGAGTAGGCTGGTAAAGTTGTCCATATGTTTCCTTTTTTAAATAATGGGTTAAAGAAACTATAGAGTTAGATATTGAGGGAATATTTAAGTACATTGTTCAGGGTGGAGAACAACCATTTCATGAAATACTAATTCTTGAGGTTATCAAAGAACTTAAGAAATTCATTTTAAAGAATCTCATTATAGTGAGAAAGTGAGTACATAAATATATCCGAAGAAAGATTTGATCAAGAATCAATACATTTCTCTTGTTTAAAGGTCTATGGAAAGGATTGTTGAAGAGGATCTTGATTCTATAGAAGTGGTTGAATATTTTTCTTCTAATTCTTTTGAGATGTCAGAATTTCAATATCTTTAGTTGGATGAGGTTAGAGAACCTTATGGGAAACCTAAGAAAGGTTTTTTTAACCTCTTATGATTTATATTTTGAGTAAAAAGCTCATTCTTTTATAGTGGGTATGGTTTCTACATTTAACCAGTTTAAAGATGAACTTATGAAGATTCAAAAATAACTTGAGAGTTTTAAAATACCTTTTAAGGAGTTGAAAATTTAATTTTTTTGGAGATGACTTTGGGTCTCTTTAGAATCAATATTAAAATTTGAAGAAGGATTTATATCTAGAAAATATTTTTATGCACTTAAGAGATATGTATCTAACCATTTGGGAAGTATTATAGGGGAACTTATTTTGAAATCAAAATTTACTCATTTGAAAAAGTTCTTGTCAAATCAGTTTGACTATGAAAGAGCATGTTCTAGTTTAGTTAATGAATTTAATTCTAGTGTAGAAGGGTTTTTAGATGTTTTGAGAAGAATATAGTTTTGATTACCTGACTTATTTTCCATGGATTATAGACTTCATAGCTTACCTTGTGATAGTATAAAACTACACACTTTGTTGTAGAATTAGAATGATTTAATTGAGAAGTTAAATTACACAGAATCTGGAGATATTCTTCTGTATACCTGTTGGATTCTATTACGGAGATATATGTTTATTATTTTGATAATATTTATATTTTTTTGAATGTAAATATAGTGCAATTGTTGAAGATATTCCAAAAGTCAAGGATTTTTAAAAAGTAATGTGATGGTCCAATGAACTATAATTTTAGGGAGATTATAGAGGATTTGCATGGTATAAGTTAGACTATTTCTGATTCCATAACCACAAAATCTTCTTCTGATGATCCTGAAACTAAATATTCCTATCCCCCTGAACCATAACATGTTAAACCTTGATCCAAAATATATTTTAATCTGGTCTAATGTATAAAAAAAATTAAATTTATTATTTTCTAATTATATTTATTACTTTATTATTTTTATGTTTTTAATCCTATAAATTTTCCGGATGAATTTATTTTTTAGATTATATATCATCCAATAAATATTTTATTCTACATTCAGCGTGTTTTAATCTATTTATTTACTTAATTTTTTATCTCAAAAAAGCAGGAGAAATTTAGATAAAGACAATATTATAATATTTCATTTAACTAATATATTTTTGTATATAACCAAAACCTATATTTTTCTGCTGTAATTTATTTTGGTTTTTTGATCATCATAAAGGGGAATATTGTTGGGTATACAGATGTTGAGCCAATAATTCCATTAATTTCTCATTAATCCTAATGCTCACAAATACCCTCATTTATATTACTGATGAAGTTTCTTTAAGTTAATTTCAGGTTTATATTTATTAGATTGTTTGTTTTTATTACCCAATAATTCTATAATTCATTTTCTCTTAATTCATATGAACTTTTATTCTCAAAGTTTTTTAGTCATTTCAAATTAGTATGGAATCACTATTGAAAAAGTTATTTTCCAACGCTATGTTTTTGAAGAATGTTAGTTTTGAGAACTTAAATTTTGATAAGGAACAAAAATTTTGTTAACTAACATTTAAGGTGAACATTAAGATTGGGAAGCTAGATTTTTTTGAATAACTTCAGGTTTGTGTATTTATAATTTGATACACTAATGTAAAATTTTTAAGAAACCATACTTTGTGAATCATACTTTTAGATTTTTGATACATAGGGAAACACTACATTGAATCATTTATATGAAAGATTTAAATTTTGGATATTACCGGATATTTTTACTAATAGTATTTTTGGAGTAAATATCTCATTTAATGTAATTAAAAGAATGTTTCAAAAAATCTTTATCATTGGATTGAATCGTTCATATTTCTAAGATAAGTTTTTATTTTTTTTCTATTTAAATTCAAATTAAAAATATGATGACTATTTTGAAGCTTGTAATTTATCTAGTGATATTTTCATATCTTCTCGAAGAAAATAATATCAGATTTATTATTTATTCTAAATGTAATTATTTGGTTAAAAAAGGGATTGAATAAATATTTTCTTATTGAAATTTTAATTGAAAAAATATCTTATTCCCTTCTGTTTTTGAAGATGAATCTATTTTTAATTATAATTGGGACATTTGATATTATTTTTACTACTACAGCTATTGTAAATTTTTTTTATATTCTATAGTTTTTATAATATTCTTTCTTAGGACTACACTTTGGAGACATATATATTCTAACCTATTCCCGAGAAGTTTTTTTCTACTTTTGTATCATTTAATTTTTATCTATAATAATAAAGTGATTCTTTAAGAGGATTGTGATGTAATTTTTTCTCTTATTCTTCTGAATATATCTTCTTTCACCAGTTGTGAAGGAATATATGAGTTGAATCATTATTTAATAATATTCATCTCTTATTTTTTCTATTAGGTTGGAAACTTCTCATATTAAGCTATGATATTTCTTATTAATAAAGTTCAAGGCCTTATCAAATATTTTTTATAAGGTGTCATCTTCCTTCAATAAGTAATCAAGGTACCTAGATAAAGTAAGTATTTAGTGAAAATAACTAAGCTCATGGAGAGTGAATTGTTGATGTGGAATTGGGGACCTTTTCTCCTTGAACAAGAATAAAAATTACTGTGTTATTTTATTTTTAAGCCACTACATAATCTATTTAAAGAAAATAATACTACATTACTACTCAAATAACAAAAATGGATTAATTTAAAATTATTAAAGTGTTTTTAAAAGGAAAAAATTCAACCCATTCTTGTGAAATTGTGTTTATTTTGACCAAACACATAGCCTGTGGCTATAAAACTCTAGCTATGTAAGAACCCATGACACCCTAAGATGGGGGAGGGGGGTGAATCATTATGTTAAAATATTTTGAACATTTTATATACATTAGTTCCTTTTATCCATACATATATTATTCTTATTTTAACTAGAAGACATTCAACATATCATTCTTCTATAATGCCAATCAAACCAAAAAAACTTGAATGATAAAAAATAAATCTTGCATAAAATATAGATATTTACTTGGTTTACCCGTACTGGATAAAAACCATAATTATACACTCAAAATGGTGTTTTTGCATAAAAAATCTATTATAACTCTTTATTTTTGAGAATATATGGTTTTAGAAAGACACAGAACTTATCTAATGGAACTACTTTTTTCCCTTTATTCACTGTTTTATTAAATTCCTTTTCATTATATAGACATGATGATCTCTTCAAAAGTTTAGAGACCTTATATTTTATCATTATTTAGCATGATACACTACTTGGATCATATCTTTCGAATTGATACTCTATTCTTTAATTTGATGTGATCTCATTCTTCTATGTCACATGTGGTAAACACCTCGATGCGATGGTTGCCTGTTTTTATACAATATCTCAATAGAATAATAATATTATTCTAGATGAAAAAAATTCTTCCCATGAATTATCTTGTTTACTTACTTTTCATCCAGCCAAATATAGTGATTTTTTCCTTCTCGTATTGAGCCTCCTCTTTAAGAACTGAACCAAAAATTACAAATGGAACACCATAGAGATCATTTCTTCTTTTGATCCAAAAATTTAGATACGACAATATTATTTAATCTTACATTTTCCTAAACATTTATGGGTGTTTTTATAAACACCCTTCATCCAAACATTAAACCTAGGGTTTAGATCAATCCTTCTTTACCAATGTCTTAATGATTATACCAGGTGTACCATATGAATTCCGTATGGAATTAAGTTTTTATAAATTCTAAATAAAACCCTAATATATATGATCATTAAATCATATTTCAATTTATAATCAAATATTGTATGAAATATGGAAACCACCTTTTCATGATGTGGCTTCCTCTTTTGTTATGTGACCTTCCTTGATTTATGATATATTGTAGTGTGATCTTCTTCACCATAGTGTGGTCCGAGTCTAACTTCTAGATCCACTTTTTTGGGGGAAAATTTACTCCACTAAGTTCATAATAAAATTAAAGAATGATCCTCGATTTCATATAGATCTTGAAAAATATTTTTTCATGGTATATTATTCTATGGTTAAATACCTATAGTTTCACAAAACTCATCTTTTATTTTACTAAATTCACAACCCTCACCAAACATCCAATATATTATAGTTTGGTAATTTTATTTTCTCTTTATTGGTTATGGTTCAAACTTAATCTACAAAGTATAGGTCTTTAATCTTCTGAAATAAATGAATATCATCTCAAAATCCATTACATCATTATGATCACCTCACAAAATATACTTTATAATCATATTTTATGATCAATTCTATTACAAAATTAGTTGTATTCAATGTTTTAGATACATCCAAAAATCTAGTTCCACTAAAAATCATCATTTCCATAGTTTTGGTATGTTTCTCTATATTGTGGATTGTAGCCCAAAATCTTCAATTATGGAAAAGTAATAAATTGTTCATTGGATCCTCACAAGAACTTTATGGAATGTACAAAACCCCCATGGTGAAACTAAATCCTTACATAAAATATATAAAAAGGATAGGATTCCAAAAATTAAAAATAAAAATCTTATTCATGAGGGAAATTTTAAACTTGGTATACTTTAACTCAAGTCCTGGTGTTGAATATTTCCTCATATCATGATTTCTACCTACTGCTTCCAAATTTAAAATTATAAACCTATATTTTCTTTAAATCAAAGAACACCATCTCCATGGACATGATTTAGATATAAGTCATCATGTATATTGGAATTATTCTCCATGTTCTTCCATATAAACCACTTATGAAAATATTTTATAAACATCCAACTGATTATTAAAATAGACTTTTACTTCTTCAATTATCGACAACATTGTTCTAAAAAAATCCTGTTATTGTTAAAAAATATAACACCAAACACCTTAGGTTACAACATTTCCCCTTTGGATTTGTTTTTTCAATAGTATCATAAATAAATTCTCCATAAAATATATAAAATAACTCAATAGCTATGGGTTTATGATCACATAATTTTATCCCCATTTGACATCAAAATTCCAAGGTCCACCTTTAGAATCTTCACCCAACCTTTAGAATTAACAATACAAGGGTTATTATCATTTATATTAATTAGTTTAATTATATATTCCTATGGTATTATTCAAATTTTATTTCTATTTCTCTTTGTCTATATTTTTGAACTTATATAGTGGTACCTCTATAATCTTTTATTTTCAATTTATCCATATTTTCATTAATTTTCAAAAGATTCTTCACATGGAATGTTGATTCTCCTAAAAAAATAAATATGGAGAGATTATTATCCTTTATTTTTTTAAAATTAATTCTTATCCCATATGATCCTACTAATTTATATCAGAAAACTTATTCGATATATAAACCATTTAAAAAATATACCTTCAAAATATTGGGATTATTTGAAGAACTTTCAAAATAGCCAAATTTCTTCAACATTTGGATCCATGTATCATCTTCACACTTCTTGGAACAAACACACACAAACTTTATCCCTTATCTAATTTTGTATTATTTGGTACCACTTTTTGGTGAGAAAATATATACTTATCACTTGTATAATAATAAAAATTATATATTTTTCATTTTAATATTGAAAACACTTATAAAGATGGATTATTCTTGATTTGAATCCTTTAAGATTCAAACCATTTCCTTTGAATCTCAGATAAATTTTCATAAAAAATTTTAGCAAGAGAATTCACCATATATAATTTCAATCATCAACAAATCCCCTAAGAATAATGTGTTAGAATTTATTGTATGGTACAATATTCTATTTTAAAAAATTTCAAATTTGTCTATGTCACTCATTTACATTAAACATTACTTTTAGAAATGAGACTTGAGCTCTAATTTATTTCAAAAAATAGTCATATGATCCCAATCACACTAACACAAAACCATATATGAATAAAAAATAAATTATAAGTGTGTGAGAGATTACATATGTTGACACAACAAATTACACTTTTTTGTTACAAAAATATAATACCACTTGATATTCATCATCATCCATTCTTCATAAGACTACTTAATTTTCAAAGAAGTATAAATAACCATTAATTATTAATCACTAACTCCCCTTGAGTGACTTTAATTCTCAAAACCACTCTTGATTTAAATAATTTCTGTGATACAATTTCTAATTTGTGTTATACCCTAACACCAAATAAGAACTTCAAGAATTCTAAATCCTCTTATTCCATCTGACCCCTTTCATCTCTTAACACACGCATTCTTTTTTTGGAACAAATATAAACTTTTCACCATGCATCCACCTCATTTAAAAACATATAACCCATGGATCATATCTCCCCTATAATTATATACCACATTAAATAGACATTAGAAACATTTTTGTACACAGAGAGAGGGGTTTCTCCAATATCCCCATAATTATTGTGATAGGTCTTGATGAACCAACCCAGTGTTTCCTACTTTATTCTAAGCTATTATAGTGTTTATTTATATAATATATTTTATAGATTTCATTCCAGATTCTATCTATAGGTTTCGTTATATTATTTAGATCAGAATTCATATATATAGTGATATTAATCCCATTTTTACAAGTTTCCTCTTTTTATGAAATGTAGATGAAACTGTCCCCATTATTTATATTATATAAAAGGAAATATCCATCTACATTTATCTATTTCTTAGTGGTGTGATTAGTGAAACATAAAAGACATGACTTAGGTATTTACTTTTCTATTTCCATTATTTTCAGTTCAAATATTTTTATCCTTTGTGAGTCTTTCTTGATACATAATTTATTTGTTAAGACCCAGAAATTTCCAGGAATTTTTTTTCTTAAATACCTTAAAATTTTATGAGTCTGCGGCTGGTTGCGCCCAAATTTACCCTACCGGTAAAAGCGGTCGATGTAGTACGTGTAGGGGTAGAATCCACAGGGACCTAAGAAGAAACCTTAAGACACTTTGATTAGATGCGGGATTGGCTATAAAGTGGCCAACTATAGTGTGGATTGATTTGAAGAAATATTTATTTAATATAAAGAAAAAAACCAATAAAATTACTTTAATTAAAACAACTAATTAAGGTGAGTTGATCCTAGTTTTTCACTTGGGATTTACTGGATGTATTTGTTTTTCATTTGATTTTCTGTTCATCGGTTCAAGAGGTATCCATTAAATGAAATAATCCCTCAATATCATTCTCCGATTTAATCCATACACAATTTCAAGGCTAATAATAAATTAACTTAGAGGATCAATTAAATGAGCACTCCAAGGAATTGGATCGTACTAGCACTCAAAATGTGTCATCATTAAAGTCGGTGAAGACAAAGAATAAGATAAATCAAAGAAAGGAACTCCTAAAATAAAGAACAAATTTAAGAATTTAAGAACATCAAATAACATTCAATACAACTCATGCAACTCCCTAGGATCAACCCATAAAAGGTTATCCCTCCATTGATCCTATTCTATCAATGGAAGCGGGTAATTGACTTAAAGAAGCTGGATTGAAGAAGAAAGACAAAAAACATTAATCAAATTGAACACTCCACCGTTGTGTGATGAATTCACAAGTAACGGTGTGAATAAATTCACACAATGATTCAACGGTATAAATGTGTGAAGAAAAGGAAAATAAAAAGTGAAAAAGAATAAATTTTATTAAAATAGTAAATGTGAATGAATAACTTACATTAGAGAAATTGACGATGCCATTACAAAACGAAAGTGGGAAATTACAATTGAAAGAAAAAATTGGATTCAAAGGAAAATGTTAGATGATTATTCCCTTCACCACCAGCCCATTATATAGGCATATTAGGAGCCTTATGTCCACCCCCAACAATAAATTCACCACCCAACAATTAAGAGAGTCAAAAGGAGGGTGAAGAATCAAAAGGAAATTAACGTTACAAAGTTGACCACAAAACCAGCCAGATTCATCCTCCATTTTGACATGTGCGTTTGACACTTCATACGGCCGAATCCAAAGGTGTCATAAATTGAACATATCTTCGTACATGTGTCTTATAGAAGCTCTCAAAATTTCAGGAACTTTGTCTCAGCCTTTTGGATGTTATGGTCGAAATGTTGGGATGGATTTCTGTGCATTAATGTCGGGTCCACCATTTAAATCTCAACTTCATATCCCTTTATCATCATGAAAACATTAGAATTAGCTCTTGAACAGTTGAATAAAATGATCCTCATATTTTTATATTTCTACTGTATAAATTTGAGCATCATTGGGCTTGGTTTCTGGGCCCCACATTTGTTTGATGGGCCTTAGGCCCATTATGCTTTTTCCAGCAGGTTTCTACCTTCAGGCGCAAAATTCTCCATCTTCCTATGGGATTCATCTATCAGACATAAAAGATAAAATGTTCCAAACAAAGTGGTCAATCATATCCCAAAATTTCAAATTCATAAAATGAATATAATGTTGTCCAAAAACAAATTAATGATTGGGACCAAATTTTCATTTTAAACATGAATTGCATTTAAGATGAGAAATGGAGTTCTATTTATGTAATGCACTAAAAAAATGTTTATGGACTTTGGAACAACGAATATAAAGATATTAACAATTAATATTAGCCACTTTCAGTGACTAATCACACCCCCTAACTTGAGTTTTGCTAGTCCCGAGCAAAATAAATTACAAATATGAAATTCAAATCCTCTTTTCCAAAAAAAATTTAATACACATTTCTCAGCCAAATATCTAATATAAAAAAAATGAAAAACCATCAAAATCATTAAAAAAAAGCTAGTTCCATAAGCATATCCCAAGCCCAAGCCCATTCCTTTGTTCAAATTCATCGCCACATTTCATCCAATTCCAATTAAGCATGATAAAGTATTGTGCATCATAAAATACATGGGGCCCATTTTATTGTACAAGGGGAGAAAATGGAAGCGCTAGGTGGGAATCACATTAAAACTTAAGATGATTATCCATTTTTTTTTTAATTTTTTTGATTTTTTTAACCACAATAGATATGAAAAGACTAACTCAGGGCAAGACAACTATGGAGTCACGATCGCCAAGTGCCGGACGCCATGCATTTTGTCAATTTAATGCTCTACAATAGAGATATAAAGCCTATGTTTGGGCAAGAAAACTATGGAGTCACAATCCCCAAGTGCCGGACGCCACACATTTGGACAAAACATTGCTCTATGTGGTCATTATTTTTTCAATTTTTTTTTTGTTTTTTTTGTTTTTTGTTTTTGGATACTCAAATTAAACTAAAAGTGACCCCAGAACCCTATTCTATAATGAAAGGGACCCAAGAACTCAAATTTACACCCACAATCTATAAGACGTGCATTGTGGAATTTTTATTAAGAGGATGAAAATGTAAACTTTGAAAAATCACATCGGACAACCGCACTTTCCAAAAACTATGCTCATGAACTTAAACTTGTATTAAAATCAGAATCAAGGCATAAAAAATTATTTGATATCCAATTTTTAGAGTTTGCAATTTGTGTTATCATGTTCAAGGTTAATGGAATTTTTCTTTTCATGCATGTTCTTATTCAAAAAAAAATCATTTTTTATTTCATCTTCCCCAAACATAGAATAACACTGTCCCCAGTGTTTAAAGAAAAGAAAAGTTAGAAGGGGGGTAGGGGAGGATTTAAAAGAGTAAATTATAATCATAGAATGAAGTCACCTGTTGGCTCATGATGATAGTGCATGCCACAATCTCCCTTCACTCCTGGATTTGAGTCTCAGCGGCTTGGATGGTGGTGAATGGATTCTCCATATGACGAACGACATGTCCTTTTATTTTTTTAACCTATAAAAACATAATAATAAACAAAACAAAATAAACTGATGATACATTGTCTTTTTTTTAGATTTCTAGGTAAGGTATTACTCAGAGATCACGCCACGTGACATGGATGAATATATTGCTCCCCTTTCATACCCATCCTTACTCATAAAAGAAGAACAGGTCAACAGTCTATGGTAATTTATTATATGAAATAGAAAATGATTCAAAATGATTAGAAAACATGAAAACCATGGGTTTCCTCCCATGCAACACTTTTGTTTAACATTGTTGGATTGAATTTTACCCCCCAACTTCTTTGATACCAAATTTTAAAATTTTAATGAACCCATATTTCTCCACCTCAACAAGATGTATATTATGTCTTTTTTTTATAATTTTTTCCATGTGAAATGCCATGCTTAACAATGAGTGTGAAAGTCCAAGGAATTTCAGTAATGGTTGATTGAGTTTCATTTGGAGTATTTCCTATGATTTCAAGGTTCATTCCTACTTTGTGAGATTCTTGATGAAAATTGATGATAATTGAATGGTCTAGGTTTTCATAAATAGAGAGATTTTTTAGTGGGGAAGGAATGATTATAATGTTGAGTTCAGTTTCATTGAATTTCCCCAAAGATGAATGGAAATTTGAATCCAAATTTGGTTCTTTTACAAAACATTTTGAAAGAATTTGTTCCTCTTGAAAATATGATTCATCCATAAAATTTTCGATTTGAATTTCATGAGTGTGTATGGACTCACTATTCGTTATATCTCCCAATGGTTCAACGATCGGTGATTCTAAAAAAATGTTATTGGAGCAATATTCTGAACACTCAATCCATGAAGACAAATTTTCCCCCTGTGAATCCAAAAAATTAATTTTCTCCTGATTCAAGAACCCATCAACAATTCCTTGATTATCTTTAACTATCCCAAATTCAATGGTTGGTTCTTCAATAACTTAATGTGAGGTTTTTGGGAGACAAGATTCTTGTATTAGTGATGAGGAAGAAAGAACCTGAGTCGGAATGGGTTCCACAACCATTTCAATGCTTTGTAGTTCTACTCTTAAAGATGAAACCTCTGAATTCATTTTATCCATTTTTTCACACAAATGTTCAAGAATTTTTTCAGAATTAGGATTGATAGATGTTTGGACATCATGAACTTCATTATGTTTGATCTCTTCAATCATCCTAGAGAGGTATGGGAATTGATCCTTTAAACAATCAGCATCCCATTGATTGTAGATCTCATCTGGTGTGGTGTATTCAATCATGGTTTGGTCAATGAAAATTTTTATATGAGTTGATTCAAAATATTGACTTTCCAGTTGATTATACCCTTGGAATATTAATGGGTATTATTGGAGATAATCCATTGGAGTTGATTGAAAGTTTTTTTGGGATTCATTGGACATGCAAAAAAATAAATAAGAATAGAGAAGAGAAATTAGGATGAGAATAGAGAATTTGAGGTGAGAAAACAAGATGAGTGTATAAGGTACTTACTTGGGTCCCCGACAACGGCGCTAAAATTTGGTTGCGCCCAAATTTACCCTACCGGTAAAAGCGGTCGATGTAGTACGTGTAGGGGTCGAATCCACAGGGACCGAAGAAGAAACCTTAAGACACTTTGATTACATGCGGGATTGGATATGAAGTGGCCAACTATGGTGTTGATTGATTTAAAGAAATGTTTATTTAATTTAAAGAACAAAACCAATAAAATTACTTTAATTAAAAACAACTAATTAAGGTGAGTTGATCCTAGGTTGTCTCTTGGAATTTATTGGATGTATTTGTTTTTCATTTGATTTTATGTTCATCGGTTCAAGAGGTATCCATTAAATGAAATAATCCCTCAATATCATTCTCCGATTTAATCCATACAATATTTCAAGGCTAATCACAAATTCACTTAGAGGATCAATTAAATGACCACTCCAAGGAATTGGATCTTACTAGCACTCAAAATGTGTCATCATTAAAGTCGGTGAAGACAAAGAAGAAGATAAATCAAAGAAAGGAACTCTTAAAATAAAGAACAAATTTAAGAATTTAAGAACATCAAAAAACATTAAATCCAACTCATGCAACTCCCTAGGATCAACCCATAAAAGGTTAGCCCTCCATTGATTCTATTCTATCAATGGAAGAAGGTAATTGACTTAAATAAGCGGGATTTAAGAAGAAAGAAAAAAAACATTAATCAAAATGAACACTCCACCGTTGTGTGATGAATTCACAAGTGCGGGTGTGAATAAATTCACACTATGATTCAAAGGTATCAATGTGTGAAGAAAAGGAAAATAAAAAGTGAAAAAGAATAATTTTTATTAAAATACTAAACGTGAATGAAAAACTTACATTAGAGAAATTGACGATGCCATTACAAAACGAAAGTGGGAAATTACAATTGAAAGAAAAACTTGGATTAAAAGGAAAATGTTAGATGATTATTCCCTTCACCACCAGCTCCTTATATAGGCATATTAGGAGACTTATTTCCACCCCCAACAATAAATTCACCCCCCAAAAATTAAGAGAGTCAAAAGGAGGGTGAAGAATCAAAAGGAAATTAACGTTACAAAGTTGACCACAAAACCAGACAGATTCATCCTCCATTTTAACGTGTGCGTTTAACACTTCATACGGCCGAATCCGAAGTTGTCATAAATAGAACATATCTTTGTACATGTGGCTTCTAGAAGCTCTCAAAATTTCAGGAACTTTGTCTTAGCTGTTTGGATGTTATGGTCGAAATGTTGGGACGGATTTCTGTGCATTAATGTCAGGTCCACCATTTAAATCTCAACTTCATATCCATGTATCATCATGAAAAAATCAGAATTAGCTCTGGACACAGTTGAATAAAATGATCATCATATTTTTATCTTTCTACTGTTTAAATTTTAGAGTAATTGGGCTTGGTTTATGGGCCCCACATTTGTTTGATGGGCCTTAGGCCCATTATGCTTTTTCAAGCAAGTTTCTACCTTCAGGCGCAAAATTCTCCATATTCCATTGGGATTCATCTATCGGACCTAAAAGATAAAATGTTCCAAACAAAGTGATAAATCATATCCCAAAATTGAAAATTCATAAAATGAATATAATGTTGTCCACAAACAAATGAATGATTGGGCCCAAATTTTCATTTTAAACATGAATTGCATTTAAGATGAGAAATGGAGTTCTATTTATGTAATGCACTAAAAACAATGTTTATGGACTTTGTAACAATGAATATAAAGATATTAAAAATTAATATTATCCACTTTCAGTGACTAATCAGTGGCTTCTGAAGACACTTGATTCTGTCGCCCGGTGTGCCCGGAATCAATTTCCGAAGTTTTGGTTGGGTACGTTCAGTAAACGAACGAGCGAGTTTTTCTATATTCTTAACTAGTGCTCGAAATTGAAATTTGAGGGCACCGATGAACTCATAGCACTGGTAATTGCTTAAGAGAACCTTTACCGCAGTTGTGTTTTAAGCGGGTTGAGAATTTTTATTTGGGAAATAAGTTTAAAATAAATAAAATTGTTTGAACAATTTTATTTTATAACTTTGGAAGTTAATCCTTCTAATGGGAAGTTATTGGTGGGGCCCACAACCATCCAACTTCCCATGTGTGCATTTCTGAAAGGTGGGGCCCACACGAGCTGCAACCTTTCACCTTCCCCTAAACTCCTTAAACCACCTTCTTTAATTTTTAAACTCCTCTTTAATTGTGTAAAATCTTCCTCTCCCTCTCTCCCTCATTGTTACTTTCCAACACATGCTAATCAATGCAATCAAAATCTTCAATTATTTAATTAAGGGATTAGAATTTTGAATGCTTGGTAAGTTTAATTAAAATAAGGGGTAGCCTTATTTTAATTTGGTGGGCACATGTTGTGTTGAGGAAAAGACTGGAGAGAGAGCTCTAGTGAAAGAAGAAGGGAGTTTGTCCTTTGTTGAATGACATCAATCCTCCAATCAAGAACGACGTGTTCTTCGATGAAGAACACCAGTTCCACGAAGAACGATCTTCGTGCCTTCCTTTATTTTCTCCATGACAAGAGAGGAGATGCTGCTTCCTCCTCGGATGCACTCCAACGTCACCTACGAATCCTTTACCTGCGACGTTGTCTTCCGCGATGCCCGACGTACGACATCAATTATTTGAGGTAGGGGGATTTTATACAATTTTAGTTGATTAAAATTGTACTTGTTCCTCGTTGTTTTCTGTGAAAATAATTTGTTCATTTTTTACCGCCTAACGCGGAGGTCTCGGGCTGAATGAACATGGCCCGACGACCCTCCGCTAGAACTTGATCTTTTTGGAATCGACGGTCGGAAGCAAAAAGCGGAAAAGGCCGGTGTCGCAAGGTCCGTCGTCGCACACGAAAAGAAAGCCGCGACCAAGTGGGCTGTGGCGGAGAAAGCACAGCATTGTCGCACCATCTCAAGAACGTCGATCCGCGGCCAGGGAAGGCCAGGGCGGAGGAAGCCGACGCCGTCGTGCCGGCTGTGCGGATGGAACCGCGGGCCGCTTCGACGGAAGGACAGGCAGCCCCGTTGGCCGGCCGGGCGAAGCAAAGCCACAGTGCCAGGAGGGCGCCACGCTAGAGAACCCGCGACCTGCACGACGGGCCGCTTGCGCCAGATGGCCGGCAGGCTCTATCCGACCGGTTAGGGAGGGCGGAGCTTCTTGGCGCTGCTGGTTCAGACAATTGAGGGGCCGAGCCCCCTAGGACCGCTCGGCCAGCTGGCCGAGCCAGCGGGGCAGCGCCCAGCTGAGTCATGCCCGGCCGAGCCGTGCCCAGCCGAACCTGACAGCACCGGGCCGGCCCGGGCCGCGCCCTGCCAGCCCGGGCCACGCCCCCCAGGCCGGGCCGCGTCCCCTCGTGCCGGGCCGCGCCCCTTCGGGTCGGGCCAAACCCCTTCGGGATATGACACGTCCCTTCGGGATAGGCCGCATGTTTCATTGGGCTGGTCCAACACCCCTACCGGGTCGGACCCGCTAAAACTGGGTTAACCTGACCCGTCGGCCCACTGGGCTCAACGCGCTGGGCCCATATTCACTTAAGGGTGAATAATTCAAAGACCGCGCGTCCGATCGACGCGCCGTCTACGACAATGAGACCCTACCGACGAGACAGTGCTTTTGCGATACTCTAAGTGAGTTTTGGGCATATTTGGAAAATGGCTGAGTTTGGACGAGTGAATTTCCAACCAGGCCCTTGGGACAGAAATGCCAATATCTCACAAACCGGGCGTCCGATTGATGTTCCGTTTGTCGCATTGAGTTCTTATTGACAAGGCAGAACTTTGGGATACATAAAATCCGGACTTTTTGATAGTTTATGTATTGACCCCCTTGACTCGAGGAGTGGACCCTCCTGAAATCTAGTGTGCTGTGTGCGGGAACCCCGGAGCTGGCTGCGACTGCGATGACTAACGTGATGAGATCCTCCGTGGGTTCAACGACGATGGAGACTGTACATGGATACTACGTGGGTTTGAGATCGATGATGAATGTACTAGGATCTTCCGTGGGTTCGGCAGCGATGATGATTGTACTTGGATCCTCTATGGGTTCAGCTGCGATGGTTATTGTACTTGGATCCTATGTGGGTTCGGCAGAGACACCTTCTATACTTGGATCCTATGTGGGTTCAGCAGAGGAGATGATTCAGAGGCTACATATATTCATCTCCACCCTTATTTGTGAGTAGTATACCTATGTGACCTGAGTCTTGACTATTCAATCATTACCATTGGTGTGATGACTTATTTCCTGTGTGGTCTGGGTTGTGTATGGGCTCGAGATTTGGAGCCGAACTGGAATTGATGACTTAGGTATATGTATGGGAATATACCTAAGTAGAGTCAGTTGATACTTTGTGATTTTATCTTTCCTTTTTGGTTTATCCTTTGTGGATTCTGGGAGACCTTTGGGGTACTCGGGGTCCCTACTGAGTATTGTATACTCACCCCTGCATGGGATATGCCCGTACTAAATTATGTTGGATGTAGATGACAAACATCACTGATCGAGGTGGAGGCTTGTGGAGCTGGACGGTACCCGGGGGTGGACCACTAGACATGACGTACATTGAGAAGACAACCGGACCCGAGGAGCTGAGGAGAACATCTGTACCCACCCTTCAGGTGGGATATCCGGAGGATGACTCAGTGGTTTCTACTTTACTTTAATGCTGTTGTACTTTC
This sequence comes from Viscum album, assembly GCA_963277665.1. Classification (NCBI taxonomy): domain Eukaryota; kingdom Viridiplantae; phylum Streptophyta; class Magnoliopsida; order Santalales; family Viscaceae; genus Viscum; species Viscum album. Next base: position 733,216,209 of record OY728146.1, on the reverse strand, counting down.
TTTTCAGTTGTACTATACTTTCTGTTGAGTTTATATACTAGCCCATTTACTTTTCAGCACCTACTTTTGTACTCAGTTTACTTAGTGCTTACTTCAGTTGTGTACTATGTTGTGTTTTTTTACTTTTATAAGGGCAATGCCTTATCTTTTATTGGGATTTACGCCTTTGGTTCTAGTCACCAGCCCCTGGCCTATGGAAGTCGGGCTTGGGGTAGTCACAAAATGGGCCCCGAAGACGGGTCGTGACACATTGGTATCAGAGGAGTCGGTTCTACCGCAGAACTCATGACTCTAATCTTTCTTCTCTGTAAAGTAATAGTCTTAAGAGTATTGAGTGTGGTAATCAATCCAGGGAGTCCAGTGTTGGTGCGGCGACTAACGTATCCATACACTAGGAGCATGAATCTTGATTTCTGACTCAGTGCACGAAAACACTGATTGCCTGTGTGTTTCAAAAGTTTTATTTGTGATTACTTTGTGTCAGCTCACCAGGTATACTTTATTAACTGTGGAACACCTATTGCATTTCAGGATGGCCCCACGAAGGCAGCCAGCTAGGGTTCCGAGCTACGTGTGAGATGGAAGCCCATCAAGCGATGATGCCTTGGTGCAGGGCCCCATTAAAGTGGGGGCGCCAGCAGTACCATTACCCGCTGAGCCACCGATTCCACCAGCCCAAACAGTAGAGAGTGCACGCCACCTGAGTGTGTTGCACAAGTTTCAGCGACAAAGGCTGCCTAGGTTTCGTGGAGAGACGGACCCTCAGGCAGCATAGGATTTGTTGGAGGCTATCGTTAGAGTCTTCAAATTACTAGGGACACCAGCAGACCTTATGGAGATCCTTACCGCGAGTCTCCTACACGTAGCAGTAGGTAGATGGTGGAGCCTGATTCTCCAAGTGCATGAAGAGGCATCACTACTTTGGACGGACTTCGAGAGCCTCTTCGTCTCGGAGTGTGTTCCATCCACCCTCCATGTGGTGTACATTCAGGAGTTACTACAGCTGCGGCAGGGTAATATGACAGCAGCCCAGTACTCTGCGAGATTTACCGACCTCTCATGATACTCCACGGACATGGTACGAGACCCATTCTTCCAGGCCAAAACCTTCGAATAGGGACTGAGACATGAGATCAGGGCTTCGATGGTCTTCCTCAGCATTACGATGTTGGAAGGAGTACTGGAGCGAGCCCTTCATGTGGAGAGCTTTCTTGTTGATCCAACGCCAGTAGCGAGACCCACCTTAGGGCGACACATAGCGGAGTCTTCTACAGCTGGCAGTAGATAGATGTCACAGAGGTCCAAGTGGACTAGGTCATCAGGTTGGCGACCACGGGATACTGGTTCGGATGTGTGGGGAACACGGAGTAAAGCCACCCATACGAGGGGCAGGCAGTGCTATGCATGCGGCGGGTAGGGCCACATGGCTCGAGACTGCCCGAACCGCTATGAAGACGAGCAGTAGACAGTAGAGGGACCTCCCAGGTAGAGGCAGAGGTTCAACCATGGTGGTCCATAGGGAGCAGGCAGATGAGGCAGAGGAGCTGGCCGAGCAGCGGGTGGTGGACGATGCTTCGAGGCACTACCACCACCACCACCACCAAGGGGACCACCCCGACCACAGGGAGATGGAAGACAGGTGTAGGATTTGCTCTAGGAAGTCGAGGCCTATGACCAAGGCGCGCCTAAGATGATTCAAGGTACTATATGTGTCTACTCCACCCTTTCTTCTGTTCTTATAGACACAGGAGCGAGTCATTCTTTCATTGATGTTGCCCTTGTTCGGAGCTCGGAGATTCTGACGGAGTTGTTGGCCTGATCCTTACAGTTAGAGACTACTACGGAAGTACACTTGATGATTATGCATGGGTGCCGACAGTGTGAGATTACTCTAGGAGGTGAGAGATTCGGCTGGGATCTTCTTGTAATGACATCGAGGCCTTACAACTTCGTCTTGGGTATGGACTGTTTATCTATAGTCCATGCCCAGATCAACTATATTAGGCACAAAGTGTGGTGTGTCCGCACAGATGAGAGAAGGTTCACCTTCACCGATGAGAAGGGAGCCTTTTAAGTGCAGGATGGACTTACACAGAGGAGAGGGTAGCCGATCACACATCATTTGATAGTCTCATCCTAGGAGCGGTTGATGTGCGGCGTCTAAGTTTTCCTGTTGTGGTGGATCAGTATGAAGACATTTTTCCTGATGACATTATAGGACTACGTCCTCACAAAGAGGTAGATTTATACATTGACCTATACCCCAGGAAAGCACCGATATGTACTCCAGCATATCGGATGGATCCCGTCGTGCTTCGTGATCTACGGGTACAGCTGAAGGTCTTGCAGGGAAAGGGATTCATCTGACCCAATGTTTCACCCTGGCTTCTCCGATTTTATTCACCAAGAAGGATGATGGGAGGATAAGACTATGTTTCGACTACTGTCACCTGAATCAGGTGATCGTAGAGAAAAAGTACCCACTTCTGATGATTGAATACCTCTTTGATCAGCTCAAGGGAGCACGATGGTTCTCGAAGATAGACCTCAAGTCCGACTATCATCAGCTCAGGGTTCGAGATGAGGATGTGAAGAAGACGGCCTTTAGGTGTCGGTATGACCACTATGAGTTCTTGGTTATGCCCTTCGACATAACCAACACACCAGCAGTGTTCATGAGTATCAGGAACAGGATCTTCCGGCCTTACCTCGATCGTTTTTTCGTTCTCTTCATGGACGATATACCAATTTACTTGACTACTGAGTAGGAGCACGCCTACCACTTACGGGTGGTACTGGACACACTCCGAGAGCACCAGCTTTATGGTAAGATCTCGAAGTGCCGGTTCTAGATTCAAGAGGTTAACTTCTTGAGGCACGTTATCTCAGAGGCGAGAGTTACTGTGGATCCTACGAAGATTGAGGTAGTACTTTCTTAGGAGCCACCGAGGAGCGTGATAGAGGTGCATAGTTTCCTAGGTCTGGCTGGGTACTATGGGAGATTTGTTCCAAATTTCTCCAGAGTTGCAGCATCGCTTTCAGCTTTAACGAAGAAGGGGAAACCCTTCGTGTGGTCAAATAGATGCCAGCAGAGATTCCTGGAGCTGAGACAGAGATTGACCAATGCACCAATCTTGAGGCTACTGGAGGAGGGCATTGGGTACGTGGTTTACTGCGACACATCAGGGACCGGACTCGGGTGTGTCCTGATGCAGGAGCGGGAAGTGATGGGCTATGGTTTATGGAAGTTGAGGCAACACAAGAAGAACTACGATACCCATGACCTGGAGTTAGCAACAGTGGTCTTCGCCCTGAAGATGAGGTGGAGCTATCTAATGGGTGAGCACTTTACAGTATACTCTGACCACCAGATTCTCAGGTAGATTTTCTCACAGAAGGACCTGAACCTAAGACAGTGGTGATGGCTCAAGTTCCTCCCGGAATATGACTTTGAGATAGTATATACTCCTAGGAAGGGGAACGTTGTGGTTGATTCTCTCATCAGGAGATCGGGTATTCAGCTACTTTGAGAGGCGACATAGCAGTTAGCCGCTTTGTAGATATCCTTCATGGATAGATATGGGGTAGCTTTTATATAGTCCCTCACAGTTACTCCTACACTACTTCAGCAGGTCAGAGAGGTACAGTGTGGGGATGTTGACTGTGAGACACGACGTGCTCAAATTTCCACAGAGCAGGCGCCTGATGAATTTTTTGATGGAGGAGAGCACATCATCCTCTTTAGGGGACGTACAATTTTACCAGTTTCACTATAGGAGGATATGCTGAGGGAGCTTCACACTTCCTCTCTAGCGGTACATCCTGAAGTGGTAAAGATGTACTAGGACCTCTGACGACAGCACTGACGGCTGGGTATGAAGAATGCTGTAGCAGAGTTCGTTTCACGATGCCTCACTTTCCAGCAAGTGAAGGCAGAGCACCAGGTACCAGCAGGCTTGGTACAACCCTTAGAGGTTACAGAGTGGAAGTGGGACCAGATTTCCATGGATTTCATGATGGGGCTTCCACTTACTTCTAGGGGACACAACTCTATCTCGGTGATCGTTGACCAACTCACCATGACGGCCCACTTCCTTCCGATCAGAGAGCAGGGCTCAGTAGAGATATTGGGATGCCTCTATGTTCAGGATATTGTATGGCTTCATGGTGTGCCATATTTTATCGTCTCCAAACGAGACGCTCTCTTTTCTTCTCAGCTTTGGAAGGGGTTGTAGGAGGAATTTGGGACATAGATGCGCTTGAGCACCGCCTTCCATCCTGAGACATATGGCTAGATGGGAAGGACAATTCAGACTCCTGAGGACATGCTCTGTGCATGTTTCCTTGACTTTGGTCGTAGCTAGGAGGACCACCTACCCTTGGTGGAGTTTTCATACAACAAAAACTCCCACTCCACCATTGGGATTGCACCATACGAGGAACTGTACGACCGACCTTACATATAACCTTGGTGCTGGAATAACCCTGGGGAGTCATCACTTGTAGGACTAGAGATGGTTTAGGCTACGACGGATAATGTGTAGATCATCAAGGAGCAGATGAGGACTACATAGAGCAGACATATGTCCTATGATGATTGGAGATGGAGACAACTGGAGTTCGAGGATGGTGACCATGTTTTCTTATGGGTCTCACCTTGATGTGGATTACAGATATTTGGCCGGGGCAGAAAGTTATCTCCACACTTCATTGGGCCTTTCCAGGTTCTCAGCAGGGTAGGCGAGGTGGCATACCGCCTAGCCCTTCCACCTCAGTTTCACCGAGTGCATGACGTATTCCACATATTTTAGTTGAGGAGATACGTGTACGACCCGACCCACATCATAGTTCATGGAGAGCTGGACAACGTTGATGGGGATACTTTCACGGAGGTCCCGATGGAGTTCGAGGATCGTTAGGAGTGGGTCCTACGTGGATGGTCGATTAATCTAGTGCACATTCATTGGTAGCACGGGAACCTCCAGGAGAGCACATAGGAGCGGGACGCTCAGATACGTGCACAATACCCTCATTTGTTTTCCTAGTTTATGTTGCAGATTTACATGTATGTAAATACCTGAGATGAAAGTAATGTAAATACCCGGAAATTTAAAGTAATTGTTTTACTTAAATACTTTGGAATTTTACAAGTTTGTGGCTTCTAACGGAACTTGATATTGAACCTCGGTGTGCCCGGAATCAATTTCTAAAGTTTATCTTGGGTACATTTAGTAAACGAATGAACGAGTTTTTCTATCTTTTGAACCGGTGCTCTGAATTGAAATCTGAGGGCACCGATGAACTCGCAACACTGGTAATTGCTTAAGGGGACCTTTACCGTAGTTTCATTTTAATCGGGTTGAGAATTTTTATTTGGGAAATTTGTTTAAAATAAATAATATTGTTAGAACAATTTTATTTTATAATTTTAACAGTTAATCCCTCCCATGGGAAGTTGTTGGTGGGGCTGACAACCATCCAACTTCCCATGTGTGGATATTTGAAAGTCATGGCCCACATGAGCCCCAACCTTTCACCTTCCCCTAAACTCCTTAAACCCCATTCTTTAATTTGTAAACTCCTCTTTAATTTTGTAAACTCTTCCTCTACCTCTCTCCCTATTTATTACTTTCCAACACATGCTAATAAATGCAATCAAACTCTTCAATTATTTAATTAAGGGATTGAAGTTTTGGATGCTTAGAAAGTTTAATTAAAATAATGGGTAGATATATTTTAATTTCGTGGGCACATGTTGTGTTGGGGGAAATATTGGAGAGAGATCTCTAGTGAAAGAAGAATGGAGTTTCTCCTTTGTTGAAGAACATCAACCCATCGATGAAGAACGACGTCTTCTTCAACGAAGAACGCTGGTTCCATGATGAATGATATTCGCGCCTTCCTTTCTTTTCTCCGCGATAAGTGAGGAGACACCGCTTACTCCTCGGGCGCACTCCAACGTCGCCTACGAATCCTTTCCCCACAACACCGTATTCTACGATGCCCGACGTGCATTGCCAATTATTCGAGTTAGGGGGATTTTATACAATATTTGTTGATTAAAATTGCACTTGTTCCTTGTTGTTTTCTCAAAAATGAATTTGTTCATGTGTTACTGCCTAATGCGGAGGGCGTGGGACGAATGAACATGGCCAAATGACACTCCGCTAGAACTTGATATTTTTGGTATCGATGACCGGAAGTGGAGCACGTAAGAGGTCGGAGGTGCAAGGTCCGCTGTCACACATGCTAAAAAATCCATGGCCAAGCGGGCCGCGCCGTACCGGGAATGCGGAGCCACGAACAGGGTAGGCCGCGGTGGAGGAAGCTGACGCCATCGCGCTGACTATGTGGATGGAACCATAGCCCGCTACGTGGGCCTCTTCATCGGAAGGACCGGCCGGCCAGGCGGAGCAAAGCCGCGGTGCTAGGAGGGCGCCGCGCTGGAGAACCCATGTCCCACACGACGGGCCTCCTGCGCCAGAAGGCCGGCCGACTCCAACCCGCCATTTAGGAAGGGCAGCGCCACTTGGAACCGCTAGTTTGGATAGTCAAGGGGCTTCTCCCCCTCGGACAGCTCGGCTAGCTGGCCGAGCCAGCGGGGCAGTGCCCCACCAGGTCGTGCCCATCCGGGCCGCGCCCAGCCGAACCGGACCGTGCCGGGCCGGGCCAGGCCGAACCTTGTTGGGATAGGCCATGTCCCATTGGGCCATGCTGCAAGTTTCTTTGGGCTAGTCCGACACCCCTGTCGGGCCAGACCCTCTAAAACTGGGTTATCCCAACCCGTTGGCCCACTGGGCTTAACGGGCCGAGCCCATATTCACTTAAGGGTGAATAATTCAAAGACCGCATGTCCGATCGACGTGCCTTCTGCGGCACTGATACCCTGTCGACGAGGCAATCCTTCTGCGATACTCTAAGTGAGTTTTGGGCATATTTGGAAAATGGCCGGGTCTGGATGAGTATATTTGCAATTGGGCCCCTAGGATGGAAATGATAATATCTCACAGACTGGGTGTCCGATTGACGCGTCGTCTATCGCATTGATTTCCTATTGGTGAGACGTAACTTTGGGATACATGAACTCCAGAATCTGTGATAGTTGATGTATCGACCCCCCTTGACTCGAGGAGCGGACTCTACCGGAATCGAGCGTGCTATGTGTGGGAACCCTAGAGCTGGCTGTGACTGCGACGACTACCATCCAAGGATCCTCCGTGGGTTCAATGATGATGATGACCATACTTGGATCCTACTTCAGTTCAATAGCGATGATGACTGTACTAGCATCCTCTGTGGGTTCGGAAACAATGACGACTGTACTTGGATCCTCCGTGGGTTCAGTAGCGATGGTTACTGTACTTGGATCCTACGTGGGTTCGACATCGACGACTTTTATACATGGATCCTATGTGGGTTCGGAAGAGGAGATGATTCAGAGGCTACATCTAATCATCTCCACCCTTCTTCATGAGTAGTATACCTATGTGAGCTGAGTCTTGACTATGCAATCATTACCATTGGTGTGATTGACTTCTTTCATGTGTGGACTGGGTTGTGCATGGGCTCGAGAGTTGGAGGCGAACTGGAATTGATGACTTAGGTATATGTATAGGCATATACCTAAGTAGAGACGGTTGATACTTCGTGATTGTATCTTTACTTTGTGGTTTATCCTTTGTAGATTCTGGGAGACTTCGAGGGTCTCGGGGTACCTACTGAGTATCGTGTACTCACCCCTGCACGGGCTTTTCCCACACTACGTTGTGTTGCATGTAGACGACGGACATCATTGATCGAGGTGGAGGCTTGTAGAGATGAATGTTACCTAGGGGTGGAAAAATAGATGGGACATACACTGAGCAGACGGCCGAACCCGAGGAGCAGAGGAGACCATATGTACCCACCCTTCAGGTGGGATATCCAGAGGATGACTTGGTGGTAACTGATTTAATTTACTACCATTTTACTTTCTTTTCAGTTTTACTGTACTTTTAGTTGGTTTTGTATACTGGACCATTTATTTTTCACACCTTCTTTTGTACTCAGTTTACTTAATGCTTACTTCAATTGTGTACTCTATTGTGTTTTTTTACTTTTAAAAAGGCAACACCTTCCCTTTTATCTGGATTTACGCCCTTGGTGCTAGTCACCAGCCCCTGGGCTATAGAAGGCCAGATTGGGGTAGTCACAGCACGGGCCCCGAGGACGGGTCGTGACATTCTTTTTTCCTCATAAGTGAAGAATATTCCCTCTTTCTCGTCCATATTTTCTTTATTAATTTCCATAATGGATATTTTGAGTGTAAGATAATGGGTTCTTGTTGTACCCTTAATTGATCTTCATTATTTTCTTCTCAAAAAGTATATTTTTTATATCTTAATGGATCTTCTTTTAGTGTAGACCATTTCCTAATATATCAAATGAAGATAGAGTTTCCTTATGAATAATTTGGTACTTATCCAACTAAATTTTATAACCTTACAAATTTTATTAGTAAAAATGAAAAATATCTTATAAAATCTATACATATAATTGTAAATTCTTGGATGAGATGTTTAAATATTATACATTGTTACTCTAATGATCACCTGAGATTTTAGAAACACAAGAATGGCATGTCTCAATATTCCACAACAGTATCACATTAATTTTACCTTATATTGGGAGACTTTCATTCTATATTTGGAGAGAGATTTTTTTTATACATTCTAAATTTTAACTTATCTTTCCTTCCACTTGACGAGTTTTCCCTAGATGGAATCTCCATTTTAACTTTTCCATTTGAATATTTTATCTTTGAATCAATATTTGTGTCCTTTTAATCCACTTTCTTTAGTTGAGCAGTGATATCCTTTAATATAGAGGCTAATTTTAGTTTATATTTTCTCCTCTATTCAAGTTGTGTCTTGAGAAGGATAATTATTTCTTTCTGTTTTTTCTCTATAGATATTTTTATGTTTAAAAATCATGAAATATCCATATGAAATTCACTTTAACCCTTCATATTTGCAAAGATTATCATTATATCAACATTCAGATTGACCATTACTATCTTTAATATCTTATTCTCTATGTTTATGTTTTTAATGAAGGCAAAATCAAGTTTATGTATAATTGGTCATATATATACCCCTTCATGTAATTATTAGATATCTTTTTGAACACTACATAAATAGTCGACAGATTCATGACTATATATAGATGAAACTTCTTCCAAGGAATCAAAATTTTCTATGAATCCCATGATGGAATTTGAATTTTCATGTTTATATAAATTTTACACAAAATGGTTATAATCAGATTTTACATTTGAATCATAATTGTTCAACCCAATTAAAGATTCTATATTCCTATGAGTATACTTTAAATTATTAATATTTAGTTCTTGAATAAAACCATTTTCTTTTTAGTTGGGTTCTTTAATCATATTTCCCCCCACCAACTTCCCATAAATGAAATCACTAGTCTTCCTAATCTTGAATACAGATGCATAATCAATGGTGTTCTTACAAACTTAATTAGATAGTGATATAATAAAGATCTTATATATTCTAGAATCACTAATTTTCTCACTACACTTTTTCAAATATGTATCTTTAAGAATCTACTCCATAACCTCCTTACCATAATCCTAAATGAACTTAAGTATTTTTTTACTAGTAATCATTATTATTTCTTCTAAAAAATAGGTTTCATCATTTATTACATGAGTGAAAAACCATATATATATATATATATTGAACTACTATTCATAACCTTTTGGATACAATAATACTTATTGGAAACCAAGAAACTCTAAGCGGGGGGAATATTAGGTTTAGTATATTTTGAACATTTTATCTTCTTTTTTACCTTTTACCTGTAAAAATATTATTCCCTTGTTAGATAAAATATGTTTAACCTATCCTAGTTCTCTCATGTTAATCAAACTAATAAATATTAATATAATAAAAAATCATGCATAGAGTATAGAGGTTTACTTATTTCACCTACACTAGGATACATATAATGATCATACACTCAACATTATTCAAGTGGAATAAAAAATAAACTATAACTCATTGTTTCAATGGATACAAGGTTTCAGAAATGTTCAATTATGATCTGAGGTAAATTCCACTCCTTCTACACTACACAATAATTTAGTAAATTATTGGATGGTTTATAGATTCAATAGTATCTTCCATAGTTTTGGGACTTAATGTTCTATCTTTTTCCAACATGAGACATGTGATGCGTCACAACTCATGAATTGATGCTGTTTGTTCTTCACTTCACTACACCATCCTTCTTCTATTCCAGATGAGATCAATATCTCAATTTGAGGGTTGAATCTATTTATTCTATAATATCACACCAACAAGTTCCTATTATTCTATATTAGGTAGATTGTTGACTAGAATTATCATGTAAACATCCTTTTAATTCAACTAAATCAAGCAGTGATTTGCTTCTCATATTGAGCTTCACCTATAATAACTAAACCATATATTTTAATGTAAACCATAGGGTATCACTTATTATTTTTATAAAATTTCTTTTATGTGATAATATTATCTAAATTTACATCTTCTTGAACCGCTATTATCTATTTTATACACTATCTACAACCAACCCTTAAACCGAGGGTTGAGGTCAATCCATATCCCCTAAAGTATTCATAAATATGATATGTGTACCATATTAATTTAGCTTATCCATTATGTGAGAGTAAATTAAAATAAAAACCTTAAATACTGATCCATTACCATATCTATAAATTTCTAATTGAATCTTCTAGGTAATTGAAAAACTCCCTATACATGGCATGGATTCCTACTTTGTGGTGTGACAATCCCTAACTCCAATCATCTTATGAAATTGAATTATTCATTGTAGAATGGTTTGAGTATAAATTGTATATCCACTTATTCCATTCAACTATCTTCCCCTTAATTCACATGCAAGTCACAACATCATCCTCTAATTTATCTCAAAATTTAAACCTATTGAGATATTGTCTATTGTTCCATGATATAGAGACATGTAGTCTCAGAAAACATTTAATTTTATTCAGAAAAAACTAAAACCCACATGTATTTATCCAATACATTTTGGCATGATCCTTCTTTTTCTCTTAACATGTTTTAGCACAAAAATCTTCTATGACATAAAGGTCCTTAAACTTCTTGAATCCATGAATCTCTTTTAAAAATCCATTGTAGTGTGACCTCTATATCATAGAATGAGATACTAAATAATATTTTATAATTGAGTATATTGTGACATGGAATGTATTCTACGGTTCTTATACTTATAAAATTTTAGAACCACTTGAATCCACCCTTCCATAGTTGCAACATGGCCTCCAATATCGCATTGTGTTACCCAAAAAATCTAAATAGTGAAATGTAATAAATATAATGTTTGATTATAACTATCACTTTGTGGTATAGAAAAAATTCCTATAATGAAAGTGAATCCTAATTTAGAAATTTGAAAAAGGATAGGATCGTATGTATTCCAAATAAATATATTACTCATGACAAGACTGTCTCATTTGTCATAATTTAATTCCATTCATGGAGTGGTCCATTTCCTTGGGTAGTGATATATTACTACTACTTATAGTTATATAATAATCAACATATATCTTATTCAAAACAAAGAAAACTATATCCATGAACTTGACAAATATATAAATCAAGGTGTATCCTTGTATTCTTCAAAAAGTGCTTCCATTTTCATTACTAATCATAGTCTTCCATGAACATATTTCTCATTATCAAAGACAATTTCACTTATTTAGATATTGATAATAGTGATCATAAAGAAATACATTGAAAAATATATAAATAACCAAAATCCTTTGGTTTCAATGGAAAATCAAAAACGATCTGTACATGGAAGAGAGAGTAGGGAAGATGGTGTATTCATCAATCCATTCCCTCATTAACATGGATGTTTGGGGAACTCAAAACCCAAAATATTTGGTCAATGCTATGTTCATCCAACTTGAGTGATAGTTCATATAAAGTTATAATGAAAATAAAATATACAAATATTGAAATGACACACTCACACTCATAAATAAAGAGATATCATAAAAAACACTACCACAATAGTTAACCATAATCACACCCCTATAAATATTCTCTAACAATTTATACAACTTTTATAACATCAAACAACCCCTTTAATTTCCTATAAAATATCCACAAAAACAAAAATGAATTACCTTTAAACATAATATTAAACCATTTTTAGATTTACCACTTACCGTCAAAATTGTATTTATTATTATATATATTAAACTTATTTAATTAAAAACAATTCACTATCGATCAGTCACTTTATTTCCATATTTTAACTTTACATTTAATGTCACAAAAGTTCATTAACTATTTAAACTTGACAAATTCTAGCCAACTTCCCATATTTTTATTATTCATTTTACATTATATTCCATTGAAAAAAAATCCTCAAACACATTCCCCAAAACATGATAATAAACTATAAAAAACTCTATGAAACCCATGCCAACAGCATCATAATTTCCAAAAAAACTCGTTCCAGCCTACAAAATTAGACACACTACTAATTCCACAATAAATCCTAACAAAAATTTTCTCTACAAAATGATCAACACATATAACCATGACTACCCACAATAAAAACCAATATGAAAAATATAATACAATTTTAAAGTAATTAACTCTAGGTATATTTTTAGTGGTTAGTATAATCAGTAATCTCATTTCCTAGAATTTTAGAACAGTCCATTTGTCACCATATTAAAATGATTTTAATTTTAAGAGAGGATATTAAAATAGTTTAAATTGTAGTAACCATTTCATAATTTAAACTAGTAAATAAAACATATATAATAAACATCATTAACTGTATACTATATATAAAATATCACAAAATAATAAAAAGAACACCAAAAAAACATCCCATTAGTTCCATCATTCTAGTCATTATTTTTTAAATAATAATTCTCAACATTTAATCAGATTATAGAAGAAGAATAATAATTCCAAAATTTACACATAATAAAGAAGATAAATATATATATATTCCCCTATCACAATGTAATGATTCAATGGTTCAGAAAACTAGAACAGGGACAAGGAGAGATGTATGTTAGAATGAAAGTCATTAACGGAATCATAAATTGGATGAGAGTTCTCTCTTGACCTTTTGGGAGATGCTATGACCATTTAGGCTTGAGAAAAAAACAATGTTCATAAGAGAGGTACTTTTTAAAATTTAAAACATAGAAGAAATATGTTTTGACTCTAAATACAGAAAAATACTTATACATAGATATTACATATAAATAGATGAATATTTATTACATAGTGTAATGATCCCCACCAAAATTGGTTAGGTCCAGTGCTTTTGGAAACTTGGATACATAAACAAAAAATTCATTAGTGAACTACTATTCCACTGAGTTCCTTATAACCTACACCAATTTTAGACATATCATACATAATATATTTTTTTATAACCTAGGGAAAAAAACATAAAAATGGGTGAGATTGGATCCATATTATGCGTAGAAAAGGGAGATATCCATATAATATAAGTGTAAGGGTATGAGAACATGAGAATGACATTTTAAAACCATAACTTACACATCATATTTCATAAAACCAAGTCATGGAATAAATTGTGCATGTTTTTATGGCATGAATCACGATGAAATAAATACAAATAAGATATGAAAGAATAACATTAGCTTATGATAAAGATTTATGGCACAAGTATAAGTATATAAGATCTTATGTCAAGGTTACCCTCCAATACATTCATAACATATTAGGCTTGGGATAACCACCTTTGTACCTACTTTAAGACTAGGATAACCTTAATTATACTCTATTTTGGGAATGTTCTAACCTCCCATATACCATATTATTTTGGACATGGGATAACCTACCATAAACCACTTGTTTTAGGCCTAGTATAACCTTTAGCGTAGCCTCTTGTTTTCAGTATGGGACAACCTCCCGTATACCCACTTTTCTGGTCTTAGGATAAGCTCTCTTATACCCAATGACCTCATCAAAAATTAATAATTACCCAATTAATTAGAGGTATATATATGTCTCACCAATCACATAATCTATATTTTTATTCCATAAGATAATAAAATATTAATCATATCATAAACAATGAATAGAAAATGGGTTTCATAAAAATTTTATTATAGAATAACCTGTGAGAGGGATACAAGTTTCATGAACATCTTTTCATCATAATAATTGACTTAAATCCTATATAAAAATAAAAATGATGACCCCATTGGATTATATCCCAAATAAAACATAATAAAAACTAAAATTTGATGTTTTTGATGAATGAACAATCTATAAAAATATCAATAAAACATTCTTGAGGAAAATATACTTTACATTTTGAAATCCCTTCTCCAAAATATAAAACTTTAACAAATAAATGAAAAATTTGATATTAAAATAACCTTGAAAACTTATAATGTAAGATTTAAATAATTTATTAGTTATGATGGTGGAATGGTTATTTCATGTTGCACATGTAAAAAAACATTCCATTCACATTTTTAGTAAAAAGTAAAAACTACCCCATTTGGAGAATGATAAGAAGATTCCATTTAATATATTTTATAAAAATTAAAAAATAGGTAAAATGGTTATAAATAATAATTTTATAATAGTAAGAACTTCCTATAAATCATTTTGAGAAAAAATATACATGTAATAAAAAATATTTTCGACCAAAGGGAGAAATAAAGTCCTTTTCTCTTTAAAAATATTATTTTGGTCTATTTAGTTATTCAAGAGAGGGAAATGAAAGTAAAAAACATTTTCTCCTGAAAGAACTAGAGGAGAATAAAATAAATTAGTATCTTGAGATGTAGATTGTAATATTTGACTCTCATAAATTTAATCTTAAACAATAATAATAAACAATGAAATTTCAAGTCTGATTGTCGAGTCTCCTCCGAAAAGTATATCTAGACGTAAGGGTCATGTCAACAGTTTAACTAGAAACTCCAGGTCTTGAACATGATTCGTCAAAAGAAAGAGTGATTAGTTCCTATGTCTATCAATATGACAACTAGTAGTAGAAACAAACCATACCTATAATCATTTCTAGAGCCCTTGGGTCACACTCCTTGACTGCATTCAACTACTCCCTTCCCTTGTCCTCCAGCTCCCTGATCCATGTGGGGATGACATTAGGGTGGTTGTTGTAACATGTCGAAATGTACACCCCCCATTCTACTCTTCTAGCTCAACTTCCACATCTGTTGTCCTACAGATTCATCTATCCATATCACTTCCTCTTCCTGAAACATTTTAGACGCCTAAATCTCTTAGACGGGGGTTAGTTTTTTTCTTTCCCACTGCTAACATTCACAGGCTGTATCCACTATGTAGAAGAACATTCAACCAAAAAGGTTCTTTCTAGCACCCTAACATATGTAGGAGTGCATTAAAGAATAATACTATCTCAGAGGTCCTTAAACAAACCTCACTCATTGGTCTGAGCCTTGAAGCACTAATCATACTGTTTTTATTGAGTTCCTGGGATGGTCGGTAGGCCTTGATGAATACTCAGATACAAACATGTCATCCTACCGAAGTTGTACAAGCTCTAGGGAAAAATCATCCCTTAACTATTTATGGAAAGTGACCCCCTTATTTGAGGAATTTTCACATGTTTATCCACAGAAAATTCAAATATTTGCAAGATCAGGGTAATCTAAACCCTGTCATCATCCTACTAAACCCTATAGAAGGCTCTCTGTAAGGACCACCATATGATCAAATAGTTCCCTGGCTAGATGGAAACTCAGCCACCAACTCAAGACAGTCCTTAGCTGCATGTGATTTGGGATAAACTCGAAACCTAAAAGGTATCTGTTGCTAAAACACATGTATGGAACTAAGCCTACATGTGTCCTTTATTGGTTCCACCAGTTGTAACTACTGGCCAATAGGTAATGATATAGCAGGCACACTATCTGAAGGTACCATCTCAGGCAATGGTTCATGTATCGAAGCCTCATCACTATACAGACCATCCTCATGGTCACTCACTAAAAAATACAAGTATCTAAGATCATCATCTGCACTATTGGTGTCTCAAATAGGCGGAAAACTCTAGCCACAGCCTCTACCCAGCCCTCAGCTTCATGGGAATTTGTCTCGCCTCGAATCCTCAGAGGCCTAAACTACTGGAACTTGTGCAACACGCTTATTTAGCATGAACTGTCCTCCAATGTGGCTGCTGGTAACTATTTTCCTATGGGTGGTGGTGCTACTGGTGCACCATCTGGAGGTGCTAACACCATAAGAGGGCCCTGCACTGAGGCCTCATCACTCGGTGGGCCACCATCATGTACTATCTTAGGAATACAAGATGGATGTATGTGCAGTGACATCTTGATAAGGAATAGGTGTGCACGATCATTAAGGGTTCCAGCAGAATAGACGACACGTTAATAGGATGCCTGGTCTGTAAATTATTAGCATTTCAGTGCCGAGGGCCCGGTGGTATTTGGGTAAGATCCAACCCGGACGTACTCCATGTTTTTAAAAAGCTCTCATGGTGTAAGTCAAAAGGACTATCTCGGTCCAAGGATCCCAACACCGTAGACAGTTCGTCAAACAGACATGCAGATATCAAAATATGACCCTTAAAGTGTTTCTCGGCCCGGTTGGGCCCGGGTCCAGTCCGACTCCGTCGAACCGACAGGACCTGACCTAGTCTTGGATGGGCCGTAGTAGACTCTACCTGATCTACCGAGGTCTGGCCCGACCTGAAAAGGGGCAGCCTGCAAGGGCAGGCCACAGGGAGTACGACCCGTGGGGTAGGCGGCTCGGCCCGCTAGCGGCGGCTCGCAGGAGGGCGGCCCGACCACATAGGGTGCGGCTCACCGGGTTTCCACCAGGCGGCTCAGGGGAGCCGCTCCCCTGGAATCCTGAACGGCCAAAGGCCATTTGGACTTTGAAGTGGCGACACCATGTGGGCGCCACCCAATCGCTGCGGAACCCACCGGAGGCGCGGGTTCGGCCGCCTCTACCACGACTTTGGCCACGACCTCCTGCTCATTGGCGACACGCGACGGTGCACCGCCCTTCCCATCCGCGGCTGACCGATGAGCCGGATTCCTTCTCTGACTATCACGGCTGACAAGCTATGGCCCCTTGCACATCGGCGGCGAGCGATGGTGCGCCACACCTCTTCCGCAGCCGGTCGATCCCGGCCATTCCGATGACCACTTCGGCTTTGTTCCACATCCTCTCCTGGCATCGTGTGTCTGCACATGCCTTCCTTGTAGCTGGTCGGTGTCGTCGTACTTGTAGTTTACCATGGAGGCGCAAGAATAACAAGATAGAGGAGGGTTTGGGCTGGGTGCGTTAGGCCCACAACCACCACATTATCTCGTAAAGATGAGGGGAATTAAGGGTTTAATAATCAATTAAATTAAACAACAAACAAAACCCTACAAAGATACCCCGCAACAACCTCTGACAAAAAAAAAATGAATTGCAGATAAACCTGTTATTCAGTTGGTTTGCGTTCTTCATATTATTCTAGAACGGGGAGAGAAAAATCATTTAAAATGTTTAAATGAATAAACCCCTTCCCTTGAATTGTCGGAGAAACACCCACTCTTGAAGGTGGGTTGGTGTTCTTCGTTCCGGCAACATGCTTCCTACAACGTCACTAATACTTCATCCTCCGGTTTCTAGTTTGGTGTCACCCATCACCTCTTGCTAGGATAGGCCCCACTCTCTAAGGGTTCAGCGTCATGAAACTCCTTCAGCACTTCATTGCTTGGAAAAGCTATTCCATTATCTCACCCCAAGCTCCATATATATAGGAGATGGGGAGGGTAAGTAACAACGTGAGAAATTAATGAGAGCTCATAAATTAAGAACCTTCATAATTTTCCAACGATGTCATTAATTAGGATTGGTAGGTTATGAAAATTATTGTCTTGACATATTGATGGACCCACTCACCTCTTGTCCGTTGGAGGATATAAAATAAAATAAAATAATAAAATTATTTTATTTCAATTATTTTGAAAAGTCACAAAACAAAACATTTTCTCCAAATCTACTATGGTCAATGTAATGTCTCCCTTAAGAGAATCCCTGGGCTACGGATTCAATGGTAGCCTCAGATTTTTATTCCAAGCACTAGTTCAAAAGATAGAAAATTTCGCTCATGCATTCACTGAACATACTTGAAAAAATTTCAATAAATTATTAACGTTGAAACTCGACCCTCACCGGTCGAGGTTAGGCTCTGCCTAAAGAAACACGCCCCAACGTACCTAATGGTACTCTCATATTTTCATTCCAAGTTACCATTTATATGTTATGGAATTCACAATAGAATAATTGTCACTTAATTATTTTATTTACGACCAAAAACTAACTTTCACTGGTGGCCCATGCCAACCAATGTTAGTATCAGCCCAAGGAAAGAATACTCTCACGAGTTCAGTGGTGGTCTCATATTTTCAATCTGAGTTACCTCTCATTAATTATAAGAATTTGAAAAATAAAATAATTTTATTTACAGTTATTCCATTTTCAGTTTTTCTCCCAGGAGGCCCACGCCGACTAAAATGAAGTCGTTCCTAGAGAAAACCCACCAATATGAATGCAAAAATTCCCTCTGATTTTTGTTTTGAGAAACCATTTAAGATTTATTCCGGGAAAACTACTTACAAACGCTAATTAAAGCATAAAAAAACATTGACGGATCATTCCGGGCACTCTGGGCCTTATAATCATACGCCATCAAGTTTTTACTATCTCAAAATAATTCCATATAATTAAAAAAATTTATACAGAAATTCTAGGACATTACACTTTTCAAACATAATCTTATTAGAGAAATAAACATTCCTTTGAACATGACTTGGATTCCTTATTCTAAAATATACAACTTGAAGCCCATTTTTGTGATAAATATGAATAGGTAATTGATCTACTATAATTAATGATAGAGTACCTTATAACCTTTCAATTTGGATAGAGGTTAGAAGCTTTAAATATTCAATATGAAGATTCCATTCACCAATAAGGGTGGAAAACACAACATATTCAGTAAAAACTGAACTTAGATCTACCTCAATAAGGAATATAGTATGATAACCAAATCTGGATTGCTCTATTTTCTTATCCTTTCTAATAGGAACCCTAATAGTAAAAAATATATCATATAATATATAAGGATTCTAGAGGATCCTATTCAAGCCATTTTTTTAACAAAAACCCATGTAATTGATTTTATAAATTTTAATGGATTAATGTTTAAATTAAATTATTGAATATTAATTGTTCCTTGTTTCAGATCCACTAAATCAAATCCCTATGATCTCATATTATGTTCATTGTTTGGGAATGGAGTATAAAAAAATCCATGCCTAAAAAAGATACCTTTCTAGCTTGATAATCCTTAAATTGAGGATAAATTACATCCATAGACATCTAAAATCTATGGATTGTAATCACTTGGAAGTAAAATATATAGAATTAATAGTATTTTTACTCATTTATACCCTTTATAAAACCAAAAATATCCCTGTAAATACTCGAGGAGTAGCACCCTTTTTGTTAATTATACCATAATTCAACTATTGAAATAATTTAAATATTTTATGATTTTGAGATTTTGAGATATGACCTCAATCATCAATTCCTAAATATTCAATCCTAGCATCATCTTCATAATAATATATTTGTTCCACAATATGGAATGATTCATTGATATAACACTTGATGAGTAATTGGTCAATATCAGAGGGATCCTCCACTGAGAATTCCATTTAAGATTAGAAACTTAATTCTGCCATGAATTTCACCATTGGAGGAACCACATAAAATCACCATATTTTATTCTCAGCAAGTTTGATTATAGTTTTTTTATAATCTGTTAATATGTGTTTGGTGATATAAGAGATAATTCCTAGAGGATGGTTATATCCTTAAGATATATATCTAACAATTAATGGTGAGTTGATATTAATACTAAAATTATGCGTTGATGAATTAGATAAAACTGTCTAAAACAAGTTTTAGGTGACATTGATAATTAAAAAATGGGTGATATTAATATTGAGATGTCATTATTGTATTTAATTTTTATGAAATTTAATGGGAAGATGAATGACACCTGGATGGGGAATATTGTAACAAACTAGCCTGGGTTGGCTTGTTAAATCTCCATATTTAGATAAACCCTTGGTCTCAAGCATGCACCCTTATACATTAGAGGATTACAACTAATTGTGGTGGTCTAAAAGTTACAGTTTGGAGAGTAAACCCTTTGGACAGAGTGTAATAACATCATAAAATAATACAAAATAATACTAATAAATAAACATTAGAGTATTTATAATAAGTAAACTGAAACAATATGATGATATGATAAATAAATTGATTTATATAGTATTACTAAATCTGAAGCAAGATAAAAAACAAAAACTGACCAATAAACTTGATGATCAAATATAAAAGATAAATAAAATAGAAAATAAAAATACAAGGCTCTACTTCCAACTATGAGCAACACCACATACCCGGTCTCCACAATGGAAGAAGATCACTATCTAAATATAAAGGATCAACTTGAGCCATCCTTACCATTCATGAAATAATGAGCCTTATAACTAATAACTATATTAACAGTGATCCAACATGAAAGACGTTATATAGGTTCTGCACACACACTAATGTACATGTATATTGGGTGATAAATAAATCTTAGTAGGTAACATCCAACAGTCGTCCTCACATCTGTTGTCATAACAAGTAAATGGAAACATGGTAAGACTATATTAGTTAAAAAATAATAATATAGAGTAATAACTAAATAAATACATAAGGGGATAAATAGAAATAAGAGAAAAATATCCAACCATGGGTTCCCACATGACAACTGAGGTAAATATAACCTTGATCTAGGCCACACAAGAGGAATTATAGATAATTGCTTACCAAACCCCATGAAATAATACTTATCTTACAGATCTACACTCATGAACGATGATTTCTTAAACACAACATTGATATATTCTATACCCCATGAAGTAACTATTGGCATCTAAGACAATAATACAAAACTCTACTAGTCTCTATGACTCGAATGGAGTGATCTGAACTAGTGATAAGAACTCTACTAACACTGATAGAACCTATCTAGAAGACAATAGTCTTTCGGAAATCACTATCTCTAAAAAAATTTGAGTTAGTAAATGAATATCTTATAACCCGCATCCATCAACATGTCTAGGACCACAAACAGCCAAACCCCAGCCGGGTATGTATCTAATAGACTAGGGAAGGGATTCACTCCTCTAGATCATCCAATATCTATTGATTCTTATCTAATAGTATCCAAACTAATATAGGATATAATCATATAAATATCATGGCTGGAGCCTCATGAGAACTCACCACTGGCCTTCATTTCATAAGGGGACAACAGACATAACTGATGTTGAGAAAGAAAAAACCCGTCATTGGGTAAATAGAAACATGGGGTTCCCTCGGTCCCCTGCATCACATCCATCTCAAACTACATGCCATGCCTGATACCAAAAATCTCGTCTAATACTTGTAAACTAACCTAACCATAATCATTAACTAACCCATAAGGGAATCTACAAATACAAAATATAAAACCCTTCAAGGGGATCCTCTATCTCACCCAAATCTTGATACAATCCTAACTTATGGAACATTCTCAAAAATCCCTTTGCATCTCACCACTAATCCTTTATTAAAAACTCACACTTAAGGGAATTGAAGAGAATCTTCAGGCTATTTAGTAAGTTCTCAGTGGTCCTAAAAATGTCATAATTTGTTTGAAACCCAAAAGGATATCTTTTAGTATAAGAAAAATTGTACGGAAAATCCCATCACAAGAAAGCCTCAGTCATACACCTATAATATAACTCATCCATGGGAATTATCTCTCCCATAAGAGAATCTATAATAAGTGACTCATAACCATCGCAACATCTCTTCAATGGCTCCTAACCAAATTTGGCACCCCACTGTGTTAAACCAGCCTAAGGATCTAAGAGAAAAAATCCTTTAACAATGGATCAAAACATAAAAAGAGTGGCCTTGAACCAATACCACTAAAACCTCAGTCAACTATGCTAAAACACATCAACTAATAGATCAATAGATCCCATCAATAGAAATGGTCCAAAGGAAACTGAAACTGATTACTTTGGTATACTTAATCTAGGATGTTCATTAAGATCATAACCCCCACTTGTGCCTCATATTACATAACCCAAACCATTGAAGGATTATAGATTATGACCTCACTGAAAAATTCCCACAAAGAATCACCTAGTCTAAAACAATATCCAGAATCACTGCCTATGATTAAAAAATTTCACCATCATGATCTATGTCAGAAAACACTCAGAATGGGCTACTCATGGGTCTAATTTTTTCATATGGGTTAGAAACCAGGAAAAATGAAAAAATGGGAAGTAAACAATGCTCATCTCATGTACATGATTTATAACCCCAAATATCGACCAAGGCCATATACCTCTATCCTACCTTGTCTGTACTTCCAAAATTATATGATATGTAACAATGTTTTAGGGAATGAACTTCACATAGGGTACATAGCCATGTACCCTACTTGGGATCTTTCCAAGTTCCCCACATGGCATTTGGACATGAAATCCATAGAGGAACTAGATGCGTGCCCCACACAACATTGTTCCCTCAAAATAGGGTGTTTAAATGTTACAAAATCCACACGCTGAGTCATATCACATAACATGTACTAAGAAAACACATTTTGTATCCCCTTCTTCCTCACATATCCTAAGAGAAATAACACATAATTTGTGTTTTTTAATTACATGAACTGTGATAATGTTTTTCTGAATATAAAAACTGTTTGACCACCATGAAACTCTTATTATTCTTTAAATCATCCCACTTTGTTCTCATAGAATTCAAAAAAACACATAAAAATATTTAAAATTTAAATGAAAAATTTAATGGGATCTATGAATTAAAAAAATAGGGCATACCTTTGGGATTAAAACAACAAAGCGTTTATCCCTGATCTATAAAACAGACCCACTACAACTTGATCTACCTCTAGATAAACTCCCTGGTAATTTCAGAGGTGATCTAGTCTCCCATTCCTATAGTTATATATCTTATAAATAAACCCCATTGGTGAGAGGGGGTTATTTGAGAAGCCTAAGGATGGAGGATGAAAAGAAAAAAGGAATGGGGAAAAGGAAATAAAGAAAAGGAAAAATAAAAATAAAAGGGTCCCTAACCCCATCCACAGTAACCACGATGGGATTATTACTTTCCCAGAAAAAATCCTCCATTTTAGACTCAACCGAGGAGTCAAAATCTCAATATAATTCTTTATTTAAAATATCACCATTAGAATGTTCCTGAATAAATTGAAATATAATTTATTAAATTTTAATATTTCTTGAAAATTAAAATGGCTCAAAAATCCACCAAGAACATATCATAGCATAAACACTCAATTTCATATAGAAAATAGTGGTTTAATAATTTATATGATATATTTTCATAGGATAAATTAGTATTTTTTTCTTGATACAATCCTTTGAGAAAAAAATTAAAATTTCTCTAGGATATTCTCAATCTATAATGATTCAGTCATTAAAAAAACCAACTATAACACTTATCACCCTCAATAATTCCTTATGGACAAACAACCACCATTCTCTCAAACTGAGTATCAATAAAACCAATTCTATCTTAACCACCCACCTGCTAGTACCATAGAAACCCATACTATTACAACATGAGAGACATTCTTCCTCGACTGATATGATGCCCTCCACCATAGGAGTATCCTTATAATTGACCTAAAACTAGAACACCAAACTCCAAATCCCACACTACATCCATCACCAAACACAACGATTGGACATAACCAATACAATCACTTTTTTGTTCCAACACAAAATGAAAATTAAAAAAACATCCCTAACTCACTAAGAATGGAAACCTTCACTCTTAACATGCCACTTGAAATGTGGATCACATCCTTTAATATCTTATGGTGCACTCCCCACTATAAGTGTTTATTTACAATTCTCATTGACATTGATCTTAATAGGTTCACTATTGATACACTACTTGGGGTTCTTTTACACCTAAACAAACACAATATAACCACTCCCAACCCATTAAACCAAAACAAAAAACCAACAAAAACTATATAGAATGAAAATATAAATTCCATCACATAATAAAATAATATATCGAAAATAAATTCCAACCACCACTACCCATATCAAGGAATAGTGATTCTCTAAGAACCTATCAAATGATATTATTTTCACATAATCCAAAAACCTTAATACAAAGAAGTAATTCAAAAAAGTCACTGATTTTACTCTTCCCGCAGTCTAGTTCCAACAATTTAATGCACCCTCAATGTTCCTTTTCAAAATAAAGGAATCTCCCTCCTGGAATGACAAAGCACACAACCACCCTCCACCCAGTAGTCATCCAAGACATGATAATCTACTCATGATCTCAACATTCTAAGAAAAGTGAAATAAAAAATTATTTTTTCCACGTATCTAACCAAACCATCCCTCTTAATCCAACCTTTATTCAAAGATCACTCATTAAACTCCACTTATCAAACACCAAGTATTCTCAAAATAGAATTCATACACAATGAACCTTTATGATAAAATTTATTGACCTAAAATTCTCATACATAGATATTATATATTTTATATGAATATTAATTACATCACAAAAACACATTCCCAAGGATCAAAAATGTATATTAACTTTAGCAATGTGGAAACATATAATACTTCTTCATAAGTGTAATATACAATAAATCACTCAATGATACATAACTAGAACCATTATTGTATATATCACACATAATACCAATCATCATAACATTGGGGAAAAACAAGAAAGTTTAAGCTTATATGCTCAGTAAGGCTAAAAAATGGGAATAATAAAACATAAAATGAGATTAAGGGTATGAGAACAAGGGAATAAGATTTGAAAACCATTCCCAACATATAAAATATCAAAATATTGAGTCATGGAATAAATTGTGGAAGTTAATAAGACATGAATCATAAGGAAATCAAAAAACACGATCCATTAGAGAATAAAATTGATATAAGACATATAATTGTGTAATACACATAATCATTGGAAATCATTTCCTTATAAGTCACCATTTATTGAAAAAACTATCACAGTGGAATTAGTTCACTTTAAAAACCATCAAAGTAGTCATGGTTCACTCCCAAAATTGTCATAGTGGAAAAATACCCTTACTGAATTGTGTTTACTCCCTATTCCACTCCATTTTATCTCATGTGATATCAATCTCTACCCAATGAATTAGAGAGAGATACAGGTATCACCTATATTTTGTTATAACATAACCACCATACTTATTTATGAATTAAAATCCTTCAATGGTTATAACATAACCACTTTCACATAATAAAAATCATACATATGTGTTCCATAAGATCATAAAATAGTCATAATATCAGAACCCATGAAAAAAATGTGTTTCATTAACATTTAATCATAACATAACTTGTATAAAATAAATAGATTTCATAATACTTTCACAATTTTATCAATGAATAACTCGTGGAAAAATATTTCAGATTTATAGTCATTTTATCACAGTATAAACCATGGAAAAGATATAGGTTTTTGTTAACATCTTTTAAATATAAATATAAACCATCTAGAGAAAAAATAAGAATGGTATCCTTGGATTATATCCATATTAAATAATATGTACCATAAAAGGATTTCATCATAGATGGAAAATTATTTTGAAAGATCACTTGGAACATTTATTTAGGAAAATAACTTTTCTTTGAAACTACGTTTATAAAACTAAAAATTCATAAAATATTTTAAAAATATGTTTCTTTTAAAATAACCTTTAAATTCTATAAATTAAGCATTACAAATCATTTTTAACATATCTTGGGTAATATCTACTTTCAGAAATAATAAAAACTTCTTAAAACAAAAACCATTTTAAATATATATTTTATTTAAACATAACCATAAATAATTATAAAATAATCTTATATGAAAAAATGGTTATGATTTTCAAAAATATTTTCATTCTATATACATTAAGAAAAATATTACTTTCAAATTTTGAAAAAAAAATCCAAAACAGAATTGTTTGGAAAATGACATGAAGATTAAATTTATTTATTTTAAAATTCAAGAATTGGTAAATTATTAAATAAATAATTTCAAGTGGAAATTTTTCTTTTCAAAGACATGGTTTTTGAAGAAAAAAGGGTTTTTTACTAAAGAGAGAAATATAGAATATTTTTATTAAAAGATTTTTTTTGAATTCTTGAGTGCATAAATAGTGAAAATTCTAAGGAAAAAATCTATTCTCATGACATAACCAGAGTATAATTAAATTCACGAGTTTATTGAGAGAGATAACAAAATATTTCATTGTTGTAAGAATAATCATAAAAAATCTTGATAAATGATGAAATTGTAACAAAAAACTCTTACCACTTTTGTAACATTGAATCATAATATCCATAAAATAAAAAAATAAACAAATATTAGAATATCATTAAAATAATAGAAATCATTATATAACATGTCTAAGGGGAAGTATATACACGTCATATAATAAGTTAGTTTCATAACATAACTTAGGTCCCCAAGAAGCCAATTTGATAGAGAGATCCCTTACCACTTTGGTACCTTTTGAAATGTAATCCAATTTAAATATAGACACAAAAATGGATTTCAAAATCCAAATAATATTATGTATATGAATTAAAAAACATATTCATGGTTTGTATATACACAACATAAAAGATACACATGGTTAATATGGCTTGTTTCTCATAAAAAATAAAAGTGTGACAGAAAGTCATTAACTTAAGTCTTGAATTCCTTCATAAGTATTATAACCTCCTATATAATAAATGTTATTATATTTTACATATATTAAAGAAACATAATTATAAATATCACAAAATATTCTATTTAGTTATGACCTTTTATTACTATTTTACCAATAATTCCTTTGTTAAAAAGATGTTTCTTTTAAAAACAATTTTTTTGTGTATGTTTTGATTTTTTATTTTGGGTCCTATTATTTTGATCATTATTGAATAATATAAATTATTTTAACCAAGATATAAATATAATATATATTCATTATATATTTGTTTATATTAACCCATAAAATTTAGAGATAGAAAATGAAATACACCTTTCATGGAGACAATATGTCATACGTACGCATGAACATTGTTTCCATTTTATTGATACATTAAATGAAAGATAGGTAAATAATATATCACCATTAAATAATAATTTTTATTTAATATATATATATATATATATATATAGTTTATTTGAACCTATCCCGATTACCTTCTATGTAAAGCATACATGGAGAATAAATTAATTTGCTTCACAAGGCGGTAGTCCGCTGTACACACGAGTGACATTATCATATTTCAAAAGAATGTAAAGTAAGGAGTTATATGTGATATAATAATTAAATATATATAAATATGTTACAAATATAATATATATTTATTTAATATATATTTAATACCATCCATGTAAAATGGTAATGAAAAACACATCACATCGGTTCGTGTGGTAGTAGCCCACATTACACATTCGCTGAATTACAAAGCTAAGAATGTAGATTTGGTATTATTATTAAAAAGGTATAATAATATCATAAATATCATAAATTTTTTTAATACATCATTATATTCAATTGTGAGAGGTGTTGATGGAAAATGAATAACATCAGTTCGCTAGGTGGTTGTTTGTTGTACATACGAACGATGATTTCGTATCCCATTTGATGAAAGAAGAGATGTATTTAAGCTATAAAATTAAAAAAACAACATATAAGTATATGTTATATACTGAGGAAATTATATAGACATGGTTTAATAATAATTTAACTATGTGGAGGAAGAAGTAATATAAAATTCTCGGTTAGAGACGTTACCTCTTCTTTGGAAAACTTTTTATAGTTTGCACCATAATGCTTCTTAGGTTGAATTTATGACCAAAATAAGGATTATAAGATTAGATGAGGTAAGTATTAAAGTGATTTGTTTAGTTATTGGTTTAATCAATGAGTTTTGTAAGTGTGAATAAGATTAGAGAGGGGGATTTCCTTCTATAAGTGAGGTGGGTGGCACAGTTTTAAATTTTATAAAGAAAAAGGTTTTCCCATATTTTTAACATACTATGATTCTTAAAAATTTGTAATTATATAAACTAGAATAAATAAGGTAGAAATATGTCCATGAAATGTGAGTTTTACAAGTTTCTAGTTCATTTTACCCCTTATACTTTCAGTTTAACTTCTGGTAAACCCATTTTCACCTTAATTTCAATAATAAATTTTTACTGCTTTTGCTATTCATTATGGTAAAAAATTTGGATTAAATTAAAATATAATATAAATTATTCTGATTAAAAATATTTTATCCATTTTTGAAAATTCCATTCACCTAATTGGAAAATTTTATTTTAAAATTAATCCCGAAGACGCCATGAAAAACCAGTTTTCCAAAGAGAAAATGTTCAAATGTTAAAAATGTTTATATATATAAATTCAATAAGAACTTTATTTCAAGTTCATAAATTGGATAAATTGAGATAAAATTGAACTAATTTTAATTTTAAAATTATATTAATTTTATTATGTTTTTATATGATATAAATAAATTTTAATTCCAAATAAAAACTAGTATTTTTCACAATTCATTAAAACATTTAACATTTCAAAAAATTCTCAAAAATTTACCATAAGATAATTTTTAGATGATTATGTTTGAAACTATTTTAAAATTTTCAAAATAATTTCCTAAATGCGAAAATCTTAATTCTAAAATAAGTGTCAAAAAAGGCATCAAGACTAGTTTTTAGAAAAATATTGTTTTAAACATACAATTAGATTTATTATCATCTGTATAGAAAACACATCTTATGAATGTTCACCATTTGATTGAATATAAAATATATAAATTTATTTAAAATAATTCACTAAAAGTGATTCTTTTATTTTTTTCAAGAAATTTTTGTGTGAATAAAAAAGGTTTTTTCAGAAAATCATTTCCTTTATTTTCAAATTGTTTTTATTTTAATTTATTTTTAATTTATAAAAAAAAAGTCGTTTTATTTATAATTGGAGAAAATTTATTTTCATAATTTAGTTAATAATATTAATACTCTCCATTCCAAGAAATTGGCAATAAATTTGATATTAAATAATAATATTTTTAAAGTATGTCACATTTCATTTAAACTCAGTGTTGCGTATAACACAAGGTAAACTCAATGTTTAATGTAATGAAAGTTAAAATCATGGTTTCATTTAAATATATCCAAAATAAGTGTTTCCTATATCAAAAAAATACAAAAAACGATTAAATATTTCTAAAAAACATTTTCAGAAAATTTTGAGGTGTTACATTCTACCCCCCTTAAATAAATTGTGTCCTCACAAGATGAACTTGTTCTCAGTAAACAAGGGTTTAAAATTTGGAAATAACATTGGGGGAAATCTACATCATAAAAAGGGTTAATTTAAATTCCTCTTGAAAAGAGATAAAGGGATGTGAAAAGGTCATTTGGAATAACACAAAATAGGTTTCCAAATAAGAGAACATAAATGGGAAGTGATGATTTGAACATAGAAGAAAAGTATACTGTACAAATTATGACAGAGAGTGAAAAATATCATTGAAGAAAAGAAAGTGAATGATCATGTAAAAATAAACAACCATGAAACCAAAAAACAAATAGGTGTGAAAAGGCCATTGATATCATCAGAAATTATGGTAATTAGATAATATTTTATTTCAAGATCCATTACCAAGAGTTTAATAATTTTCATGAGAGGTTATATGTACATGATATCAATCCATTTCATAATAAAAATATCATCCTATTGTTGTTCCAAGATCAATTTACATTGTATCTATTATGCCAATAAATGAAGATTAATTTGTTATGCCTAAAGCACTAACAACTTATAATACCCATAATAGAATGATAAGTCATTACCTCTATCAGTAGTTATCAAAAAGGATAGAACTGGTTATATAATATTCATAGATTTTCATATGGTGATTCTTATGTAAATATCTAAAACCTCATCTAGAGTTGAAATTAAAAAATATCATAAATTGTTAACCTTATGACCCTTCCAAAATAATATATTTGAAATTTTTAGATATAATGTTATTGAATTTATAAAATGAACTTCTCATTAATCCCCCAAACAATATGAAGTAACTCTTATGTAACATCCCCATGTAGGTTGCCACTATAATCGGTGCCCCGAGTTGGGTATCCACATGACCTCAGGTGCACATCCCCAATGAGGTCTATGAAGGGTCTCACACCTCAATATGATTCCAAAATTACTTTCCATATCCTAAGATATCAAAACATATCAAGTCATTTAATTAACAGAACTATATAAACTTATAAAACATCAAGACTCTGGGAAAAAACTTTAAGATCATATACCTCATGCTCGCTGATGGCCACTTGATTAAACATAACCTCTAATAGAGAAACAAACCTCCTTCGAATCCCTAAGCTAAAATCCACTAGAAAGGAAGGTTTTAGGTATTAAAAAGAAAATGATATATTTTACAATCCCTATAAAAAAACAGTGAAATTTGGATTGTTAGACTCACCCAGATCTTCAATTTTTACCCAAACATACTCCAAAGTGCCATGAATTTATAGAGATTCACCAACAAAGGAAGGGTGTTTTTAGGGTGTGTCACATAGACTAGAGGGGGTCGAATAGGAGAGAAATTTTGGGGATAATGAAAAAGGTTTGGTAGTGGAAAATGGTAAAAACCAACTTTTAATGAGGTGTATGGTTTTCAAAACCGTCCACCGACGGTACAGTTCCCCTTGTCAAAGAGGAAACTAAGCCAAACGTTTTTATTGGACACCCACATAGTTTGACAAACCGATTGGAGTCCGTGTGTTCACCACTTACCATGTGGAGTAGAAGACACATAGTTTCTTAGGCCACTCTTCATGGTTTTACCCAACCATGCATACCCTTATACAGGCCGCACGGTTATGGCTCATAGTTACAACTAACCATGTACCAAACATTATATCAGTATTCATTGTCTCCTTTTTCCATCCTTCTCAAGCCTTGATCCACTAGAACACCCCGTAGGCCTACTCTACTCCCCAAAATCATCCAATTTACCAGAAATAAATACTAGGACATACATTATCTAATGGTCAAGGACCCACTTCTTAAGTATCAGAAACCAAACATTTGAATACCTTCATCATGTATTCTCTTGAAACATGGTAATAATAACAATTACCATAATCCTTATAAAAAATATATATTCTTATTTATTACAAAAAATAAAACATAGTTTATTAAACATATTCCTTAAATCCAAAAACTTTATAAAATACATAGATGATAGAATAAACAACTTTTTCAACAAGTCATTGATCAATTCCAAGGTAATTGGTACTATTAAATTTAATTTATTCATATCAATCATATATTTATCCCAACATCATTATCTCAATATCAAGAATAAATTAACGGCTATCTTTCCCTTTATAATTTGTTTTCTAAGAATATCACCATGATAATAAATTGTATTTAGGTCATCAATACCATTCAACATATTCCTAAAAATACTTAATGAAAAACTTTTACTAAACAATCCTTAAATATTTCATAATTCTTGAATTCCAAAACATAGACAATTAAATGATTCCACTTCATTCATAAACAATTAACTAGGATTCCTTATAATAATCCTTAATTTCTATTTCCTAGAATAATAAATCTGAAGAATTTATTAACATTCATCAACCTTAATTTAATCACGCTTCTCATGCTTAACATAAAAAACTATTTGAATAACCCATAACATTCTTATTTTGTTTTTTATCTCTTCATCATCAGAAGTATAACCATTAATCGTACAACCATGCAGATTATATTAAAGATATTTTACCCTAGGACATATATTTTCATAGTATCCATAATTTACACATTTAAAAAATTCATCTATTGATAATAATTTAGCAAGACCTATATTATCATCCATTATGTTTACTAAATTTTTAATCTTTCCAAGGAAATTTATTATTCTATGAACTTTTTATTCACACAAAAATCATCTTCTCATTCCTTTGAGACATTCCATTGAGATCTTTGTTCCACATTATCAACATATAAGAAACTGGTTATTCTTTCCCCTATGGTCTCCAACACCTGAGATCTCAAAAAACTCTATAATTATATTATTTAGTGAGTATAAAAGTTGGTTCAAGTGTAAGTTGTTTATCGTATATCATGATAATAGATTATAAATAATAAAAATATATTTCTCTCCTGTCATCATCCCATTTGGTTTCTCATCGATACCTTATTTATCACATTCAACATCATCCCAGAATCTTCTAGTTCCTTCCATTGAATAAAACCAAAAATAATTGTGTGGGAAATGATAATCCAAATGAGGAACCAAACAATCAAGAAAAATCATTTATAGGATGTATAAATCATGAAAACATCTTTTCAATATATGAAAATTTTATCATAAACTATTTTATTATTCAAATATTTCATGATGGGTTTTCAAGAGTTTTTGAACTCAAAAAGAATATCTCCTTAGAGTGTCAAATTAGGTGTGTATCAAGGCTCGTTGTCATGCTCAAGTACTATCATGTTTTACTCAATTTACCATTTTTCTAGTTATTACCAATAGGTACATCTATGCCAGATCTACATCCACTTTTATTATTTAGAATTTGATGTTATTTATTATAAACCAGTTACTCGATCCTTTACCAAAATTCTAGGATATTTTACTATACATTGAATCATGCTAATACGTATCCATAGACATATTCCTAGAAATATCATTACAAATATCCCTAGGTATGTCACTATTATTTTCTAATACTAGTTTAAAAATGTCAACTTAACATTTCTTTTGATACCAACTGTAATGACCTAAACTTATCATATATAGATATTTCATATTTCAGATGAATAATAATTACATTACACAAACACATGCACGAGGATCATAAATCTATAGTGTTTTTGTAAACATGTAAATATAATTAAATGGTTTATGATATTTCTATATCATATCCCACTAAGTTCTATATAATTATCACCAATATTATACATATAACATGTAATACCTATCATCATAACCTGGGTAAAAGAAACAAAATAAAGGGTGAGTACAAATTCTTAATAAGGGAAACCAAGGGAAATACGTAAAAATAATATGAGAATAAGGGTATGATAATGTGAGAATAAAATATGAAAACCCTACCTTACATATCAATGATAAAAATATTGCATCATGGTATAAATATTGGTAGTTTGTGAAAGAAGAATCATAAGTAAATCAGAGAACATGCGCCCTTAGAACATAACATTGACACAAGACTTGGAATTTTCGAATACACATAATCATAGAAAAAATATTTTCTTATTAGTTAAGGCTCATTGAAAAAAGCTACTATAGTGGAATGGTTTCACTCCCCAAACCATCATAGTAGTCATGGTTAATTCCCAAATCTGTCATAATGGACAAATTCCTATACTGAACTTGGTTCACTCCCTATTCTAGACCTATTTTTTTCATGAGATATCAATATTTACCCACGGAATTATAATGAGATATTGGTCCCAACCAGCTTTATTTATAATGTAACCACCTTGATTGGATATAACTTAACCATTATCCTTGGTTATAACCTAATCATCAACACATAATGAAAATCATACATATGTGTTCCACAAGATCATAAACTATTCATTATATCCGAAATTATTGAAATAAGAGGGTTTCATACACATTTCATTATAACATAACCTAAAGAAAAGAAATAGGTTTCATAATCATTTCATCATTTCATCAAATCCCAACCCATAAAAAAATATGCAGATTTCATATGCATTTTTTCATAATTTAACCCATGGAAGAGAAATGGTTTTCAAGATCATATTTTAATCATAAAATAAACAATCTAGATAAAGAATAATATTGATATCCTTAGATCATATACCTTTAAAATCATAGGTAACATCAGATGATGGCATCTTAGATGGAAATTTATTTTGAAATATCCCTTGGAACATTTATTGGAGAAAATAATTTTTCTTTGAAAACAAAATTTTAATGATAAAAATCCATAAAATATTTTGTAAATAAGTTTATCTGAAAATAACCAATAAAACTTATACAGGAAGTTTTAAAATCATTGAAAAAATTGGTTGAGGAAAAAATCCTTCCCACATTGAAAACCCTTTTTAAAACATAAAATATCTTCAAAAAGCATTTTATTTTAAAAAAAATATTGAAAATAATTTAAGGAATATTCAATTAAAATAATTGTCATGATGGTGATAAATTCCATTCATTCAATACATGTTCAAAAAAATATTCAACTCACATTTTTAGTAAATCAAAAAAATAAATGATTGGAAAACAAAATGAAGATTATTTTCAAATATTTTCAAAAACAATAAAACATGGGAAATTTTTCATGAAATCATTTTAATAATTTTGAAAAACAAATTAAAATTATTTTAGAGAATATTTTTTTGAAGAAAAAGGGGTTTCAACTGATGAGATATACACAAAAATTTTTCCATAAAAAATTATTTTGAAATCTTGAGCACATAAAGAGAGGGAAATAAATGGAAAATACTAGTTTATGTTATTCCATATTTAGATGAATTTTATTATATTTTGGGTGTGTTGTGTTAATTAATTGGAATTGTTAAGAATAAGGATGTTTACTGAAAAATGCTAGAGGACCAATTCACATCATGTAAATTTTATATGATGGAAATTTTTGGGGAATGATTCATGAATATTATATACAGGGTGAAAAACCTTCATATTATGAAATATATTCATGTCATATAATATAAGAATTTCATGTAATTAGTATTTCTGGAAAATAAAAATTCAGGTGATGTATAATTTAACGTAAGTGGCCTCGTGATAAATTCATGATGTGAATGTGGTTTACACATCCTCTAAATCTCATGCCTAATGATTTTAGATATGGAAAGCATGTTTTTCATTCTAAAAAATGATTTTATTCTCCATATCGTCTCCTAGGGTTTCCATAGGTGATATTTTATTATTGCAACATGGAAATGTTATCTTTCCTTTATACTATGTCATGTGTTATGATCATGTTATGGTTCTTGGGAATTATTTATGTATATGGGTGGTTCCTTGATAAACCAAGGGCGGGTGAGCCCGAGATAGATCTCCAATGCATTGGGTAATGTGACGGAGGTGAACATGAATGTTTCTCCTAAGAGATTTAGGGAATATACTATGATGGGTATTCCAAAGTAACTCCCTATGTAGCTGTGATAGCTACAATGTAAGTATGGTATGGATGCCGCAAGTTACCTTTATGATTTATTATTTCTATGTGTCTTTCATAAATATTATGATTTTGTGAGGTAAGTTAAAGAGTTCATGTTTTGTATGAATTTATGAACAAATGTTTTCATTCACTATTTTATAACCCTTACTGAGCCTTTTATTCTCATCCCAAGTTTTGAAATGTTTTTCACAGGACTTAAAGAGGAATAGGTTCAAGGATGTTATCAAGGAAAATCCATGATCTCTTTGACATGGAAATAGACATGACTTTTTTTAAGAGTTTTGATTTTATGAAAAAAATGGATTCAGGGTAGAAGTGCCTACTTTTTAATATTTTGAGATGTAATAGTTATGTCCTAATTTCCCTAAAACTTTATACCTAAAAAGATCCTCAAAGTGAATTATTCATTTAATTCAATATTATGTAATGTTTAAGGCCGGGTACTTATATTTGGTGTTCTTTAGGTAAAATCATTTGCTAATTTCCTATAAGGTCTTTTGCAATTATTTCGATCCTTTGGTGACTTGGATATGTTGCCTAAGGCCATTAGCACATCTCCTCCTATCAAGCTAATGAGGAGGGATGGGGTGTTACAAAACATGTATTATCATGACATAAGTAGAGGATAATAAAATTTACGAGTTTTTTTAGATATATATTATAATATTTCATCATTGAAATCATAATAATAAAAACAAATGAAAAACAATGTTATTGTGACATAAAATCTTACCACTTTGGAAAATTTGAATAATAATCTCCATGGAAGAGTAAAATAATGAAACATATAATATCTTGAAAATAAAAATATTCATTATGGAACATTTCAAAGGGTAAATATATACCTCCCATAGAATAATATAGGTGCATAACAGAACTTAGGTCCCTAAGAAGGTAATTTGAGACAATAATCCCTTACCGTTTTGGTAACTTTTAAACCATAACCCCAATAAAATAGAGATAATTAAAAGGATATGTAAAAACAATAATTTTAAGGATAATAATCATAAAATATATTCATGGGAAGTATATACATCACATAAAAGAAACATGTGGAGAATATGGATTGTGTCTCATAGAAAATAAATGTGAGATGGAAATCATTTACCTTAAGTCTCAAATTCCTTTGTAAAAATTTATACCTCAAATATAGTAAATATATGTTTATTATAATTAAATTAGAAAAAGGTAATATGTATCATACCATATATTATTTACTTATGAAATTTATTACACTTTTATCATCAATTCCTTGTTAAAATCACACTTTGGGTAATAGTTGCTTTGTTTTTGGTGTATGTCTTGATTTTTTATTTTTGGTCCTCTTACATTGATCATGGTTCAATAATTTAAATAATTTTAATAGTGATATAAATATAATATATATTAAGTATATATTTATTTAGAGTAATAAAGAAAATATTTGATATATAATACACCATCCATAGAGACAATAAGCTATACGTACACATGAACATTGTTTCCATTTTATTAGAAGATTTATAGAAAGAAAGGTAAATAATATATTACCATTAAAGAGTAATTTTTATTTCACAAAAAAACACACGAAGATATATATATATATATAATTCACATGCTTTTATTGAAATATATTCTTATTAACTTACATGTAATGTGTATGTAAAGAACGAATCACATTGCTTCGTGCGAAGCAGTCCGCTGTACACACTTGTAGAATTATCATATTTATAAGGAAGGAAAAGTAAATAGGTATTTATGATTGCATAATTAAATAATTACAAAGCTATTACCAATATAAAATTTATTTATTTTATTTATCCAGATTACCATCCATGTAAAATAAAAATGAAAACACATCACATCGTTTCATAAGGTGGTAGTCCACCGTACACATGAATGATGTTATTACTTTACAATGGGTTTGGAGGTAAGAAGGAATATGTGGTATCATAATTAAATTATTATAATAATATCATAAAAATTATATAAATTCATTAAATTCATTATTATATCTATGTAAGAGAGGAGGTTATGGAAAACAAACAACCGTGGTTCGTGAGGCGGTAGTTTGTCGTACGCACGAATGATGATTTCATATCCCATTTGATGGTAGGGTTAATGGATTTAACAAATTAAATTAACATAAAAACATACCAATATATGATAGATACATAGTTTTTATATCATAATTGTTTAATAATAATTTAACGTGGCGGAGGAATAAATAAAATAAAACACTCAGTTAGGGACGTTAAATCTTCTTCAAACAACTAGTTTTGGTTTATAAAAAAGGATTATTAGGTTGGTAATTTGATCAAAAAAGTATTATATTGTAAAGAACCAGAAATTACATGTCATTTTTTAATTATATAGTAATTTCATAAGTCCGTGAAAATTGACGGAACGTGACTCCGATGCCCGGTGTTCCCAGAATGAATCTATGAACTTTTTTTCGGGTACGCTCAGTAAACGTGCGAGCAGATTTTTGTAACTTTTACTGTAGTACTTGGAATTGAAATCTAAGGGCACCATTGAACTCATAGTGCCAGTATTCTTTTAAGGATACTTTCACCTCATCTACAGTGGGTCAGGAGTGAAAGTTAGTTTTTGGGTTTTTTGTGAAAAAATAAAATAAAATAAAATTTTTTATCATTATTATTTTTGAAAACCCTCAACATGGGATATAGTGGTGTGTAAAAATCGAGCCTAAACCCCCCAATTTGAATTCCTAAAGGTGGGGACCACCCAAACCCTCATAATGAAAGCAACACTTAAAATCCCTCAGTAATGTGGACAAGTCTCTTAAATTTCCACTACATTAATTAAGCCACACCCATTAATTATTTATGCCAATTAAATGTGCGAACAAATTAAATTGGTAAACTGAATTTAATTGCTATTGGCTCCTCAATTTTTTTGATTCGTAGAAATATTTGGACAAAGGGAAGACATTAGAGGAACTCGACTCCAACGAAGAACACACCCTCTCCAACAAAGAACGAGGACGGCGCTTGAGCCCGGATCGGAGGCATCTTGCGGAAGCGACGAACGCCGACACCACCATCCCCAACGACTTCATCTCCTTCCTTGTGAACTCCTCCATTGAACGACAAGGTAGGGTCTAGTGTTTTTTATTTTTCCCATTTCCTGTTCTTGAAGACTCTTCGTAATTAAAGAAGGAATCATAGGTGCGCGCTACTGCTCTAATGCAGAGATTGAGAGCTAAATGAACATGGTCCAACCTCTATGAAAGCTCTTATGATTATTTGTTGCCTTCTTTGTGATGAAGGCGAGGGTGTGACCACACTACCTGATGGAAGAGAACCGTGTCTTGTGCCACAATGGTGAATTAAAGATGGCATGCCGAGCCGGCCGCTGGCAAATACGCGGTGCGTGACCGCACTGTGCTGAGAGGACAACTGGCCCTCAGGCCCACCGCGGTGGACCTCCCCACCATGGCGCCCCGCCCCACCATCCCGCGAAGCCCCACCATAGTGTGGCTCCCCCGTCGCCCCGCTACTTTCCCCCCGCCCCGCGGCCCCCCGCCGCACCGCGGCGCCCTGCCACATCGCAACCACCCCGCACCATAGGCCACCAAGCTAGGCTACTAGGCCGGGCCTCCTAGTGCGTGTTGGACTGCCTAGCACGGGCCAGGTCAGACCGGGTTAGTCAGACAGGGTCGGACCGGACCCAGACCAATTTCGACCCTATACACTATTTTGGCCATAACTTTGGCACCGGGCGTCCGTTTGAGGAACTGTCTACTGTGCCAAAAACCTTGGAGCAAGACCTTCCTTTTGGAATAAATCACTTGGTATGTTGATAAAGTTAGTGTATGGTTGGGTTGGATCGAGCACAAATCCAACCAGGCCCTCAGGACTAAAAGGATAATAACATTCAAACTGAGCATCCATTTGACACACCATCTATTGTGTTGAGACCCCTTGGACATAGTGGTTATTTGGTATACTTACTAGAAAAGCTTAGTCAGAGACAATGCCTTTGACCATTTATTAAAATAATGAAAAAGTACAGAAGGCGAGCATAACAAACAATAGCATGCAATTACATGTTTGAAACCATACCCACCACCATATCCGTCACCATCTCCATGATCAAACGCCTCATCTGCGATAGCCGATTCCCATTCTGAACTTTCATAATACTTTAGGAACTTCGCATACTTTCTTATGCGATTTAATTTTTCCAAATACACAAACTCCTCAGAATAATTCGTCCCTTTACTTTTACTAATAGAGGATCTTGTAGACATCAGATTTGGAATATAAGAATAATCCTTCCATTGCCTTCTTCTTGGTGGGGCGGACAAAACACCCTCATTCTATGATACAAACTTCTTTCCATACTACACAAAATCACTAAAAGAAGCTTTAACTCGACCATCATTCTCCTTTTAAATGTCAGATATGTCCCCACAATTATCAGGGACAACCACATTCTGATAGCCACCATTCCCGCACTGCTCCTGACCAACATGGCTGTTAATGTCAATCATTGCTAAACACTATGGCTGAACCACATGCTCATGATCTTCAATCACTCCATTATACAAAAAACCTTCTCCAAAATCAAAATCTTGCGGATGCAACCCAACCGACAACTTACCTCCTTCAATCCTTAGAGAAACCTCTCCGAAGATTCCCCCATGATCCAATCCTTATCGCAAGTATTGCTGCCATTCTGAACACACAACACATACAGACCCATCACCCCACTGTCTTGCACATCAGGTGTGATATTCATCTAGCCAGTAGACAAATCAGGAGCAATATGGAGTATTTACTAGTTTCTTGAATAGAAGAACCTCCCGAAGACAAGCATGCTTAGTGCGGGAACCCTTTAGTTGGATGTGACGATGTACTAGGATCCTGTGTTGGTATGATGATGTACTGATGATATAATAGGATATTTTGTGGGTATAAAGACATAAATATTATGTACTAGGATCCTATGTGGGTCTGACGACGTACTGATGATGTACTAGGATCCAGTGTGGGTCTTCCGACGTACTGAAAATGTACTAGGATCCCGTGTGGGTCTGACGAGGTACTGATGATGTACTAGGATCTTGTGTGGGTATGAAGACGTACTAAATATGTACTAGGATACTGTGTGGGTCTAACGATGTATTGTCAATGTACAAGGATCCTGTGTGGCTATAACGACGTACTGACGATGTACTAGGATCCTGTGTGGGTGTGACAACGTACTGACGATGTACTAGGATCCTATGTGGGTCTGATGATATACTAATGATGTAATAGGATCCTGTGTGGGTCTGACTATGTACTGACAATGTACTATGATCATGTGTGTGTCTGACGATGTATTAGATCCTGTGTGGGTCTAACAATGTACTAGGATCTTGTGTGGGTCTGACGATGTACTAGGATCCTATGTGGGTCTAAAATGTACTAGGATCCTCTATGGATCTGATGATGTACTAAGAGGTTGTTTGGGTCTGACTATGTACTACCATCCTCTTTGGGTCTGATGATAATATAGGATCCTTTGTGGGTCTGCCTTTTAATAGAGTAATATGATTTAGTAGATACATCTAATCATCCCAACTATCTTACGTAAGTTATACCTACTATGAGCTGAGTGCGTACCTGTGTGGTACTTTCCTTCATGGTAATACCATGGTGGTATTCCTCTGTGTGGTGTACCTATGTGGTATATACCTTTTTGGTATTCCTTCCTTTGTGGAACAGTTGAGCTTTGGGATTTTGAGTTGGACCATGTGTTTCTTCATGACTGAGATGAGTATACTTGATAACTTATCTGTATGGGCATATACCTAAGTAGGGTGGTCAGTTGATTTCATGCTTTTTGGTTTATCCTTTTTGGATTTTCTTAGACCTTGAGGGTATTAGGGTCCCTAATGAGTATCGTTATACTCACCCCAACACGGGCTATGCCCGCACTCTGTTGTGTTTGGTGCAGACGATGGACAACGCTAATTGATGATGAGGGTACCAGGACTGGAGTTAGCTCGGAGGTGGAACTATACGAGGCATACCGTAGAGAAGACCATTTGAGAGCTGTACCTACCCTTCAAGTAGGATCCTTGGCGAGTGTTCACAGGAGATGTTCTATTTTACTTGTACCAT
Organism: Viscum album; assembly: GCA_963277665.1. Lineage (NCBI taxonomy): Eukaryota > Viridiplantae > Streptophyta > Magnoliopsida > Santalales > Viscaceae > Viscum > Viscum album. The sequence goes on along the minus strand of OY728146.1, from coordinate 733,174,586 downwards.
TCAATTTTCTTGTACTTTCCAGTTGGGCTTGTATTCAGACCCTTTTTTTCTTACTGTACTAATAGTTTTACTATACAGTTTACTTGTGTTTGTATCATTCGGTGTGTTTGGTTGTGTTTGTTTACAGTATATAAACATAATTCCTTCCTGGTTTTATGGAATATACCATTTGGTGCTAGTCCCCAGCCCCTAGAACATGGAAGCCGGTCTTAGGGTAGTCATGACATGGGCCCTGGGGGGTGGGTTGAGACAAATTGGTATCAAAGGAGTCGATTATACAATAGATCATTGGACTCTAATCTTTTTAACGGCAATAATGTTAAGTGTAGTGAGTGTGGTTATCAGTTTAGGGAATCCAGTGTTGGTGCGGCAGCCAACATATCCATACACTAGGACCCCAACTTCTGATTTCCAACACAGACCTCGAAAACACTGATTTCATGTGTCTTTTTAAAAGTTTACTTTTTTGATATCTTTAATTTAGCTCACCAGGTATAACTTATTAACCATGGCACACATTTTTCTTATCAAGATGCCTCCACACAGACAGCCAGCTAGGGTTCCAGGTATAGTATGCCCTGATAGACCACCGAGCGACGAGGCCTCGGTGTTGGTCCCTCTTCTAGTAGAGGCACCAGTGGTACCATTACCTGTTGGGCCACCAATGCCACTAGTCCCAGTAGTAGAGGGTGAACACCACTTGAGTGTGTTGCATGAGTTCCAGATCCAGAGTCCACCCAGGTTCAGGGGAGAGACAGACCCACAGGCACCTGAGGATTGGCTGGAGGCTGTAGGGAGAGTCTTCCGACTGGTAGAGACACGAGCTGATCTCATGGTGATCCTTACTGCCAGTCTTCTACAGGAACCAAAAAGAAGATGGTTGAGCTTGATGATCCAGGTTCACGATGAGGTGATGCTTCTCTGGGAAGACTTTGAGAGCCTCTTTCGGGTAGAGTTTATACCAGAAACTCTTCGCGCAGTGCGCATAGAAGAGCTACTTCATCTGCAGCAGGGAAGCATGACTGTGGATCAGTACTCAGAAAGGTTCACCAACCTCTCATTCTACTCCACTGATATGGTGTGAGACCCATTATTCAGCCCCATACCTTTAAGTTGGGACTCAGGCGGGAGATTAGGGCTTCAATGATTTCTCTTAGCATTCCAATGCAGGTGGGGGTGTTAGAGCGAGCCCTATTAGGGGAGAGTTTTCTTACTGAGCTATCACCAGCAGCGAGACCCATCAGCGGAAATCACGTAGCAGAGTCCTCTGTAGCTAGAAGAAGAAAAATTTCACATAGGTCTAAGAGGACCAGACCTACAGGTGGATGACCGCATGACTCAAGATTGGGTGTCCGAGGTACCAGAGATAGAACTAGTCATGTGAGGGGCAGACAATGTTTCACATGCAGCAAGTAGGGTCACATGGCTTGTGACTATCTGACCCATTGTACGGATGATCATCAGATCATCAAGGGACTACCAAGGTAGAGATAGAGATTCGACTAAGGAGGTACGCAAAGAGCAGGCGGATGTGGAAGAGGATCTAGCTGTGCAGCTGGTGGTGGGCGATGATTCGAGATGTTACTGCCACCACCACCAGGTTGTCTACTCCGACCACAGGGAGATGGAGGACAAGGGTGAGCTCAGCTCCAGGCAGCTAAGGCCAACGATCATGACACTCCAAAGATGATACGAGGTATGATCTGTGTCTACTCCACCATAGTTGTAGTACTTATAAAAACAAGTTCCAATCATTCATTAGTTTCCACTGCCCTTATTCGGAGCTTGAAAATTCCAACAGAGCCGTTGGATCGATCCTTACGGATATTGACTCTTACGGGAGAGGATTCAACAATTATGCACTTGTTCCGGTAGTGTGAGATTACTCTAAGAGGCAAGAGCTTCAGTTGGGATCTCTTAGTAGTGGCATCCATGCCTTATGCTGTCATATTGGGAATGGATAGGTCTTCTAAAATCCATGATTAGATTGACTATATTAGTTACAAAGTGCGGTGTGTCCACATGGATGAGACTGGGTTTACCTTCACTAGAGAGAAGGGAGATTTTATAGCACATGAAAGACTTTCCCGAATGAGAGTGCAGCAGATCACACATTAGCTGTCTAGCCTTAACCTCAGATTGATTCATGTGAAGTGTCTGAGCTATCCTAGAGTGATGGATCTGTACACGGATGTCTTCTCTGATGACGTTCTGGGTCTACCTCCTCACAGAGAGGTGGACTTTTACATTGAATTTTACCCTAAAATGGCATCGATACCTACCCTAGTGTATCGGTTGGCTCCCACGGAGCTTCATGAGCTTCGAGTACTCCTGCAAGGCTTACAAGGGAAAGGGTTCATTCAGCCCAATGTTTCTCCTTTGGCAGCCCCAATTTTTTTCTCCAAGAAGTCGGATGGGAGATTGAGACTTTGTGTTGACTATCAGTGCCTAAACCAGGTGACCATGAAGAATAAGTACCCACTCCTGAGGATTTATGACCTCTTGGATCAGCTGAAGGGATCACAATGGTTCTTGAAGATAGACCTCAGATCAATCTATCACTAGCTCAGGGTGCGAGACGAGGATGTGCAGAAGATGGATTTCAGATGTTGGAATGACCATTATGAGTTCTTGGTTATGCCATTCGGCATGAAAAATTCCCCAACAGTGTTCATGGGAATCATTAATAGGATCTTTTGGCCATACCTTGATCGCTTTGTAGTAGTCTTCATCGATGACATTCTGATCTACTCGACTACTGAGAAGGAGCATGCTTATCATTTGCAGATAGTTCTGGACACACTCCAGGAGCACCAGCTTTATGGTAAGCTCTCGATGTTCCAGTTCTAGATCCAAGAGGTTGAATTTCTGGGACATTTCATCTCGAAGGATGGAGTTGTGGTGGATCCAGTGATGATTGATGCGATACATCTTTTGCAGCCACCCAAGAGTGTGACAGAGGTACAAAGTTTCTTGGGTTTCGCTGGATACTACTGGAGGTTTGTTCCATATTCCTCTAGAGTTTAAGTACCCTTATCAGTGCTAAAAAGGAAGGGAAACCCTTCGTGTGGTCAGAGAGATGCCATCAGAGTTTTCAAGAGGCCAGGCAGAGGCTGACTAGTATCCCCATCTCAAGGATTCTAGATGAGGGTAGTCGGTACGTAGTTTACTACGATGCATCAGGGACTAGACTCGGATGCGTCATGATTTAGGAGAGAGCAGTGATAATTTATTGTTCTTGAAAGATAAGAAAACACGAGAAGAACTACTCTACGCATGACCTTGATTTAGTAGTAGTGGTCTTCTCTTTGAAGATGTGGCGACATTACTTGATGGGAGAACGTTTTACAATCTACTCGGATCACAAGAGTATCAGGTATATCTTCTCACATAAGGACCTTATCCTAAGACAAATACATTGGCTCGAGTTCCTCCAAGACTATGAATTTGAGAGAGTCCATACTTTTGGGAAGGGGAACGTTATAGAAGATGCACTCAACATGAGATTTGGTATACAACTTCTAGGTGAGGCGACGAAGCTGCTAGCAGATTTGTAGATATCCTTTGTGGATCGAGATGGAGCTTTTTTTATTCAGTCTCTTACAGTCACTCCCCCACTTCTTCAGCTAGTCAGGGATGCATAGCATAAGGATATAGACTGTGAGTCTTGACGTTCCCAGATATCCACAGGATATGCACCTTATGGATTTTCTGAAGGTGGGGAGCACATCATCTTTTATAGAGGATGTACCATGGTACTAGTGTCGCTTCGAGAGGAAGTGTTGAGGGAGTTCCACAGATCCCCACTTGTGGTATATCCAGGAGTGGCAAAGATGTACTAGGATCTCCGACGATAGCACTAGTTTCCTGGAATGACGAAAAAAGTAGCAGAGTTTGTCTCTCAGTGCCTCACTTGTCAGCAAGTGAAGGCAGAGCATCAGGTGCAAACAGGATTAGTTCAGCCTTTAAAGGTTCCATAGTGGAAGTGGGTTGGATATTCATGGGATTTCAGATAAGAATTCCATGTACATCCAGAGGTCATGACTCTATCTGGGTGATCGTTGACCGAATCACCTTGTCGGCCCACTTCCTAACGATCAGAGAGCATGGTTCAGTAGAGAGCTTAGGACACCTCTATGTGCAAGATATTTTATAGCTACATGGAATAACCTAGGCGATTGTCTAAGATTTTGAGACACGTTTTACTTCCCTCATATGGAAGGGGTTGCAGGAGGCTTTCGATACACAGATTCATTTGAGAACCGCCTTCCATCCTATGATGGATGGACAGACTGAGCGGACCATTCAGACCCTTGAGAACAAGCTGCGTGCTTTCGTCATCGACTTCAGTCATAGTTGGGAGGATCACTTGCCTTCTGTGGAGTTTTCAAACAACAATAACTATCACTACACCATTGGGATGGAACCCTTTGTATGAGCGATCTTACAGATCAACTTTGTGCTGGACAGACCCAGGGGAGTTAGCACTCATGGGACCAGAGATGGTATGAGCTACCATAGAGAAGGTGCAGATCATCTAGGAGAAGATGAAGATTGTATAGAGAAGGCATAAGTCTTATTCCGATAGAAGACATAGATCTTTGGAGTTCAAGGATAGATACCACGTCTTTCTATGGGTTTTACCATTAGGATGTTTACAAAGATATGGTCGGGGCGACATTTAATCTCTGAGGTTCATTTGACCCTTCCAGGACCTCAGCAAAGTTGGCGAGGTTGCTCACCTCCTAGTTCATCCACCTCAGTTGCACCTGGTGAATGACGTCTTCCATGTATCCTAGAAGAGGAGATATGTTCATGAACCTTCTCACATCATCGACTACGACCAGATGGACATTAATGATGGGGAGACGTTTATGGAGGTTCCAGTAGAGATTGAGGATTGGCAGAAGCGGGTCCTTCGTGGGCGGTCGATACATCGGGTGTGCATTTTCTGGCCGCACGGGAACCTCCAAGAGAGAACATGGGGGCAAGAGGCTCAAATTAATGCTCAGTTCCCCACTTGTTTTCCTAGTTTTGTGATGTGGCTTTCAGGGACGCAAATCCATGAGGTGGGGAGAATTTAAAGACCCAGAAATTCCATGTAATTTTTTTTATTTTTATAGGAAATTCATGAGTCCACAAAAATTGACGACGTGTGATTCTGAGGCTTGATGAGTCCAGAATGAATTTATGAACTTTTTTTCGGGTATATTCAGCAAACGTGTGAGTGGGTTTTGGTAAATTTTAAACTGGTGCTCGAAATTGAAATATGAGGGCACTGTTGAACCCGTAGTGCCAATATTTGCTTAAGGAGACCTTCACCTCATCAATAGTGGGTTGAGGGTGAGTGTTAGTTTTTGTGTTTTTCATGAAAGAATAAAATATAATAATTTTTTTTTAAAATTTTTATTTTTGAAACACCTCAACATGGGTTATGAGGGTGGGGACCACCCGAGCCTAAACCCCCCAATTTGAATTCTTAAAGGTGGGGACCACCCGAACCCTCATAATGGGATAAACCCTTAAACTCCCTCTTTAATGTGGATAAGTCTCTTAAACTTTCTCCACATTAATTGTACCACACCCTTTAATCAGTTATGCCAATTAAAAGTGCCAAAAAATTAAATTGGTAAACTTAATTTAATTGGTATCATCTCCTCACTTGTTTTTGGTTGAGAGAAATCATTGGCGATAGGGAAGACATTGGAGGAACTCATCTCCAACGAAGAATGAACCATATCCAATGAATAACGAGGATGAATCTTGATCTCGGATCAGAGGCATATTGTGAAAGTGATGAATGCCGATGCCACCATCCCTAATGACTTTGTCTCCTTCCTCGCGACCTCCTCCAACAAACGTGAAGGTAGGGTTTGTTGTTTTTGATTTGTACCCTTTCCCATTCTTGATGACTCTTCATAATTCAAGAAGGAGTCATAGCCGCTTGCTACCGCTCTAACACGGAGAGTGCGGGCTAAATGAACCTGGCCCGACCTCTCTGCAATTCTTTTTGATTATTTGTTGTGTTCTTCATGACGAAGGCGATGACGCGACCGCACTGCCTGACAAAAGAGAATAATGGCATGTGCCGTAGTGGCGAGGGAAAGATGGCCGGATGAGCCGGCCGTTGGCAAAGGCCCGGTGTGCAACCGCGCTACGTGGAGAGGATGGCTTGCCCTTCGGCATGCCGTGGCGGACCACCCCACCGTGGCGCCCCCCTCTGTAACGCCCCGACCCTAGTTACCTAGATTCGGTGCATTATTACATAACAATGGCATGATTACAAGAAAGATCAAATCTTGAAAGACCGATTAGTTTAGTAGCCTTGGAAATAGTAGGTATATTCCTAAAGTTTTACATTACATCATAAAAATTAAAACTACAACAATATAGTCTCCATAGTCCACACTCTTATCCCCTCATACTATCCCTACAGGTCATTCATAAATTACTTCTTCACATCCTAGGAAAAATAAAACATAGAAAAGGGGTGAGCTCAAATGCCCAGTAAGGATAACAATATAGCAGAAAATTTCATAAATAAGAATAAACATTAAAGGCAATGTATAACTAAAACAAAAGACTTTTAAACTTGAACTTCAACATAGTATGGAAAAAATAAAATGAAATAATACCATTTAATTATTCACATGGATATTCTACTAATCGAATAATCACATGCAATATCAATAACCACTTTTATAATGATGGAATGCATAATGCCAGACTATCATAACCACATAGCCAAGGCCTCATGACAAGACTAGAAATAAGATTTTTCCAAGGACTTGTTCCAAGACACTAGTTTGTCTCATGAGACCTACCGATGCATCGAGGAGCTATAGAGGGCTCCACCCATCACATATTAAGTCCAATGCATTCCCATATGAAATGATTTAAACATTACATAAACATTCGTATTAAAACAAGCATATGAAATGTAAATAATTCATCCATAAACCATGAATGGTATAGAAATAACACATCCGCAGTCAAACATATCACAAAACCTTCAATACAATATATAAGTTTTGTATCATAATAAATCAACTTAAAATAAGCGTAAAATCCATCAAAGGAGGTTTACATAGATGAAATAAAAACTTTTTTTAGAGAAATATCGATTTCTATTTTGAAATCATTTAAGAGTCATATATTTATAAAATAAAATATTTTCTTTTAAAATATTCTTATAAGCTTGTAAGGGAAGCTTCGAAGATTTTATAATGGTGGAAAATAGCCGCACCCACCGTATAAGTTAAAAAAACATTCTAACCTTAATTCTGTCGAAAGGTTAAAAAGGACGTTGTTTGAAAAAAGATGGAAATATTCCTTTATAAACCACTTATCAAATTCAAAAAGGGTATAAATGAATTTATACCATAGTCTTTAAAATAGTAATAATGATATGAAATACATTTTTAAGAAACATAGATGTGGATGATAAAGAGGTCCCAGTAGATAATCACGTATAAACAACCTCGGATAATGAAGAGATTGTGAAATAAACCCTTACCCTGTACTTTTCCTTGGTTGGGTTGGTTAACCTCATCTATAATGGTGAAATAATTTTTATTAAATTATAAAAGAATCATTTATATTAATATGATATCATATATGATCTTTTAACATTACATTGTTAATAATATTTTAGAATTATCGTTTTTTCGGGTGTTAACTTAGTAGTTTTCTTTTATATGTTTTGTTAAGTAAGACATGTTTGTCATGGGTAGGTTGTATCTTATTCATATCCAGAATGATATCAAGTCCTTAGATACTATTATTAATCAGTAAATGAGAATTATACTTTAATGGATATGATGGAGAATGAATCTCATCGCGTTCGTGGAGACGGTAGTCCGTACGTACGCACGAGCGACAATATCATTCTTTTGATATTAAAATAATATATAATTGGATGGTATATGATATGTACAGAATCATTATCACGTTATATTTATTATTTACATGAATTACACATCATTATTATACCCATCCAAATAATAATTTATTGAATAAGAATTACACCATGACATGGAGACGGTAAGCCATACGTACGCACGTATGGTGACATGTTATTCAAAGGATGGATAGAATACTGAATATGGTTGTACCATATTTATAATAACATCATAGTATATATAAGATACTGGATTTATTATTTTATAATGGTAATAACAAAGAAATAATAAGTGGAAGTGGAAAGGAACATGAAAAAGGGTGGTGAAATGATTAACTTATCTTCGGGTTCTTCCTTTTGATTTGATCAAAAGGGCTCATTAGGTTTGCTTTTTGACTAAAGGAAGGACTCTAGGATGAATTGAGGGAAGTTGAGAGAGTATTTGGGCAGAGTTTGTCCGAGCCAAATGCTTTGAAGGTGTGAATTAATGAGAAGGGGGAGTGCCCTTTTATAAGAGGGGTGAGGGGAACCTTTGGAAAAGCTAGAAATATTATTTTATAATATATTAATTTTCGGTTTATAATGGCTCTAAAGTTAATTATTAAAAGGTTAAGGTGGGGATGGGTCGAAAACCACTCAACCATTATAATTTTGACAGGTTTGGGTCATTATATTAACCTTATCCTTTAGTTTTAACTCTTAGATAATTAGTTTGACACTTACCATGTCACTTTGTATTTTTATATTATATAGCTAAACAACATACTATATACCTCAAAGATACCCCCAAGTTGTCCATTACTGATACACCTATCATGATATAAGTCTCTTGGCTGAACCTTAGATTTTTAGGAATTGAATATCAATTAATAATATAATATTTTTTCAAAAAACTCTTTTATGTCAATTTTGACACTATTTGGAAAATTGATTTTTGTGAAAATCATAAAAGAATGATTACTTCAAAAAAAATTAATTAAATCAATCCTAACATGTCATATTAACCTATAAAATTAGTGTAACTCATTAAAACTCTCAAATTATATTTATTTGGGTTTTTATAATATCAATTATTTAACTTTTTCACTATTATGGTAATTACTGCATCATCATTGGGTCATCAATAAATTAAATTATTTAATGTCTAAAAATTATAAATAAAATACCATTACGTAGGAAATATTTTTATATTTCTAATGAGTATTTACAATCGAATTTATCGTATGTTTAACCCTATATTAAAAATGATTTAGTAAATAAACATTGATTTTAACTCTTTTAACTCTTATTTGAATTAAATAATAATATAAGTCCTAATCTAATCCAAGTGGACCTAAATGATAATTTTTTATTAATAAGGTTGTTTTTGGTCGAATTAATCTTAACCAATAGAATTAGGATATGTGTTAGGGTAATATTGATATCATTTTTACCATTAATTACCCTATTTACTTTTAACCGTGGTAAATAAAAGTAAAAAGTTACTATTCACCAAAAATTATTTTAATCTCAATGAACCACATTTTAGTCCTTGATATTAACCGTGTCTTTCAGAGTTTCAAAATTCCCCTCACAAAAGTGGTAAAATTATATTTTATGAAAAATTCAGTTTTTTAACTACCACTTAGTGCTTTCACTATTCATAAAAAAATGAAGTTGTTCAGAAAAATACCAAAAATTTACCATAGTCTAATTTTGATATTCTGAATCCAAAAATGAAGTCCATTTTGAAAAATAAAATTTATAAATTTCAAAAAGTGGGTATTACTATTCATAATGGCTAGTTTGATTGGTTGTGGTGTGTTAGAACTCGATGTTGCGTACAACACAAACTATTTCATTATTCAAAAAGAAGCATACCGTAGAAGCTTGGGGTGTTACATTCTCCCCTCCTTCAAATAATTTCGTCCTGGAAATTTCTAGAATACTACCGTATGAAAAGACTTGGGTGGTTCTTCATCATAAGTTCATCGGGTTCCCACATTGCCTCTTTCATCTTATGGTTTCTCAACATGACTTTTACCAAACGAGTCGTCCAGTTTCTCAATAATTGTTCTCTCGTATCAAGAATCTTGACGGGCTCTTCGCAATAAGACAGATCGGGTTCCAGTTCTAATTCCTCATAGGTGAGTACATGCATTGGGTTAGGCATGTATTTCCTCAACAGAGATACATGGAACACATCGTGAACTTTGGAGAGACTTGGCGGCATTGCCAATCGGTATGCTACAACCCCAATTCGTTCTAGAATTTCGAAAGGTCCGATGTAGCTGGGACTCAATTTACCTTTCTTACCAAAACGTATGACTCCCTTCTATAGAGATAACTTCAGAAAAACATGATCACTGACTTGAAATTCCAAATCCTTCCTTTGATTATCGGCGTAACTCTTCTGCCTACTTTGAGCTGCTTTGATATGGATTTGGATTACCTTCACCTTTTCCATCGTTTCCTCCACCAGTTCTGGGCCTACAAGTTTTCTTTCACCAACGTCATCCCAACAGGTTGGTGTGTGACTTCTCTTTCTATATAACGCTTCATATGGTGCCATCTGAATACTCGAATGGAAGCTATTGTTATAGGAAAATTCTACCAGAGGTAAATATTGATCCCACATACCCTGCAAGTCAAGTGAGTAGGATCTCAACATGTCTTCTAAGGTTTGAATAGTTCGTTCTGATTGTCCATCTGTTTGAGGGTGGTAGGCAGTGCTCAAATGAAGTTCAATATCCAAGGCTTTATGAAGACTTTTCCAGAATCTTGAAGTAAAACGGGGATCACGATCAGAAACAATTGATAGGGGTACTCCATGAACTCTCACAACTTCATTAATATATAGTCTTGCTAGTCGTTCAAGTGGTAAATCTTCCCTTATAGCATGAAAATGTGCTGACTTGGTAAGATGATCAACAATTACCCATATTGCATTGTTCCTTCTAGGAGTCTTTGGTAGCCCCATGATAAAGTCCATCGTAATATTGTCCCATTTCCACTCCGGTATGGGAAGAGGTTTCATGACTTTTATAGGCTATTGCCTTCCAACTTTCACTTGTTGACAAACCATACATCTTGACACAAAATAGGCAATCTCCCTCTTCATGTTATCCCACCAAAAATTTTCCTTCAAATCTCTATACATTTTGGTGCTCCCAGGGTGTATAGAGAAATTGGAACTATGAGAACCATTCAGAAATTACCTTTTTAGATCAGGTATATCGGGAACACAATGTCTCTTCCTGAATTTCAAAATTCCATCTTCATTCACAAAGTCTCTCAATCTCCCATCATTCACAGCTTTAATCTTCTTTTGAAATTATTCATCATCGGTCTGAGAACTCTTAATCCTTTCTAGTAAAGATGGTTTGGCAACCATTTGAAAAAGCAGTGATATTTAACCTTCCCTAGTTATTCCCATGTCCATTTTCACTAGGTCCATGAAAATTGGATCCCTTTCGATTATCATATTGTTCAAAATTCCATGATCTTTTCTGGTCAAAGAATCTTCCACCTTGTTTGCTTTCCCCAGGTGGTAGTGTATCATACTATCATAATCCTTGAGTAATTCAAGCCATCACCTTTTCCTGTTGTTGAGTTATTTTTGTGATAAAATATACTTCAAACTCTTGTGATCAGTATAAATCTCACATTTTTCACCATAGAGGTAGTGCCTCCATATCTTCAAAGCAAAGATCATAGATGCTAACTCAAGATCATGGGTAGGATAGTTTTGTTCATGAATTTTAAACTGTCGTGATGCATAGGAAATAACCCTATCATTCTACATAAGGACACGGCCAAGTCCTTTCTTTGGTGCATCACTATAAATAACGAACTCATCATTCCCTGATGGTAGAGTCAATATAGGATCATTGACTAATATTTTCTTCAGTTCTTTGAAACATTCTTCCCACTCTTTTGTCCAAACAAATTTAACCCCTTTACGTGTGAGCTTCGTTAATGGGTTTGCCAATCAGGCAAAATTCTGGACGAAATGTCGATAATAACCCGCCAAACCAATAAAATTACGTACCTCAGTTATACTCATAGGTGATGGCCATTCTTGGATTTCCGTGGTCATAGAAGGATCAACAGAGATTCCATCTTTAGAGACAATATGTCCAAGAAAATAAATCTCCTGAAGCCAGAATTCACACTTTCTAAACTTCCCATATAATTCATGTCTTCTCAGAGTGTTCAGGATAATGCGCAAGTGATTTTCATGATCTTAATAGATTTTGGAGTATACCAAGATATCATCAATAAATAACACCACAAATTCATCTATATATTCCTTGAAAACTCTATTCATTAGATCCATGAATACAGATGGTTCCTTAATCAATCCAAAAGTCATTACTGTAAACTCGTAATGCCCGTACCTAGTTCGAAATGCAGTGTTCGAAATGACTTCCTTCTTCACACACAACTGATGGTATCCAGATCGAAGTTAAATATTTCAAAAGTATTGAGCTCCATGCACTTGGTCAAATAAATCATCAATGCGAGGTATGGGATATTTATTCTTTATTGTTATAGCATTGATCTCCCTGTAGTCGATACATAACCTCATAGATCCATCTTTCTTTTTAACAAATAGAACAGGGGATCCCCATGGAGAAACACTAGGGAGAATAAATCCCTTATTACTCAATTCCTCATGTTTTTTCTTTTGTTCAACTAATTCTATAGTGGCCATTCTATAAGGGGTCTTCAATATAGGCCTTGATCCAGGAATTAAATGAATGGAATACTCAACTTCTTGTTCTGGAGGATGTCCAGGTAAATCTTCCAGAAACACATCTACATATTCTTCCACAATAGGTACATCCTCTATCTGGACATTCCTTTCCTCACCCACAATCAATTCATTCTCTTCCTCCCCAATAATTGAATTTAATTAAGCTACTGGGGGTGGATCTAGATAAGAATTAGGTGGTGACGATTCTGCTCTAAATATAAGGTGTTCTATATCATCATCTTTAAAAATCATAGCCTCCTTCTTCTTACAATAAATCTTCACATCATGGTCCGAAATCCAATCCATACCGAGGATTATATGAAACTCAATCATAGGTATGACGATGAGATCAGCAGATAAAGAACATTAATGTGCTCTAATGGGTACTGATTCACAAAACTTTGTTGCAATGTTACTTCCCTTAGGAGTTTTAACTAACAACTCCCTTGTTAAATAAAATTGGAAATATCTAATTTTCTTCGCAAACTGGGAAGATATGAAACAATGCGATGATCCAGAATCAAATAATGCATTTTCTAAACTTGAGGAAACCATTAAATTACCTGCCACCACGTCTTTCTGAGCTTCTACCTCAGCAGTAGTGATAGCATAAGATTGGCCTTGATCACAAGGCCTTTTCTGAGGTAAGTTCCCCTGACGCTTAGGACATTCATTTTCATAATATCCCATCTCCCCGCAATTTGTAGCATTGGACATCAGTAGCTTCCTTATTCCCCTTTCAATCACAATCTTGGTGGCCTTTTTCACCACACTTGTAACAGAATCCCATTCCTTTTAGGCAAGTACCGGGGTGTTTCTTCCTACATTTATTGCAGGATGGATATTAAACTTTTACCTTCTTCCATTTATTTCCATTCCCAGATTGATCAGTAGATCTCTTCTTCTCTTGCTTTGCTTTAAAGTCATATGATTTATTAAATTCGTTCTCTGTCTTGATAGCACATGAGACAATGTCTTCGTATGACGAGAAGGATTGTGAGACTAAAGCTCGATGGGGAAATGGTTTTAACCCATAAAAGAAACGATCAATCTTACTTCTTGGGTTATGTATATAATTTTCAGCTTACCTTGCTAACCTTGTAAAGTTAGCCTCATACTTTGAGACAATCTCATCCTCCTTTTGTCTCAGACTCAGAAATTGCCTTTCCATATCTGCTCGATGGTCATGAGGAAAGTATTTTTATAAAAATATATATTTGAACTCCCTCCATTCCATATTTGATACTTCATCATCTTCCTTCGTGTTTTGAATCAATGACCACCATTGATCAGCATCTCCAGTGAGGCGGTAAACTACCATGATAACTTTTTCCCTCTCACTACTTCCTAAAGCATGAAATATTTTCTATAGGGAACATATTCATTTCTCAGCTACTAATGGATTTGTACTCCCATTGAATATTGGTGGTTGCTTCCTCATGAAGCGATCTAACATTGATCCTCCGCGCTGCGAATCAGGGTGCTCCATACGGGTAAGGTTATTATTCATAACCTGAGTGAGTTATCACAGTATAGTGATTAGTTGATTAGCACCATTTGCATCACCAGCTCCACTATAATTATCTTGAGCAGGAGGGAAATCCATACAAGGAGTGTGTGTATTGATACGGTTTCCATTTCTTTCACTAGGCGCCATTTCTAAAAAATGGCATAAACTAGATCAGTTTATGAATCAAAATACATAATTCCATACTTATAAAACACTTCACTTAAATTTAACTATTTATGGATATAATCCATAATCATAAAAATGTTTTCTTTGAGGAAGTATATAATCATAAACCCTTCATAATGATTTGTAATAAAAATGAGAGTTATCCTAAGCATATCCCCTGGGAGTGCCGTAACCAAGAGTGCATCAAGGCCCATTTTCGTGCACAAGTTCCCGTTTGAGTCTAGCTCAAAGCGGCGTTTTTGGGTTTTACCCCTAGGTACATCTGTGCCAGAGCCTCCTCCACCTGCTCGTATCCAGACAGGGATGAATTTCTTAGAAAACTCACAAAATCTCTACAATACCAAAATTCTAGGAAGTTCTTCTATACTAATCCTTAAAGTCCAACTTAAATCTATGTGCTCTAATTAGAGTTTATCTAAATCTAGCTTCCAAGGTTTGTACTAAACTTCCTCTGATACCAACTGTAACGCCCTGACCCCAGTTCCCTAGAGTCAGTGCATTATTACATAACATTGGCATGATCACAAGAAAGATAAAATCTCGAAAGACCGATTAGTTTAGTAGCCTTGGAAACAGTAGGTATATTCATAAAGTTTTACATTAAATAATAAAAATGAAAACTACAACAATATAGTCTCCATAGTCCACACTCTTATACCCTCATACTATCCCTTCAGGTCATTCATAAATTACTTTTTCAATCCTGGAAAAAATAAAACATAGAAAAGGGGTGAGCTAAAATGCCCAGAAAGGATAACAATATAGCGGAAACTTTCATAAATAATAATAAACATTTAAGGCAATGTATAACTAAAAAAAAATATTTTTAAACTTGAACTTCAACGTAGTATGGAAAAAATAAAATGAAATTATTCCATTTACTTATTCACATGGGTATTCTACTAATCGAATAATCACATGCAATATCAATAAACACCTTCATAATGATGGAATGCATAATGCCAGACTATCATAACCACATAGCCAAGGCCTCGTGCCAAGACTACAAATAAGATTTTTCCAAGGCCTTGTGGAAAGACACTATTTTGTCTCATGGGACCTACCAATGCATCGAGGGGCTATAAAGGGCTCCACCCGTCACATATTAAGTCCAATGCATTCCCTTATGAAAAGTTTTAAACATAACATAAACATTCATATTAAAACTAGCATACAAAATGTAAATAATTCATCCATTAACCATGAATGTTATAAAAATAACACATACATAGTCAAACATATTGAAAAACCTTCAATACAATATATAAGTTTTGTATCATAATAAATCAACTTCAAATAAGCGTAAAATCCATCAAAGGATGTTGACATAGATGAAATCAAAACTCTTTTTAGAGAAATATCTCTTTGTATTTTAAAATAATTTAAGAGTCATATATTTATAAAATGAAACATTTTCTTTGAAATTATTCTTATAATCTTGTAAGAGAATCTTCGACGATTTTATAATGGTGGAAAATAGCCGCACCCTCCGTATAAGTTAAAAAAACATTCTTACCTTAATTCTGTCAAAAGGTTAAAAAGGACATTGTTTGGAAAACGACAGAAAGATTCCTTTATAAACCACTTATAAAAGTCAACTTGGGTATAAACTAATTTATACCATAGTCTTTAAAATAGTAAAAATTATTTGAAATACATTTTTAAGAAACATGTATGTGGATGATAAAGAGGTCCTAGTAGATAATCACGTTTAAAAAACCTCGGATAATGAAGAGATTGTGAAATAAACCCTTACCTTGTACTTTTCCTCAGTTGGGGTAGGTTAAACTCATGTATAATGGTGAAATAATTGTTATTAAATTATACAATAATCATATATATTAATATGATATCATATATGATCTTTTAACATTGCTTTGTTAATAATATTTTAGAATTATGGTTGTTTCGGGTGTTAACTTACTAGTTTTATTTTATATGTTTTGTTACGTAAGCCATGTTTTTCAAGGGTAGGTTGTATCTTATTCATATCTAGAATGATATCAAGTCCTTAGATACTATTATTAATCCTGAAATGAGAATTTGACTTGAATAGATACGATGGGGGATGAATCTCATCGCGTTCGTGGAGACGGTAGTCTGTACGTACGCACAAGCGACAATATCATTCTTTTGATATTAAAATAATATATAACTAGATGGTATATCATATATACAGACTCATTATCATGTTATATGTATTATTTACATGAATTACACATCATTATTTTACCCATCCAAATAATAATTTTTTGAATAACAATTACACCACGACGTGGAGACGGTAAGCCGTACGTACGCACGTATGGTGACATGTTATTCAAAGGATGGATATAATACTAAATATGGTTGTACCATATTTATAATAACATCACAGTATATATAAGATACTGGAGTTATTATTTTAGAATGGTAATAACAAATAAAGAAGAAGTGGAAGAAGAAAAGAACTTGAAAAAGGGTGGTGAAATCATTACCTCTTCTTCGGGTTCTTCCTTTTGATTTGATCAAAAGGGATCCATAGGTTGGATTTCTAACTAAAGGAAGGCCTCTAGGATGAAGTGAGGTAAGTTGAGAGAGTATTTGGTCAGAGTTTGGCCGAGCCAAATGGCTTTGAAGGTGCGAATTAATGAGAAGGGGAGTGCCCTTTTATAAGAGGGTTAGGGGCACCTTTGGAAAAGCTAGAAATATTATTTTATAATAAATTCATATTCGGTTTATAATGGCTCCAAACTGGATTATTTAAAGGCTAAGGTGGGGTTGGGTCGAAAACAACTGAAAAAATAGAATTTATATAGGTTTGCGTCATTATATTAACCATATCTTTTAGTTTTAACTCTTAGTTAATTAGTTTGACACTTACCATGTCACTTTGTATTTTTATATTATATAGTTAATAAACTTACTATATACCTCCAAAGGACCACCAAGTGGTCCATTAATTATACACCTATCATGATATAAGTCTCTTGGCCGAACCGTAGATTTTTAGGAATTGAATATCAATTAATAATATAATATTTGTTTTAAAAACTCTTTTATGTCAATTTTGACACTATTTAGAAAATTGATTTTTGTGAAACTCATAACAGAATGATTACTTCGAACAAAGTTAATCAAATAAATCCTAACATGTCATATTAACATATAAAATTAGTGTAAATCATAAAAATTCTTAAATTATATTTATTTGGGTATTTATAATATCAATTATTTTAATTTTTCACTATTATGGTAATTACTGCATCATCATTGGGTCATAAATAAATTAAATTTTTTAATGTATAAAAATTATAAAAAAATTACCTTTACGTAGGAAATATTTTTATCTTTTTATTTAATATTTAAAATAGAATTTATCTTATGTATAACCCTATATTAAAAATGATTTATTAAATAAAATTGGATTTTAACTCTTTGAAATCTTCTTTGAATTAAATAATAATAAATGTTATAATCTAATTCAAGTGGACCTAAATGATAATTTTTTATTCATAAGGTTGTTTTTGGTCGAACTAAGCTTATCCAATATAATTAGGACATGTGTTAGGGTAATATTAATATCATTTTTACCCTTAATTACCCTATTTACTTTTAATTGTGGTAACTAAAAGTAAAAAGTTACTATTCACCAAAAATTATTTTCATCTCAATGAACCACATTTTTGTCCTTGATATTAACTGTGTCTCCCGAATTTTCGAAATTACACTCACAGAAGTGGTAAAATTATGTTTTATAAAAAATTCAGTTTTTGAACTACCACTTAGTGGTTTCACTATTCATCAAAAAATGATGTTTTTCAGATAAATACCAAAAATTCACCCTAGGCTAATTTCAATATTCCGAATCCAAAAAAGAGGTCCATTTTGAAAAATAAAATTTATAAATTTCAAAAAGTGGGTATTACTATACATTACTGCTAGTTTGATTGGTTGTGGTCTGTTAGAACTCGATGTTGCGTACAACACACGCTATTGCATTATTCAAAGAGAAGCGTACCTTAGAATCTTGGGGTGTTACACCCCCCACCACGACCACCCCACCGCACCGCGGGGACCTACCACCCCACTACCTCCCTCCAGCACTATGGCACCCCGCTAGAGTGCGACCACCCCACACCGTAGGACACCAGGCTAGGCCGCCCAACGCGGGCCATGCCAGACCTTGCGAGCCGGGCCGCACCGCTGGTCGGGTTGGACCGGACCCGGACCAATTTCAACCCATACACTATTTTGTCCATAAATTTGGCACTGAGCATCCGTTTGATTAAACGTTTGTGGATCCAAAAACCTTGTAGTGAGACCATCATTTTGGTATAACCCACTTGAGATTTGGATAAAGTTGGGGTATGGTCGGCTTGGATTGATCACGAATCCAACCGGGCGCTCGGGAGTAAAAGGATAATAACTTACACACCGGGTGTCTGTTTGATGCATTGTATATTGCATTCATACCCATTTTATGTGGCGGTACTTTGGGATAATTCTTCGTTGGACTTCGTGGAAGTTGGAGTATAGACCAGTGGCTTTTTGGGCGGACCCTCCCGAAGAAAAACAAGCTTAGTGCCGGAACCCTGTAGCTGGCTGTGACGATGTACTATGGTCTTGTGTGGGTCTAAAAATGTACTGACGATGTACTTGGATCATGTGTGGGTCTGATAAGATATTGATGTTGTACTAGGTTCATGTATGGGTCTGAATATGTTCTGACGATGTACTAGGATGCTGTGGGGGTCTGACGATGTACAGACGATGTACTAGGATCTTGTATGGGTCTGACAACGTACTGACAATGTAGTAGGATCTTGTGTGGGTTTATCAACGTACAGACGATGTACTAGAATCCTATGTGGGTCTGACGAGATAATGATAATGTACTAAGATCTTGTGTGGGTGTGACGACGTAATGATGATGTACCAGGATCCTGTGTGGGTCTGACGACGTACTGACTATGTACTAGGATCCTGTGTGGGTCTGACGATGTACTGATGATGTACTAGAATCCTATATGGGTCTGACGACATAATAAAGATGTACTAGGATCCTGTGTGGGTCTGACGATGTACTGACGATGTACTAGGATCTTGTGTGGGTCTGGCGATGTACTAGGATCCTGTGTGTGTCTGACGATGTACTAGGATCCTATATGGGCCTAACGAAGTACTAGTATCCTTTGTGGGTCTGATGATGTACTAGGATCCTCTGTGGGTCTAATGAAAATATAGGATCTTTCGTGGTTCTTCCTCTTAACACAGTAAGATGATTCAGTAGATACATCGAATCATCTCTAGTACTATTTCTAAGTTATATCTGGTGTGAGTTGAGTTCATACTTGGGTGGTACTTTCCTTTTTGGTAATACCATGGAGGTATTCCTCTGTGTGGCATACCTATGTTGTACTTTCCTTTGTGTAATTCCTTCCTTTGTGGAACAGTTGAGCTTTGGGATTTTGAGTTAGACCACGTGTTTCCTCATGACTGAGATGGGTATACTTGATAACTTAGGTATATGTATGGGTATATACCTAAGTGGGGTTGTCAGTTGATTTCATGCTATGTGGTTTATCCTTTTTATATTTTGTGAGACTTTAAGGGTCTCGGGGTCCTTATTGAGTATCGTTATACTAACCCCTGCACGGGCTATGCCCGCACCCTATTGTGTTTGGTGTAGAAAATGGACAATGCTGACTGAGGACGTGGGTACTTGGACTGGAGGTAGCTCGTAGGTGGACCTAGACGAGGCGTACCCTAGAGAAGACCATTTGATAGCTCTACCTACCCTTTAGGTAGGATACTTGGTAGGTGTTCACAGGAGCTCTTCCATTTTACTTGTACTTTGTAGTTTTCTTGTACTTTTTGGTTGGACTTGTATTTTGGCCCCTTTTTCTTACTGTTCTCACACTTTTACTATACAGTTTACTTGTTTTTGTATCATAACGTGTGATTGGTTGCATGTGTTTCCATCATATAAAGGCAATCCCTTCCTAGTTTTAGGGAATACGCCTTTCAGTGCTAGTCGCCAGCCCCTAGCCTATGGAAGGCAGACATGGGGTAGTCACCGCACGGGCCCCAGGGGATAGTTCATGACATATATGATGAGAGAAGGTAATTAATGAAGTATGTTTTTAGGTATTTGATGAAACAATGAGTTTTTAATGTGTATAGAGGAGAAGAGAATGGGTGGCCTTTTATAAGTGAGGTGAGTGGCACACTTGTAATTTCTTAAAATAAAATGGTGTGCCCACATTTTTTACATGCTAAAAGGAAACAAAATAAGCCATTATAGATCCTATAAGATATAAGTTTTAAATATTACCCGAAAATTGGTGTTTTAAAATTTAAAATTTAATTTTTACCCCATCATATTTTAGTTTAACCCTTCAATATGCCCATTTTCACCTTTACCGTGGTAATTAGTTTTTACTGTTTTTACTAACCATTATGGTAAAAAATTAATTTTACCTTTTTATTTTATATAAATTATACTGATTCAAAATATGAAATCCATTTTCCAAATTCCATTCACATAAGTGGAAAATTTTAGTTTAAAATTAATCATGTAGACGCGAGTAAAAAGCGTTATCCTACGATAAAATGTTCAAAAGTTTAAAATGTTTTTATAAAAAAATTCACCATTAAATTGATTAAAATAACCATAATTGGAATATATATATATATATATAATGGAACTAATTTTACTTTTAAAACTATATTAAATATTTTTTTAAATTCTTTAAAAGAAATGAAAATTCTTAATAAAACGAGTATTTTTCATTATTCATAGAAAAATTTAAATTTTCAAAAAATTATAAAAAATTAACCCTATGATACATTAAAAATTATTATTTAAAAAATTAATTTAATTTTTTCAAATATTTTATTTAAAAGTGAAAAATTAATTTTTAAATATGTCAACAAAATTTGACAAAACTTCCTTTTAGAAAAATTATATTTTTAATCATAAAATTTGATTTATTATTATGTCTTATGTATAAAAAACATAAGATGACGGTTTTAAATTTTATTGAATATATAATAAATGAATTTAATAAAAATAATTTTCCAAAATTTATTTGTTTAATTGATTTAGGTAAAACACATTTGTGTGTATGAAAATAGTTTTTTTAGAAAATGAGTTCCTTTTTTCAAAGAGTTTTTATATTCCTGTCTAATTAATTGGTCACCAAAAAACCATTTTATATACAAGTGTAAACCATTTACTTTAATAATTTACTTAATGTTATTCAGACATTACATTTCAATGTCTAGGAGACAACTATTGTATTAAATAATAATAGTTTAGTAGTATTTCACATTTCGTTTAAGCTCGATGTTGCTTCTAACATAAGATAAACTTGGTGATGCATGTAACAAATGATAAACTCAGGGTTGAATGTAATGAAATATAAACTTAGTGTTGCATATAATGAAAAATATTAAAAATATTAAACTTATTTGACTTTAGTTTTCAACAAAATCTCAATGTGTCATATAAAATTCATTATAGTCCCGAATAAAAGGAAGGACAACCATGCCCACCCAAGATACCGTTGATAGAAAGTACACAAGGAACCATAAAATAACCCTATAAAACCCATATAGAAAGAAATAATCCATCCCTAACAACTTTTAAAAAGTAACTTAAGGGAATCCTCAATCCCATGGAAACTCGAGCCAGATCTAAAACAGTTCTCAGGTGTTTTTTCTATCATCATTCCACCAATAGTAGTTGTAGGGCATGTAACACTTGCATTGACTTATATGGGTCACTATGAATCCCTCGAAGAAGAGACTATAGCTCTATAGTGAGTGAATTTAATTCCATGTGGTCCATATAACTTGTTATCATAAAAAATTACTATTGTTTAGTTGAGTATAATTCACCCAAGGATCTATATGTGACAACACCATATAGGCCATTGTAGGATCTTTAGTCAATTGAAACTCCATATTTAGTTAAATCCCTTTCTAATAGAAATATATCATTTGAATCATGCATACCAAGATTATTTAATGTACAGTGAAATCTTTGCTCCTGGAGAAGATCCAAAAAATCACTATAAACTAGAAATCCACAAATGCAAGAACATAATGCTAAGTGAAATCACAGAACCGTTAAAACTAAAAACTAAAAACTATTATACAATACCCAAGAAACAAAGATTTTATATTGAAAAATGGGTATGTGATACCCCATACTAATTTCCACAAAAAGCTACAACATATTTCTAGATACCTATATACCAACTTCCCAAATCAGAAAAATACACTTTTAATACCATTTTGAATTGACTAGACTCATTTAACCTAATTCATCCCCCAATCTGACTTTCCACAAGGACTCAATATTCTTCCATATACACCATAGGCTTCCAAATAGTAGAGAGGGTCTAAAATTTATATTGGGAAGACTATACCCTCTCTTAAGATAGAGATAACAACGAAAAATAAACCAAAATCATACACATCCAAAAAATTTGAGAGTACACATAATAACAAATCCAAAATAAAAATATGCTATAATAAATGAAATTTGGTATACTGTCACGACCCGTCCTCGGGGCCCGTGTCGTGACTACCCTAAGCTCGCCTTCCACAGGCCAGGGGCTGGCGACTAGCACCAAAGGCGTAAATCCCGATAACTGAGAAGGCATTGCCTTTATAAAAGTAACAAAACACCACAGAGTACAAGCGGAAGTAAAACACTAAGTACAAAAAGAAGTGCTGGAAAGTAAATGGGCCAGAATACAAACCCAAAAGAAAGTACAACTACAACTGAACAAAGTACAACAGAAAAAGACAACAGCTGGAGGGACGGAAGCTGCTCCTGGGTCGTCCTCCTCGGATCCTACCTGAAGGGTAGGTACAGATGGTGCAGCTCCTGGATCGTCCACCACGATTCCTACCTGAAGGGTAGGTACAGATAGCCTCCACAGTGCTCTCGTCCGTCAACCTCCTCCGAGTGTCGTCTCGCCGTGAAGTCCACCTCCGGACACTGACTTGTCGTGTCGTCCACCTCCGGGTACCGTCCAGTCCTCGAACACTCGGCCTCCGTCAGCACTGCTTGTCGCCTGCAACCAACACAACGAGGTGCGGGCATAGCCCTTGCAGGGGTGAGTATAACGATACTCAGTAGGGACCCCGAGACCCTCAAGGTCTCACTAAATCCAACAAGGATAACCACAAAGAAGATCTCAACAGATAACCTCTACTTAGGTATATGCCCATACATATACCTAAGTTATCAAGTAACCCATCTCAATCATGAGGAAACACAAGGATCATGAGATCAGCGGATAACCACTACCCAGGTATATGCCCATACATATACCTAAGTTATCAAGTAACCCATCTCAATCATGAGGAAACAAAAAGGTCAAAAGTTTCAGCTCAAACCAGGATTTTCATTATCGAAACCGTAACTACTGAAGAGCTCCATCTCTAGAGTGTACAGTGGTCCTGTCACGACTCCGAGGTACTGCTCACTAACCTAAGACTGCTGAGGTACTCCTCCTGTCGAGTAACGCAGGTCTGCGGCCAACTACCGGGCGCTCCGTCCGCTGTGGGTCTGTCGCCAAATACCGGGCGCTCCCCCCAATAGCCTACAGAGGTACTCCTCCTGTCGAGTACCGCGGGTTTGCAGCCAACTACCGGGCGCTCCGTCCGCCGTGGGTCTGTCGCCAAATACCGGTTGCTCCGTCCACTGGGCTAGTCGACTCACTCCAAGTCGAGTCGGTCAAGCAGTCGTCAGGTCTCAGCAGGCTACACAGTCTCCGTACTCCGCACGCTTGTCTCCGGGAGGGTCCGCTCCACGAGCTACTGGTCGATACTCCAAGTATCTCAAGGTCCCACGAAGAAGTATCTCAAAGGACCGCCTCGTCATAGGGGTCTCAACGCAACAGACGGCGCGTCAATCAGACGCCCGGTCTGTGAGTTATTAGCCTTTTCGTCCAAGGGGCCCGGTTGGTTTCGTGAGCAAAACCAATCCTGGCCGTATCTCATCTGTACCCCGAACTCCCATAGGGTATACTCATAGGGACCGTTACTCAACGTAATCACCAACGCCGCTGACGGTTCGTCAAACGGACGTCTGGTTTGAAAGATATCATCTTTTCCGTTCCAGGGGCCCGGTTGGATTTCGGTGCGATCCAACCCGGCCACTATCCACCTGCATCCAATTCTCAGGCGGAGGACGCCAAAAGTTCCGTATCGACAACAGGAACTCAACGTCGCAGACGGCGCATCAATCGGACGCCCGGTCTGAGAGTTATTGGTTTTTTCGTCCCAGGGGCCCGATTGGTTTTTAAGGCAAAACCAACCCGACCGTACTCCACCCGTGTCCCAACCTTAGGCGGAGTATGCCAAAAGATCCGTCTCACTTAGAGGAATTCAACGAAACAGACGGCGCGTTAATCGGACGCCCGGTCTGTTACTTATTGGCCTTTCCGTCTCACACCCACCCTGGGAAACTTTCCAGGAGGTCACCCATCCTGATCACTGCTCTAGGCCAAGCACGCTTAACTACGGAGTTTTAACTACGTAGGCTCCCGAAAAGGAAGGTGCACCTTGAGTATAGTATACCGAAACGACCGTCTCGATCCAAGGATCGCGTTTCCGTTGACGGCGCGGCGTTCGGAGGCTCGTAGCTCAAGTTACGGGCGTTTGAACGAAAACCGTCCGAAGACGGGGGTCCGGGCCCGGGCCGACCGGTCGGACCGGCCCGGCCCGGTTCGGCCGAGCGGCCGAACGACCAAGGCGCCGCGGGGCACCGCCCCCGCGGCCTGGTGGTGCCGCGGCCCCCCGCGTGGGGCCGCGCTGAGTCGGGACGCGGCTTCAGCCGCGTCCGAGGGCACCGGACCCGCGCGGCCGCGGGTCCGCGGGTGCCGCCGCCGCCGCGCTGAGTCGTGGCGATGCGCCGGGGCGCCGCCGCTCCCGGCTGCCGGCGACGCCGGCGAGTTCCGCGGGCCACTGGGATCGCTCTGGTGGTCCGATTTTGTTCCCGCCTGCGCCGCTACTCCTCCCGGGACTCGTCCTTCACTGCGGAATCATCAAACATCCGTTGCGGCACGTTCCGTCGTCGCCCGTCAATTCCGCACAATATGAAGAACGACGGAGGGTCGTCGGGCCGTGTTCGTTTTTCTCGCACCCTCCGCGTTAGAGATAAACAAACGGGAGAAATTTAAGTTCAACACATGAACGCATATCCGAAACAATTTTTAATGAAATAAAATTGTTTCATTAACGGGTTCCTCATTTGAATGAAAAAAAACAATTTTAATAAATTTTAAAATTGTTCACAAAGCCAATTCTTTACTTTTTAAAGAAACAATTACGAGAATATAAAAAGAAAAGGGGTAATTCCCAAAATAAATCCCTACCTCGCCGTCGCTGTCGAATGCGAGGTCGTCGCGGAATTGACCGTCGCGGAAGGAGGTGATCGTCACACCGCGGAAGGGCGTCGCGTCGACGATCTCCGAGGACCAAGAACATACGGATTTAATTAATAGTAATTAAATCCATGTTGTTGTTGAAATCCAAAAAGAAAATAAAAAGAAGCGCAACCCCCTACCTTGGTTGTTGTCGATCGAAGGCTGTCGCGGGGTTGGATCGTGCGGAAGAACCGTCGCGAAGGGAGATCCGTTGGCGTCGCGGTACAAGGCTTCGCGTCGTCGATCTCCGCAAGTTCGGCGTTCTTCGCGTTCTTCGCGTTCTTCGCGTTCTTCGCAGAAGAAGAATGCTTTCCTCCAAATCCTGTCCACGCCACAAGTTTCAACCCAAAATAAAATAAGCTTAAGCCTTATTTTATTTACACAACTAAACATTTGAATTTCAAAAGATAAGAAGCGAACCATTAATTCGTAGAATTAATTCAATGAAAGAAACAACTCATTTAATTAACGAAAGAAACAGCCCAATTAAATGGTCTGTTAAGATTTTAAGAAACGCGTCAGTTGACTTTCATTAAGATGGGTTTTCACGGGTGCGTTTCTTAGCGGAAAGAAACGGCGGGGCTCGTGCGGGCCCCACCTCACAAATATCCTACCAAGGGGTAGGATATTTCTGGATAGCATCCTATCCAGTTCAACTCAGTTCAAGCCGCCTTTAAGTGGCTTCAAGTGGCTTCCAAGTGGCTTAAGCGAAATAAAATAAAGTTGTAGCAAAATTATTTTATTTCTTAACTTTAAGCCCGAAAATTAAAAACCACACCCGAGCAAACGCAACTCCGAAAGAGGCATTTCTAAGCGAATACCGGCGCTGAGATTTCATCGTAGCCCTCAGAATTTGATTCCGGACACCGGTTCAAAAGTTAGAAAAACCCGCTCATCCGTTCACTGAACGTACCCAAGCCAAACATCGGAAATTGATTCCGGGCACACCGGGCATCGGAATCAGGCGCCGTCCGAAACTGAGTTCTTGTAAAATTCCAAAGAAAATTAAGAAAAAAAAATTTCCTTGAAATTTACGGGTCTTTACATTACCCCCACCATAGGGATTTACGTCCCCGTAAAGCTCCAACACAAACATAGGGAAACAAAGGCGGTACTGAGCACGCATCTGAGCCTTCCATTCCCAAGTGCTCTCCTGGAGGTCCCCGAGCAGCCAAAGAAAGTGCACAAGAGGAATCGACCATCCTCCTAGGATCCACTCCTGTCGATCCTCGATCTCCACAGGAACCTCCGTATAAGACACTCATCCCCACCGTCTAGCTCCTCATGGTCGATGATATGCGAAGGGGTCGAGCACGTATATCCTCAGTTGGGATACGTGGAAAACGTCGTGCACCTAGTGCAACTGAAGTGGATGGGCCAAGTGGTAAACCACCTCGCCTACCCAGCTGAGGTCCTAGAAAGGTCCGTTGAACCTTGGAGATAACTTGCCTCCCAGGCCACATCTCCGTAAACCTCGTCGAGGCGAGACCCGTAAGAAGATGTGGTCGTCATCCTCGAACTCCAGAGGTCTCCATTTCTGTTAGAACTGAAACTCATAACGACTGCTGCTATGAGGGTAAGGTTGACCGACTCAAGAGTGATCGGTCCCACCCTCCTGTGAAAGAGTTACCCTGCACTGCCTGGGGTTTCCTTTTCCGCCGACCAAGGAAAACCCATCCAAACGTTTGCCTAAAACCGTCAATTTGAGTATGAACAGTTATTGCCCATTCCATACTCAAACTAACGTCGTAAGGCCTCGACGCTGCCACCAAGAGATTCCAACCAGAACTCTCGCCTCGAGGGTCTGACCACACCGTCGGCGTAAGTGTGATTATCGAGTCTCCTCCCAAGGTATCTCCAGACGTGAGGGTCAAGTCCACGGCTTACCGGAAACTCTAGGTCTGGAACAAGATTTGTGGAAGCGAGGAATGATTCATATCGACGTCTGTTACTACAGCAGCTAGTAGTGGACATAGACTATCCCTTGAATCATTTCTAGAGCCATTGGGTCACACTCCTTGACCGCATGCAGCCGCACTCTTCCTCCACCCTCCAGCTCCCTGAGCCTGGCGGGAATAACTAAGGCGGGTGGTTGTAGCATGTTAAGATGTACACCACCTAAGGCTGATCTCCTAGATTTTCCTCCACGTCTTCCGCTTCGCAGACTCATCTCTATTTAAAGCTACCTCTTCTTGAAACATTTATCACGCCCGGGTCTCTAAGACTGACACCGGTTCCTTGTTTCTTACTGCACTGTGCAGTCTTCATCCGGTCCTGGATGAACTGCACCTCCTTTAGTCTCACAAGAGCTGCTTTGATTTCTTCTTTGCCGATAAGAGAAATCTGGTCTCATCCCCTGGATGAACCACATTCGTTGCCTAATACAGTCAATCCTGGAATGAAGGATGCATTCATTCCATGGATGACGTCGTAAGGCCTCGACGTAACTACTAAGAGATCCAACTGTCACTCTCGCCTCCAAGGGTCGAGTCACACTGTCGGCATCAGTGTGAGGTCACTAGGTCTCCTCCAGTAGGAATTTCGAAAGTGAGGGTCATGTCAACAGTCTTAACCAGGACCACATAGTAACATCACAAAAGAGGAAAGGAAAGAAAACTTCATAAGATAAGTGTCTTTATTTTATTGCAGCTCACGGTACAAGACACAAAAACAACATCAACATATAACTAGAAGTACAAGAGACATATCCACTAATTCCGCTCCTGTCCACCTGCTCCAGGAGCTCTACTGCCTTGTCCACTGCTCTACTGTTACTCAAGCATTCGTCGCTGCCTCTGCCTCGGTGGCTCCTCAAAAGCCTATGGATCAACTGTACTAGGAGTCGGACAGTCACGTGCCAGGTGCCCCTTTCCACCGTACGAGTAACACAGTCTGCTTCTGGCACGCCTGTCTCTGACCCCACCCCGGGTGCCCCGCACCACCGGTCCTAAAACCCGAGATCGCTCAACTGCTAGTCTGGTCCTCCTGGACCTCTGCATCATCTGTCTACTGCCCACAGATGACTCGGCTTCTGATCGAAAAAACGCGGCAAAGGCAGCAGCTCCTGAACACGCTCGGGGTGTAGAGCTACTGGCACAAACTCCACCTTGAAGAAGGTCTCGAAGTCTTCCCATGTGAAAGAAATCCCATCGCAAAACTGGAACAAGTGGCTCCACCACCTGCCTGCTGCTTCCTGAAGAAGGATGGCAGCAAAGGTCACCATGAAGTTCGATGGCGTCCCCACTAGCCTGAAGACTCCCACCACAGCCTCCAGCCAATCCTCAGCCGCCTGCGGGTCCGTCTCTCCCCCGAACCTGGGTGGCCTCTGGCGCTGGAACTCATGCAGTGTGCTCAAGTAGCGGGCATCGCCTACTACTAGGGCTGGTGGCATCGGTGGCCCAACGTATGGTAGTACCGCTGGCTCCTCCGCTGGTGCCTCAACTGCAAGAGGGCCCTGTACCGAAGCCTTGTCACTCGACAGGCTGTCAGCACGCACATCCCTCTGGTCTCTAGTTTGTCGTCCGAGAAAAGGAATACTGAAGGAAACAACGTAACACAGTCAAAGGATTATACCTGGTGAGCTGACCTGGTTTGAGCTGGTTTAAGGGGGGAAACCGTTGAAAACACACACGCAATCAGTGTTTTCGTGCACAAAGTCAGAAATCAGTTGCCAGGGTCCTGGTGTATGGATACGTCGGCCGCCCGCACCAACACTGGACTCCCTGAACTGAAAACCACACTCGGTACCCTTAACACTATTGCTTCACAGAAAGAAAGATCAGAGTCTGCGGTAGAACCGACCAGCTCTGATACCAATTTGTCACGACCCGTCCTCGGGGCCCGTGCCGTGACTACCCCAAGCTCGCCTTCCATAGGCCAGGGGCTGGCGACTAGCACCAAAGGCGTAAATCCCGATAACTGGGAAGGCATTGCCTTTAAAAAAGTAACAAAACACCACAGAGTACAAGCAGAAGTAAAACACTAAGTACAAAAAGAAGTTCTGGAAAGTAAATGGGCCAGAATACAAACCCAAAAGAAAGTACAACTACAACTGAACAAAGTACAACAGAAAAAGACAACAGCTGGAGGGACGGAAGCGGCTCCTGGTTCGTCCTCCTCGGATCCTACCTGAAGGGTAGGTACAGATGGCGCAGCTCCTGGATCGTCCACCAAGAATCCTACCTGAAGGGTAGGTACAGATAGCCTCCACAGTGCTCTCGTCCGTCAACATCCTCCGAGTGTCGTCTCGCCGTGAAGTCCACCTCCGGACACTGACTTGTCGTGTAGTCCACCTCCGGGTACCGTCCAGTCCTCGAACACTCGGCCTCCGTCAGCACTGCCTGTCATCTGCAACCAACACAACGAGGTGCGGGCATAGCCCGTGCAGGGGTGAGTATAACGATACTCAGTAGGGACCCCGAGACCCTCAAGGTCTCACTAAATCCAACAAGGATAACCACAAAGAAGATCTCAACAGACAACCTCTACTTAGGTATATGCCCATACATATACCTAAGTTATCAAGTAACCCATCTCAATCATGAGGAAACACAAGGATCATGAGATCAGCGGATAACCACTACCCAGGTATATGACCATACATATACCTAAGTTATCAAGTAACCCATCTCAATCATGATGAAACACAAAGGTCAAAAGTTTCAGCTCAAACCAGGATTTTCATTATCGAAACCGTAACTACTGAAGAGCTCCGTCTCTAGAGTGTACAGTGGTCCTGTCACGACTCCGAGGTACTGCTCACTAACCTAAGACTGCTGAGGTACTCCTCCTGTCGAGTACCGCGAGTCTGCGGCCAACTACCGGGCACTCCGTCAGCTGTGGGTCTGTCGCCAAATACCGGGCGCTCCCCCCAATAGCCTACAGAGGTACTCCTCCTGTCGAGTACCGCGGGTTTGCAGCCAACTACCGGGCGCTCCGTCCGCCGTGGGTCTGTCGCCAAATACCGGGCGCTCCGTCCACTGGGCTAGTCGACTCACTCCAAGTCGAGTCGGTCAAGCAGTTGTCAGGTCTCAGCAGGCTACACGGTCTCCGTACTCCGCACGCTCGTCTCCGGGAGGGTCCGCTCCACAAGCTACTGGTCGATACTCCAAGTATATCAAGGTCCCACGAAGAAGTATCTCAAAGGACCGCCTCGTCATAGGGGTCTCAACGCAATAGACGGCGCGTCAATCGGACGCCCGGTCTGTGAGTTATTAGCCTTTTCGTCCCAGGGGCCCGGTTGGTTTCGTGAGCAAAACCAATCTCGGCCGTATCTCAACTCTACCCCGAACTCCCATAGGGTATACTCATAGGGACCGTTACTCAACGTAATCACCAACACCGCTGACGGTTCGTCAAACGGACGTCTGGTTTGAAAGATATCAGCTTTTCCGTTCCAGGGGCCCGGTTGGATTTCGGTGCGATCCAACCCGGCCACTATCCATCTGCATCCAATTCTCAGGCGGAGGACGCCAAAAGTTCCGTATCGACAACAGGAACTCAACATCGCAGACGGCCCGTCAATCGGACGCCCGGTTTGAGAGTTATTGGATTTTTCGTCCAAGGGACCCGGTTGGTTTTTAAGGCAAAACCAACCCGACCGTACTCCACCTGTGTCCCAACCTCGGGCGGAGTGTGCCAAAAGATCCGTCTCACTTAGAGGAATTCAACGAAACAGACGGTGCGTTAATCGGACGCCCGATCTGTTAGTTATTGGCCTTTCCGTCTCACACCCACCCTGGGAAACTATCCAGGAGGTCACCCATCCTGATCACTGCTCTAGGCCAAGCACGCTTAACTACGGAGTTTTAACTACGTAGGCTCCCGAAAAGGAAGGTGCACCTTGAGTATAGTATACCGAAACGACCGTCTCGATCCAAGGATCGCGTTGCCGTTGACGACGCGTCGTTCGGAGGCTCGTAGCTCAAGTTACGGGCGTTTGAACGAAAACCGTTCGAAGACGGGGGTCCGGGCTCGGGCCGACCCGGTCCGACCCGGTCCGGTCCGGCCAGGGCGCGGCCCGGCCGGTCGGACCGGCCAGGCCCGGTTCGGCCGAGCGGCCGAATGGCGAAGGCGCCGCGGGGCACCGCCCCCGCGGCCTGGTGGTGCCGCGGCCCCCCACGTGGGGCCGCGCTGAATCGGGACGCGGCTTCAGCCTCGTCCGAGGGCACCGGACCCGCGCGGCCGCGGGTCCGCGGGTGCTGCCGCTGCCGCGCTGAGTCGCGGCGGTGCGCCGGGGCGCCGCTGCTCCCGGCTGCCGGCGCCGCCGCGCCGCCGGTGAGTTCCGCGGGCCACCGGGATCGCTCCGGTGGTCCGATTTTGTTCCCGCCTGCGCCGCTGCTCCTCCCGGGACTCGTCCTTCACTGCGGAATCATCAAACATCCGTTGCGGCACGTTCCGTCGTCGCCTTTCAATTCCGCACAAAATGAAGAACGGCGGAGGGTCGTCGGGCCGTGTTCGTTTGTCTCGCACCCTCCGCGTTAGAGATAAACAAACGGGAGAAATTTTTAAGTTCAACACATGAACGCATATCCGAAACAATTTTTAATGAAATAAAATTGTTTCATTAACGGGTTCCTCATTTGAACGAAAAAAAACAATTTTAATAAATTTTAAAATTGTTCACAAATCCAATTCTTTACTTTTTAAAGAAACAATTACGGGAATATAAAAAGAAAAGGGGTAATTCCCAAAATAAATCCCTACCTCGCCGTCGCTGTCGGATGCGAGGTCGTCACGGAATTGACCGTCGCAGAAGGAGGTGATCGTCACACCGCGGAAGGGCGTCGCGTCGACGATCTCCGAGGACCAAGAACATACGGATTTAATTAATAATAATTAAATCCATGTTGTTGTTGAAATCCAAAAAAAAAATAAAAAGAAGCGCAACCCCCTACCTTGGTTGTTGTCGATCGAAGGCTGTCGCGGGGTTGGATCGTGCGGAAGAAGCGTCGCGAAGGGAGATCCGTTGGCGTCGCGGTACAAGGCTTCGCGTCGTCGATCTCCACAGGTTCGGCGTTCTTCGCATTCTTCGCGTTCTTCGCCGAAGAAGAACGATTTCCTCCAAATCCTCTCCACGCCACAAGTTTCAACCCAAAATAAAATAAGCTTAAGCCTTATTTTATTTACACAACTAAACATTTGAATTTCAAAAGATAAGAAACGAACCATTAATTCGTAGAATTAATTAAACGAAAGAAACAGCTCATTTAATTTACGAAAGAAACAACCCAATTAAATGGTCTGTTAAGATTTTAAGAAACGCGTCAGTTGACTTTCATTATGATGGGTTTTCACAGGTGCGTTTCTTAGCGGAAAGAAACGGCGGGGCTTGTGCGGGCCCCACCTCACAAATATCCTACCAAGGGGTAGGATATTTCTGGATAGCATCCTATCCAGTTCAACTCAGTTCAAGCCGCCTTTAAGTGGCTTCAAGTGGCTTCCAAGTGGCTTAAGCGAAATAAAATAAAGTTGTAACAAAATTATTTTATTTCTTAACTTTAAGCCCGAAAATTAAAAACCACACTCGAGCAAACGCAACTCCGGAAGAGGCGTTTCTAAGCGAATACCAGCGCTGCGATTTCATCGGAGCCCTCAGAATTCGATTCTGGGCACCGGTTCAAAAGTTAGAAAAACCCGCTCGTCCGTTCACTGAACGTACCCGAGCCAAACTTCGGAAATTGATTCCGGGCACACCGGGCCTCGGAATCAGGCGCCGTCAGAAACCGCGTTCTTGTAAAATTCCAAAGAAAATTATGAAAAAAAATTTCCTTGAAATATACGGGTCTTTACATATACAATCATATATAATAAGTATAATGCTAAAAATGACAACTAATATCCCACCTTCTTGATCACATATACATGATTAATTAAATTGGATATTTGTACATCAGGAACTACAACCAACTTTGAGCTACACCACATAACCATTATCCACATTGGATATACTATAATAGCTCTAATAAAAGGATCCTCACGATACATCCCACTCGATCAGAAAACATTGGGCCTTATCCTTAACTACCATAATACCTGTGCTCTATCCTAATAGAAAACATATATGGTTAGCATGATCCATAAATTTCTTGCATAGGGGATGATAAATATTTTTCAATTGGCCAACCCAATGTTAGATATAACATATATTTTCAAAAAAGGTGAATTCACATGTGATATTCTCATTTTTATTAAAAACTAATAACATTTGTAATAAAATAAATGAAAAGGGGGATAAAAAGAAATAACAATAATGAAAATAGCCTATCGTGAGTTCCAGATTAACAAACGATGTAAATCTACCCCCAATCTGTCCAATTATAGAGAACTTATACCAGATGGATGGCCAAGATACCTGAAATCAGGCGTTTCCTCGAGATCTACACTAAATCTCCAAGACATATAAAATGAAACAAGAACAAATTTCAAACCCTAGATAACAACCATTTTCATATAAGATAATAAAACACAACTCTACTAGGATCTATTACTCTAATAGCATGATCCAAAATGGTGATGTGAACACTTAATACAATGAAAGAATCTATACAGAACATGGTATCCATAGAATATGTTTTCAGGGAAATAAATAGCCTATAACTAGGGTCAATAAATACATTTAGGACCATAGACACTCAATTCCAAGCATTTTAAGTATCCACTCGCATGGGAGATGATTTCACCTCTCCAGATTATATGCTAACTTAATATTCCCATATAAACAAAACTAAAAAATGGAGGAGAGAACTAGATAAATATCCAAGCTAGAACCTAGTCTAACGATATACCAAATTTCTCTTCCTATATCATGTTCCGAGGTAGAAACCACCACAAAATATTTCTGCCATAGGAAGTAAAAAAAAGGTTTGGTCAACTCTAAATCCCATTATAAAAAATTTTGAAACATAAAATATAACAATGTAATGGTTAACAGGCTTTGGGATTTCACTATACCCTGATGAACCAATATAACCACTATGAAAACTCCACCCCAATCTTTATATTATAATAGGGAAACCAGTGTTTCCAAAGATGAGCAAGTACTTACCCCTCACTAGGTCAACCGAAGAATTGGGATCCCTTAATCCCTTGTATCACATCCATCTAAAACCATGTACCAATCCAAATATCTAAAATATTTTTAGTGACTTAGCACCCAAAACAACCATAACCCTAAAATACCCGTCAATGGAATCCAAAATGATAGAACGTGACACACTATAAGGGGAAACTCCATCACATTTAATTCATGGGACAATTATGATATAATAAAATCTTAGACAATACCTTAGTGGCCCATTAGGGATCCTCGATCAACACCATGGCCTCAAGGGAATCCAAGAGAATCATAATGCCACCTAGGGAATTGGAAATGGTCATAATAGCCTCATAAATAAGGGGATCCTTCGTTATAATCAAAACCTTAAGGAAAATCTCATCTGAAGAAAGCCTCAACTGGACACCATCATACAACCCAACCAATGGTATTATCTCACCCATAAAGGAATCTGTAACGGGATCTTAAAACCCATCCCAAATTCAATAAAATGGCTACCAAATGTACTCAAAAACCAATGTTGTACACTAAACCCAATGGATCAAACAAAATTGATCATCAAATATATGATCAAAATCTCATGAAAGTAGTATGCAGACCCATTCAAAATACTTTTATTTTACATCATATCGATGATGTAAACATTAAATGTTTCTATTACATCACGTAACATGAAGAAACTATTGGTTTAGTTTATTTCAGGACTAGGAACATAGGAATATTATTTTATAAAACTTATAAACATTTATCTATAATAAAAATATTGATGACCCCATTATATACTTCTTAAAAGTTATACATATCATTATATCCTTGGTAAAAGAACCATAAAAATATGGTGAGATGAATTTCATAATAATAGGAAACTAATCAACACATCATCAATGGTTAGATGATAAGGATATGAGAAAACAAGATAATGGATAAATCTTAATTAAAATACATGAAAAAATAATAGTTTTCCATAAATATTGAAGGAATTATATATAATATCCAAAGAACAGACATGTAATATGACATAAGAGTATGTGATAAGAATGGAAACATGAAAAAATTAAATAAAACCATAATATCATAAAATCATTGAATTTTTGGAAATAACCTAAGATATTAAATCTTAATTATATGTCAAGGGTCACTCTAATGACCATAATCATAAAGTGGAAAAAGTCCTAGGGTGGATTTGGTTTAATCCCCCTACATAGTATATCATGAGATATTAATATTTACCCAATGAATCAGAGGGATATATAATTATAGGTCCACCTATCACATAATGAAAATTCTACTTATTCATGCCTCATGAGGATAATACACCATAAATAAACAATAAACTAGACCAAACTTATGAGACGAATGTGGGTTTCATAATTATTATTCAAATCGTAACCATAGGTTTAATCCTAAGGATTACCAACAGAAGAATTAATTAAATTATTTTGGAAACTTTTAACTAAAAATAGACATAGGTCATGAAAATTAAATTCATTTTTTTAAAATTCATGAAAAGGATTTGTGTGAATAATTAATAAAAAAGAACCACTTGGGTGATGCTTATTAGATTAAGTAAAGGATATTTTTAAAGATGGAATGGGATTATTATTTTACATAAAACTATAATATTCCAAGGATGGGTTTCCAAAAAATAATGATGTTTTTTAAGAGATATTAAAAAATTAAAAATATTTTATGGAGGTAACACTTGTCATGAGATAAAAAATTATGATGTTCCCTTAAGTCAGGTTTACATAAAAGTATGAATTTTGGAGGGAAATGAAAACATATATTATCCCCAAAAAATAAATGTATATTAAACTTAGAATATATTAAATAAACATATATAAATCATATGTTATAAATAATATAAATTAATATAGAGAAAATGTTGAAAATCAATGATAATGTGTGACACAAAATTAACTAGGGTGTTTTCAAATGACCCATTTTTATTTTTTAAAACACCATATTGATATTACACATCGTAAAATGGTTAAAAAATTATTTTAAAAATATTAAAATATTAATTTAAAATTAAAATTATATAACACATAATTACGATTCAAATTAAGGAGATGAATATGGGTGGTATTATAAATATATACTAGGTGGGGAAACCATTATTTAATTGGATGATAATTATTCTTAACATAGTTTCATTTTAATGAAGGAATAGAACTCATATATAAGTAATATTTAAATAAAAAATTATATCTGAAGATAAATATATAGTATACCATGTAAAACAAAATATTAAAATAATATAGAATCAATATAAATTATGTTAATAGATTATGTTGTGAAGGAACCTTATATTTTACTGAAGACATTAATAATAGCCCATAGTAAGGAAGGGAATTAATGGTTGTGATGTTTCCATAATAAATCATAAGTTAAAATATTATAAGTCAAGGGGATGTACTTACATCATAAAAACTAATATTTTCGTATAATATAAATGTATTCCTTAATTAAAGGTGATTGTGATAGAAACCCTTACCATGTCCCAAATTCATTATGTGCATGTGCCTATCTCCTTTAG
Organism: Viscum album; assembly: GCA_963277665.1. Classification (NCBI taxonomy): domain Eukaryota; kingdom Viridiplantae; phylum Streptophyta; class Magnoliopsida; order Santalales; family Viscaceae; genus Viscum; species Viscum album. The sequence continues at coordinate 733,137,229 of OY728146.1, read as the reverse complement.
AGACTCTATTATTTGTTATTGATTTCCTTTGAAATGAATGACTTGAGATAAATTAAAGTTATTTATGTATCAATTTTGAGAAAATTACATCTAGGGTAAGTTTTTTTCTTAGATTTTTAAGGGACATTTGAATTGGAAGAGTAACATTGAAAGTATGGAAGTGATCCCCTTTTATAAGGAAAGAAAATAGAACTTCTGGGAATAACATTTACCCTTCCATGAAATCATTACACTATTACTTGGTTAATGACTCCCAAAGATCAAAATAATGGAGTTTGGGTTGATATTATATTGATAAATTCACATCCATTTCTTTCTACAAAGATTATAAACTAGTTTCAAGTCTTTTACCATAAATTATTTTATATTTTAACAATTTTATTTTTTTCCTTCGTAAATAGTTTTTAACTACATTATTTAAATTTAATTTCAAAATAAATGGTTATTCATGTTACTAAAATTTTATTTTTTTAACAAAAATTTAATATTAATATAATCTAATTTAGTTTTTAAAATATAGAATATATATTTTTAAATTAAAACATTTAATATATAGAAATGTTTTTATAGAAAAATGATGTTTTCACAATTGAGTGTTCCCAGTCATATTTTTTATTTATTACTAAATGAATGAGAGTTAATATATTTTTATATTAGATTTAAATATTTAATAAACTCATTATTTTGAAGTTTTTATTTTTTTATTATGCAAAAATTAGGCATCGTTAATTAAATAGTTCTTATGAAATAATAGTTTTACCATTATCATGGTCATTAACTTTAATCATAGTAATAATAAATCTTTACCCTAAAATTAAATTGAACATATGAAATAATATGATAATGTTGATATAAAAAATTTCATCCATTGTTTATATTTAATTCATATAAGTGAAGATAACAAATTTTTAACATAGGTGAATAAAATAGTTTTTAGAGTGAAATGTTACTTATGTTTCAAAAATTGAAAACATGGAAATTATAAGTACATCATAGTATTTTTAAATGATATATTTTACATTAGAAAAATATTTAATATATATATATATATATATTTGAAGTAATTTAAGTCATTTTTATATTATAATAATTTCAACAAATGTGACAATTTTAGAAAACTTTGTATTTCATTCACTATTCACTTAAAAGTCATCTATTTTTGAAAAATCCCAAAAAATCAAATTGAGAAAATATTTATATAATTAATAAAAAAATATGTTTAATTTTCATAAAAAATTAATAATATTTTTGGAATTTGACATTGAAATGAAATTATAAAATATAATGAGATCTATTTTTATAGGAAAAAACTTTTTAAAGTATTAAACATTACTTTTTCTATTTTATAAAAATTACTGATGAAATTTGTTTTAATCTATTAGTAATATAAAAATATATATTATTCATATCCAAAATATATAGATTCTATAATATATTTAGTTTCTTAAAATAATGTGAATAAGAAGATAATTTTATAAAAATAACTTTTTAACTATAAAAAGATCTTATTAGTTATCTAAATACGCTAAAAATAATTATCTTTATTTATAAATTTATTTTATAAATTGGTAAAATCTATATACACCTGCTAAATTAATTACTACATTATAATGTTATATAATATTTTGTTTTTTTTTGTGTGTAGGAGAAATGTTTAACATATTATTTATTTAATTTAAATACACCGAAGAATTTGTTGTTATTATATTCTACGCTATTAATTAAATTGTGCCCTCATAATTTTGAAACTCAAAGGATTGGTGTAATTTCCATATGGAGCTTCTAATTAACAATACACTAGTAGTTCATCTAGGGTTTATTTAGGATATGAAGTGAGATTTCCTTATACAGAAATTGATATGATCCCTTGGAAAAGAGATATAATCCATTATTAATAGAACCATAATAAGTGAAGAAGAGAAAAATCTTTATGGTGTAACATTATTAAAAACATTATGAAGTTTCATATACCTTTTATATAATAAATATACCAAAAAAGGTTTTTATGGATAAATATATAATAGGAAAAATATAACCTGAAATAATATATAAAACAAATAGACTGAAAAGTCACAATCTACCTCAATAGAATCGTTTCATATGATTTTAGTTATTCCAACTATCTAGGAGTTGGTTGATGTATATTTTTTATTTAACCCTTTGATTACTTTATTGGGGTCATAGTTCCCAAATTCCTCAAATATAAAACATTGAATTTTTAGTGGATCATTAGGAATAACATTATCTACCTTCATTATATCCTTAATTTTCTTGAATAGATTGTTTCATGATTACCTTATTTAACATAAGTAATATATCTTATGGCCCCCCTAATGAAATTCCCCTAGTGTTTCTTCCCACATTATTGTCATGCCTAATGTTCTATATTCTTTGCCTCATTATCTTCATTATCTGAGTTCATGTAAGACTCCATCATTCTCTTATTTGGTGAGTTTATAATTTCAACTATACTCATATGGTTAATAATATTTCCTGATATTTTATTTTGATTAATGACTAGATTTCTAATTCTAACTCACAAATCAATGGGTTGATAATTTAGATAAGCACTTCTTTGTCCCTAACACCTATTGTTAACTCAGTTCCTTCTGGTTGCATCCATTACTAAAACTAAAATTCACTAAAAATGGTGATGAATTATTATCATCATAAGAGACATATCCAATTAAACAATAGTTAAATTTAACCTGAATATTTATCACCTTATAATACTACCATGTTATTTAATAATTATTTTAGTTCATTCTATACCACTTTTTGTTTTACCAACAACATTCACAGTTTAACCTATATCTTTCATAGATTAATTTATATAATCCTAATTTTAACTTATATTATTCATGATAAATCAACTTATAGTAACTAATAAATCAATATTTCATAGTGGTTCACAAATAGAATATGATCATCCAAAGAATATCCCCTAAGAGTGTTCATCCAGATTTTTAGTCATAGAATAAATTATCATCCATCAATGTGATGAATAAGTCATTACTCAACCAACTGTTTTTGTGGATATTTCTTCTAGGTGTATTTGTGTCACAATTGAATCCATTTTCCAATATCTAGATAGGGACATAATTTTTTGGAAAGCCACATTCTATAAAAGTTTCATTGATTTTAGGATGTTATCCTATAATTTGGTTTATCCATTATAATTATCCCTAGGGTTTTCACTAATGTTCTCTAATATTAATCCCTAAAAATAAATAGACTAATCATCAAAATAAATAATCCTTCATATGAAGAAAACTATGAATACACAAGCTAAAAATGTCTTTATTGTACATAATTTCCATAATTTGGACATTATGTCCTACAATGATCTCACATTTCTCAGAGAATATTTTATTTTATTTTCATTGAGAAAAATTTAAATATAAAACTTATTTTAAAAAAATTTGAACATTTTTCCATAATAAAAATATTCTATAATCATATATAGACTTATAAAATGTCACAGTTATCTTCATAAACTAGGTAAGGTAAACATAAGTAAATGGTGAACTCAAATTATTAGTAAGGGAAAATTTATCAATATATCATCATGGTTCAGATCATAATCATATGAGAAAATAGGAAAATGGAGAAATTTATTATTAAAATAGTATGAAAATAATAATATTTTTACATAAATCATAAATGACGTAAATATAATATTAAAATAACAAACACATATTATGATGTAAGGGTTTGATATGATCATGAAAGAATAGAATAAATAAATAAAATCATAAGATCCTAGAATCATGGAATATTTGAAAAAATATAAGATAAATCATCAAAAAAAGTCAAGGGTCACTCCCAATAATATCATTATAAAGTTTACCATGTCCCATGGTTTATTTGGTTCACCTCACATTCGCATAATCATATTATAAAAAGACCCATGTTGGATTAGGTTCACTCTATATTCCTTTACCAAAAAAACTTTGAGATATAAAGATTTACCCAAGGCATTGAAGGTCTATATAATTCCTGGACCATCAATAATATAATCAATATCCGACTAATATGTTCTACATAAGGAAATGAAATCGTACATAAATCATAAGTATGATCCAAACCATGAGAAGGAAGTGGGTTTAATAATTATTATTCAAGAAATAATGGTAGGATAAATAATAATGATTACTAATGGAACATGGAATTAAATTATTTAATACTTTAATAATTGAAAAGGAACATAAACATAAACATGGAGGTCCATTGAACAAAATTCTTGAGAATGATCATGGATAAGAAAGAATAAAAATTAATAACTTTGGTGATGATTTGTGATATAAGTATATGATCCTTTAAAAAATATTATTATTTTACATAAAAATATAATTTAACATGGATGGTTTTATATAAAATAATATATTTTTTCAACAGCTATTCATGGTGAAAATGTTTTTATGGAGGCATCAATTTTCATGAGATTATAAATCAAAAAGTACCCCTAAGTTGGGTTTACAAAGAACTGGGAATTATGAAAGGGAACATAAAACTTGTATTAACCCCATGAAATAAATTTATATTAAGTAATTTACATATATAAGGAAATTATATACATAATATATATGAAATACAAGATAATATAATAGAGAAAAGGGATAAAATAAAAAATAATGAGTAACCCAAGAGTAAAAAGGGTGATTTAAAAAGACCCCTTTTATTTTTTAATTCACCTTGTTGAAATCCCAAATCATAAAAAGGATAATAAAACATTATTTTAAAAAGTGTAGTGGGAAAACTTGAATATCCCATGAGATAAAAAAATTAGGCTTCAAATTAAAAAGATGAATAATAGAGGGAATGTAAATTATGATCAAAGAGGGGAACCATTATTTCAAATGATGGGAATTATTTTTGTATGAGTATTTTTTTGGGGTTTATATCAAAATTATGTTTAGGAATCTATCCTCCCAAGTAGCGTAGAACCAAAAGTCCAAGTGAAGATTAAAGGCCTCCAAAACTGCCATCCATAGGGACTGAGAAAGAGCATAAAATCCCAAGAAGATTTCATTATAGCTATTAGGAACTAGATTAAGTAATAAAGGATACCCTATAAGAAGATGTAAATTTTGGACGAGTGTATCATGTGTAATATTCATAATATTTGGAATTGAAATGGGTTGAAACCATTCTTCATCTATGTCAGCACTATCATCTTCTCTGTGAATTTATTATGTGATAAAGTGCGTATACAGTGTATGGGTGGAAGATGAGGTTTGTATTCTTTATTGTGAGGTATGTTCATAGGAGGGATTAAATTATGACGATGACACATATACAAAAATAAAAGGATTTTTCAATTTATTGAGGTTGATATATAAGTCCACCATTTGTAAACACCATGATAACATATAGCTAAAGTATGTGAGGTTTTCATATGAAGAACATAGTAAATGATCACATAGTACACAATGATTGATTGTTTTACAAGTGAGTATACGATGGATTCTTGATCACTTGGATAATGCAAAATCATGTACTATGTAAGGGTTACTATGTGAAGTACAGTTTTTGAGATTGAAGAGGATTTCACCCAAGGAGTATGCAATATTGTAGGAAGTACTTGAAATAGTGACACCATTATTTTCAGGATCATGAATAGATAATTAGTTTAATATGAGTTTTAGATATATTTAAGGAAGGTTGAATCTCCATATTTATCAGAATAAAAGATTGTGAACAATATCTATAAATACTAAGGCCACACTGATCATTTATTGAATAAGATTTATTGATAACTCCATATTTTCATTTGAAATAGTGAGAATCCTCGGGCCATATTTTATATGTGAATAATAGAACCCCATACACTAGTTTTGACAAAGGATAATGTCCATGAAACAACATCTTACATAAAAAAGATAACAAAGTAGATTTATTCTTAATTGCACAAAGTAGAAGAAAATTCACATGTGCTCCTTACTGGTATGGGATGAGAGTCCATATAAAGGAGGTGGAAAGAGTTGCACACATGTTTGTATTGAATGAATGTATATAAATAGTACAAAAAGTACACATATACCATTTTGAAGTAGTACAATCATGAATAAATTAAATATTATTATATGTACTGAGAAACACGAACCATCACAATGACCAATGTTGAGTTAAAGAATATTCAAAATTCATGATACTATCTTGAGAATCCCATGAAACATTAATGATGACAATATCAAATGCAGTAATGGATTCATGTTAAAAATTGGTAGGAGAAAGAATAAGACACACCCAAGTGAAATAATAATAAACATTAATATTGAAATATATGATTATATTGAGATTTTTCTGAAAGGTACATCCGTTTGTACAATATTAATTCCGAGAAACTTCAAAAATAGAAGTAAAACATTTCTGTCTAAGAATTTGATAAACTGAGGAAGAATTTGATCACTGATGGTCAAAAGAAACTGATCAAGAATAGTCTACTTCATTGTGATCATAGACTATTTTTGTTTTTCAACTATACATAGATGAACTAGATCTTGTACACTCATAGAGGAATATCATCTTATGATGTTATAGAGGAAACCTAGAGCTACTAGAGATTTTTATACATTTTTATTAACATTAAATAGAAGTTTGATTTGGGTGTATAAAAATCAAATAGAAGATGAAATAGTTAGGGGGTGTAAACAATTTTGGAAGAAGAGTTAGTGGACGGGGTGTAGAATAAAAAACCACTAGAGTATTGAATACTGGGGTGTACAACTATTCATTGTCTATGTTTGGTGATATGGGTGTATAACCAATCATGCTACTATGTGATTCAGGAGACCACTATAATTGATACAAATATTATAATCCAGAATCCACATCTATGGGCGTCTAAACTATTGTGACAAGGAGTATGATTTTTATGAACCATATTTGAACCATGTACTTCTCTCTTTCTTATTATTTCTATAAAAGTGGTGAGGCTATGAGTGTTTACTTGGAGGATTTTAAACATTAACAAGTTTAAGAGGTCGAATTAGATAATATAATTCATAAAAAGATACCACTAATTAGTCCCACTCTCACTGGTTCACTAAGTTAAGGCTCTACACCATCCTCCACCCAAAAATCCAATTTTTTTTTTAATTTAAATATATTGTAATTTTTTTACAAATTTATAGTGAAATTAATTTTTTATTCAATAATTTTTATTTAATTTTATAAATTTTTATTAGTTTTTCCAAATTTTAACAAAGATTTATTATTTTTGATTAGTTTTTTAATTATATTACTTGTCATATTTATTTTTTATAAAATACTATTAATTATAGTTATATAATAATTTTTTGTAGTATTCCTAAATTTTAAAAAAGGTATTAATTTGAAATAATACTTACTATATAATTATATTTTTATTTGATAAAAATAACAATTTTTTATAAAATTTTCCAATATTTATAATTATTTAGTAATTTATATATTATTTAATTGGGGGTATAATAAAAAACTAACCAAATAATATTATTATTTATCAAGTATAATCCCTTAATAATGACTAATTATTATATTTTCTTAATTTTTTAATTCACTAATTAGTATTATGACCTTATAATTCTTTTCATTAATTTTTATTTATTATAGACAAATTAAAAATATTTACGATAATTTATTATAATTATCGATGACTCATTTTTTTTATTTTTTGTGTGATATTATACATATTTTTATTTTTTTCTTAATTGTAACCAACATTTAATATTTTCCATTATTTTTTAATTACTAAATTAAATTTTACTAATTTATTATAAATAATTGTATATTATAATCTTATAATTTTATAAATTTCAATTTATTATAATATACTTATTAATTATCTAAAATATAAATTTAACAACTCAGATTAATAATAAGATTAAACTATAATACTGTATTATTTTTTTAAATTTAAAATTCTAAAATCATTAACAACCAAAGACAACCTAATTAATGAAAAATAACTCATAACATGAAATGTAAAAATAATGAAAACATATGAAATTAATTCAACTAAAATATTATCCAATAAAAAAGAAGATAAATACCTTAAATAAATAACTATTTTAGAATGTATTAAAATAGTTCTTTGAAACTGATATTTTAATTATAAATAATATATTTACATTTGAGAATCTTATCAGTTAAAGAAAAATAGACAATTTAAGAGATAAAGATTACATTTTGATTATTCAGTTTGAGGTGGGTGGGAGGAGGTCGAGGTTATTTTGATTTTATAATTGAGTTTTTTATGATGTAATTTTTGTGATAGACATGTCTGTTATAGAAATTTCATCATTTGAACTATTTGCGATCACTGTTTATGAATGATGTAATTATTTGTATTAAACTGAAAATTCACTAAAAAAAGTAAACTCTATAAATACTTTTCCCACATATCCCAAATTTATTTACGATGGGTAGTGTCCATCACAAATAATCCACTACTATATTATTTGTGACAAGAATGACATTTCATCACAAATATGATCTTATTACAACGTAATGTCCATTCAATGAAAAATACAGATCTCCCTCCACTAAATGAAAATTAGCTCCAAAAGTATTTATAGAAAACTTATATTCCATTAGAAAAAACATTATTAAAAGCATTATTTACAATTAAAATATCAATCCATCACAAAATGTTTGTTTTGAGCATCAATCTGTGAAAAATAAAAATTCCATCAGAAATGATCTAAAACTAAAGATCCAATTTTCAATAATATCTTTTTTTGAATGATATTTCTATTTTCTCAAACATTACATGTGTGAGTATAATAAAAAATGTGATTTCAGATATTACAATATATTTGATTCAACACAATATATTCCAAATACAATTAAATCATTTGTCAAAGTCTCAATTTTCTTTCTTTCTTTGGAATGGAAAGACATTTATTCTAATACACTAATAAGCTATAGATTTCTTTCGTGTTCTTTCCTTACATCACAATTGGATAACCAATTCCTTTAATTTCGAAAGTCTTATTTGTAAAATTTATTTCACTCCTTGAGCCACATAATTGGATTATATTAAGAAAGTCATGCATGAGGCCTTTAATAACCAAGACACGTTTGTGTATTATATATTTACCTCTAAATTTATCTATAGAAAAAAGAGCATCTAGTTGTTGTTTTTAAAACCATCGATTAATGTTTCTTTTTTATCTTTTAGTTGTGGTTTTATAAAACCACCGATAAATGGTCTTAGTTTCATAAAACCACGCTGAAATAAAATTAGTTTACTAAAAAACTCGATTAAATAGATGTTATTTTTAGAAATGGGTAAAAATGTTGCTAAATATTATAATTTAGTTATTTTTTTTCTTCAATTTTAATGGTAAATTTTAAAATGCCTCCACAAAGTTAATGATTATTAAAAGTAAATAATAATAATTAATTGAAATTTAAATTACATGATTATAATTAATAATTAACAATTAATAATTAATAATTAACAATTTATAAATAATAATTAATAAATAATAAATAATAATAATTTTTTATTTTTAATTTATAATCCTTTAATATTTATGAATTGAATATATTAACTAATTATTAATTATTTATAGTTCGTAAATATTTTAAAAATAAAATCATAAGTAATTATTTTGTAATTATTAATTACATATTAATCTTAATTCTGAATTGATATTTATTAATTTGTAATTATTTATATATAAACACACACATATAAATATATATGTAGATAAATAGACATACATACAAACATAAACACATGTATACATATATAAATAGATACTTACATACTAGGGTTTGTTTGTGCTATGGATGTCTCTTTATATTCAATGACCTGTCATATCTACGATTATGAAAAAAACTATGATCATATTAGATAAACATTTTATAATATTTAATAAAAAATACATATTAATGTCTAAGAGAACTTGAATATTAGTCATCAACATTAAATGATCATATTTTATTATTCAGGAGTCTGTTTGGGCTTCATGACCTATGAAGTCAAATATTATGATAAGATCAGTGATATCTGGTGTTAAATAACCCCATAAAGTTTTTTTTACTTGTCATACAAGGCATTAAAGGCCTTTAAATGCAAGATTTATGTTAAGGTAATCTAATTTTAGACCATTCTATGGTATTTCTGCTTCATTTAAGATAGTATTCTTGTCATTTATAGTTGTTGTGTGAATCTATTTCATGGTATTATGTTTCTATTGATATAATGGTTTTGAAAATTTATTTCTCATGACTCTTTGGTGATTTATTTTTCTGAATTTTCTTATGTGTCAATAATTTTCATAGGACGATTAATCTCAAATGCTTCTCCCATTAGAGTTCCAGGTCATGAATTTTGATGTAACTCACGATTAACATTTAATTTTCATGGGAATTATTTATGGTAGAAAGTTCATGGTTAATAATTATCTGTGTTTTTTACATATATAAAAATTTATATTCCTATATATACTCAAAATATTTAAGAGATAAGAAAGAATGATTCTAAAAATCAATTAATAAGAGAAACATGAAATAGGAAATAGGATGGATGAGGTTAGACATACAGGCATGCCCTCATTAAAGAAAGAAATTCTACAAATCCATAATAGAAAAATTTCTATAATCGTGATCAGATTCATCATCATCATCTCCAATTTCCCAATCTGACTGTGATTTATTTTGATTGAAGAGCACAATGTACTTCTTTTTCATATTTTGTTTCTCCATGGAGATATCTTTGGAAGACCTAATATATGCATTACATCCACACCCTTATGCATCAACCCAATCCTCATGAACACATTGTTTTGGACGTCAACCATGTTTCCATGTCTTGGAGATTTTACAAGCCCCTTCCTACTCATCAATCTTCACATGGGAAAGCCCTTTATATGACACTACTTTATCCCTTGTTGGATGAGGGGAATCTAAGACCAATTTTTCATTGATTACATTGGACTTTGAAACTTGTATATTCTCCATTAAACATCCCTTCACATTAATTCTAATATGATTTGTATCATATGAGTAAGTGCGAGAATCCCCTTTATATCCTTTAGAAATAATAATTTACTCTTCCATAATATGCTGGTCAACATAGTCCTAAACAACAGCATCATCAAGGGGTTGATCACCCACTAAGTCTCAACCATATTAACATGTACGTGTAATTCTCTTTACCAGACTAAGAAGATTCATAAAGATAACCTTTTTTATCTTTTCAAGATTTGGAAGGGGGCCGGATATATGCAATTAATATTTATTTATAAGAATGTATACTCCTACCTATAGATGTATCTAACTTCACATCTACTTTAGGAGGACTAATATCCTCATTAAATATAGGTGCTTCCTCGATAATGTCAGCCCTTGTTTAATTATTCACTTTCAATTTTGGACCCAAGACCAAATCCCATATGTCACTTCATTTTGGAAATTATTGTTCCCTATGATTTGTAGTCACTACATTCCTATCATGATATTAGGTGGTAGAAATATCCTTCTTATGCAACATGATCCAATCTCTTACTGACTTCCTTTCGACCACCTGCATGCGTCTATCCATAGAGTGGCCAATATAATTAAATGTTTTGCAAAAGTGTAAAATTTATCATATCTAATGGTAAGATCAATGTTATAATCATTATTTTTAATCATCATAGTATCATTCTTGGTTTATGTGAGATCATTATCAACCAAAAACACTAAAAAAACCACATAGTGCTTCTTTTGTAGCGTGATCCAACCAAATTTGAGTCCCAATCGATGACGAGATATCAAATAGTATCCAAGGATTCCACTAGACCCAGCTCAACCCCTAAATATGAACCCAAATTTGGGTCCTCTTTCTATGAGGTGAAAGAGGATTAAATCTGGGATGCCAGTTTTGAAAGTACACCATACCTGGATTGGGGAAAACCAGTCCAAGCCCCCATTCCATACACTCCAAATCATCTAATGGGAAGATGATATGGAAGTAGACCCCACCAACTAGGATAAATTCTCAATCATAAAACCACCAATCGGTTGATATTCATCAACCGAGGTATTCAATCCACCACGTATGTTGTCCCAACGACATCACCAACCTTGTAATCAAAGAGGATTCAAAAGTCTTAAACCAATGAATAAGAATATCTTGGTTCATCTGGAAGAGGGCCCAATTACCCAATTTATATATCCTCTCCGAGTCCTCATCATTACCAAAATAAAAAAAGAAATTTCAATGTGATCAAAACTTTACAGAACATACCTGGCTCCCCCAGAACACTGATGTAGAAAATATGAGATAAAAAAATCTTCTGCTAAGGCTTTATGAGATTCAAACCTACCTTGTGCAAGGATATATTTTTCCATTAAAGAAAAAACCATATAAGAAAAAACCTAATCATGGAAGGATGTGGGATGGAGGTGTTAGATACTTAAACAATATTGGGAAAAAGGCATTATGATCTGGTGACTTTGACAAGTGATTGACCGCATGGATTATAAGAACACTTGCCGCCACTGAACCCACAATATTTCTTCCAATGACCATAACAGTTTCTCAATATACGTCTAGAATAATATCCCTCAACACAGAACCATTATAAGACCATTATGTAATATTATGAAATCCTAGAAACTGACCTCTATAGAAATCTTCAGATACGTTATCCTAGATGATTTACCATAAAAACTGTAGATCACAGGTCCACCTGAAAAATCACCCTAGAGAGCTAGCATGACATCCATAGCCCCTCTCAATCATTTTATCACTCTATATGCCTATATGTATGTGTTGTCTTATATATATATATATATATATCAATATATATATTTATATTTATTTATGTTTATTTTTTATGCATATATATATATCAATATATATATAATAACATATGATAATATATTTGTGTATATATATATGTGTAATTAAATTTATTAATATATATATATATATTTATATATACTTATGTTTAAAAATATATATTTATAAGTATATATATATATATATTATATGGGAATATATATTGATATTTATATTTCTACATATTTTGTTAGAGATGGTGTGATAAGACATTTTTAAATTATTTCTTGAAGTAATTAGAAATGCAAAACCTTTTATGCCCCCTACATTAACAAGATGTGGGGGAATAACTTCATATAACTAAGGTCTAGAACATAGCCACAAAAAAATGTTTCAATCATAAAAATATTATTATTCTAAAGCTAAAGGATGAGGTCCTTATGAGGTTTTAATAGGCAGGCATTGATGATGAGTAGTGACAAAGGAATTACTTAGAGTCTTAGGAAAAAACCACTGTTTATTATGTGATTCAACTGAGCTGTTTATCACCCTTGATTGAGTGATTTTATGTCCACAATGATATAATCCACGAGACATGCCATATATAAAGATTATTTTGCACTAGAACTACGATTATTCGAAGATAACAACTATATGACTATGGTTTTTAGGTCGTTTTTAATGTATGTGTGTGATTAGATCGATTCACCCATGAAAAATGTTATATTATCTTATACTTTAGAGTTGATATTCCATTGAAACATTTCTTTTTTATCATCCTATTAATGTTCTTATCTCCCTTGGATTGGGATCCTTCCCGAACCATGTTAATTCACTGCATTCCTTCATTTTTTGTACATATGTTCACTGCATATTCCACATGAAGCATAATCTATGAGTGTGTCTTCAATGTTCCAATAGGTGTGAGGTTAGATTGAATGGCTTCATTGTTTGGATTCATCATTCGGAAGTAATATTATGGTGAATCCAGGTTTGTACCATACCTTACAATTACTTATTCTATATCATTGGGTTGGGAGTTCGTTCATCTAGTAATACTATGTTTGGAAGAACATGTGGTATTAGATATTGGGTAAGAGTTTTGAAGGTAAACTGAGACATTGGAATCAATAAAAATGATGCACTTACTCTCTACCCACTTTGAATATAGTGGGAGTTTTCTATCTTCTAAGGATGGAATTAGAAGATGGAATATAAGGTTAGGAATGTTTTATGGCATAACATTTGGATTTTGGAAGAAGCATGTAGAATACTACTTGTTTTAGAAGGACATTAATATTATACTAGTTTGAAATAATCAAGTTGAAATATAAAAAAACAAAATGGGAAAGGCTTGATAGGAAGGAATTTGGGGTGGTCTTGATTATGTTGGTCCAAAACATAGCCTTTAATATTAATGATGTTGGAACAACTATAGAGAATATGGTTAGACTTGGGAATATATAGGACAATCGCTCCATGATAAAATGGTGTTTTTGTTCTAGTGATTTTTTGATAAGAAAATGTTATAATGAAGGTTCGAGATTGATCATGTGAATGAGTTCAACGTGATCCAATGCCAAAATTAGTCTATTGGTGGGATGTTTTCCAAATTCATATGTCTGTTGATTCTTATATCGTCACTTCTAGAATCATGGTATGTGACGGTGAACTACATGAGAAATTCCATTGAACTAAATGTCTTGATCTTTAAGTAGATCTATGACCTGATCATAAATGAAGAGATATAGAGGAAGGATGTTCCATCATCCTCTATAAGTTTTTTATGTTTCTCAAAATATTGGTGATTCTTGGTGACACTATGGATCCACACTACTAGAATATATTGTGGATAAATACCTTCTTTACATACCATATTTGAAATAAACCAAAGAAACTAAATATTAACCACCAATAATAAAAATATCACAAATAAATATTGAGTCACAAACATTCAAAATATATTTTAGTTTTTAATATTAACAATTTAGTAAAAACAATTACTAACAAAGACAATGTGTATTTCATAAAATGGATTTTTTTACAACATTATAAGAAACTATTTTATATTTAACAAGTCTATCATATCTCCCAAAAAATTCTCCACACAAACAATTATATTCGGCATATAATGTTTAGCTCATTTCTTCATATTCTTGGAAAATGGAAACATAATAAAGAGTAAGTTCAAATACTCAGAAAGGGTAAAACTAGGAAATAAAAGTAAAATATAATAAGTGATCATAAGATGGACATAAATAATAACGAATGAATAAATAATAAAAATAATTATATAATCAAATAAACAAGGACTAAAATATATCTATGTTTTAAATATTATTAAATTAATGGATGCATTACATAAATTGAATTCTTAGTGGTGAAATTCATAATGCCGTATAGATACTTATATTCCCTAAGCCAAGTAATCATGATATCTTACATCATGATCTTACTTTCAAGTCCCCATGTTTGAAAAATACTCTTTTTATGTGTAGGAATACACCAAACTAACAAAGCTAGTATATCTTATAAGACCAATTGATTCATCAATGAGATTTTTATTCTGGGACTACCCAATTTAAATTAATTCCAATGCTTTCATCATATAATAGAATGTATATGATATATAATACATAAAAAAAATTCTTTGGTAATTAATATAAAATTTCATTTAAATATAAAGTATTTAAATTTTTAACATTTCACTAATCAATAAAAGAAATAGATTTCTATATTAACATCCCCCATACAATCACCACATAGAGAAAGGGGCCCCTTTTTAAGTCAATAATTCCCAAAACTAATCGATGTTTGACATCTAGGTGAACACCATGAAGTCAAAGAAAGGAAATATACAATTCTATAAAAAACACATTTAAAAATTCTAGAATCATCCTTTATCAATGATAAAAAAGAATTAACTACCTTAGTGTGGTTAAAATTCCATGGATTTTGATAGAACAAAAAAATCACTGATAAAGTGTATATATATCATAGAAAATAAAAGCACTGATGAAAGACCCAATTTATCAAAAAATTTATTCAGTTATAATAAATTTAACCTTTATCAGTTCTTTAAAATTCACTAATAAATGTTGTATTTTATCATATCTCTGAAAAGCACTAATAAAAGTATGATTTATCAACACTGTATTTTACACTAATAAAATTAATATTTATTATTTCTTTTTAATACACTGATAAGGATAGACTTTATCATCACCTGTATAAGCATCAATAAAGGTGTATTTTATCAGTACTTCTAAAAGTTTTGATAAAGGTTAGCATTATCAGCTCATTTAGTTGTGTTGATAAAGGTGTAAAAAGTAGTGTAAAGCTAGGACACACTGTATGAAAAAAAATAGGTGCAGTGTGCTTCAACAACATACTGCCTCGTTAGAAACAACTACTAAAATTACCCGAATAAGATAAAAATACCATATTTAAATGAAATAAATTATCTAAAACAAATACAAGAAAAATAAAACACTATTACAGAGTATGTCAGATGTTTTTTTACAGAAATTAATGTAAATTTTGAATAAAAAGTTGAAAATGGAGTCATATTGATCACATCATGGGTGAAATTGAGTTTTGTCTGATTATTATATATCAAAAATAACTCATGGATCATTTTCCTAAAGTACCAAAGAAATCAGAATGTGTTTTCTTGGTTTTGAGTATGTCAGTTGTTTTTTTGATTAAAATTAATGCATGTTTTGAATAAAGAGACGCACTTGGAGTCCTATCGGTCACACCGTTTTTCGGATTGAGGTTCGGATGATCCATACAAATAAAATATTATGTATGGATATTTTTACTAAATTACCAAAACCATATGAATGTCTTTTCTTGGTTTTGAGTATGTCAGTTTTTTTTCACTAAAATTAATGTCAATTTTGAATAAAAAAGATGCACTTAGAGTCATACTGGTCTCACTGAGATTCAGATTGAGGTGAAGCTAAATTATACACATCTCAAATCATTAATGGATCATTTTCATAAAGTATTAAAACAATTGTAATGTGTTTCATCAGTTTAGAGTTTTACACATGTGTTTTTAATTAAAATTCCATTTTCTACTGGAAACACACACTTTGATCCATATAGGTGGCATCGTCTGTGGGTTTGTCAGGAGACTGATTCATACATGTCAGAAATGAATTACGAATATTTTTTCTAAATTATCAAGACAATCTGAGCACGTTTCATCAGTTTTTAGTGAGTGACACTTTTTTTTTGTATTAACATGTCAATTTAAAATAGATAATGGACACTTGGAGTCTTACCAGTAACATCATGAATCATATTGAGGTTCAGGTAATCCTTAAATTTCACAAATAATGTATGGATTATTTTAATAAAGTACTAAAACAATAAAAATGTGTCATCTCAGTTTTGATTATGTTAGTTGTTTTTTTCACTACAATTAATGTTAATTTTGAATAAAAAAGACACACTTTGAGTCATACCAGTCACACTGTGCATCATATTGATGGTCTAGAAATTATTAATGTCCCAAATGACTCTTGGATCGTTTTCCTAATATATCAAAACAATCGGAATGTTTTTCCTTTCATTTTAGTATTCTATATGTGTTTTTTACTAAAATTTCATTTTAAATTGGAAACACACACTTTGATCCATACATGGGTCATCATGTGTGGGTTTGACATGAGACTGATTCAAACATGTCCCAAATGAATTATTAATTATTCTCCCAAATTATGAAGGATATACAAGTGTGTTTTTTTTGTTTTTAAGTAATGGATACTTCTTGTAATAAAATGTCAATTTTAAACTGATAATGAACACTTGGAGTCATACCGGTTACACTATGCATCAGATTGAGGTTTGGGTGATACCTACACATAAAAAATGATTTTTGGATCATTTTTATAAACACAAAAAGAAAACACATGAATGCATTTTCTTATATTTGAGTATGTTAGTTTTTTACACTAAAATTAATGTCAATTTTGAATCAAAAAGAGACACGTCATGTCATACCAGTCACACCTTACATAAGATTGCGTCGTAGTTGAATGATAAACATCTCGATAGACTAATAGAGATTTTTCCTAAAGTATCGAAACAATTGGAATGAATTTCATCTTTTTTGAGTATGCCACATGTGGTTTTTACTAAAATGTTATTTTCAACTGGAAACATGCCCTTTGAGCCATACAAGTGGCATCATGTGTGGGCTTGACATGGGACTAATTCTTTCACATCACAAATAAATCATGAAATATTTACCCAAATTATTAAGACAATACAAGAGTGTTTGATTTTTTTTTTCAGTGAGTGTCATTTTTTTGTATTAAAATGTCAATTTTAAACTGATAATGGACATTTGGAGTGATACCAGTCACACTGTGCATCAAATTGAGGTGTGGGTGATCCTTAGGCCTCAAAAATGATATACAGATCATTATACTAAAGTACCAAAAAAATATGAATGCATTTTCTCATTTCTCCACTACTTTATCCATCTATAATATCATACCTCACTTCAGACCTTTTATCATCAACTGTTAAATGTATTTCATATGAATAAATTTTTTAAATACATTCCAAATGTATCTTTATAAGATTATATGACTATTTTATAAATTCTCTAATAAATATTTTGGAGGAGAGACTCCAAAACCTAATCCTCTAACGTGATCATATTGTTGAGGCTGATTCAATGATATTAAAAGTCGTTTTTATTTTAGTACGAAGGTTGTTGATTTTTATGTCTAAACAACATAAACAAATATTAACATATTTATTTTTGTGTAATATTTTTATGAATCATAAAAAATTAAAACTATGTCATACCTACACATGTTTCCCATAATTATTTTGTGTTTTCAATAACTAATATACCAGCCTTATTTTCACGATCCTCCTTCTATAGCACATGATGTGGGATGGATGTGGATTTTGATTTTGATTCATCAATCGAGATCTAAAAAAAGTCACATATGTTGTTTCATATCACATAATTAACTTTTATTGTTTAATTAAAATACATACAAATATATTCTATAATGAATCATACTCCATCTTTCCTTTCTGATAGTGGTATGCCAGTTTTGAGGTATATTATTTATTTTCATAACTCCTTCACTAATTTATAAATGAACAATTTTTAGTCAAGTTGGATAAAATAAATAATGTAAAATAATATATTATTTACCAAAATGAACCTGAAATGTTTTCTCATTGAGAATACTACATTAAGAATTCCATGTTTCCTTATTTATAATGTGTTCATAACTAAGTGGTGGGTGGGTATTTATTTTGCCTTCCGCATCCATAATATATAACTTCTTCAGAAGAGTGCGGAAACCTCTATAGGATTTTTTAGTAGCCATTAAGAAAATTTATTACAGAAATATTCTAAAATAAAAATTGTTTTTAAATAATAATGGAAGATAAATCAACATTTAATTATATATTTATTTTTACTAAAATAAAGAATGTATATTATAAAATTATCATCATATATTTGCCAAGGAATTCATTTTTTATAAGTTAGATGTGGTGTCATGAGTCAATATCAATCGACACATTCATCTTATTTGTGACTCCAAGAAAACTAATTAATGTTGACTAATTGGGGTCAAACGGGTTTCCACGTTGATTCCAACAAACATAAAATTTTATACCCTGACTTCTTGCCTTGATAATTTTATTCCAAACTGTCATGTTGCATCATTCTTTTTTTTCATTTTTATCATCAACATGTTGTTGATACCCTATTAATTACACACTTTAATCATTAAAAATATATTCTTTCTTGGTATTGTCTACATCATCATGATCAGATGGCATTTTCTGCATGACTAGTGAAACATTTAATTGGTCTTGAATAACAACAATGTAATTCATTTCATGAATAAAAGTTTACAATTTATTTCAACTTGAAATAAAATTATTACTATCTTGAATAAGTATATAATATTTTAATACTAAATTACTACTAACCTTCCCTACATTTATTTAATACATCCTTAGATGCTTTATTTCCATCCATCTTTCGATGATGGATTTGAGGCTACTCATTCTCTCTTTCAAACTAGCCTTCCTCCAATCATTATTCAGAAGGTATTTCATCAATGAACTCTGTAACCACAATGATGGTTCGATGGATAGTTTTAAATGGGGAGTCCACTATATCATCAAGAGATGGAAAAAAATCTATAATCTAAGGATTAGTGTGTACTAGGAACCTGCACTAATGGAATCACTGAAAAAGTCTCCTCAATTGAAGGGGAATTGGAATACCTCAACTCTAATGGTATTGAAGAAATAAATATCACCCCACCTACATTGGACATAACTTCGATCTACTCATCGATTCCTATACTTCCAATTCTAGATATTTTTTTTAATCCACTATAAGATCCCTCCAATAACATACATTCCTTTAAAGGGTGAAAATTTTAACTTTTTCTCAGTATTTGTCTAGAATTTTTTTAATCAAATATACTAAAGGAATCTGTTAAATAAAATACCAAATTTATTATTATGATATATTTACATAAAATATTATAGGAACTATAGATATAACCCATTATTAGAAATTATACCACAAAACATGATGTAGATCAACAATTTCATCTATGAATGCCATACTTTACGACTGATAATGATATTATTAGTTATAAATTAAAATATTTGAGAGAGGTATCCCTGAAAAAAATGTATTCTATCCTTTAAGTAGAATACACTATCCTTCAATCATAGAAATATTCTTCAGGACCCTCAGTCACTGAAGGAGTGAAAGTTCCCTTAACTAGTGATAAACAATAATCAAATAAGAAGAGTGGTTTGACTATGGAATGAAATTATGGGTCAATTATAATGGGGGGGGGGTCGTATTAATTTACTAGGACTCTACATTTAAGAAAGATTTCCTTGAGTATTTACCACAATCTCATGGAGATTGATAATTTTATCACGTCAGAGAACTTATTTCATTGAGTGTTTCCATAAATGATTCAAGACATCTATTTTTCTCCTTATGATTTATAATTAATGAGAAACCAATTGGGAGAAGTATCCAAATTCATTCATAAAATATCAAATATTTAATGCACCACCAAAATCTGAATTGGTCATTTGTCGTAGCCTTTGATAATAGCATATATAAGCTTAAATTTCCATTTATGATTCAAGGATATCTATAAATATGATATATCTGTTTTGTGTATTTTAGATACAGATAAAAAATTACATAAATTATATGACATAAATATCCAAACCATCAAAAGTATATTTTAATCTATTTTTGTTCTCTCTATAGTTATTCACTATTTTAGATGACTTTTCAAATTATTTTTTTATCCTGTGAGTTAATTATCCCTCTATTTTGAATAGTTAATCTGTTAATAAATCACATATCATAGTTTTCTTGATCAACTACCAACCATGTATAACTCACTCCCTTTTTGGAAATAAACACATTATATATTTTTTTGTGTATTTCATTATCTATTTATCAAATTATTTCTCAACTCTATACAATCTAATAAACTTGTTAAAAAATTGTTAAGCATAAATTTCACACTAAAGAAATTTCCCACCCCACTTTATAACCAATGGTTTATGTTTAATTATAATCTTGAATTAATAAAAAAATAGAACTCTTACAAAATGAATCACTAAAATAATTTTTGTAATGTAACGAATTAATTCAATTTTTTTGATTTTAGTTGAAAATTATTCATGAGAATAATAAATCTAAATAACCCATTTCACGGTTTAAAAATTTAAATAAATAACAAAAATCCACAAAACATTTTTTAATAATTTTTACACATACCTTGGTCCCTATATGTTCATCACCTATTAATGAGGTCCAAAAAATGGTAGCACTTAATCTTTAAAAACCCTTATAATTACGTCTTTAGAGTCTATAATCTAGTATGTAAGTTGAATTAAATTTTAGAAACTACCAAGATTTTGGAACACTATATTATTCAAATTAAGATAAAACCGAGGGGGGATGAGAGGTCTCTTTGTTAATGTCAAGAGGAGAGTAATCCATATATCTGTGTCTCTAGGGACAAATGCGTTGGACACTAAAATACATATAAATGGGTAAATATGATGAAATAGAACCATACTCATTGTATTTTAGTATAAACAATAAGAGATGTAGTGTTCATCATGTTTAAGAACAACATAAAAACATAAATTGAAGAACCCAAAACATTAAACAATGATAGAGGAAGAGTAGAAAAAAATACATTTGATTCTAGACTTTATTAATGTGAAGGAATGTAGAGGAGTTGTGACAGCATCAGAGGAGTTCCATGGGATCTTGAGAATCACAAGTGACTGAGTCATGCTTAGGGTTTTTTAAATAGACTTGGGACACTTTTAACAGAGCCTTGAAAAAAGAACTGACACATATCCCTTTTACTAGCGCTAAATTTATAAACGTTGATAAAATGAATATTTGTCAACACTTTTTTAGCACTGAGAAATTTAGAGCATTATCATCACAAAAAATGAACTGATAAAACACATTTTTATCATCATTAAAGTTTTAGTGCTGATTAATATATCTCCTAACAATGATATTTAATGTTGATACAGATTTTTTTATAAGCGCTAAAAAATAACATATAAAAGTTTTATAATTATAATTATTTACATAATATTATTATAATATTATAATTATTTAAATAAGTTTTTTATAATTTAAAAATTATTGAAATAAATTTATTATAATTTCATAATTATTTAAATAGTTTTATTATTATTTTATAACTATTTAAATATATATATATATATATATAATTGTTTATTTTTAATTACATAAATACTTATTTAAAAAATAATAATTAATAATTTATTATAAATATAAATATAGTAAATAATAATTTATAGATATATTTATTTACAAATATTTATTTATAAATATATTTTTAAGATTATTAATGGATATATAATCTTAAATAAATTCATTTTAAAAATGAGTGAAATTGAATAATTCAAAAAGCATACACTTAAAAAATAATGAAAAAATGGATAACTTTTATTAATTAAATATAAGAGATTAAAAAATATGGATATACATATATATATTGAAGTGGATGAATACATATTGAAAATAATAAAATATGGTAAATAAATAAATGTAAATAAATAATAGAAAATGATCAAATTCAAAAATAAAATAAAAATAGTAAATATTAAAAACCAATTCCTTAATAGTAGTATTAAAAAAATAAATAAAATTGACCATTTAGAAACATAATATATATTAATTGTATCATGTTATAATTAAATTCTAAAATTTACTAAAATTTGAATAAATTACATAAATATTAGGTGTACGAGTTTTTTTATATATGGCGTAAATATACTTGTGGGTACGTTTATGTATAAAAATGAATTAACACACACAAATATATATATACATATTTGTATGTGAAATAAATGAAACACATTATTTTTAATATAGATTAAATTGAAAAATCAAACAACACTAAAAATGAATAAGACCTTAATATGCTTCTAATTAGAATTATATATATATTATACCCAATCATTTTATATATCTATATTTAACCCATAATATTTATTAATATTTATAATTTGTATATATTTATATTAAATTTAATCATTTCTATCAATAAATATTAAATTAATAAAATGTTTCACATTTTTGTTAATTTACTCAATTTATTTTTATTTGTTTAATTTTTCATTTTATTCTAGATCGTTATATCTGCTAAAAAATTTCAGATAAATGGAATCTTTTCTTATCACTAAATCATGATTATAAATGTAACCTTTTATTAGTGCTAAAATTAAAGCACAAATAATGGTTTCCTTTTACAAGCTCTTTAAAAAGTGTTGATAAAGGGTGCCATTTATCAACACTTTTTAGCATTGATAAAGGGATTCCTTTTTGAATTTTTATTTTAGATCTTATAACGATAAACTTTATCAGTGAATAATTGTTGTGTTAATAAATTCTCACACTATTATAGGCATGTTTTGTAGTCGTGAAAGTGTGTTCACAATGAAAATGCATTAGAATAAACATTATACCTATAACATAAGATTATTTGGAATTAAAAAGGATGTTATAGGTTTCTATGAGTTTAGTCTTACAATATAATATATTATGACATTATTTGTAACACCCCAAGCTTCTACGGTACACTTCTCTTTGAATAATGCGATATCGTGTGTTGTACGCAACATCGAGTTCTAACACACCACAACCAATCAAACTAGCCGTTATGAATAGTAATACCTACTTTTTGAAATTTTATAAATTTTATCTCTGAAAATGGACTTCATTTTTGGATCCGGAATATCGAATTCAGCCTAGGATGAAATTTTGTAACTTTTCGGATAACATTTATATTTTGATGAATAGTGAAAATAACTAAATTTTAATTAAAAAAAACTTTTTTAATCGAAATAATTTACATTGATAAATTATGAATTTGAGTGGTTTTAAAGTATATTTATAATATATTTTTACCATTTAATAAAGTTTTTGTTATTGGACATAATTTCACAATTAAACCGGACATAAACAAGTATCAATCTTTTGATAGTTATTATATCTTAAAAACATGCTTTTTTGTTTTACAGCGGGAATTAATTTTAAATTAATTTCTTCCACTTATGTGTTTTGAATTTGGAAAAATTGATTCCATATTTGGAATCAGTATATTCAAATTTTGTAAATAGGTAAATTTTATTTTTAGACATTTTGAATAATTACTTCGGTAAATATTTTATTTACCACGGTTAAAACGTAAATCCGGTAAATAAGGGTTAAAAAATAATATTTTAATAATACAAAATTACCCTAAAACGTGTCCTAAACTTATTGGTTGATACATGTCCGACCATGGGCATCTTCAGGTCGATTTTTGTACCCCATGGAGCCACTTGTAGGTGATAGGGACACTTTATTTGAATTAAGTTAAAATAAATACAAAAATGACATAAGCATATATCTTTTAGAAAAAACTTTTTTACATAGGGTTATATATGTTGAATTTTAGACTATAAATATTCCTTAGAAAGATAAAACGATTTCCTAAATAATAGTATTTTATTTATTATTTTTAAACATTATATAATTTAATTTATTTATGACAAAATTGTGATGAAGTAATTACCTAATTAATGTAAAATTAGAATAATTGATATTATAAATACCCAAATAAATGTAATTTGAGACTTTTTATAAATAAAAAAAATTTCTATGATAATATTACATGGTAGTATTTATTTAATTTACTTTTTTCTAAGTAATAAATCTGTTATGAATTTTACAAATATCAATTATTGAATAGTGTCAAAATTGACATAAAAGAGTTTTTAAAACAACTATTATATTATTAATTGATATTAAATTCTTAAAAATATAAGTTTCGTCCAAGAGACTTATATCATGATAGGTGTATCATTAATGGACCACTTGGGGGTCTCTTGGATGTATATAGTAAGTTTATTAACCATATAATATAAAAATACAAAGAGACATTGTAAAAGTGAAACTAATTAACTAAGAGTTAATACTTAAAAATAAGTTTAATATATTGACCCAAACATGTCTAAATTCCATTTTTGAGTGGTTTTCGACCCATACCCACCTTAACCTTAAATAATCCACTTTGGAGCTTTTAGAAACCGAATATGAATTTATTATAAAATAATATTTCTAGCTTTTCCAAAGGTGCCCCTGACACCTCTTATAAAAGGGCACTCCCCCTTCTCATTAATTCACACAATCAAAGCCTCTTGGTTTAGAAAAACCCAGCCCAAATACTCTCTCAACTTCCCTCAATACAACCTTGAGACCTTATTTTGATCAGAAAGCCAACCTAAGGATCCCTTTTGATCAAATCAAATGGAAGAACCCGAAGAAGAGGTAATGTTTTCACAACATTTTTTCAAGTTCCTTTCTTCTTTCACTTATTATTTATTTGTTATTAACATTCTAAAATAATGAATCTAGTATCTCCTATATACTGTAATTTTATTATAAACATGTTACAACCATATTTCAGTATTCTATCCATCCTTTGAATGACATGTCACCATACGTGTGTACGTACGGCTTACCGTCTCCACGTCGTGGTGTAATTGTTATTCAAAACATTATTATTTGGATGGGTATAATAATGATGTGTAATTAATTTATATAATAAATATAACATGATAATGATTCTGTATATATGATATACCATCCAATTAAATACTATTTTAATATCAAAATAATGATATGGTCGCTCGTGCGTACGTACGGACAACCGTCTCCACGAACGCGATGAGATTCATTCTCCATCGTATCCATTCTAGTATAATTCTCATTTTATGATTAAAAAAAATATTTAAGGACTTGATATAATTCTGGATAAGAATAAGATACAACCTATCCAGAACAAACACATCTTACGTAACAAAACATATAAAAGAAAACGAGTAAGTTAACACCCGAAACAACGATAATACAAAGATATTATTAACAAATAAATGTTAAAAGATCATATATGATATCATATTAATGTATATGATTCTTCTATAATTTATTAAAAATTATTTCACCATTATACAAGAGGTTAACCTACCCCCAACCAAGGAAAAGTACAGGGTAAGGGTTTATTTTGCAATCTCTTCATTATCTGAGGTTGTTTATACGTCATAATCTACTGGGATCTCTTTATCATCCACATCCAAGTTTCTTAAAAATGTTTTTCAAGACATTATTAATATTTTACAGAATATGGGTTAAAGTCATTTATACCCTTTTTTGACTTTTTATAAGAAGTTTATAAAGGAATATTTCAGTCGTTTTCCAAACAAGGTCCTTTTTAACATTTTTGACAGAATTAAGGTAAGAATGTCTTTTTAAACTTATATGGCGGGTGTGGCTATTTTCTACAGTTATAAAATCTTTGAAGCTTCCCTTACAAGATTATAAGAATATTTTCAAATTAAATATTTTCTTTTATAATTATGTGACTTTTAAATGATTTCAAAAAAAGAGATATTTTTCTCAAACAGTTTTGATTTCATCTATGTCAACATACTTTGATGGATTTTAAGATTATTTGAAGTTGATTTATTATGAAACAAAACTTCCATTTTGTATTGAAGTTTTTTTGATATGTTTGACTGTGATGTGTTATTTTTATACCATTCATGTTTTATGGTGAATGTATTGACATTTCGTATGCTAGTTTTAATGCGAATGTTTATGTTATGTTTAAACCTGTTCATATGAGGAATGCAGTGGACTTAATAAGAGACGGGTGGAGCCCGCTATAGCTCCTCGATGCATCAGTAGGTCTTATGAGACAAACTAGTGTCTTGGCACAAGGCCTTAGCAAAATCTTATTTGTAGTCATGGCACGAGGCCTTGGCTATGTGGTTATGATAGTCTGGAATTATGCATTCCATCACTATGAAAGTGTGTATTGATATTTCATGTGAATATTCGATTAGTAGAATATCCATGTGAATAAGTAAATGGCATTATTTCATTTTATTTTTGCCATAATATGTTGAAGTTCAAGTTTAAAAGGCTTTTGTTTTAGTTATACATTGCCTTAAATTTTTATTCTTATTTATAAAAGTTTCCGCTATATTGTTATCCTTACTGGGAATTTGATCTCACCCCTTTTCTATGTTTTATTTTTCCCTAGATGTGAAGAAGTAAATTATGAATAACCTGTAGGGATAGTATGAGGGGATAATAGTGTGGACTATGGAGACTATGTTGTTGTAGTTTTCTTTTTTTTTTATGATGTAATATAAAACATTATGAATATATCTAGTGTTTCCAAGGCTACTAAACTAATCGGTCTTTCGAGATTTGATCTTTCTTGTGATCATGCCAATATTATGTAATAATGCACCGACTCTGGGTAACTAGGTTCAGGGAATTAGAGTTGGTATCAGAGGAAGTTTAGTACAAACCTTGGAATCTAGATTTAGATAAACTCTGATTAGAGAACATATACCTATGATGTACTTTGAGGATTAGTTTAGAAGAACTTCCTAGAATTTTTGTATTGTAGAGATTTTGTGAGTTTTCCGAGCAATACATCCCTTTCTAGATATGAGTAGGTAGAGGCGGCTCTGGCATAGATGTACCTAGGGGTAAAACCCGAAAACACCGCTTTGAGCTAGACTCGAACGAGAACTGGTGCATGAAAACATGCCTTTTTTCACTCTTGGTTACGACACTCCCGAGGGATATTCTTAGGATAACTCTCATTTTCATTACAAATAATTATGAAGGGTTTATGAGTATATACTTCCTCAAAGAAATTTTGTTTATGATTATTGATTGTATCCATAAATAGTTCAATTTATGTTAAGTGTTTTATAAGTATGGAATTATGTATTTTGATTCATAAACTGATCTAGTTTATGCCATTTTTTAGAAATGGTGCCTAGTGGAAGAAATGGAAACTGTATCAATGAACGCACTCCATGTAGGGATTTCCCGCCTGATCAAGATAATTATAGTGGAAATGGTGATACAACTGGTGCTGATCAACTTATCACTATACTGGGATAACTCACTCAGGTTATGAATAATAGCCTTACCCGTATGGATCACCCTGATCTACAATGTGGAGGATCAATGTTAGATCGCTTCATGATGCAACAACCACCAAAATTAAATGGTAGTAAAAATCCATTAGTAGCTGAGAAATGGATAAGTGCCCTAGAGAAAATATTTCAGGCTTTGGGGAGTAGTGAAAGGGAAAAAGTTGTCATGGATGTTTATAGCCTCACTGGAGATGCTGATCAATGGTGGTCATTGATTCAAAACATGAAGGACGATGATGAAGTATCAAATATGGAATGGAGGGAGTTCAAAGATCTGTTTTTAGAAAAATAATTTCGCCGTGACCGTCGAGTAGATATGGAAAGGTAATTTATGACTTTGAGACAAAAGGAGGATGAGAATGTCACAAATTATGAGGATGACTTTATAATGTTAGCAAGGTATGCCAGAGATTATATACGTAAGTCAATAAGTAATATTTGTCATTTCTTTTATGGGTTAAAACCATTTCTCCATCGAGGATTACTCTCACAATCCTTCTCGTCGTACGCAGACATTGTCTCATGTGCTATCAAGACAGAAAATGAATTCTCTAAGTATTATGACTTTAAAGAAAAGAAACAGAAGAAGAGATCTTCTGATCAATCTGGGAATGGAAATAAGGGGAATAAGGGAAAGGTTTAATATACATCCTTTGGTAAATGTGGTAAGAAACACCCTGGTACTTTCTTAAGAGGCACGAGAGTCTGTTACAAGTGTGGTGAAAAGGCCACCAATCTCGTGATTGAAAGGGGAAGAAGGAAGCTACCGATGTCAAATGATACAATTACAGGGAGATGAGACATTTTGAAAATTAATGTTCTAAGCATTAGGGGAATTTACCTTAGAAAAGCCCAAGGGATCAAGGACAGGCTTATGCTATCACTACTGCTGAGGTAGAAGCTCCAAAAGACATGTTGGCAGGTAATTTAATGGTTTCCTCAAGTTTAGCAAATGAATTATTTGATTTTGGATCATCACATTGTTTCATATTTTCCCAGTTTTCTAAGAAAATTATATATTTCCAATTTTATTGAACAAGGGAGTTGTCAGTTAAAACTCTTAAGGGAAGTATCATTGCAAAAAAGTTTTGTGAATCAGTCCCCATTAGAGCACATAAATGTTCTTTATCTACTGATATCATCGTCATAACTATGATTGAGTTTGATATAATCCTCAGTATGGACTGGCTTTCGGACCAAAATGCGATGATTTATTGTAAGAAGAAGGAGGTTACGATTTTTGATGATGATGATAAAGAACACCTTATCTTTAGAGTAGAATCATCATCACCTAATCGTTATCTGGATCCACCCTAATAGCTTAACTAAATTCAATTATTGGCAAGGAAGAGAATGAAATAGATGTGGGTGAGGAAAGGAATATTCAAATAGAGGATGTACCTATTGTGAAAGAATATGTAGATGTGTTTTCGGATGATTTACCTAGACATCCTCCAGAACGAGAAGTTGAGTTTTCCATTAATTTACTTCCTAGATCAAGGCCTATATCGAAGACCCATTATATAATGGCCACTGTGGAATTAGTCGAACTAAAGAAACAACTAGAGAAATTGAGTAATAAGGGATTTATTAGACCTAATGTTTCTCCATGGGGAGCCCCTGTTCTTTTTGTTAAAAAGAAAGATGGATCTATGAGGTTATATATCGACTACAAGAAGATCAATGCTATAACAATAAAGAACAAGTATCCCCTACCTCGCATTAATGATTTATTTGAAAAAATTCATGGAGCTCAATACTTTTCAAAGATTGACCTTCGATCTGGATACCATCAGTAATGTGTGAAGAAGGACGAAATTCCGAAGACAACATTTCAAACTAGGTACGGGCATTGCGAGTTTACAGTAATGACTTTTGGATTGACTAATGCACCCTCTGTATTCATGGATCTGATGGATAGTGTTTTCAAGGAATATCTCGATGAATTTCTGGGGGTATTTATTGATGATATCTTAGTATACTCCAAAAGCTACGAAGATCACAAAAATTACTTGTGCATTATCCTGAAGACTCATAGAAGACATGAATTATATGAGAAGTTTAACAAGTGTGAATTCTGGCTTCAGGAGATTTCTTTTCTTGGCCATATTGTCTCTAAAGATGGAATCTCTATCGATCCTTCTAAGACCAAGGAAATCCAAGAATGTCCTGCACTGATGAGTATACCTGAGGTACGTAGTTTTATTGGTTTTGCAGGTTATTATCGACGTTTCATCCAAAATTTTTCCCAGTTGGCTAACCCATTAACAAAGCTCACACGAAAAGGGGTTAAATTTGTTTGGAAAAAAGAGTGTGAAGAATGTTTCAAAGAACTAAAGAGAATATTAGTCAATGCTCCTATATTGACTCTAACATCGGGGAATGATGGGTTCGTTATTTATAGTGATG
Organism: Viscum album; assembly: GCA_963277665.1. Lineage (NCBI taxonomy): Eukaryota > Viridiplantae > Streptophyta > Magnoliopsida > Santalales > Viscaceae > Viscum > Viscum album. The sequence goes on along the minus strand of OY728146.1, from coordinate 733,106,454 downwards.
CATCGAAAAAAGGAATTGGTTGTGTCCTTATAATGAATGATAGGGTTATTGACTACGCATCACGATAGTTGAAAATTAATGAGAAAAACTATCCTACTCATGATCTCGAGTTAGTAGATGTGATCTGTGCTTTGAAGATATGGAGGCACTACCTCTCTGGTGAAAAATGTGAGATTTATACTGATCACAAGAGTTTGAAGTATATTTTCTCACAAAAAGAACTCAACATGAGGCAAAGGAGATGTCTTTAATTACTCAAGGATTATTATTGTATGATACACTACCACTCGAAGAAAGCAAACAAGGTTGAAGATGCTTTGAGAAGAAAAGATCATGGAGTTTTGAACAATATGAGAATTGAAAGGGATCCAATTTTCATGGATCTGGTGAAGATGGACATGGGAAATACCAGGGAAGGTGAAACATCAATGCTTTTTCAAATGGTTTCCAAACCATCTTTACTAGAAAGGATTAAGAGTTATTAGACCGATGATGAAGAATTTCAAAAGAAGATTAAAGCTGTGAATAATGGGAGATTGAGAGACTTTGTGTATGAAGAAGGAATTTTGAAATTCGGAAAGATGCTTTGTGTTCCTGATATACCTGATCTAAAAAGGGAATTGCTGGATGATGCTCATAGTTCCAATTTCTATATACACCCTGGGAGCACCAAAATGTATAAATATTTGAATGAACATTTTTGGTGGGACAACATGAAGAGGGAGATTGTAGATTTTCTATCAAGATGTCTGGTTTTTCAACAAGTGAATGAAGGAAGGAAACAACTTGGTGGATTATTGAAACCTCTTCCCATACCTGAGTGGAAATGGGATAACATCACGATGGACTTTGTCATGGGACTACCAAAGACTCCTAGAAGGAATGATGCAGTATGGGTTATTGTTGATCATCTTACCAAGTCAACACATTGTCTTGCTATAAGAGAAGATCTACCACTGGAACGTCTATCAAGACTATATATTAATGAAGTTCTGAGACTTCATGGAGTACCCCTATCGATTGTTTCAGATCGTGATCCCCATTTTACTTCAGTATTCTAAAAAAAGTCTTCAGAAAGCCTTGGATACTGAACTTCATTTGAGCACTACCTACCACCCTCAAACAGATGGACAATCAGAACGAACAATTCAAACCATAGAAGACATGTTGAGATCCTTTTCACTTGACTTTCAGGGTATGTGGGATCAATATTTACCTCTGGTAGAATTTTCCTATAAAAATAACTTTCATTCAAGTATTCATATGGCACCATATTAAGCGTTATACAGAAAGAGATGTCGCACACCAACCTGTTGGGATGACTTTGGTGAAAGAAAACTTGTAGGCCCAGAACTGGTGGAGGAAACGATGGAAAAGGTGAAGGTAATCAAAAAACATATCAATGCAGCTCAAAGTAGGCAGAAGAGCTATGCCGATATTCGAAGGAAGGATTTGGAATTTCAAGTCAGTGATCACATTTTCCTAAAGGTATTTACAAGGAAGGGAGTAATACGTTTTTGGTAAGAAATGTAAATTGAGTCCCAGGTACATCGGATCTTTCAAAATTCTAGAATGAATTGGGTCTATTGCTTACCGTTTTTCAATACCGCCAAGTCTCTCCAAAGTTCACTATGTGTTCCATGTATCACTGTTGAGGAAATACATGCCTGACCAAACGCATGTACTCACCTATGAGGAATTAGAACTGGAACTCGATTTATATTATTGCGAAGAGACCGTCAGGACTCTTGATATGAGAGAACAAGTACTGAGAAACCGGATGACGCGTCTGGTAAAATTTTTGTGGAGAAACCATAAGATGAAAGAGGCAACGTGGGAACCCGAGGAAATTATGATGAAGAACCACCCGAGTCTTTTCATGCGGTAGTATTCTATAAATTTCGAGGATGAAATTATTTGAAGGATGTAAGAATGTAACACCCCAAGCTTCTACGGTACGCTTATCTTTGAATAATGCGATAACGTGTGTTGTACGCAACATCGAGTTCTAACACACCACAACCAATCAGACTAGCCGTTATGAATAGTAATACCAAATTTTTGAAATTATATAAATTTTATCTCTCAAAATGGACTTCATTTTAGGATTCGGAATATCAAATTTATCCTAGGATGAAATTTGGAACATTTCGGAAAACATTCATATTTTTATGAATAGTGAAAATTACTAAATTTTAATTAAAAACAACTTTTTTAATCGAAATAATTGATATTTATAAATTATAAATTTGAGTGGTTTTAAATTATATTTAGAATATATTTTTACCATTTAATACAATTGTGGTCAATGGACATAATTTAACAATAAAATCGGACATAAACAAGTATCAATCTTTTGAAAGTTATCATATCTTAAAAACACGATTTTTGTTTTGACAGCAGGAATTAATTTTAAATTAATTTCTGCCACTTCTGTGTTTAGAATTTGGAAATATGTATTCCATATTTATAATCAGGATGTTCAAATTGTGTATATAGGTAACTTTTATTATTAGACATTTTGAATAATTACTTCGGTAAATATTTTATTTACCATGGTTAAAGGGTAAATCCCGTAAATAAGGGTTAAAAAATAATATTATAATAATACAAAATTACCCTAAAACGTGTCCTAACCTTATTGGTTGATACATTTCTGACCATGGACATCTTTGGGTCGATTGTTGGACCCCATGGAGCCACTTTTCGGTGATAGGGACACTTTATTTTAATTATGTTAAAATAAATACAAAAATGACATAAGCATATATGTTTTAGAAACACAATTTTTACATATGGTTATATATGTTTTCTTTTCGACTATAAATATTCATTAGAAATATAAAAAGATTTCCTACATAATGGTATTTTACTTCTAATTTTTAGACATTATATAATTTAATTTATTTATGACACAATAGTGATGCAGTAATTACCAAATTAATGAAAAATTAGAATAATTGATACTATAAATACCCAAATAAATTTAATTTGATACTTTTCATAAATACCATAAATTTTATAGGATAATATGACATGTTAATATTGATGTAATTTACTTTTTTCGAAGTAATAATTCTGTTATTATTTTAAAAAAATCAATTATTGAATAGTGTCAAAATTGATATAAAAGGGGTTTTAAAACAAATATTATATTATTAATTGATATTAAATCCCTAAAAATCTAAGGTTCGGCCAAGAGACTTATATTAGGATAGGTGTATAATTAATTGACCACTTGGAGGTAGCTTGGATGTATATAGTACGTTTATTAACCATATAATATAAAAATACAAAGAGACATTGTAAAAGTGAAACTAATTAACTAAGAGTTAATACTTAAAGATAAGGTTACTATATTCACCCAAACCTGTATAAATTATATTGGATGAGTGGTTTTAGACCCATACCCACCTTAACCTTTGAATAATCCACTTTATAGGCATTATAAAACTAATATGAATTTATTATAAAATAATATTTCTAACTTTTCCAAAGGTGCCCCTCACCCCTCTTATAAAAGGGCACTCCCCCTTCTCATTAATTCACACCTTCAAAGCCTTTTGGTTCAGAAAAAACCTTCCCAAATACTCTCTCAACTTCCATCAGTACATCTTATAGACCTTAGTTTTATCATAAAGCCAACCTAAAGAGCCCTTTTGATCAAATCAAAAGGAAGAACCTGAAGAAGAGGTAATGTTTTCACCACCCTTTTTCAAGTTCCTTTCTTCTTCCACTTATTCTTTCTTTGTTATTCCCATTCTAAAATAATAAATCCAGTATCTCCTATATACTGTAATGTTATTATAAACATTGTACAACCATATTTCAGTATTCTATCCATCCTTTGAATGACATGTCACCATACGTGCGTACGTACGGCTTACCATCTCCACGTCGTGGTGTAATTGTTATTCAAAACATTATTATTTGTATGGGTATAATAATTATGTGTAATTCATGTATATAATAAATATAACATGATAATTATTCTGTATAAATGATATACCATCCAATTAAATATTATTTTAATATCAAAAGAATGATATTGTCGCTCGTGCGTACGTACGGACTACTATCTCCACGAATGCGATGAGATTCATTCTCCATCGTATCCATTCAAGTATAATTATCATTTGATGATTAAAAATAATGTTTAAGGATTGATATAATTCTGGATATGAATAATATACAACCTATCCATAACAAACATGGCTTACGTAACAAAACATATAAAAGAAAATGAGTAAGTTAACACCCGAAACAAGGATAATACTAAGATATTATTAACAAATCAATGTTAAAAGATCATATATGATATCATATTAATGTATATGATTCTTTTATAATTTAAAAAAAATTATTTCTCCATTATACAGTAGGTTAACCTACCCCCAACCAAGGAAAAGTAAAAGGTAATGGTTTATTTCCAAATCTCTTCATTATCCGAGGTTGTTTATACATAATAATCTACTAGGATCTCTTTATCATCCACATCCATGTTTCTTATAAATTTTATTCAAAACATTATTAATATTTTATAGAATATGGGTTAAAGAAATTAATACCATTTTTTGAATTTTTATAAGAATTTTATAAAGGAATCTTTCTGTCGTTTTCGAAACAAGGTCCTTTTTAACCTTTTTGACAGAATTAAGGTAAGAATGTCTTTTTAAACTTATACGGTGGGTGGGGCTATTTTCCGCCATTATAAAATATTTGAAGCTTACCTTACAAGATTATGAGAATATTTTCGAAGTAAATGTTTTTTTATAATTATGTCACTTTTAAATGATTTCAAAAAAAGAGATATTTCTCAAAAACAGTTTTGATTTCTTCTATGTCAACATCCTTTGATGGATTTTAAGATTATTTGAAGTTGATTTATTATGAAACAAAACTTCCATATTGTATTGAATGTTTTGTGATATGTTTGACTATGGGTGTGTTATTTTTATACCATTCATGGTTTATGGTGAAAGTATTGACATTTCGTATACTAGTTTTAATACGAATGTTTATGTTATGTTTTAACCTGTTCATATGAGGAATGCATTGGACTTAATAAGTGATGGGTGGAGCCCGCTATAGCTCCTCGATGCATCGATATGTGTCATGAGACAAATTAGTGTCTTGGCACAAGGCCTTGACAAAATCTTATTTGTAGTCATGGCACGAGGCCTTGGCTATGTTGTTATGATAGTCTGGCATTATGCATCCCATCATTATGAAAGTGGTTATTGATATTACATGTGAATATTAGATTAGTAGAATATCCATGTGAATAAGTAAATGGAATTATTTCATTTTATTTTTTCTATACTATTTTGAAGTTCAAGTTTAAAAGGATTTTGTTTGGTTATACTTTGCCTAAAATGTTTATTCTTATTTATGAAAGTTTCTGCTATATTGTTATCCTTACTGGGCATTTGAGCTCACCCATTTTCTATGTTTTATTTTTCCCAGGATGTGAAGAAGTAAATTATGAATGACCTGCAGGGATAGTATGAGGGGATACGAGTGTCGACTATGGAGACTATGTTGTTGTAGTTTTCATTTTTATGATGTAACGTAAAAATTTATGAATATATCAAGTGTTTCCAAGGCTACTAAACTAATCAGTCTTTTGATATTTGGTCTTTCTTGTGATCATGATTATGTTATGTAATAATGCACCGACTCTAGGTAACAAGGGTCGAGGAGTTACATTATTTATAAGTTAATCCATGACCATCATATACAACATAAAAGGAAACAAGTGGTGAATATTAATCATTTATCAATAATGGAAAATTGAGATACAAAAACCCTAGTGGAAATGGTAACATAAGAATAAAATGAAAATGATAGGAATACCATGAAATTTAGAAATAATTAATTCAAATATATTAATTTTACATAAATTATATAGGGAACTTAATACAACATATAAAAGAAATGATGGTTCACAATATAAAACCTATCTCATGGAACTGAAAAATAAAGGCAAATAAAACTTACAACTGTCGAAACATTCTAATCAATAAACCTTAAATGATATAATTTATAATAGAACATTAATTATAATAAATAATTTGATAATAAAGATATAAAATATATATAGGTTAGTAATTACACTATACAATAGAAATTTTTTGGTATATTCTTGTATCAAGGAATTGAAATTTGAGACAAAGAACACTTATAAGTAATATTATCATTGAGGTAAGAACAACTAGATTATGAAATTATAATGAATAATTGTAGAACCAAAAAATAAGTATTAAATAAAATAATAATTATTTATTAGGTAGAATAAATCATTCTTGTAACAATAGTGTTTTGGTAATAATGTTTTTAACTCAACGTAAGAATATTGAGTTAGTAAAAAATATTACCTTATTCCCTGATTAGTCTAATGTTCTATAACCAATCATAAATAAAATATTAATATCCTAATTTTTTTTATAACTATATTCAAATATATTACCTTTTATATAATTCATTTATGATTATTTATAATGACATATATTTTTTAGTTATTTTTTTTTCAATACTCGGTCTAAGTATATATTGATCATTTTGAAGTAGTTTATAATAACGATGTTTTTATTCATTATTCTAAAAAAAATCAACATTATGGGTTACTAAATGTTTCTACAATTGTTTCTTTATATTTTTTTATTTTTATAATTTTATTCTATGTGGGTTTTTTTCATCATACACAAAGATAAAATTAGAGGTGATCCTCTTTCTGTGATTTTAAATGAATTGTTTTTGGTAACATAATTAATGAGTTTAATATTGGTATGACCATTAAAAAACAAAATCTTTATTTTATTATGAATATCATATATTTTCAATAAATCCATTTTCATAGTATTCTATGATATTATTTTATAGCGTTGTCCAAGTAGGTTGTTAAACCACCCCAAAACGTGAACAAAACATAATTAATGGATGATTATGATTATGTAAGAGGTTTATTTTGGAATAATATAATTATTAAGTAATAATAATGATATTATTTAGATAATATTTAGGTTAAGTATAATTTTGTTAGAGTGTATAATAAATAATTGATAAACTAGACGAATAATGTGGAACATTACTCCATGGAGCCGATAGTCTATAATATACATGATTAATGTTTTCATTTCTTGAAGAGTGAAAGTGAAATGAGATATATTATAATTAAAGTCATAATAATTTTAATTATGTTATATATTTTTCATTTATTTATTATTTTCACCTTTGTAAATATTGAAGTGTGGTAGTGGTGAAAAATATAATTTGTTTCTTTTTAGAGGCAGTTGTCCGCACAACGCACGAATGAAAATTTCATCTTTATTAATAAAAAAGAGGAAATATGGTTAATATTTATTACTATAGTATATTAAAATTTATGATAAAAAAATAATTTTATTATATATTAATTTCAAAATTTCATTAGGGAAAGTAAAAATGAGAAAAAATAAGCTAGGAAAATAGTACTCACACTGAGGACCTGGGATTCCACTCAGAATAATCATTTGAAATGGAGGTCTTATGTCAAACTATTGACTTAAAAGTCTAAATTAAAAGTAACAGTATTTTAATGGATGTAAAAATTTCATATTTTTCAGAAAAAAAATTTTGGTCGCATTATTGAAGGGGTCTTGAGAGGCCCTTAAAATAAGGGGTGAGAATGACATTTTTGTAAATATTTCCACACAATATAATGATATCACTAATTAAATATGTGAAGCGGATCCAAAAATGGGAAATAATTGAGTTGATTATAAAGTAATGTTAGTAATCCACTAAATGTTAATTTATACACAAGTTTTAAAATTTATTTTTAAGTGCATTAATCTTATAATTTTCGTCATTACCTTTTCTGGTTTTACCAGAGTAAGTAGTTTTTACATAGGTATTTCACTATTAATTAAAAAAATTAAAATAAAACTCATTATTTTTTTTCCTAATTATTAAAAATTTTAAATCATTTATTTTCAGATAAAGATTTTATGTGTAATAAAAATCTATTTTAACATAAACTCGTGTAACATTTAAAAAATAGTTGAAAATATGTGTATTTTTATGCTTTCAATTTTATATAGGATAAAACTATCCGTGATTTTTGTTTTAATGAAAAATGTAGGTTTATTAAAAAACAAAATAAAAATTATTTGGGTTTCAAGGAAATATAAAAATAAATTTTATGAAAATAATATTTAATGAAAATTGAAGGCCAAAAAAATTTCTTTAATTGGAAAATATTAAATGAGTTCATAAAATGTTAAAATAGGTTCTATAAATTTATAAACATATATGAAAATGTATACTATTAATCATTCATTAAAAATTTTATTAATTAAAAGGTTTTATAAAATTTTATTTAATTCTTATTGAATGAATAATTCAAAAAATATATAGTTTTATTAAAAACTATCTTAATTACTATTCACATAAAACAACTATTTTTGAAAAATCAAAAAAATACATCTTTAGATAATTTTGAAATGATGAATATAAAAATTATTTCAAATTTTCCGAATTCAAATTCTAAATTTTGGGAATTTAAATTTTAAATAAAATTATAAAAAGATAATGAAAATTTATTTCATAGTAAAATAACATTGTTTAAATATTAATTTTTTTATTCTTATTTTAAATCAATTTCTAATAAAATTAGTTTTAAATTTAAAAAAATTATTTTAGCCATAACTTATTTTGTTTCTTAAAAAAATATAAAAAATCATATTTTAAAAAGGTTATATTTTGAAGCATAAATCCACCTCATTAGTTATTTAGCTATAGAAATTTAATTTATCAATGAGTTAGAATTGATAAAGAAACTCATTTTTATTTATTCATTAATTTTTTAACTTGTTTATATATATATTTACCTATAAATCATATATTTTCATCTTAATAGTTATATATTTTTCTATGATTTATTTTTGTTCAGAATCACATGTGTCACAAGATATCAAACACACCAGGTTCTAAATGAAATAAAATGTCATATTTAATCATATGGTGTTATATTATCATTACTTAAATAAATTATGTCTTCACAATTTTTAATTCTTTGTCTTAATGAAATACTATTGAGTATATCTATAAAATACAAGGTTTAACATCTAATGTGATATCAAACATGATATTTTAGATACTAAGAAACTAATTATTCGAAATCAAGTCTTATTTGATAATGCAATTTCTATAGGATGTTCATAGTAAACATTAATAGATGATCATGGTTAGATATAATAAATTTAGTGAGATTTCCCCATGTGAAATTTTAGAAAATACCTATGTAAATAGATCAAATCCGTTCCATTACCACATTAAATTAAGGAAAAAAACTAGATCTATAAGAAGAAACTACCCATATACCTTGAAGAAGGTTTAAAAATAATAATAATACCATTAAGTGTTTTTTTGTAAATCAATATAGAATAGTTGTTGAAAATTTATATTTCCTAATTCATTGTCTAATCTTGAGTGAAGAATCACTATGCTCTTTAGTACTAGTCATTGTATAGGTTTTTCATTATTCCCATAGTCTAGGTAGTTCTTAGTGATTATTTTCCACATTATCCATTGGATTATTGCATTTATTTTTATAATTCCCAATTTTCATACATTTAAACTCATGAGCTTGATGAAATTAATTTTCACATTTATATTGAATTTCAATTCCCTTTGGGAAATCGTTGAGGAGTTTCTCCTCACATTTATCAGAGTTATGAAATTGAATCAGCCTTTCTTTATGACCCTTTTCACCTAAAATTACGGGATACACCATGCTTCTATTATTTAGTATATTTGGTAATTAAACTATGTTCCTATTATTGATCATAATTCTTGATAACTTGTTTTGGAAAGTAATAAGGTTTCTCTCATTAGTTATTATTCTGTTAAGATTCTTATTTGGATAATATCCACATTATCTGTGGAACCCATCCTCAACATGATTCCTTTACGATTCAACCAATACTAAAACCAAAAGGTTCTAATATAATTGATGAAAAAATAACGTCACAATGGAATTGTAATAAATGATCTCGTGAAAAATCAACCTTGAAATTAAATACACTTGAAAACAACCTCACCTGATTTTACTTCAACCTTAATTACTCCTGGTTAAATATATATTTCATTAAGCCATGTTTTCTCATACTTATTGGCCTAATACTTAAACATAATACATCCTTTATAATAGCTTATAAATATAATTTGAATAGAAAAAGTATATCCTTACAAAGTGTAAAATTTTGTGTGTAGTTGGACCTCTTTATCATAAACTAAGTGATGATTGAGTTAATACTAAAAGGGAAATTTTTAGAGTTATAACCCCTCGCTATATCTGTGAAATATCTTGGATCTACTTGTAATATCCAAAAAAAGATTTCATTTCCAGTAAATCTTCACAATATATATTTTACCCAAATTTTATGATGTAATCATATACATAAACTCAAACCTTAGAGTTATCCCTAGATTTTATTACAAAATGTATCTTATCTTAATCCTAAAAAAATACATGAAATAACACATTCTTTTCATACTGGATTGGAAATAAACACATTCTTTTCATACTGGATTAGAAATAAACCAAAGTGACCCTATTTTAACCATAAATAATTACAATATAACTAATAAATATTTTGTCATATATATACATAGTAACTTTTAGATTTAAATTTTTAATGAGTTAAAAAAAAAATTTAACTAAAAAATCACATGTATGTCCCCGAGAATATATTTTTTTCCACTATATAAGTTACTATTTAATCAATAGTAAACCATAGATATCTCACAAAAAAATTCTACACACATGCAATTTGTTAGATATCTTATGTAATAAGTTTCATCATAATCTGAGGAAACGTAAACCAAATGGGTGATCTCAAACACATAGTGAGTTTAAACATAACTAATAAAAATAAAAGATCACAAGTGATAAAAATATGAGTTTAAATAATGTAAAAGTAATAGATAGTCAAAATAATTCCACAATCAAAATAAACTATGGGAAGAACCAATCCATTGTTTAAAGACCATTAAATAAATGCATGGATAACTGAAAATTTCTACTTAGTAATGAAAAACATAATATTGAATAAAATTTTCTATAGAATAATTTAATATATCATGATCATAGACATCGGGATCTTACCATCATGGTTATGTGTTTCATCAATATTCTGTTTTGGGATGGAATGCACCGAAATAACTAAACTAGTTTGTCTCAAGAGATCAATCTACGTGTTAAGGGGCTATCTACACTAGGTAACATCATTACTAATAAATTAAAATGGATTAATTATATTATATAATAATTAAATTATAAAATATGTACCCAAAATTCCTTTGTAATAATTAAACATCCATATTGGAATAAAAATATATGTATCTTAACTATTTCACCGATCAATAAATGGAATATATTTCTATGTATGAATTCGTAAAACTAACACCAAATAGAAGAAGGGGTATATGTTTAAGTAAATAATTTCATAAATCCATTTAAATATGAAATATAGGTGAACACCATTTAATCAAATAAATTAAATATAGAGTGTTTGAAAATAAAGTAATTGGAAGTAAAATCATGTTCATAAAAATGTATGATTTGGAAAAAAAAGATGTTATGGTATTTTGTGAGGTTAATATTCCAAAATAAAATCATATGAGAATATTTATAATGTAATACATGACCAATATATATGAAACAAAAAGTAAATATGTGGTGAATAAGAATAATATCTCAATGAAGAAAAATTGAGATTTAAAAACCCTGTTAGAAAGTGTAACATAAGAATTAAAATAACCTGAGAGGTATTTTATGAAATTAAAATATAGTTTAGTAAAATATATTCAATTCATATGAATTAAATAGGAAATTTAATTTTCTATATGAAGTAAAATATTGTGTGGAATACCAAACATGTCTCATAGAATTGAAAATATAGGGAAATAAAAGTTACGACTTTAGAACCATTTAGAACAAAACTCAAAGAATATAACATCAAATGAAATCTTAAATACCATGAACTATTAGAGAATTATGATATAAATGATCAAATGGTTAGTAATAAAACTATAAAATAGAGAACATGGTGTATTATGATGTATCAAAGAATTTACATGTGAGACTAATAAACCTCCCAAGTAATATAATAATTGATGTTAAAACCATTTGATAATGAGGATTTAAGGAATTAGAAACCCATAAAGTTAAGAGTAAATAAAAAACCATGTTCTAACTAGAAACAATAAATCAATACTGGAACAATATAGTTATAATATGAAAATATTTAGCATCATAGAAGAAAATTGAGTTAAAAAAACCCTTAATTTATTCCATACTTAGTCAAACATGCTTTGAACACCTATAAAAAGACAAAAATATCTTAACATTATAATAAAAAACCTTATTTATATAGATTTTATTTTATATACTACCATTATAATCACTAATTATAAAAATATTAGATTTTTATTTTCTATTTTAAATTTTGGGTGTTGTAATCTTGATCGTTTTGAACAAGACTTGTAATAGTTGTTTTCTTCATGATTATACTCCCAAAGGCCATCATTAGCAAATAATAAATTTTTATTTAATTTATTCTTTATAATTATTTATAATTATATAATTTCATTTTATGGGTTTTTTTGGTTATTATGCTTATAGTTAACAACAATAATGATCATGTTTTAATGAGTTTTAACAAATAGATGTTTGTTTCTTAATTAATGAGTTTGATATTAGTATTAAGATTATAGAACAAAAATAAAACGGTTATTTTGTTATTTTTTTCATGTATTATCAGTAATGAAGTTCTCAAAGTCATCAATTACAATATTTTATTACATTATACAAGTAGGATGTTAGACCAAACTAAACATAAACATAACAAAATTAGTGGATGATTAGGAATATGAAAGTGGATTATTTTTTGAATTATTTTTCATTTTATTTTAATAAAAAATAATTAAGTGAGATTAAAACTAAGGTACTGGAATACATCGAGGCGGTTTCCTGCATAATGCACTGTAAACAGTTTCTTTTCTCAAAGAATTATAGATAAGAAAGATGAATTATAATTTGTATATTAATAATAATAAATATATTATATATATCTCATTTAATAGTATCCATATAATCTGTGAATAGAGGTGGTGGTTAAAAGTATAAGTTGTCACTTTATATAGGCGCTATTCTACACTACACATGAATGATGGTTTCATATTTCTTAATTGAAAAGGGAAAAGGTGGTTTATAATTTTTCAATCAGAATAAAAAAAATATGTTTAAAAAAATTACATATATAATTATATTGGAAATAGAAAATTATATTTTGAAAATTAAGAATGAAAAGAAAAGAAGTTAATAAAATTGTTCTCATGTTGACGACTACAGATTTCTGTTGTAAGACTCCTTGAAAGTTATGATTTTAGGATTAAAAAATGTGACTAGGGGCTATTGGAAAATAAATAGGATTATATATTAATGAAAATGGTATAGTTTCAAGAGGAAACTTATTTTTTTGAGTTGTATTAAATTGGTGGAGAGAGACACCTTTTATAAGTGGTGAGAATGACCATTGTTAATATTTGAACTTAATATAAAAATAGAACATGTTTCACATGTCAAGTGGCTCACAAAATGGACAAAAATTGATTGGGGGATTAAATATTGTCTATAATCCCTCAACCACTAATTTTCACACAAATTTTATAATAAGGTTTTTGAGTCATTTACTTTTATAATTTTCACTTTAACCCTTTTTGGTTTTACGGTACTAACATGTTTTTTCCATGGTTATTTAATTTTAATGACTTAAAATAAATGGACCTTTTTACATAATCTGGGACTAATGATTCCAAATTTAAAATTAATTTTATCATATAATATTTATATTTAAATGAAAAACAATATTAACCTTAGCACATATAACTTGTAAAAACCTATTTTTTTTTTGAAAAAGTGTATTTTTAAGAAGAATGTATTTATATATGAAATAATTATCAACATATTTTAGTTTTTATGATCAAAATTAGTTTATTATAAAAAAAATAAATTTTATGTTGATTTAATGTCAATAAAACTATAAATTTCACTAAAATAATTTTTAATTAGAATAAAAAGAACAATAGTATCTTTTGTATGAAAATATTACATAAGTTCATAAAATGATAAACATATGTTTTATAAATATAAAATAGTATTTAAAAAATTATAAAAGTACTCATTAATTAAAAAATTTATTAATTATTAGGTTTGTTTAACTATTAATAGGTTCTTATATAATGAAAATGTCATAAAATTTATAATTTTTGTAAAAACTATATTTTTACTATTCAACTAAAAATCAAATATTTTTAAAAAATAATAAATATTAATCTTAAAAAAAATATTTAAATGATGAATCCAAAAATGAAGTTTGTTTCATTAAATTAAAAATAAAATATTATTTAGAATTTTACTTTTAAATGAAAACAAAAAAATATAATAAAAACTATTTTCATATAAAAAATTTTTTTTTAAAAATTAATGCAACACCCTGAGATTTTTAGATATTTTTAAATAAATTTAATCTTTGAGATATATTTATTTTACTCAACATCATGTTTAGTTAGTATTAAGCACAATAATGAGTTTCTTTGATAGCGTGTATGACACTGACACTGAGCTTCAATAAACCATGACCCTTGATTTCTTTTGGGTTTTTGGTGGTTCATGTGGCCTCCAATAGTAAGAGGTATTATTAGTTGTCTTTATATAAATATTTTTCATTCATTTGGAATTGTACGAGGGAATTATTATAGCCTAGTCTAGAATGGTTCAACTGTGCGACACATGAAGGTTTTTTCTGTTAAGATGGTCTTGTGAATATCACTACGGGATGGAGTCTATCTTGGAAGCTGTGTGGGTAATATTTCATGGTCTACCATTTATGTTATGTAACCCATCGATGCTTCATGATGTGGGAAATGCCATGGGGAGTTTTTTTTTCTCATATGATTCCGCCTGGAGCTCACAGTCAGTTTCTCCACCCGTAATATGTGTTGAAGTGGATCTGGTAGTACCTTTACTATCACATATCCTTGTCCATCCAGGTGATGGTTTCTCCTGATGGAAATGATTTTTTTTCAGGATAACCCTCATTTTAGTGTGCATTACTACTCGTAGGGTCACTATGTGTCCTACTATGAGTTTTATAGGTTTTTTTATTTTTTTCTATAAATTTGGCTAAGTCATTTTTTTCAAAAATATGTCAGGAAGGCTGTAAGGGAGCTGCGACCATTCACCTAAAAAGTTAATTTTTACTTATTTTAAATATACATTTTTGTATATTTAAATTTTTAGTTTTATATTTATTTTGGTTTGTTTTGTTTATATATAAATAAATAAAACAAAATTTTTATCAAAATTATTCGGCAATTTAATATCCACCATTACATCCATTAAAACATTCAAGAATTCCGAGAGCAATCGTCACCCCGTTCTCCCATTTATAATTGGTTTTGCGTTGGATATCATTCTGGATTGTTGATGTGGGATTTATGTTCTCTCTTTCATACACAGAATTAATAATATATTACACTCAATCATTTTTAATCAATTAATTAATGCCATTAATTATTATTTAATAGTATTATTAAACAAATAATTAATTTATAAATAGTTAATAATAAATAATAGGTTTTAATTAATTAGAAATTAAATAATATAAAGTGAATAATGAATAATCTTTGTAATAAATAAATAATAAATAATAACTATAAAATGTATAATGATAATTATTATTAAATAGTAACTAAAGAATAATTTTTAACATTTATTAGTAATTAATGTTTATTATAAATTAATATTTTTTAATAGAAAATAATAGTATTTAGTAATTAATAAAAATTACAACAATTTTTTAATTAAATAACAATAATTTCTCAATTAATTAATAAATAATAATAACTAAATAATTATTAGTAACTAAGTGATAATTAGTAACTAATTAATTAAATAATATGATTAACAATTTAATAATAGTAATTTTTAATATATATTAATAACTATATAATAATAATCACTAATAAATATATAAAATAATTATTTTAGATACTAAAAAATTATAATTGTTAATTATTAATTAAATAGTATTAAGAAATATTTAATTATTTATTAAAAATTGTAATTACTAATAAACTAATTAATTATTATATAATTATTAATTTATTAATAAATATTAATAATTATTGTTATCTAATTACTAATAAATATTTAAAATTATCATTTAGTTACTAACTATTAATAACCCTGAACAAATTATTAAATAACTAATTACGAATTAATTATTATTATATTAATTTTAATTAATTAACTACAATTGTCAAAAAAAATAAAAAAATAAGAATAAAAATTAATTGAATATTGTTATTTAGTATATAATCTTATTATCTTTTTATAAATATTAATTACTAACTAATGTTAATTACTAATAAATATTTTTAATTAATATTTAGTAAATAATTATTAAAAATATTAATATAATTATTAGTTATTAATTACTTATATATTATACAATATTTAATTACATACTAAAAAATATTAAGTAAAAAATAAATAATTAATTAATTAAAAGATAATAATCTTTAATAATTTTTAATATAAAATTAATAATAAATATTTGAAAATATTATTTATTTACTATATTTTGTTTATACTGATTGAATTATTGAAATAGTAATAATTAATATATTATTATTAAATTATTATGAAGTAATTTAATAAAAATTTGTAATTAATAACAATTAATAAATAATATTAATTACTGAATAATATTAATAAAACTATATTATTTACTGTTTAAAAATATTATTTTTTAAGAAATATTAATTATTAATTAATATTTAAAATTAATCTTTAGTTACTAATTAATAATAATAATAATTATACATTATATATTTATTATTTATTATTTAGTTATTATTAATATTAATTTTTATTAATTATAAATTATTTAACTTCTAATTAAAATTAATTATTTGTTAATAAATATTTTATAAATTATTTTGTTTAAAAAAATTATTAAATACAAATTACCATTATTAATTAATATTGATTAAAATATTTTTAATATAAATTAGTTAATTGTTAATATTTAGTAGAAAACCGTAATAGTTAATTATTATGTATTACTGTTGGCGCCAAAACATGTGTGTGGAAAAGATAAGAAAGGACACAATAATGCCAAAAGGGGCTGCTTCACGAAGCACCTTCACAAAGCCCTTCAACTTCATGGCCATCACAAAGCCAATGCCTTCCCTGTGCCTGCTGAGGAGGAAAGTTACAGTCAACTCCGTGGTTACAATGAACATGACGAAAGATAGCACACCGTCGTGGGAAGACAATCTCCTTTTCTATTCTTGGATATTGAAGGAAGCCTTTAAGACCATCACAGAGGGAACATAGGAAACCTCTGCACCATGGAAGGGATGACGGTTGTCTTTGCGAATCTGAGAAACTTGATGAAATATACCTCTGATAGCAAAGTTCATTGTACTTCATAGCGCTCCATCAGAGCTTTGGGCCCCCAAGCTCCTATAAATACTCGGCTCCCCCACTCCAAAGGGACCAATACCATGAACTTTCTCCTTCTAGGCTCCCAAATCAAAAAAAGCCATTTGATCTATGAACCATCGGAAAAATGAATCATCTAAGGTACTTGAGCATTGAGAAATCCCTTTCCCTTTACACAAGTTTACCCCCTCCACAGGGAGGGATGCTCTTCACAGAGCCTATGGACCATCACCAAGTAAGTAGACTCCTTTGGGTACTCGGGAATTCAAGAAACACCCATGCTTTGTGAAGTACACTCCAAATACATTTGTACTCCATGGTAAGGCTGAGAAACTATGCTTCACAATGTTCTCCTCATTGAAAATTTATATCCTTTACGAGCCTTTATGCTATGCGGATCCCTATGCTCTGCAAATCCAAGTGCTCTATGAGTCCTTATGCTCTGCGAGCTCATGAGCTATATGAAGCCAAGTGCTCTGTGAGCCTCTGTGCTTGGTGAGCCTATGAGCTCTATGAAGGCCGGAGCTCAGTGCTTCCCTGTGCTCTATGACCCCTTGATATTTGCCGAACCCCTTTCAATGAGGGCTCTTGATTTAGGAACCCTTTTCTCGTGAGGCCCTCCAGGCTTGTACGAAGTGATTTAAAAGTCCCTTGTGAGGTGGTTCATGTTTCTTTTCTTGGAATTATGATTATTCACAATGGAATGCTAATGGCTGTTGCTTCTTCACATAGCCATGCTAACGTGACCCCCTTAATGGATGACTCCACAGACCCATCTCCTCACAGCATTTCTAGTGCCTTCCCTTCACCAAGGGTTAATGTGTGACAATTATGTGTGTCCTAGGAGAGAGGATTGAATACCCCCAATCCAAGCTGCAAGACGTTAAACTTCCAAGAACCTACATCCCTGACACAAGATGTTAAACTATTATCACTGCATAAGCAAAAACTCTAGAGAAGACCGTGTAGGGGAAAGGTGCCAGAACCTTCTCACTCCTCTCACCCTCTGAGTATTTCCTCCATACACAACTCAAGCATTCTCCATGCAATCCCACAAAACATCTTATGGAATGTTTTATTTATGATGGCCATATCCTCCTCCAATTACTAGACACAGTCTTTTCTCATCGGCCTTCTTTCCTAGAGTGAGTCCCAATATCCATCCTCAGGTCGCTAACCATGTGTAACATCCATTAAATTTATCATGAACACAAATTTTTCAGCATGATCATCAGTTATTTGTTACCTCTTTTTTACACACCAAGAACGACTCACACGGGATTTGAGTAATCATATACCATGACATCCTCTATGATACAACTTAGTGTGTTAGCCCCATCCCACATCCAACCGAACTTTTCAGAATTTGACCCTTTCCCTCTCCATGTAAGGTATATAGAAATCCTCTCTGAGTTTTAAGACCACCATCCGTCAGTACCAACCACTATATGTTGGTTTACCGTCATCCCTAATGATGTTAAAATGTATACCATTTTTGTCCCACATAATGTAAAACTATATGCTTTTGAAATATGTGGGTTTTGATCCCTATCTTATAGACATGTTACATAGGAAGTGTAACGTCCCGGACCTGGGTGCCATGCAACAGGTGCCCCGAGCCCGGTTTGCCACGTGACCTAAATAGAATTTTCCAAAATTCCAGAGGCTACTGACTAGCAGTGAGGGGTCAGGTCTGATAGTGCGGAAACTGGCCCTCATTTGTCAAAGTGTAGCACAATGGAATAAAAAATAAACATACAACGACAACAGAAGCAGTAAACCGTACACAAATGAAATAAACTACAGCAGTGGATATAACCAACATCATATAAATGATTATGCTACATGTTTCAAGTTCTAAGAAAACAGCCAGAACATGTTATACATCAATACAGTACAACAAAATATAGAGTACAACAAAACAAGCAAAACAGCTGGCAGCGGCATCACGAGCCTAGACTCGGTCCCATGCCCTTCTACAACTCCACAACAGTCAAGTACCTATATAAGGAATCTTGCCTATATCTACACCTGCAGCAACATAATCTGTTTGGGCCAAAAATCATGACCCAAACAGGGTGTGAGAAAAATATCTCAGTAGGCACCCACCAAAGGCTCGTG
This sequence comes from Viscum album, assembly GCA_963277665.1. Taxonomy (NCBI): domain Eukaryota; kingdom Viridiplantae; phylum Streptophyta; class Magnoliopsida; order Santalales; family Viscaceae; genus Viscum; species Viscum album. Next base: position 733,086,776 of record OY728146.1, on the reverse strand, counting down.
CCCAACTGCGTGCTAACATGCAACAATAGTGTGCCATGGTAAAATGCAATAAAGTAAGCAGTACTCAAAAGTAAAAACTACTAGTTATATTTCCATTTTTAATAATCATTTAATCCATTTAATATAAGGAATCCCCACAGTGCATTTCTAAGTAATCAACTAGTGTCCTCAGACACGTAAAATCCTACCCTCGGGTAACGAGTATCCAACACAAGAATCTTCCCTCAGGCATAACAGAGTTTTCCCTCAGGCCTAGGTAGTGTCTCCCACAGGTACAGAATCAGCTGCCCACAGGCACGAAAGAGGTTGCCCTCAGGCTGAAATAACAACTGCCCACAGGCTAAATAGTACAGTTCCCACAGGCTAATCACAACAATGCCCTCAGGCTAAACAGGTAACAGGGCCATGCCCAACATATCAAAATGTAGTAAACAAGCAATTCCTCTCAAGACAATTCTAAAATTACTCCATTAAAGGAATACCCTTGGGTGTGCTTGCCAAATGGCTAAACAATGGAACACACCCTTGGGGTGGTTATGGATCCAAGTAACGATCCCAACTAGCATTTTATTATCACAATTTAATCACTTGTGCAATTCTAGGTATTAAATATAGCAACGGAATCATCCACATGACACCCCAACATGGGTTCGTGGCATGAAAACGCACAAAAACGCACGAAAGGTGGAAATTTCCACCAATCCACCTACCTTATATGCCAATGAGCGTTATACACGAACACCGATCCAAGAAATGTCCAAGAACGACGTAGATCTGATGAAGAAGAAAATGAATTGAAACGTAAATTACTTTCCCTCGGGAAAGAATTGGTAAGAACAACCTAAGGAGGAGAGAGGTCTTACACATGCGGTTCCAATGAGATCGTCCGAAGCCGAATCAGATTCCAGACAAACACTCGGCAGATCTTCAAAGGCTCAGCCACCCTCCTTGGCTCCAAAACGGCTCAAATGCTTCCTCTACCAAATGAGGAGGCTATTTCTTGTTTTAAGCCAAAAAAACAAAGTACACGGTGTGTAATTTCTTCATTTAACTGTTCCTCTAGCGGCACCGCCACACTGTTCATCCGTCGACATGAGTACACGACATGTACTCCCGAGTACACGGCGTGTACTGTCGCCCAGCTGGAGGCTGCTCCACCACCTTACTATTTAGGCCTTCCCACTGACTACACGGCGTGTAAGGATCCACTACACGGTGTGTAGTCAGTTCCTATACCCCTCGTCACCGACAAGGCTACACACCCCGTGTACCCATTCCACACTGCCAAATGTACACGACGTGTGGAAAAGTACACGGCATGTAGTTCCAAAAATTAGGATTTTCCCCCATTTTCCATATTTTCTCAAAAACACTTAAGGAAAAGAGAAAAGAAGAAGCCCGTATCTCAAAAAGAAGAACCGAGTTCTTACAAACTTCCCACCTTATAGTAATTCGTCCCCGAATTTCCCTTGTAAGGGTGGTGAAGATATACCTCAGAACAGCTCTGGCCACTGAGCACTTACGTCGGCCTCTCGCTCCCTGGTCTTGTCCTGCACTCCCCCATGCTGCCATAGCACCCGTACAAGAGGAACTGAGCAGCCTCGGAGAACCTTCATTCTTCTGTTAGTGATACGAATCAGATGCTCCTCAAAGGACGCATCAACTTCCAGCTCAACCTCCTCAGGATAAAAGATCTGAGATGGGTCTGAATGATAGCGACACAACTAAGACATGTGGAAGACGTCGTGCATGTCTCGGTACTGCTGCAGTAACTGCAACTGATAGGAAACCAGCCCGACTCTCTCTAGAATCTCGAATGGACCCACATACCTCGGTGAAAGCTTACCCTATCTCTTGATCCGCTTGTGTCCCAGCCTCGGAGAAACACGTAGAAATACCTGATCCCTGACCAAAAACCCCAAAGGTCATCTAAAGTGATCATCATAAGACTTCTGACGAGATTGCGTGGTATCCATCCACTTTTGAATCAACTGGATCTACTCAGAAGTCTCCTGTATGAGCTGTGGTCCCAGTAAAGCTGCATCACCTACCTCTAACCAGCACAAAGGTGATTGGAATCGCCTACCATATAAAGCCTCTTAAGGTGCCATCTCAATAGTTGCCTGAAAACTATTGTTATAGGAAAACTCGACTAGGGGTATGTGCCTCTCCCAAGATCCCCCAATGTCTAGGATGCATGCACACTGCATGTCCTCAAGCACCTGTATCGTCTGCTCTAACTGGACATCTGTCTGAGGGTGGTATGTTGTGCTCAGAAGCACCTGTGTACCCAGTGCCCTCTTAAAACTCTGCCAGAAATGAGACGTAAAGCGGGCGTCCCTTTCTGAAACAATAGAACGAGGGACCCAATGAAGACATATGATCTCTCAGATATAAAGCCTTCCAATCTCATCCACACCGAAGGTCTCTCTGATCTGCAAGAAGTGAGCTACCTTTGTGAGTTTGTCCACAACAACCCACACAGTGTCATTTCCTCGAGGTGACCTCAACAACCCCGTCATGAAATCCATCGCGACATCATCCCATTTCCAATCTGGAATGGGTAATTGTTGTAACAGCCCAGCTGGTCTCTGGTGCTCTGCCTTCACCTGCTGACCTGTGTAACACCTTGTAACAAGACCAGCTATCTCTCTCTTCATACCCGGCCACCAGTACTGTCATCTCAAGTCTCGGTACATCTTGGTAACCCAGGGATGAATTGCCCAAGCTGAAGCATGATACTCTCACAACAGCTCCTCACGTATATCCCCTGGAACCCATACTCGTCCATGGAAACACAAAAAATCATAATTTCCTATCGTCCAACCGGGTGGAAGGTCCTCACTTGCCACCGACTCCCGTAGAACTAGGCCTTCTGAATCTAATATCTATCTCATCCTCACTCTGTCAAGGAGGGTAGATGTCACAGCTAAATAAGAAAGATAAGTCTGCCCCTGACTGTCATGCACCTCCAAATGCATCTCATAGAAAAAATCCATGAGCTACCACTCACCACTGGCCTCTTGCACTGACTGTATCTGAGTTTTCCTACTCAGTGCATCAGTTACTGCACTACATTTACCAGGTGTATAGGCAAGCTCAAAATCGAAGGACTATAGGTACTCAACCCAACTTCTCTTCCTCAGATTCAGGTCACTCTAAATAAAGATATATTTGAGGCTTTTTTGGTAGGTGAAAACCATAAAATTATCTCCCAACAGATAATGTCTCCAACAGCGCAACGCATGCACAACTACAGCCAACTCGAGATCACGCGTCATGTAATTCCTCTCATCTGGCATCAAATACCAATACCTGTACACAACAACTCGATCGGCCTGCATCAAAACTTCTCCCAGCCCAATACCTGATGCATCAAAGTAACCTGTAGAGATCTTCCCCTTCTCTGGGAGTATTAGGATCGGTGATGATGTTAACCTTCACTTCAGGTCTTGAAAAGATGCCTCGCAAGCTTCTGACCAAACGAACTTCACACCCTTCTTAGTCAGTCCCATCAACGATGATTCTAAGTGGGAGAAGTCCTGTATGAAGCATCTGTAGTAACCGACCATCCCAAATAAGCTCCGTATCTCAAACACGTTATTAGGCTGATCCCAAGAAACTACTGCTCTCACTTCTCTGGGTCTACTGCAACTCCTTCCTCTGAGATGATGTGACCCAGGAAGTGAATCTGGTCCATCCAAAATTGGATCTTTGAGATCTTAGCATATAGCCGATGCTCTCTCAGTGTACTCAATACGATCTCAAGATGGGTGGCATGGTCATGTCGAGTGCGAGAGTACACCAATATTTCGTCCATGAATACTACCACAATGGAATAAAGATATGGATGGAACACATGATTCATCAGAGCCATGAAAACCACTAGCGCATTCGTGAGTCCGAACGGCATAATCGTATAATCGTATAGAACATACCTGCTACAAAAAGTTGTAAGCGGTATATCTGATGGTATCACGTGCAGCGGATGATATCCGGATCTCCAGTCAATCTTTGAGAACACTCGTGCTCCACAAAGATGATCAAACATATCATACATCCTCAGCATGGGATACCGGTTCTTAACCATCAACTTGTTCAGATTCCGATAATCCTCACAAAGTCTGAGGGTACCGTCCGCCTTCTTCACAAAAGGACCGGAGAACCCCAAGGAGAAGTACTGGGTAAGATAAAGCCCTTTTCCTGTAACTACTCTAACTACCTCTTGAGCTCTTGCAACTCAGGCGTGGCCATCCTATAAGGTGGAATGGACACCGTTGCTGCTCCTTGCACTAGCTCAATAGAGAAATCCACTTCACGCACCGGTGGTAGACCTAAAAAGTCATCCGGGAAGACATCCCTGAAATGATCAACCACTGGAGGGAAATCCGTCTGACAAGTCCGCTGATCATCCAGATACAAACTCACAATCTTGGCTGTGACTCCACCTCGCCCATGATTCTCTGGTCCAGCTCGACTCGCCTGAATATCCCACTCTCCCTTGTATAGAAACTCTCCACCCTCAAGTGACGTTAAACTCACCCTGCGACGATAGTAGTCTACAAAGGCTCAAAAGGGAACCAACCAGTCCATCTCGAGAATGACGTCATAGCTCATCATCTCTAAGACATAGAGGTCCCATAGAAAGTGACACCCACCAACCTCAAGGGGGATCTTCTTACACTAACGCACACCAGCCCTCCCATTACCCAACGGAGTGTCTAACATCATGATATCCAAAGAAGTAGAAACATAGGGCCTGAGACTCTCCAAAACGGGTAAAGATATGAAACTATGCATAGAACCTGTATGAAAAAGCCCTGAAGATAGGACAGAAGCTACTAGAATAGTACCTCTGACTGTAGAAGGTCCGAGATCCTGCTCATGCTAGGTCTGTTGCACTGTATATGCCTGCCCAGTGCTGCGGCCCTATGACACAGCCTGGAAAACCTGAGCTGTCCTGCCCTATTGCCTCTGAGATACTGGTGTCTGGATACCACGACCACGACCACCATCTCTGCCTGCACGCCATGACATATTCCAGTTCACCAACTGGTAAAAAGCCACTGGTCCAACTCCCGCATGCAGAGTCTACAAAGAACCCCTCTAACTAGCCACTGGTGGAAACACCCTACAAAAGCACTGCAGATGACCCATCTTGCCGCAAGCTCGGCACTACACTAGGTCTCGTGGGCACTGTGGCCTCTTTTTCCCCTCTCTACCACACTGGTAGCACATAACCTGGCCACCTGAAGCATTCTTCTGACTGGTACTGATGCCCTGAGAGAAGTCCATCTGTCTCTTCCTCTTGCCAATAGAAATAGTACCGGAAACTGGTGCTGAACCGACCTGACCCACACCACTTGATTCCCACTTGTTCCTCTCAGTAATCAGCACCTAGTTCACAATAGTGTGTACAATAGACAACCTGAAAATAGTTACTAGTGCTCAGATGTCATATCGTAGACCATCCTGAAAACATCTGGATCTCAGCGTCTCATCACCCACCAACACAGGTGCAAAACGCTGAAGCAAGGTGAAGCGAGCAGAATAGTCCATCACCAACATAGCACCCTGCTGCAGATTCATGAACTCTCGAGATCTATCTGCCCTCAGTATCTCCGGGAAGAAAAATTCATAGAAGACTGCCTGAAAATATTCCCATTCCATGTCTCTGTGATGCTCTGATTAGGTGGTAACATCCCACCACCTCTTGGAAGAATCACGCAGCATGTAAGTCGCGAGCTTGACCCTCCGCCCGGGAGGCATCTCAAGATGCTCGAAAACAGTCTGCATCAATCCTAGCCAAGACTCCGCAACCTGTGGTCCACCATCCCCTGGAAACGTATGTGGATGCTTCTGCTGAAAGATACGAGTCAGCTCAGCCATAGATGTAGCAGCATGCGGTGCTCCCTGAAAGGTCTGCATGAACCACATAAAGCTCTCACGGAACTGCGCCTCCGCGCCTATGTCCGGTATAGCAGCTGGCGCCACATCTGGATCTGCTGGAGGATCAAATGGTAGCCCATGGCCCACCATCTCTGGACTATAATCGTCGCCGCTCTCCTGGAGGAAAACCTGTGGTCGTCTAGGCGACATGATGCTACAAGTTCAAAAGCACGCCTCAGATTCAAGATTATTAAGAATGAAAGTGAAGGAACCACAAGGGAACAAGAGGAAGAAGGCATTTCAAAATTTTCAAACCAAGACTACACGGCGTTTACACTGACTACATGGCGTGTAATTGACTTCTCTTCCCCTACCTGGGTCCTTATACACGACTATTCCACACAACCCCCGTTGAACAAAAACTACACGACATGTATAATTTCTACAAAATGTGTACAATGTTATTTTCCAACTCCCCGTGTCGTCTGTGACATGGCCAACTACTCGGCTTGACACTACACGGTGTGTTACATGCATACACGGCGTGTACAGCACCCCATTTCCTAGCCACATGGCTAACTCCACACATTCTATCCTCGGACAAGGCTACACGGCGTGTCCCACAGGTACACGACGTGTTCAAGGAGAGTTGAAACCAGCCCGTGTTGTTAGTTACACGACCGAGTGCCCAGGTCACACTACACGACATTTTCATCATTGAAACGGTGTGTTCTGTCTAGGATTTCACCGACTTGTGTTGTTAGTTACACGGCCGGAATCCGGGTCAACACTACACAACGTGTACAAAAGCTACATGGCGCGTTTTACCAAAGAATTTCCCTACCCCATGTCGCCGCCCACACGGTTTGTGACACGGGAAGAGACTAAAAGGTTTGTACTGTGGGTACACGTGTACTTCAAAACTTCATTTTTCTTCCCAAACAAAAGAACAAACACAACGTGTATAAAAATAATACACGGCGTGTATACCGGGTTTATGGACAGTATGCCTCAGAAACTTCCCCGGAACTCAGAAAATACTGGAAAACAACACCTAAGTGTCAAATTCCGACCCGTGAGGGCCCATACTCCCCAAGAATCAATGTTTGACATCTAATATGTGTTATAAACAATAAACAGTCAATGATCCACAGAATTACGGTCAATGGGGGCCTATACGCCTCAAAAACCAAAGTTTGGCGTCCATTCTATAAACAAGATCACACAAAGAATACCCTATCACCGAGCAGGTATTTATCAAGCAGTTATCATAACAGCATGCTTTTCTAGCACAATAACTATCACAACAACATGCAATTTCTAATGCACCTACATGGAATGGAAACTATGCATGTAATGTGATTCATAGAATGTGCCTATATGATGCATGAGATGGCATACCCTCATCTCATCGGGTTGCAACTAAATAGAACCCACAAATAAATATAATAGCATAATCCATGTGCGTCACCCAACGGTGAAAACATATCAACTGTAAAATTTTCAAAATCCAAAGAATTATAAAATATGAGGTAGACGGGATTTTTCCTATACATGGGTTAGCTACGCCCGGGCACAACTTATTACGAACTACCGTTCATCTTATCCCTGAATACAGCTCCAAATAGTAAGTCAAAGAAAAGAAACCCCATTGATACCACTTTGTAACGTCCCGGACCAGGGTGCCATGCAACGGGTTCCCAAATCTCGGTTCACCACGTGACCTCAATTGCATTTCCCAAAATGCCAGAGGCTTCTGACTAGCAGCGAGGGCCCCGATCTGATAGTGGGGAAACTATGCCCTCGTTTTTCAAAGTGTAGTGCAACAGAATACAAAATAAACATACAACGACATCGGAAGCAGTAAACAATACACAACTGAAATAAACTACAGTAGTGTATATAACTAACAGTATATAAATGATGATGCTACATGTTTCAAGTTCTAAGAAAATAGTCAGAACATGTTATACATCAATACAGTACAACAAAATACAAAGTACAACAAAACAAGCAAAACAGCTGGCTGCGAAATCGCGAGCCTAGGCTCAGTCCCATGCCCTCTTACTCCTCAGCAACAGTCAATTACCTGTATAAGGACTCTTTCCCCTATCTACAACTGTAGCAACGTAATCTGTTTAGGCTGAAAAGCATGACCCAAACTAGGTGTGAGAAAAATATCTCAGTAGGCACCCACCAAAGGCCCGTGCCAAACTGCGTTCTAACATGCAACAATAGTGTGCCATGGTAAAATGCAATAAAGTAATAAGTACTCAAAAGTAACAACTGCTAGTTATATTTCCATTTTTAATATTCATTTAATCCATTTAATATAAGAAATCACCACAGCGCATTTCTAAGTAAACAACTAGTGTCCTCAGACACGTAAACTCATACCCTTGGGTAACAAGTATCCAACACAAGAATATGCCCTTAGGCATAATAGAGTTTACCCTCAGGCATAGGTAGTGTTGCCCACAGCAACAGAATTAGCTGCCCACAGGCACGGAAGAAGATGCCCTCAGGCCGAAATAACTATTGCCCGCAGGATAAATAGTATAGTGCCCACAGGCTAACAACAACAACGCCCTCAGGCTAAACAGGTAACTGGGCCATTCCCAACATATCAAAATATAGTAAACAAGCAATTAATCTCATGTAAATTCTATAATTACTACATTAAATGCATACCCTCGGGTATCCTGGCCAAACGACTAAACAGTGGAACACACCCCTGTGGTGGTTCCAGATCCAAGAAACGATCCCAACCATCATTTTATTATCACAATTTAATCAACTATGCAATTCTAGGTATTAAATATAGCAACGACCTCAGCCACACGACACCCCAACATGGGTTCGTGGCACAAAAACGCACAAAAACGCACGATAGTTGGAAATTTCTACCAAGCCACCTACCTTGTACACCAACGAGCGTTATACATGAACACCGACACAAGAAACCCCCAAGAACGACGTAGATCTGACGAAGAAGAAAACGAATTAAAAGGTAAATAACTTTCCTTCAAGAAAGAATTAGTTAGAATGGCTTAAGGAGGACAGAGGGCTTACCCGCGCGGTTCCAACGAGATCGTCTGAAGCCGAATCAGATTCCAGATGAACACTCGACAGATCTTCAATGATTCCGCCATCCTCCTTGGCTCTAAAAAGGCTCAAATGCCTCCTATACCAAATGAGGAGGCTACTTCCTGTTTTAAGCTGAAAAAATGTACACGACGTGTACTTTTGAGTACACAACATGTACTTTATTCATTTAACTATTCCTCTGGCGGCACCGCCCGACTGTTCATCCGTCGACATGAGTACACAACATGTACTCCTGAGTACACGGTGTGTACTGCCGCCCAGCTGGTGGCTGCTCCACCACCTTACTGTTTAGGCATGCTGACTGACTACACGGTGTGTAGGGGGCCACCACATGACATGTAGTCGGTTCCTACACCCCTCGTCACCGACAAGGCTACACGCCCCGTGTACCCATTCCACACGGCCAAAAGTACATGGCGTGTGGAAAAGTACACAGTGTGTAGTTCCAAAAATTAGTATTTTCCCCCATTTTCCATATTTTCACAAAAACACTTAAGGAAAAGTGAAAAGAAGAAGCCCGTACCTCAAACATAAGAACCGAATTCTTACAAGAAGCCTCCCTAAGGCTCAACCCCAAACACTAAAAAACTTCTCCATCCCCTTTCTTGAGGCCCATACCCTTGTTCCACCACTTAGTGGTGTTAGAATAGATCCCGAGCAGTTAACCATGAATAATCCCCACACTCTATACATATTCCTCCAACCAAGAGTGACCCTCTTGCAATGGGATGCTAACCATGAATAATCCCCAACATGTCTATGGGTACCTGTCCTTTGTGTACACCCCAACTCTATGCCCCATTCTGAACTATGTGAACTTTTATTCCCTACCATAAAGATATATAGGAAGCCTCCTTGAGGTTAAATCCCATCACTCATGTCCTAGAACGGTCTCTTCCTTGAGCCTCTGTGTTTCGGTAAGGTCATTCTTCTACCTGAAGTTTCTACTTTTATTGGGTCCCATCCATGAATACATTCTCAAGGGCTCCTCTTCCAGTGTCCCATTTCCCCACCGAACACCATGGACTATGATTCCCTACCACAAGTATATGTATGAAGCCCCTCCGAGGTCCTAGCCCAACATCACCATCATTTTCAGATTAGTTTCATCCAAACTCACTCTATCCTTTGATACTCAATCAATATCTATCCTGATTCTTTTTGGGACACCTTATCCTATTGAACTCATGCCATCCTTAGGCCACTAACCACACATAATCCCTAACATGTCTTTAGGTTGTTTTCTTTTGTGTACACCCAAATTCATCACCATCTCAAACTACATGGTGTTTGATCCGTGTCTTCAATGTAGGGTAGGTAGGAGGACTCTATGTGGTTCAATCCCAGCTAATGGAAAACCTTGGTGTACCTTTTGTGAGGACACAATCATCCTCAGATCCATCCTCATTGGGCATCTTGATCCACCCATATAGTAAACCCCCCCAGTACTCCCTCATAGGGATGTACCCATATGATCCACTCCTATCAGTGTTCTAATCAGTTTGATCTATATCTTCTAGACGTTAAACTCACTGCATACCCCATGTTAAACATGGGAAAAATATGAAATGATCTGGGACATACTTATTTCATAAAATCCCCTTCATTATACTTGGGATGCATCGGGTTTCCTCACCATCTAGAAGCTTTATCATAAGGGGATGAAATCCAGGTATAATAGTGTTTCTTTTCCCAGACATGCCAATGATGCCCAATGTGATTACTCCCTTGACTGCAGGGTTTTAACCTTACTTGAACCCATAGAATTTCCTGAATGAAGTAGTGTAAATAAGTGGTGTTCAAAAATATGTGGCATTGAAAAGAGTTTCACAAACAAAGTCTTAATCGTTAAGGGAGACCCGAACTAGGTGATGAATTCTGAGGAGGAATCCACAAAAGGATAAAATAAAATCCCATCATACAACTTCGATCAAGGAGATAACATCCCTATAGAAGTGGCAGATGCCACCCACCTTTAGAAAGTGGGAATTCGAGGAAAAAATCAATGATTCATAGCACAATGATGTGTGCCCTGAAGAAAGCATCATAAACAGAAATGGTAAACCTGATGTGTATCCTCTTATCAATATAAAGATTATTAGCATTCAAGACATTAAATGATAAGCGTGTCATGAGATTCAATTATCCACCGTTAGATCCCTCCAAGAAAATAGTGGGTCGGGTGTGAAACTCACCAGGATTTGGCGAAGATGATCGTTGGGAATCCTGGTCCGCGATGTTTTCAACATGAATCTTTCTATCCAACCATGGAAGATTGAATGCTGTTGAGGCACTAGGCACCACTTTCCAATTTTCTATACTAATGAGTGAATTTTCCTACTTTGTAGTACCCGAGCTCAAGAAATATAAAATTGATCACCTCCCTCCCACAAACACATGGGTAGGGGAAATTTGAATGGGACAACTCTATATGGATTCATCTCCTCCACAATGGCCCCCACACCCATAACTACTGGGTTCCCACACCCCCTATTACCCTTTAAATTTATTCATAGGAGGGTGATTGATACTCCGATATGAAAAAGAAGGGGTTATCCCAATGAGGGACATGGACCAATAAGACCTGGAGGCCTCTATGCCCCATCAACTCCGCCACCCCCAAGGGCCGCGTATGGAGTCACTGCTCCCCACTCGGACCTTCACAGCTTTAAGATCCTATCCTCAGATAACTCTTATGAATCACTCCATTATGATAAAGAAGTAATGGATGTGTGAGTAAAACCGTATAGGACTTCATCTCAGGATCCATTGAGGGCCCCCACCCAGCCACCTTAGCATCAAAATTTGGTCCTACAGACCAACGATCAAGTGGTCCATCCCAATGCACAGTCGAACCTTTCTCAGCGAACCTGGTGTCAACACTGAGTGAAATATTAGGAGTATGCCTGCCATGGGACATCATCGTCTATGTATTTAGTGTCCTGAGAACCACCAGTGCAAGCTATCATACCCCTATTATTATTTGGAAGGGGAACCACCCTATTATAGATTAGGGGTACTTCCATGCCCAACCAAAGTGGAAGCACCAGTAACCCTATGAGCGGATTAAACTGGATCTCCCTGTTACCAGAGAAAGAAATAGTTATTGCAAGACAACCTATGATAGTGATATTTGGTATATAGGCCCTCACCATACCACCATAATCAGCCTAAGTGGAGGCCCCTCCACCTTTTTGACACATGGCACAAAGTTCTTCCTCATTCCTTCAATCTCAGGTATGGATTTATTCATCACATACCAGGTTATCAATGTGAGGGTCTTCCTTTCCCAGTCACCCAACTACATGGAGGAACTCCCAATTTTCTCATGGATTCCAGAAGAGATCCTCCCCATGATAGAAATCACCAAAGATGAGGCCCTCCCCACTTCATTAATGGCTACCACAAAGGCCCTTCTCATGTCCAGTGTATTTAGTACGAAGGTCCTCTTCATATCGCTACTACCAAGTTTGGTCGATGCAAAGGTCCTCCGCACACTACAGATGACACTATGGAGGTACTCCCCATGTGTTTCCTAGCTCCATTATAGACCCTACCCTCTCCAACACTATCATACATTGAGTTTTTCCCTGTGTTCCATTCGATATTTTTCCAGGTTCCCCTCGCACCTTAGCTCATCAGAGCAGAGGACCTCCCCACATCAGCAAAAACTGATATTAAGTCACTCCCCATAACCCATATAGTGCGAGAATAGGTTCTCCCAAATCTAGAACCAATCAACATGGAGTACCTCCCCATGTCCAAGACGTACCCTGTCCTGAAGACCCATCTTGTTTCTGGAGGGAGAGTCATCCCCACCAAAGGAAGAATATTAATATAGAAATGAAACTCATCCGATTGTTGGACTCTAAAGTGGTGTGTTACTCGGTAATGGAACCCCCATTCCAACCCTCTGTGTCAGGGACTAGGGTAGGGATTCGTCAGATCATCCTCATTCTCCCAGAAAGTGAGGGCCACCAAATTCCCAAATCCCTCTCATGTACATACATGATGAGGAGGATTTGGCCCCTATCCATGATCTTGTTGTTCAATACTCACTATCATTACTAGGATGAATCTATTCCTTAATGAGATACCATGGAGAATTGTTTTGAAGACATGTATATGATGAGCCCTAGGCTAATCCATTGCCAATGACCTCCACCCCTGCATAAAAAAGAGTGGTCGGTACCCCTTATTATAAGGATGTGGTGGTACAATCGGTGAAGTCCCCAAAAGAAAACCCAAGATGTGGATGCTCGTTAGCTCGTGTGTTGTACTCTCCACTGGCTAGTATATAATTACAATTTCATACTTCAGTTTCGTTACCAGTCCCCAAACCACCCCCATTTGATGAATGGGGCAACATATGGCCAAATCCTGAATCTGAACCGAGATGTTTGTGGAACCTGCTCTCCACAGATCATCTCCTTAAGATGTTCCAGACCATTTCAATTTCTGGTTTCAGTATTTCATAATCTCTCACCTAGGAGGTAGTCATGTTCTTTTTCCAAACACTCTGGGAAAATAAATTTCATCTTCTTCATCGACATGAAGCTTACCCCAAGATTTGGGAACAGTACGAAGAAATTGGCTACCAATATATCTTGGTTGAGTTGGTTGTGCTTCTATTTTATCAGAACCCTATGTCACATAGTCATAATTTTACCCTCTATAAATGATGAGTCCATATCTTTACAGTGCTCCATAGAATTATTAAGGAGGATTCCCCCACATCTAGGTCCATGGTTGGGGAGAGAATGCTGCCCTTAATTTCAGTCCTATCTTGTGCCAGTACGACTTTCCAGGTGATATTGAGGATATTCCTCTGGGCACAGTTATGGTTAACATGGATGATCTATCAAAGGAAGAAACCGAGCTAGTAATCATTGAATATAACTTAACCGCTCAGGGTGGTTCCACACATGTTGGATCCTTTGGGTAGGGTTACCCACCAAGAGAGAAATTTATTAGGTCTTCCTACACCTTCCAATTCATTCTTCTTATATAGGGACCCCAATAAGGGTAAATACCATGTTGTGACCATCAAACACTATGAACCATATGTCTTAGTAATAAAGTCAAAAGATGACCCAGGATAGGCTGTATTGCATCAACAGCTCACAGAGCCGAAAAAGACGATTGATGAACTTCTCAATGAATGTGATGTAGAATGACAACAAGATTATAGTAATCCTCGACTGGGGAAGCTGGGGCTGGGACAACCTCTGCCCAATGATTTTCCTCTAGGTTAACATGAACATCCTAACCATATAGACAGAGTAGAGGCTAGATTTTCTAGTATTCAGGCGGGATATGCATCACTAAATCCACCCGAGTTGTGTGATAACCCTCCACGATACCTAGCTCAGGTCCCCCCAATCGCTCCACAGGTCACTCACCTGATAGTCCCACGAGTCATCCCACCGACCACTCCACAAGCTGCTGGGACCACTTACCACGTTGAAGAAAATACCAACGCATTAGTGGTCAGGGACGATCATCAAGATCAGAATACTCATCTAGATGATATGATAGAAGCACTTATTGCTCGCCTTGAGGCCCTAGAAACTTGATAGGTGGAAATCTCACCTGTTGGCAAGTTGAATCCCACATGGGTTGATGATATTCCAGCACCCCTAGTTTCAAAAATCCTACATTCTCCCCCTTTAGTGGGATGGGCGATCCACTATAGCATATGATATACATTATATCAAGGTGTGGTCCCATGTTGGGAACACCAGGGTAGCAAGGGGCCACCAAGCTTCAGTTTTTTGTGTAGACACTGGAAGGGACCACATTTTTCTGGTACTACCAGTTACCCATTGGGACAATAGTTGGTTATGAGGATCTTCATAGGCAGATTCTCTACTAGTTCAGTTGAATGACTTGGAAGAATTGCATTTTTGGCCTCTTCAAGTGAAATCAGAGGCCTGATGAGTGCGTCACAGACTTTGTTACAATGTGTATGGGCCTCAGATATTCCCTTGATATGACATTATACCAGGAACATGTGTTAACACTATTTGTGGGGAATTTGAAGACTGAAATTGGACCATCTATCATTACTCAGAACAACCATGGTGGGTTTCTAGATTTCTCTAAGAAAGCTCAATGTTTAGAAGAATCCTTACAGCAAACTAAGCAGGCATGTCCATATACTCTTGTAGCTCCCACAAGAAGAGCCACCAAGGCTATGATTACTTCAGTGGCACAAATAGAGGCCCCTAGGTAGTTGGAATTTTTATAGGTAAAGGAACCTCCACAACTTTATAGAGGCCCCACACATCAAGCGTAGCCTCCGGCTCAACAACGCCCACATCACAATTAGTAGGTGCCACTGCATAATGCACCACCACTACCAAGGTGAGATAATATAGATCCACATCAATATACTCCACTATCCCTTATTTTGGGATAATCTCCCAGATTTTGTTTTTGGGATAGGGGAAACTAGACCTACTTATTTAATGAGGATTAGCTCCCTGGAAATTAATGAAGTGCCTTAGACCATGGAATACTACATTTTTTAGAATGAAAGAGGCATGAATAGGTGGATCTCATTGATCTCCCCAATTACTACCCAAATCACCAGTTACTCAGGAACACCATCAAGTAGTTTTATGTGTTTAAATAATGAATCCATGATTAGGATGTTAAAATATAGTTAGGTTGGGACTATCCCACGAACATGTAACATGTGAGTTTATAAAACATGACATAGACAACGAGGGTGAATGGAAGCAGGTTTCTAATTTATGGTCACAAAAATATGATGATCAGATGTCTTTTAAGGTGGCTTCCCAATCCCACGGTATAATTCATGCACATTGGGATCGACCTGATCTTTTAAAAGTCACTACTCTACCTTCAACCACTACCTCTTCATCAACATCTCAGTCATCGTCATCTCAAGGGAGCAAGCTCTGGGGACACAAGGGAAGACAAAGCCCTCTGACGGTGACAAATCCATCCTCTAATCTTGATGATTTCATACCCCCAAAAATGGGGATCACCACTAGAATCCTCCCAACAATGGATGATTCTTCATGTGATGATCATGTGTTCACTTCATTCAAAACTATCGAGCTGGTAAACCCTTACATGGTTTCCAATAATGAAGAGCGCCAGGAGGCCCCTCCCAATGTCCATAGACGATGACAACAATAATGGATCTGTGGGCATATGAATCTCTAGAATGCATTGGTTAGTCCTTCTAGCCAAGCTATGCATGCCACCTAGACCAGATAGTAGGCCCAACATAAGGCTCAACATGCATAGTCTTCTCAAATTATTTTATCAAATCTGCCACTACCACCATTTGTATTGCACAATTAGGCGGAACTACCACAATTGTTCTATGATCACCCGTGATTTGTTGTGAATGGACCTTAGTCATATGGATGTCAGCTGGTAGCCAGTCTGTGAGGTTCAACTAGTGATCAGTGGGACATTCCCTACAGTAGCCAAAATTCACTGGTTAAACTAACAACACCCATCATAATGCCTACCACGGAGTGTCCTCCTATCAGAAAATGTGTATGACTTGCCCGGAAATATGATTTCCTAAATAATCTTTCTAGAATTATCATGAGTCTCTCTATTTTCAAGGCACTCTTCCTGTCTTAAGATATGCGAGAAGCCCTTGCGAAGGCTTTATGGAGCCCCTTCAGTTTGAGATAGAAGTAGCAGCCACAAAATCCATCCATGATGATACATTCAAGAATGAAAAATATCAGGAAATCATCTTTCTCTGGAGAAGATGAAGGTTCTATTATACATGGGCATATCCACCCACTGTACATCTCTGTTCAGTTCAATCGCATTGAGGTCTGCTACTGTATTATCGACAAAGGCATGAGGATCAACCTTACCCCGACCTGGATGCTCTGAAAGATGGGACTGTTTAAAATAGATATGAGTCCCTCTAACCTATATATTGAATGTTATGATAGGAAAGAGTAGACACTAGTTAGAATGATCTTTCTAAAGACCCAGATCAATATCCTTGTTTCTTGTACCAAGTTCATGTTTGTCTCAAAAGACTCTATTAACAACGTGTTGATGGGTAGACCATGGCTCGACCTACATCCAGAAGTAATTTCCTCATATAACTAATGACTTAAGTAGTCCCTTAATGGTCGAGTAGGTGTTATATAAGATGATGCATCTCCCTTTTCCTATTGAGAAGCCCACTACTTAGATTCTGACTACTACAAGAGAAAAGAAAAATATATTCAGGATTATGAGGTTGAACAAGCTACAACTGTGTTCAATGGATGGATAGAATGGGATAATTCCTACATTTTCCCAATTCACCGATTGGAGGCCACAACCTCAGACAAAGGGAAATGTTTTGTTGTCTCTATAATAATGGGGAAGCGCTTTCCCAAATCTACGGAATGTCCTAAGATCACCTCATGTTCTTACAAAAAATTAGGCTTAGGTGATCCCAGATCCCCTACTCATATAAGGTATTGAGATGTTCACCCCATGGAAACAACAACACCTCATTCTTGCTTGTTTCATTGGCCTAGGATAAACTGACTCAAGCCAATGTGCCACTATTGATTTGATAATATCAAATGTGGCCCCTTGGTTTGAAGTCCATATGGGATTGGGTTGACATATTTCATCCCCATGGTTTCAGTAGTACAAGAGTCCCCTGATGAGGTGTCCAATACTGATCAGGTTGGAACCAGTGTCCATTCAAGATCTGTCAACTTGGAAGAGTTTCCTCCTACTGAAAATCTTCTCTCCATGATGAAGAAGAGGATTTGAAAGATGCCCCTCCCACATTCGAAGTGGGTGTATCAACTATAGTTGATGAATTCATACAGGCGAACCTCAAAAAAAAGATGAATATGAAACCAAAATTAACCAACACTTCAATGCCTGAAGAAGAGAAACAACAATTCATGGATTTCATACTGTAGAATCAAGATGTATTTACTTGGAGTTATAATTGGATTCTGGGTATAGATCCTCTATTCGCTATCCACCTTCTTGGTCTCCCAACAAATCATCATGGGATCAAATAGCCTCCGAAAAAGAATCACCCTTCTCATTATTCCATGGTTGAGGCCGAGGTTAATAAAATAATCAAGGCCAACTTTATCAAGGAGGTCCATTACCCCAAGTGGTTATCCAATTTTGTTCATGTCAAGAAGTAGAACAGATAGATCAAAGTCTTCATCGACTTCTATGATCTTAGTAGTCACTATCTGAAGGATGATTTTTCCCCTTCAAGGGATATAATAGTTGATTGAATCCACTGCTGGGTTCTAAGATATCTCATTAATGGATGTGTAGTCCAGATATAAATAAATATGAATTCCCCCCGTGATTATGAAGTGTCTACCACATTCAGGGAACCATAAGGTACATTCTGTTATCAGGTAACGCCTTTCAGTCTAAATAATGTAGTTTCCACCGATCTATGTTCCATGCACTGTATATTAAGCTGATCCTCAGGACCTTGGTGGAATGATACATGGACGATCTGGTGGTTAAATCTTACCAGCATCATGACCATCTCATAGATCTTGAGTAAGTTTTTAGCATCCTCTATTTCCACCATCTGAAGATTAACCCCTTGAAGTGTACCTTTGAGGTCACCAACAAAATGTTTCTCAACGTCATTGTTAGATAAAGAGGCATTATGATTGATCCGATGAAGATCAAGACCATCTACCAGATGTCTTCTCCATGAAATATTTGGGAGCTCCGAGGATTTAAAGGCCGATTAGCCTACATAAACCAATTCCTCGCAAATATGGATGTTAAGTGTAAGAACTTTTCCTGACTCATGATGAAAGGTGCCGATTATCCGTGGGATAAGGAGCATCAGACTGATTTTGAGGAAATCAAGCTGTACCTAGTATAACCTCTAGTTCTGATGCCACCCATTTCCAGAAAGCTTCTAGTCCTCTCTATGACAACTCTAGAATGGTCCCATGATGATATTATCACCCAAAAGAATAATGAGGGAACATAGAATAACTTATATTTTCTCAACCACATGCTCCATAATACGAAGACCATATATTCCACTACTGAGAAGATCTTCCTTGCATTGGTATTCATAGTTCAGAGATTGCAACATTATTTGTAGCACCATGAGACACTGCTGGAGTCTTGAGTCGACCTACTGAAGTACATTTTGAACCTCTCAACATTGACAGACCATCTAGCTCGGTGGCTAGTGATCCTTCAATAGTTCAACAATATGTTTGTTCTATAGAAGGATATTAAGGGACATGCATTAGAAGAATTTATTACCACCCATCCATCAACCAAAGAGCAGTCTCTGTATCATGAATTTCTAGATAAGTCAATCTTCTCAATGGATCAAGCTGATCCGTGTTGTAAAATGAAATTTGATGGTGCTTACCAAAGAACTACAAGAATGATACCCAATGAATCCAGACTCAACAGATTTGGCCTAGGTATCATCTTTATTATTCCCACATAGTCTATCCTATTATATTTGTTCCAGTTTTCAGAAGGCTACACCAACAACATGGGGAAGTATCAAGCTCCCTTCACTGCTATCTAGCATTCCTTCGAGATCGATTTTCCCTATTTTCATGTGAAAGGGGACTCTAAACTGGTCATTTTTTAGATTAATGATGACTATGTTTTCAGAAAACTAGTGCTCATACATCTATTTTAGTGTACTCACTAGCGAATGGCCTAGTTTCCTTCTCCTCTAGAAGTTGCTCATATTCCTCGATCGTAGAATGTCCAAGCTGATACCTTGGATAGAATAGTTCCATATCTTGTAGAGGATGATCAAAAATGATTTGATTATCCATGTGGCACATCGATGAGTTTTCACTCCTGTCACACCAGATGACGATGATAGCCCATAGGTAAGCCACCATACTGCGGGGGCACCCACATCAGAATCCTCATATTCTACGGATGTATTAGAAGAGACCTCTAACTAGATGAATCCATTTATTTTGTATATCTAGCATAATAATCTCTAGAGAGACCGAGATGAACATGAGAAAATCTGATGGAGAACAATATAGTACACCACCCAGTGTAGTCCTAGTCTTGATATGATCCTCTACAAGAGTGGGTTTGATTGTATTCTCCTCCATTATATTCAAGGAGATGATATTTCAAAGGTTATGTTGAATTTCATACCAGTTCTTAGGTAACTCATCAGGCATGGCTGAAACATTCTCATCAGATCCAAATATTGAGATACTTTTTTCCCAAAATGATCCGGGACTATATCGAGTTTTCCAAAAGGTTCCATGCATGAAATATCCACACTAATTTTGTGCATCATCCACAAGAGTCTCTCTATACTAAAAATTACTCTTGGCCATTTGCAGTCAGGGGACTTAATGTCGTGGGACTATATCCACCAGAAACAAATCATCAGTTCATATTTATCTTAACTACTACATATTTATTTTCCAAGTGGAAAAGGATATTACGCACTAGGAAGGCAAGAACTATCTTATCATTGAGTTAGTGAGCTCCAATATCATCTACTTATTCATAGTCCCTCACTCCATCCTCACTGATAATGACACCAACATCTGATCCTCTGATCTAAAGAAATTTTATGCCAAGTACAATATCTGTTCTAATCATACCTCTCACTATCATGTGTAAGAAAATTGAAAGATTGATGCATTAAATAAAAAAATCAATAAAATATTGAAGAAAATTGTTTGTTAGAACAAGAAGAGTTGTCCAGACAAAGTCCTCAATGCTCTCTGGGATTACAGAACGATGACTCGTATTTCTAGTTAGGTGACTCAATATTCCCTGGTGTATGAAACAAAGGCCATCCTTCCCATCAAGATCCATCTACCATCACCACATATAACAATATATGATCATCAGAAACGATATAAAAAATCAAAAATCCATCTATATGAACTAAAAGTGCTTGAAAATAATAGGTTTCACACCTTGTACAATCTGGAGAGGCATCAGAACAATATAGCCATGGACATCAATAAGAAAGTACACCTTTGCTTCTTACATGGAGACATAATATTATCCCCAATAACACCAATGATACCAAGTAGTTAGCCACCAAAGCTGGATCCCAAAAAGGAGGGACCTTATATCATTCACAAAGTTTACCCCAATGGTGAATACTCTCTAGTCACTATAAATGGTGAGCGTATTAATACTCCCACCAATGCCAAATTTCTCATATAGTACATCACATGAGGTAGTCCTTTCCCCACATGATGTTGAAATATATTACCATCCTTCAAGAAATTAATCTTCATACATACGTCCTGGAGGACATTAAACTACTCATACTTTTCCTTCTAGATGTTAAACTGTAAATGGTCTGAGCTCTATGACCTTAAAATAAGATCCCCCAAAACCTTACTGTATGATGATAAGCTTCATAAAGTTTTCAGAACTTCATATGGATTGATTCCCATCAATATCAAATAAATAAAGACACCCAAACCTGTCATCCATGGCCCAACCTCAGGTCCCTCCACCTTTCTGGCCTCTAGGTACATGTTCTCTCTTAGGATTATGAAATGTGGTACAAACTCTTTTTCCCCATTCATGTCGGTCTATTTTTCCCACAACACACATGTCCCCTTCTGAAACTGATCCATATTATTTACCACATGAAGTTAACCTGAACGACATCTTAAGAACTATGTATGGATTGATTCCCATTCTCATGGGACATATATGAACACCCAAATTTTTTATCTTTTGGTCTAGCTGAACAAATCGCTCTACCCATACCTGGGTTAATTCTCTTTAAAGGTTATGTATGGTGAGATGTGGACTTATTTATCCCCCATAAAAATCATATTTCCAATAGCTGCATCATGTGCCTCTTCTTCTAGAACTTCTTTTATCCATCATCCTTACCGGATGGTGTTAAACTACACATCAAAACTATGTTTGGATTGATTCCCATATTCATGAGATATGTCGGAAGGCCCAGATATTTCGTTTTTATGTCCATCTTGGGTTCGTCTATTCTTTCTCTCATCCACATGGCATGATTTATCTCCTAGAATTATGAATATTGTTGAATATATTGGCTTATGTCCTTATTCATGTCAGGTTATTTTTCCATGCCATACACATTCCTATTTGAGATACCACTCCCCAAATCATTACTACATGACGTTAAACTGCACAACATTCCAATAACTACACGTGACCTGATTCCCATCCTCATGGGATACATAGGAACACCTGTATATTTCATCTTTGGGTCCATCCCCAATTTTAGAAACATTCTCTTCCTTCTGGAACCTTGACCTAAGTTCTCCCGAGGGTGTGCGGTGTTGTGTAGACTCATGTACTCATTCACGTCAGGTTTCTAATTACAATGAAATGTATCCTTCTCTTGAAATCTCTCCATTCCCATTTTCTACGCTCATCTCTTCATGTCATCTTCTCTCAATTGGGCCCCTCGACCCCTTTTTGGCGATTCACCAATGTTCTCAGATTCACTGTGGTTTAGTACCTAGAGAGTTAGATTCTTCTTGGAAATTATTTCCCCCATTTTCATGCCTCATGTATCCATTTATTTGGGTTTCCGTCATCATTCACATTCAAAAGGACCCCCAGATGGTATGGATGGCTGGCCGTATGGCTGTCCTACCACATTGGGCCAACACCCCAAAGGATTTAGAATGATGTAATGAGACGTGTTAAATATTTCGAATACGGTCGGCGTTCAACCCTCATTTTTTGTTTCTTTTTCAGGTTACATGGTGTGGATTCTATGTTTCAAACATGGTCAATAGTTATGCTCTATCATTTTGCCACCCCATTTAACCCTAAATATTGGTCATGTGATTCACATCCCATTTCACTTCATCATGGCGAGGATGAATTTCAACACCCACATTATTATCCCTATATTCACATTTGAGAATTAAAAGGAAGAATCAACGTCATTGTGTCATCCTTGAATCCACATCATTTCAATTTTTTTTGTGTATTCCATGTGTTGTGAAGATCTTTTCTACCCTTGTTTCCCACATTGAGCATAGCTCACGTGGGCTTAGGGATTTTTTCAAGGTTTATGCCTTCTTGGAAGAATATCACTTCTTTTGGTCCAAGCTCTATGAACTTAAACTAATATCCCATAATATTTACCATTTGATGTTAAACTACATGGCATGTTATGAACTACATATGGATTAATTCCCATCTTTATGGGATGCTTAGGAATGCTCTGACATTTCATCTTCAGGTCCAGCCGTGGTTCCACTAATATCTATTCTTTTCATCTTTTTTGGACACAATTCTTATGGGATTCTATGGTGTGATGAATGTGTACATATTTCCCCATTCACGTTGAGTATATAATATCCACACCACATACTTCCTCTTATGGTATAGTCTCACCCATATGTCCTTACCGCATGAAATTAAAATTTATGAAATTCCAAAAACTACGTATGAATTGATTCCCACCCTTGTTGGATACATAATAATGCCCAAAAATTTAGTCTTTGGGTCTAGCCCCAGGTCCTTTGATCTTTCCTAGCCACTTGTCCCAAAGTTCCCTTCCATGGGATTGTTTGCGGTGTGATGCAGACTTATGTCCTCATTCACATCAGGTATGCTTTATCAAACAATGAGAATTCCCATCAGAACCTTCTTCTACTATATACATCCAAACCATATGATGTTAACCTTTGTTGTCTCATCCCACATGACTGTGAACTATTGCATCTTTTCCGCACGACGTTAAAATACATTGTCTGGTCTTTCCATATGACCTAAAACTACAACACAATCATCGTGGCCGCACAATGAAAAATGGAACCACATTGTGCTGTCCCCCATTGAGGGGACATAATATATGGTATTGGTAATTCATCGTGCAATTTTTATAGGCCTAAATATTTCTTAATTTCAGCAGTGATTCCCAGATTCTTCGTTCTGGGTTTGTTGCTCCAAAAAAAACACACCCACACTAACGAACAAACAAAATTCATCAAATGTCACTTCTTTCAGTGCATGGGATAGACCTACACAATAGGATTTATCCTAGCATTGATACCATACCATACCATTTTCATGAACTTAATTTTTCTTGATTCCTATCCGCATGGGATACATAGGAACACCCAAAAATTTCTTATTTAGGTCCACCCCAAGGTACCTAAAATCCTACCATCTTCTCGGCTCCTCGTCCTAAGTTCTATTGAAAGCACCTGGTGTGGGGTGGATTTATTTAATCATCATTCACGTCATGTTTATAACAGACATTCCATGTATTTCCCTTTAAGTATCTCCATTACTTATTCTTAAATCCTTATTTCATGATGTCAAACTACACAATATTTCCAGAACTACGTGTGGCTAGATTCCCATCCTCATGTGATACGTAGGACTGCCTATAAATTTTGTCTTTGGGTCCATCCCCTGGATCATCCATACATTGTACCCCTTTTCCTCCGCTCACCTCATCGAGTTGTCCGCTGTTAACTAGACCCCTTGACCCCTTTTCATTCCTCACCAACGTGCTCAAATGAACTGTGGTTTAAGACATAGAGTGTTGGATTCTTCATGGACATGCTCTCATCCATTCACATGCTTCACGTATCCATTTATTTTGGTTTACATCATCACTCATATCTAAAAGGACCCTTATATGGTATGGTTTCTAATATTTATGGCTCAACTGCGTCTTTGGGCCAACGTCCCAGAAGATTTCAAATTATATTAATAGACAGGTTCTATATAGCGAATTTGGTCAACGAGCGACCCTCTTTTTGTTGTTCGTGTTTCTCGTCACACAATGTGGATGAGGTGTTTCGAACACGGTCAATAGTTATCCTTAATCATGATATCACCTCCATTATGCCCCAAATTTTGGTCTCATGATTCACAATCCTTTCCACTCCATCATTTTCAAGGAGAATTTCGACACCCTTGGTGTTATCTGTCCACACACCTGTGCACATTAAGAGGATGAATCAGTGTTGTGGGGTTATCTTCAACACTAAACCGCCTCCCCTACTATATATTATATCTATTGTAAAGATATTCTACACCATTGTTTCAACACATACATTGCTTATGTGGGCTTAAGGATATTGGTTGGGTTTGTGCCTGCATGGAAGAACCACACTTATTTTGATTCGAACCATACAAAATTAAACTAGAAGTTCACATCATGAACTAGGTGTCCAAGTCCAAGAATTATGTTCCTAAACTGTTTGTGTTATCTTTCAATGTAGTGTCATCTTATGATATCCTCATTCACATTAGTATTGATTTATAGAACCACATTACATATTTCCAACTTAGGAATCTCCCCATTCAGGTTCGATCTCTTTGTCTATAAACTAAGATCCCTTACGTCCTTATCGTATGACCCTAAACTACATCTTTTTCACTGAGACTATGTAATGATAAGTTACCCACCCATACAACGTATTCGCTCAAGAATACCTTTCCCCTCTTCAGTATTAGATGCCTTCCAAACAACCCCCAAGGATAATGTATGGTTGGATTCCCATTATTATGGGGTATGTAGTGACACCCAAACTTTTTGTTTCTCCAACAACATCACCATTATTCCTCTTATTCCATTTTAGCTTGAGTTTCCTCAGATTTAAGTGTTGTGGTGTTGACTTATGTTCTCATTCATGTTATTTCTACAGTAACCACTCCACGTACCTCTCTTGACAGTTCTCCATTTTTCTTTCCTTACCGCATGACAATAATATTACAAATAATTTCCTACGCACATAATATAAAACATGGCACCTAATGGTTTGAGATCTATGAACATAAACTAAGATTCTTACCATCTATGATCACGTGATGTTAAATTGTATAAAAACTGGGGTATTCCTCTTTGAAAGAGGATATCAACACCTTTTGGTATTGGCTTCATGCCATACCACTTTCAATAACGATGTATTGATTGATTCCCATCGTTATGGGATACGTAGTTATGCCCAAACATCTTGTCTGTGGTCTAGTCACAAATGATTTTGCCTTCGTGGAACCTTCTAAGATGGGATCCCCCATGAAGTATGTGGTTTGGTGGGGACCTCTTCGGTCCGCATTCATGTCACGTTTACAATAACCACATGATGTACCTCCTTTAAGATTATAACTTCTTATGCTAATCCCATATGACACTTAAATTGCATGGGTAATTTTAACTCTTTTCAAATTCCTTCATTTGGGTTTTCATTATATTTCACATCCAAAAGATCCCCCTAATGGTATAGATGATAGGAATCAACACTCTCGTACCATGTTGGGTGAACTCCCTGAAATATTTTAGAAAAAATTTTGATACAAATCCTGCATATTGAATATGATCAGCATTCAAGCCTCATTTTTTTGATCCTATAATAGGAAAATGTAAAATGGATGCTGTGTTTTGAACATGGTAAATATTTATCCTTCATCTTCACATTGCTTTTGTTCCATCCCAAATATCAAATTATGTGAATCGCATGTTCAATGCCCCATTCCATTTAACAGATCCTTGACACTCCTAGTGTTATAACTCAGTGCATTCGCACACATCAAGAAGGAATATTGGTTTATACATGACTTTCCTCACCCGAAATTTCCATTCCACCATTGCACACTCTCATTATACGGGGAAGGCCTAAAACGTTCCTTATTTCATACACCGAGAATGGCTTACAAAGGTTTAGGGGTTGGTATAGGGTAATATTTATATACGAGATGGAGTGACCTATTGGTCCTACCACACAACCTTAAACCATGACACCATGATCCATATTTTCATGAAGTAAAACTTCAAGACCTTCTATGCCCTAACCATAGATGTCCTATCTAGAATAGGGTTAATCTTTGTTCAGACCTATACACTAATCCAATGTGGTTTCTTCACATTGGCATTGTTTCAAGAGTATTGGGACTTGTTTGAATAGTGAATCATTCCATCACCATGCTTTTCATGACATCTAAATCATATCCTCATTCCCTATCACATATAAAGGAACCCCCTAATGGTTAGGATGCTTTGACTTAAGGCTCACCTTCCATCCCGTGACAACGTTCTAGAGGACATCAGATGACACTTCATGTTTTGCCCCATGTCTTTGAATACGGTTAGCTGTTATCCATAGTTTTTTGTCCCCATTTCAGGCTAATATGATGCAGATGACGTGTTTGGAAGATGTTCAATAGCTATCCTCCATCTTTATACCACCATCACTACATTCTGAATTTTGTGTATCGTAATTCACATCCTTCATTCCCTGTTGTTCGTATTTTATGAAACACCTGTAGAATTATCCCACTCAAGTGCTAGAGCATATTGGGGGAGATAAGTTTGGCTATTTTGAGAATCCCATTCTATAACTAGGCCCCCCTTGTTCCTCCTAGAAACTTGAAATGGGAATTCAGACCTGGGATGTTCAGTGATTGGATGGAACTATAGTATTCAAGAAAAATAATGATGCATTCAACCCTTGATTCTCACATCGGGCATGGATCACATGAGCTTAGGGATTGGTCGTTTGACATTTCATATTTATGATAGAGATAGAATAATCAAAGCTAATAATGAGACTCATGTACACAAAAAAAATAAACAAGAAAGCATGAAATCATGTTTATGAGTTCACACAAATTGCAACACCTAGGGATTGTCCCATCCAATAGATGGATTGAACTCTTCAATGGAGCGTCCCAACTCCACCACTCTTTGTATTATGACATCCATGATCTATAATAACCTTTCAAGATCACCATCCCTTGAATAGCAATGTGGTGCAGTTTTTCAGCCCCGACCCAGGCCCAATCCTCGTCAGCTCAGATAATAGTCATCTATTAGGATGATCACCTCATCTATTCCCCATCCTCTATAAACTATGAATTTATTTGTGATATGAGTCTTGATGGTGAATTAAGGAAATAATAATGTTCATCCACCCACTCCCTCATGCATTGGATCTCTTGACCAGCCTCCAAATGTTTCTTGATGTGGATGAACTTCCTCCACTGCCATCCCACACTGAGACCACATTCATGTTCCCATATTCTCTCTTATATTTAATCTTGAATGAATATATGATGACATTGGTAATCCACCACTTTGGGAAATAATTAAATAATCCAAGAAAGAAGTCCCCCCATATGTCTTATCAACTCTACTTTTGGGATCTCATTTATGAAGTGATTGATCAGTTTCTATCACCAATGACAGATGGAATTGCTATCAATTTCATCAGAAGAAGTCTTTTCCCAGTCCTCGGGTATGGTAGGCTTGTATGTGGGGAACAAATCCAGAAATTCATTAGTAGGATGTTCTTCTGGTGTCTGGTCTGGTTGGCTGGGTCCCATGTCATCATGTTGATCATCATCGTTAGATTACACTTCACTGATCTCAAGTTATGTCATACCAGTAGTCCTATCTATGATCATGATCATTATGGTTTGGTTTTCATGGGAATCCGCTTCCAAAAAATTAACTTTCCCCTGGGGAAAGAGCATTGGGATCCCCAACCATCGTCGCCAATGAGGCCCTAACCATTTGAAGAATTGTGAATACAGAAATACACTGATGTTAGTTGTCCTATTCAATGGACAAAAATTACAGATTCTATATGGGAGAGGACTTATATAGATAAAAACATTTGTCTCACCATTGAGCTGCTGCTTCTGGAATCCCTAGGCATCGCCCCCCCATATGTGGTTGGGAAATCCGAAGACTTCAAGAAAACCACCCTAGGTGTTTCAGCCCTACTAGATTATTTAATCAACATTGTCACAGGTACAGACCCCAACCAACATTTAATGTGAGGGAATAGGATTTATGTATGAGGTTATCCTGCCCCGGAAAAATGTCATTTGAGAAATCCATCCAAGGTAACCTAAATAAAGGCCATAGAAAAATTGTTTAGGGTTTACCTTAAGAGCCTCAGAAAACATTTCCAGCTATGAGCTTTCAACCTCACCTTTCTCTAAGAGGATCCCTCTACCAACTTCTTCCCCCTAAGAAAAATCTTCCAATTCATAGTGTTAGGGTAAGTTCTCCCTCAACTCGGAAATAGAAAACTATGGTGGGACTGTTTGGTTAAGTAGTAATTTCACATGGTCCGTCCTTGGATGTTGAGTACCTCGAGAGTGAACAAAGTTCTGAAGCTCAACGATGTACTGCTCCCCTTCTGTTTGAGACACCAGAATGCCGGCCTTGGCATGGACAATCTCTTAAAAATCCATCACGAGATGGTTAAGATGGTGCAACATCTTGGAAGGCCTGAGGAATTCTCAGGTATGTCCTTGTGGTGTAGCTGCTTCCATAGAGCCTTAATGGGTATCATGTGGAACCCCATGGGTGGAACCCCTACCTATAGAATCTTATCATCTGGGACCATCGACTCTGTGACTACCACTTTACTCTCGATCAGTTAAGGTCCATGAATTATTTGACTGATCACTACGGCAGCCCCGCCACCACAACAGGTTCTCTCCACTTTCTGGCCCTGCCGCGAAGTTGAGGAGGCACCCCATCACTAGAACAGTCAGTTCATCACTTCAACATTTCCCCAAGGTAGGATACCTCCTAGCTCTTGGCATAATCCTTTACTATCCATAAATATCTATGGGTGGAGGCTGAACATTCAGAATCTTCCCATCATACCACATAAACATGAACTACATCTACCTCATCACACATGGATGGACCACATGGCATAATCCCAAGTAGACGTGCAGGGTTAACCTCTCCATGCCCCTAAAGTTCCCCACAAATTAGTGCGGGGTATAAGACTTCCAGAAAGGCACAAGATCGATCAGTGCTACCTGAAATCCACCCTGAAAGGCTAGGATATTTAAATCATTCTCCTCTGTTCCCTAGACATTATATTTGAATACACATGTTGGTAATAGAAATGGATGGATGTTGTATTCAACAACCCTAAAGACTTTATTTAGCACCAGCAGTGGATCCATCTTGGCTGAAAATCTCTACACCGCATTCAAAATAGTTGTTCAAAAGTCTAATACTGAAGGAGAAATAAAGTTTGGATATTCATTGGAACCCATGTGCTTCTCTATCCAAGTACAAAATATGGAGCGGTACACACACCCTATGTGACTTCTTCACCTCCCTGATGTTCCAAAACACCTTGTATATATTGGACAACACCAAGATACCCAAGATTAATTGCTCTCACATCGCTAGCCCTGATGCCATGATGATTTGATCGGTAACACACCCATATTTATGTCTCAGATCGACAATATCCAACCATAGATAAGCCCAGAAATGAACCCAGCCAGCCTAAGTACCAGTAGCTTTTTGGTGTTGACACTGTACCCCCATAGCTTCCATTGGCTATCCTCCATGTTTCACTAGTAGGAATTCTTTTTTACTACACTAGGCAACCTTTAGATAGGTGGGAGGCCTGACCGGTAGCTTCCTGTGTGTTTTCTCCAATTATGAAGTTGGGCATGACAAGATGTTTGTAAAAATCATAAACCACAACTTGATGTGGACGTCCCTTACTGACTAATTTTCCTCTACCATCACCAAATCTATCAATGCCTTTTTTGTCTTTGACATCTCCTCTGGATCCTCCTATGTGTTATCAGTGGGGAGAAACTCATTATACATTTCCCATAATATTGTAATCCCTGGTATCTTGTGAAGGTCCCATAGGCTGTTGACGACCTCCACATGGTGAAGATGAAAAGTGTTGGTCCTCAACGACAACCTGTTCAGTATATTTGGAATCAGGTGTATTAGATTATAAATGTGGAATTGGGAGGCCCACATAGCTTTATATATCCATAGTCAGTTTAGTTGTTCCTTGAATTCATTGCAGGATGAAAAAGCCCTATTAGACAAGTCATAATCCTCCATAAAATTTCGGCCCTAGTGCAGGTCCCAATAATAAGTGCACACATTCTTTCGGTTCCCCAAAGCCGCCTTACAGACTGTGTGGTACTGTGGGGGAGAAATATCTAGCCCAAGAACCTTCCCATAAATACGGTTGATATTAGTATACATGAATTCAGCATTGAAAGGTGTGCGATATCTTATGTGTGACCGTGGTAGCCCGAAACCACTGGCACTAGAAAAATGTACCCCAAAACCAATAAGTTGGTTCGTAACTACTTGTTTTATGGATGAAAACATCATACCTTATACTAAATCTATACATATTCAATATTTTTCTCAAAGGATTTTTTTTGGCTTTCTAATAGGTCCTCCACTAGAGATTCATGGTATGAATAGCTTCGGAAACATTCCTTGATGTCCAGATTATCCTCCATCTCTTCCCTTCAGGTAACGTATTCAAGGACCCCCGAGAAACATATTGGTTGGACATTTATTCTATATAATTTAGAGTTCTTTTATTCTGGTTTGAAAATATCAATTATAGAGCTTGATCGCCAAGACCGGACATAGAGTTATACCCTAGAGCATGCATATACAACACATGGAGTGCACAATCACTAAGCCTAAAGAATC
Organism: Viscum album; assembly: GCA_963277665.1. Classification (NCBI taxonomy): domain Eukaryota; kingdom Viridiplantae; phylum Streptophyta; class Magnoliopsida; order Santalales; family Viscaceae; genus Viscum; species Viscum album. Next base: position 733,055,320 of record OY728146.1, on the reverse strand, counting down.
ACTATTAGGCATAGAGCCAAAGAGAGACATGTTTTCAAAGAGAAATCATAGAGAATATTGATATTCACAAATATAGAGGTCAATAAAAAATCTTTATAGATAAGTAAGGACAAAATATGGGGTTTTATCTTTTATTTATAGGTGATGGACCCTAAGCTTTGTGGATCTTCTATTCATGGTGAGCTTAGTGATGTTCTCAAACCACACACCACCTATCCACATTGCAACCCTAATCCACAATCTATCTTCAGGATATGCCTAAAATGTTGGTGACATACCCTTATAATTCTACCATCATTTTCTCCTCATCTCCAATAATGATGGAGGAATTTTTGGGCAACAATATTTGTTCCTGAGAAAGAGAAGACAAAAACACAATAGTGCCAATAGGGGCCAATTTTCAAAGCACATTTGAAAATACCTTCAGCGCCACAGCTGGTGTAGAGATAAGTATTTCTCTACTCATGTCATGGAGGAAAATTAGGATCAACTCCATGATTATGATGAACTTAATGGATGTCTTCACACTACATTTGGATGATAGTCACCTTTGCGATTCCTTAGAAATTTACGGAATCTTCTATGAACACCATATAGGGAACAAAAGAATCCTTCGCTCCATATTGGGGATGATGGTCGACTTTAGGACTCTGAGAAACATAAAGAAATTTTACTCTTATAGAAAAGCACAAGGTACTTTGAGGTGCACTATCAGAGCTTTGCACCCCTGGAACCTATAAATACCCAGCACCCCCACTCCAAAGGGATCGACACCCAGAACATTCTCCTACCATGCACCCAAATTGAAAATGACCATTTTATTTGAGAACTATTGGGAAAATGAATCATATAAGGTACTTGATCATTGTGAAGCCCCTTTCCATTTACTCATGTTTACCCCTCCCCAGGATGGGATTCCCTTCACAGAGCCTATGGGCCATCATCAATGAAGGAGACCCCTTCGGGTACTCAGGACTTTGCAAAGCACACAAATTTTAAAAGTACCGTAAAAAAACTTGTGTTCTCCATATTGATGTTGAGACACTATCCTACACAATTTTGTCCTCTTTGAAAAGTCATATATTATGCGAGATTTTGTGCACTACGAAGCCATGTGCTCTATAAATCTAGGTCATCTACAAGCCATTATGCTCTGCGAGCCCATGAGCTCTACAAAGACAGGTGTTCTTTGTGTCTCTATGCTCTGTGATCCCATGATCCTTGCGAAGCACTGAGCTTTGAGAAGCCTTATTCTCTATGGCACCTAGTTCATTGAAAATACCCTCTCTACGAGGAATAATTATTTCAGAACCCTTTTCCCATGAATCCCTCCAGTCTTTTACAAAGTGATTTAAATTTCCCTTGGGTTGTACTTTATGTTGCAATTCCTTGCTTCATCATTCTTCTTATAGGCATGCTAATGGCTGTTTCTTCTTCGCATAACCACACTAATGTGATCCCCGTAATGCATCACTACAAACAATTATCTATACATGGAATTGTGGGTGCCTTACCTTCACTAAGGGTTAAAGTGTACCGATTTTGTATATCCTAAGGGTGAGAAGTGAATTCCCCCCATTCGACCTGCATGATGTTAAACATCCAAGAATATTCATCTCCAACACATGACGTTAAACATTGATGATCATTTCATAGACAATTCCAGAGAGGACCGTAAAGGGGACAGGCACCAGCGCCTTCTCACTCCCCTAACCATCTGACCATTGTTGCCATGAAAACCTCATGCATTCTCTATGTAAGCCCTAGAAACCTCTCATGGGGTGTTTCAGGTAAGATGAATATATCCTCCTCGTATGTCTAGACACCCTCCTTTCTCATCAGGTTTCGATCCTGGAGTGAGTCCCAATCTTCATCCTTAGGCCACTAACCATGTGTAAGCCCCATTATTTTTCTTAAAGACACACCTTTCACAACATGATCATTATATTATGGTTACTTTATATTTCTTACACTGAGGATGACCCACATTGGCCTAGAGTAACCATATACCATGACATCCCCCAGGGCCGCCTTAGTTTGTAATCCCCATAACCCATCCAACTGAAAAATGTTGACATTGATCCTTCCCCTCCCCAAGCAAAGTACCCAAGAATCTTCTATGAGGATTAATCCCATCATCCACTGGTCCCGAACACCTCACGTCGGTTCACACTCACCTCACATGATGTTAAACTATACAACCTTTTCGTCCCACATGATGTTAAATGGTATGATTTCAAACTACATGGGTTTTGATCCCCACCTCTTAGAAATGGTATGTAATAAGCCTCCAAGATTTTAAACCCCAAACACTATCAAACTTTGGAATCCAATTTTTTAGGACCCATACCCTTGGTCCACCACTTAGTGGTGTTTAAATATCTCCTGAGTAAATAACCATTCGTAAGCCCCACACCCAATCCATATTCCTCCATCAAAAATTTTCTCTCTTATGATGGGACGATAACTGGGCATAAGCCCCAAAATGTCTCTGGGTCACTGTCTTTTGTGTACACCTAGATTCTATGTCCCTTTCTGAACTACAGAGACATTGATTCCATACCACAGGGATATGTATGAAGCCTCCCTAAGGTTAGATCCCACAAATAATTTCCCTCACTAGTCTCTCCCTTAAGCCTTTTTTTGATAAGGTCATGCACCAACCTAGGGGTTACACTTCCTACGAGTCAGATCCATGCATCCATTCGCATGGGAAGCCCCTTTGTGTGTCCCATCGCCCCACCGAACTACATGAATATTGATTACATGCCATTGGAATATGTAGGAAGACTCTCTGAGGTTCTATCCCCACATCAACATCATATTCACCTCAGTTCCATCCCCACTCACTCTATCCTTAGACACTCCATCCATATCCATCCTGATTCCACCCGGGCTGCCACATTTCGTTGAATTCATTCCATCCCCGGGCTGCTAATGATACATAAGACCCAACATGTCTTTGGGTTTCCATCCATTGTGTACAACCTGACTCATCACCCTCTCTAACTGTGTAGGTTTTGATCTTAACCTTTGATACATGGTACTTAGGAGGCCTCCATGAGGTTCAATCCCTGCCATTGGTAAACCATGGTGTCCACTTTGTTGGGAAACAATCGTCCTCAAATCCTTGATCATTGGGAATCTTGATCCAAGCATCTAATAAACCACCCGGGAGCTCCCTAGAAGGGGTGCAACCATTTTATCCACTCTCATATATGTTACAATTTCTACAATCCATCTTCACTAGACATCAAACTCATGGAATACCTTGTGTTAAACATAGTAAGTTGAGTGAAACATTAGGGACATGCCTATGGAATACAATTTTCCACACTCGACGTGGGATCCCTCGGGTTTATGTTCCCTCGAGAAGCCCTATAATAAGGGGAAGTGATCCATGTGTACTAGCTTTTTAGTTCCCAAACATGTCAATGATTCCCAAAATGACTACTCCCCTAACCAAAGTTTTCTTCCCTGACTTGACCACATGGAATGTCTAGACATAAGAAGTGTAAATAATCAGCATACAAAAATATATGGCATCAGGAAGAGTTTCACAAAAAATTCCTTAATATTTAAGGGAGTCCTAGGCTAGGTGAAAAATTACAAGGAGGAATCCACAGAAGGAGATACCAACATCACATCAACCAGTTTTGATCAAGGAGAAAACATCCCTAAAGAAGTGCCAGATTCTACCTGCCTTTGGAAAGTGGAAATGTGGGGAAAAAATCCGAAAGTTATAGAATGAAAATGCGTGCACCAGAGAAAGAATTGGAAATTATTAATAATTAATATTAATTAATTAAAAATTATTAATTCTATGTAGGAAATGGAGATCATGAATTCCTCATCAGGAATGCAGAATGATTTCCAGGAAAAAAACTCTTATAAAAGGTATCCTAAGGTGAGTGTTGCTGCCATAATTAAAGACTAATTTAATAGCAGTAATGATGGATATTAAATAGTGAATAAATAATGGTGGAATGTTTTGTTATAGATGTATACATAAAAAAATTGAAAAAAATATAAATACACAAAAAATATATTTAAAATAAGTAATATATTATCCAGAAAATAAGCTGGGTTCCTAGCGCATTTCTAACATATTTTTGATTTTTTTGACCTGAACACATTTAAAAAATATTGAAAAAACCATTAAAAACTCACCTACTCTAGATGCAATACCTAGGCTCCCAAGATGGACAAGGAGAAGTGGCTGATGTTTCAGATGCCTTCTTATCCTTATGGACCATCAAGAGAGATTCAGGGTCAACCGAACCTGGTTCCACCAATGTTGACACCTATCTCACTAGATCCTAGAGGTATGTATAATAAATAGATGAATATTTAAAATTTGAGGGACTTTACCCACATGCATGAAATTGATTCCCTTTCTTCAATAGATGTGTTAGATGCTACACCCATCTCTTCTAAAGCCTCTAGGCCTGTAGAGTCCTATCTTATTCAGGCACATATCAGTGTTTTTAAAGGGTTTAAAGGAAAAAATACTATATATGACAGTCCCCCAAGTTCCTTTAGTAGGTTCTTTGGATGAAAATACCTGGAACCTGTTTCTTTGAAATCTAACAGTGTAGATTTTATGCTCCGAGAATAGAGGGTAACCTATCCCAATGACAATTCTAGATATTTCATTCTTGACTAATGTTAACAAGGAGGATCTCTCTGGGCCTATTTATTTGACAAATGAGATGTTTCCTTACTATTATAATATTTTGAAGAGGGAATCCAAGGATTATCTATCATCACTGGCGCCATTTCCCAATCATTTTTTGATACTTTAAGAAACAATGTTTAAATAGTGTTCCTCAGATGTTCTAATATCCAGAGAGGTAGAAATTATGAAGGTATGAATGATCCCTATGAACAGAGGATGGGTTTATCATGGTAGGTAAAATGATAGCCTTACCCTTAGCTCGTGTACAAGGTATGGTCTTCCTTTAGAATTCAAGGCTACAGTCTCCTAGTTTCAATGACCTCCGTAATTATATTGAATGCCAAAGGACTTGGATTGAGGGATAAAAGTGCATACATTTTGTTTTCTGAATATCATCATTTACATGTATATATCCTACCTATTTTAAAACCACTAAAAATATAAATCCTTATATGAATTTTCAAGGAATATGGTATTTATAGTGTTCATGAAACCCTTTTATTTGGATATTCCGGAACTTCAATGATATAATGGAATGCATGGAGGTGTCTCTTCATTATATTATAGTGAAGGTGAACTCAAGGGTAATGGAGGTTTTATTTATGTTTTTACACCAAATGTGATATAACAAGTAGAACTTCATGTGTCAGTATTTATTTAGCATAGAACTAGGTATCTATGTTTGGTATTTTGGAGGAGACTTTAAAAAAATCATGGATATTAAAGAGACAAAAGGTGATGTTACTTACTCCCACACCAACATAATGGATTTAAATAATATCATGGACTCAAATGGTCTCATATAGATTTTTGGGCAGTATACATACTTGGGGAGGTAACTAGAATGGGAGTAGTAGCATATGGTGCAAGTTATATCAATTTTTTTTCCAACTTTCAAGGTATAGATTACTTATATCAAAATAAATTTACACATCTCAAACGATCCTTATCATATAATTCTCTTAATATAGTGTCATTCAAGAAGGAAACAAGCAGCCTGTAATTGCTATTTATTTAGCAACTGGTCAAAATTGGAATGGTTTAATCAAATGGTTAGTAACTCATAGATCGGACAAATATGAAGATTCTCTTGGGTGGATTTTAACTCTCCCCACAAGGATATGAAGAAAGTGATTCAATAATGGGTGTATATTAGACCTAATAATGATACCAATTTATAAGGGATCAAAGAAGGAAGAGAAAATATTGAAGGGAGCATGCAATGGAATATGTAGTATGCTACCTTCATCAGAATGAATGAGAAGAAAAGTGAGTTAGAAAAAAATGCGAGAAATCGAAAGATCCTACTAGGTAAGATCAAGGGAGACCTTGATTAGAGAAGGGGACCAAAATGCATTCCATTTTTAGAACTTCTTAAAGGAAAATAAGGTTTTTAGGTTGATCGACCTGAATTTAAAAGATGGGATACATATTAGAGATATAGAAGTTTTGGGGAAGATCGTCATTGATTATTTTGAGGGTCTTCTGGAAGGACTAAGGTTAATTAATTAAAGAAGCATATACGAAATTATATGTGATGGAAACATCATGAACTACATCCCAAGGATTTTGGAGGATAAATAAAGTGAAGGGATTGAATGAATTTTGGATGATGATGAAATTAATGAAATAACATTCAATATGAAGCTGTATAGTGCTCTTGGTCTAGATGGATTTCAATGTTTTTTTTCATTGCCACTTGGTACATTATTAAATAGAATGTAGGGGATGTTTTTTGTGATTTGTTAAAGGAGGGGGAATTCTGTGGGTGGTGTGTTCTTCTATATTTTTCCTTGTACCAAAAGAATATTATCCCAACATGAACAATCAATACTACCCAAATTTCATTTGTTACTCCATTTACAAGATCCTAGTAATCATCATAAACAAATGTTTCAATTGGATCTTTCCCAGACTTGTCTAAGAAGAATAACATGGCTTCATCTAATGTTGGAGAATCCAAGGAGAAGTAGGGATAGTGAAGTTCATAGTTGAGGATATTAATAATAAGATGTTTGGATGTAATTTTATCATCTAAATTGATTTGGACAAGGCATATGACATGGTTAAGTAGAGATTCATCATCAGAGTCATGAAAAAATTTGGGTTTCCAGAATGGGTTTGCGACCTAATATTTGGATTCTACTCCTCCCCATGGATTTCTGTATCTATATTAAGAAAATAGTTTGTATTCTTTAGGAATATGTGGTGTATAAGTCAAGGAAACCCTATATCACCAAGCATGTTTGTTCATGCTTAGGAAGAACTCACAAGGAATTTTAAAAGTGGTTTTGGAAGATGAGACCATTCATTAATTCCAGAACAAGTCAAGCGATAGTATTATATCTCATATAATATACATTGAAAATATTATTCTTTTCTTAGATGATAGATTAATAACCATGAACGAGTTGAACAATATCATGGATGATTATGGTTGTCAAAGAGGATAAATGAATAATCAAGGGTGGAGAAAAATATACATTTCCAAAAAGTGTTCGGATTGGCATAGCTGAATAATTAAATGAAAACATGGAATGAAGTAATACTTATTCCCAAAAGAGTATCAGGAGCTCCCATTCCTGACGGTAAAATTATAAAGGCCATATTCAAAGTCATCATCAATAAATATGGGGCACATATTTAACTAGAAAAACCATTTTATCTCATTAGAAGGACACATTACTCTTGTAAATAATAGCCTTCAATTTTAAATCATGTGATTTTGATCATCAATGGTCAGAACGGGATACATGAATGAATTGAAAAAACCACGAAATACTTCTTATGGGATGCACATCAGAATGGATAATTCCACTTGACATCATATTACAGGATAGGGATGCATATAGAGGAAGGGGCAATTAATCTTCGCATGAAATCCATTTTTTTTATTTTTTAAAAACCACTTTGTGGTTTAGTGGGAACTGAAGAATCTAAATACCAAAACATCAAGTCAACATATTCTTGAATTAAAAAAACTAGTGATAAATCAAATTCAAAATTAAAAAAACATCACCCGAATAGAAAATTCAAAATTGAACAGAAATACTTGGTCCATGAACACCCAATCATCTGTCATCCTTAATCCATTCTCTAAAATTCATGATACATCACCAAATAAGGAATTAATCATCATAATGTTTTAGAAACCATGAAATCCATGCAATATAAACTGGCATTGGAAATTATTTCAGGAAACACACTATGAAAAAGATTAATGACAAATAGACATAGTGAGGATTGGATGGAGTGGGATGAAAATTCTGGAAAGCTATTGGGTCGATAAAGGATCATGATAGACTATATAGAGACCTTTTAAGAGATAGTAAGATGGGTGGGGGGATATTGAGATATCAACTACTAGAAATATTATTGGGCTAGAGATCGCCTCTTCTTTCTAAGATGTAAGGTTCTAGGTAATTTTTTTAGGGACGTTGGTCTATTCTGGAACTTCATCAATGGAACTATTGATTACTTATAGAAGATAATTTTTAATAATATCTATATAAATGTAGAACTATATATATGCATCTTCATTGAGTATTCCTCTAGTTAGTTCATTAGTTGGGTCTTTTATGACATGGTGATTTCATGAAATAGATAAGATGAGTAGGCTATTACACTTTGTTTCTAATTGATCCCATTGAAGATGATTTTTTATATGGTTTTTGAGGAACCACTCCATACCTATGGTTGATAACTTGAATAAGAAATGTGTTACTAGGGTATCCTATTGATGGCGTTGAATGTCCTGGATCATGAAAAAGACCTGGCATTTATTTTTCAAAGGTGACTAAGAAACCAATAGTTATAGGTTCCATAAGTATATTATCAGGATTTTTATGTTGGGGGATTTGATGGAGTCAACCATTTATTCTTGGTCATCGGGAGTGGAACAAAATATTGTGGAGGAGAGTGCATTTATAATGGAGGTAATTATGGAATGAAAGGTTATATAGGATTCTAGGAACAAGGTGAGGGAAGGTAAAAACAGTTTTCATCAACTTCATTAGATTTTTTTTCAATCCTCAGTGGAAGAAGTCAGAGCCCTCATTTCTATATAGAGATCCTCAACGTCTTTGAGATGCCTTACACTAAGATTGGTTCTAGATACTAAAAGAAGAGAGAGGACTAACCAAGCGTCATGGGTTAGATGGAAACCTACAGTTCCATGGATGAAACACAATATAAGTGGATCTTGTAGCTTTGATGTTATAAGAGGATGTGGCCTGATGAGATATGGAAGAGGTTCTATTATTTTTGGAATTAGAGGTTTTTATGGACCAGATCACTCATTGGGAGAAGTAGCGAGGGACATGGTTAGTGGTGTAAATATGTGAATACATTTGAAAATTAACATTGTAGTTGTGTAATTTGACTCCAAATTGTTGGTGGATCTCATATTTAGGTTGACCAACTCTCCTTTGGATTTTGATTATAAGATTCTGCATGGTAGGATGTACATTGATCAAGGTATAATTGTTCACCATACATGGAGATAAGGACAATTTTTTGTGGGAGTTTTAGAATGAATGAGAGAACCTAGTGAGCCTATTATTATTTACTTGTATATTGGTTCCCTTACAGACAATTGTATGATGATTTTTAGGGGGGACACTATTAGTCGACATCACTTCCCCCTATGATTCGTTCTCTTACACTCTTGAATAAAAAATGTTAACATTCATGCTGGTTAAATATGTATATTTTCATAGTATTAACTAATTTTTTAAATATAATTATAAATTTTCAAATCATTATAAATTTATTTATAAATTCTTATTATATAATCAATCAATATTTAGTAGGGTAATTTTATTCATTAAAAAAATGTTTTCTTCAAAAACGATATTTATTTATTTTATGAAAAAATATTATATTTAATCTACAAGGATTTTAGATTTTTTTGATAAAATTAACTAAAATTTTGAAATCATCATATCAAAATGAACTTATGGTGTAATTTTAATACATTTGGGAAAATATTAGTTTTTAGTGACTAATAAAAATATTGATTTTTGTTAAACTATATATTTTTTCAATTTATTATGTAATTTAAATTCCCAATTATTTATTAATGTAAGATAATTATTTATTAATATTAAATACACTTAATTATTTTTTAATCCACATTATATAAGATTTATTATAAGTTTATTTTGGGTATTTTAAAAGAGTTTTTTTGCTTTAATTTTTTTAAAGTGCATAATAATTATTCCTTTAAATTAATTAAAATAATAAATAATGGTGAATGTTTTAAATGAAAATTAAATATTTTATATCAATATAATATAATTTCTATTCATAACATGATTATTAGTTGACATAGACTTAATATAAAATCATCATGTGTAAGAAAGATATACTTCTAAAAAACCCACTTTTCATCACATATACTGGTTTTGTTTAAAATTTAAATTTTAAAAATATTAAGAAATTATTTTTATAAAGTAAATTTCATTTGTTATATCATAAATTTCAAAATATCATATTATTTATTTTTTATAATTTCCAGAATTATTAATTTTGTTATGAATAGTGAAAAATACTCCATTTTAATTGAAATTTGTCATTTCGTTTACATTATTTATAAAGTTAAATTATATTTAAAATTGATTTTACAGTAAAATTAGTTAAATTATATATATATATATATATTAATACAATTTATTTTATCCAAATTATTCTCATGTTGAAATATGATATTAAAACATTTCAAACATTTGAACATTTTCTTGTAAAAAACCCGCTTTCTTGTCACGTCTGTAAGATTATTTTTCAAATTAAAAAATTAAACTTATGTGAATTGAATTTGAAAAATGGATTTCATATTTATAATCAGAATAAATTATATTTTTTAATATGTTCAAATTATATTTGTATTTAAATTAATAGAAAAAATATTAATATTTATTTACCACAATTAAGGTAAAAATAGGTTTTCTAGGGGGGTTAAAATTAACATATAAGGGATAAAAATTACCAAAAACAATAAAATAACCGATTGGACGGCCATATTTAGAACTTATCCATTATATTATTTACATTTTTCCATTATTTTATCCTTGGTACATGAAACAAATATGGGTGGAATTTGTTCATTTCAAAAATTACAAGTGTGCCACTCACCTCACAGAAAAATGGCCACCCATATCTTCTCTTATTCACAACATAAATCCATTTTGGTTGAGAAAATACCTTACTAAATCACATGAAATATTTCCTACTCTCATCCTGGAATCTTTATTTTAAATATAAATCCAACTTAGGTAGTATTTTGTGAAAACTTAAGGAGGACACCCGACGAAGAGGTAACATTCTTCAACAAGAATTTTTATTTTATTTCATTATCCAACACATTAAATTAGTATTAAAACATGATGATATAATAAAATCAAAATTTTTAAATATAATTTCATGTTTTTATATAAATTTTATGAAATAAGACCATTTTCAATACCATTAAATGAGTTATGAAATCAGTATTCATGTTCACATCAGACTACCGCCTCATGAACAGATGTCATTCATTTATTTTGTTACCACATATCATGATTGATTATCAGGATATATATAAAGTATATATATGATATTTATAAATTATTTACACTCATGGAATCGTCATATCATACATAAATTTTAAATTTAATACTATAGGGGATATGATAATGTCACTCGAGTGTATGGAGGACTACTGCCTCACGAAGCAATGTGATTTGTTTTTCCCTAACACTTCACATGGAATAGAATAAGGATAAATGTATGTGATATAAATAATATAATTATGATATAAATGTTGTATTTATCACTATAGTAATATAATATATCATTTTATATCTTACATTTTCACTCACAGATTGATGATAATGTTGTTCGTTTATGTGTGGACTTCCTCCTTCACGAAGCGAGGTGATCCTCTTTTCATCACCACCCAAAATATATGATATGTATAAATATATTTAAATAAATAATATGGTATTTATGATATTATGATCATTATGTAAATATAATATATTACTTACCTCCTTTTCATAATAATCTTTGAAAAATGGAAATGCCACTAATGAGTATGAACGACCTACCGTCTCTTTGATTGTAACATAATTAAATTCTAAAAAACATCTTTCATGGTTGGTCATAAAATCATAATTTATTTATAAATATGAAAATAATTTCATTATTATTATTCTGAATATTATGTATCCACGATTCAATTAAGAAGACTAAAAATAAAATATGAAAACATATATGAAACAAAATGTGGTTATTATCCAAAACATAATTTTAACAAGGTTTTTTTAATAAACAGTTTAAAAAAGGACATTAATAAATCATACATGGAATGATATATATAATTGTAATTATATATATAATTATTTTTCCAGAGATTCCAAAAAGTATGAAGGAATTTGAGACTTACAGTAATGAATTTCTAGTCACTAATTTATTTCAAGGATACATAATAAATTTCACCACTAATTTCTTTTGTGTGGTGTATATATAGACCCTTTGAAATTTAATATCAGGAATATAATTATTTTAATGATATTTAATGTGTCATTTGAAGTTATTACTAATTGGGAATGATGATTCAAAATATTACTAAAGAGGTAAGATATTTTTGTCTCAATTTTCCTTCTTTGAATTGTATGTTATGTTATGAACCTATAATATTTTGAGAGGTGTATATAAAGACACATTAAAATTTAATATAAGTAATTTATCCATACTGATGATTTTTCAGGTATCATTTCTTGTTATTACTTCATGGTGATTATAAAACGATGTTACTAAAGTTGAAAAGGTTTTTTTGTTAAAATATATTATTTTAACAAGATTGTTTATGTTTAGGTTTTTGAAGATAAACTATATTTACCCATATTTCTTCTCATATGGTTATTAATTATATTTTAAAGTAATATTACAATTTTATTACTCTTTCGAACTTACAATAATTGTGAAAGTGTTTTTAAGAAACTCCTATTTTATTTTCATCTTTGGTTTGAATGTATATGTTATTCCAAAACTATTTTTATAAAAACAAATTCAAGAATATTTTTAACATTATCCAAATGATTTACTAAATAAAATTTAACCCATTTTTAAATTCTTACAAAATGTTTTGAATGGAATATTTATTTCATACGAATAGATAATGGGGCTGTCCTTACATATCTATTCCAACAACTTATGGGAACTGTTTTTATAGAGTTGGAGGAATAAGTCTATTCAAATGATTTATTAATAATATTTGAATACATAATTATATACAAATGATTTTTTAGAAAACAATTGGTATATGTTGGGAAATAACAATGGTTTTTAAAAAGAATTTGGTATAGAGTTCTCACATAAACCTCAACCTCCCCCTCCCACCCTTCAACCATGATCCCAAATCTCACTCACATAGGAAAGTAATGACCTTATCCTCTCCCACAATTTTATCCCATTATTCCCAATTTTTTTGATTCTAATATTCATCAACACCATATTTTTGGGTTTTAAATCCTTCTAATCTTCTACAGACTACTGTTTAGATTTGTATCTATATATAAAACCCTAACAAAGAAACTTTTAGGGTACAATTATTCTTGATTATTTGAAAAAAATATTTTTTTATATTAATATTTCTATATTATTTCATTATAAATGTTGTTTTAATAGATATATATGTTGTTTTAATTTATTTTTCCTTTACTTTTACATAAATATAACATATTTTTTTGTACTCTATACTAACTGATTATATAATTAATTCATGTAGTAATTTATTTGTTTTTTAATATATTAAGGTGTTATCATATTCAGCGTGATTATATTTAATAATTTATGTGAGATAATTAGAATAATTTAGTGTGAACTTTGGATGAAAACCTAGTTATGCCTTTTTATGAAATTGGGTTTAAATTGATTTAAATTATTTTTTGGATTGTTATGAAGAAATTTCAATCCCATGGAGTAAATAATTTTGGGGCATGGTTCTCCTAATGAAATTGAATGGTATATACAGGTGATCCCGTTAAAATATAAACCAATGACATGGATCTCCCATATAAAATGAAATATGCAGATGTTTTTCTCCCATGGAAATATAACATTAAGACATGATTCTCTAAAATATATCTAATGTTTCTTATCTTTAGATATTTATGTACTTACCCAAGATCTTTGTTGGTAATCTTTATTATGGGATATTTACAGAACATTTCCTTATTTTATCTAATTCTTCTCACATAATCTAATTCTTCATAATTATCTTAGGGTACATATGTTCATCATAATGGTATTGTCAGTTGTTAATTACTATTGTTTTTATATTCACTATGCAATTATATTTAGTAGAATTTAAAAAGTATTTACATTTTTTATAATCATGTTCATTGTCTATAAGGTGATGTTTTATTTGAAATTCGTTTTTCTATTTATCATCATGTTGTTTCTATATGAATGAAAATTTGATCCTTACCTCTCAAGACTCCTTAATAGTCATTAATATTTTATCAACAAGACACTTTGTATAGCCATTAATTTAATCTAATTCTTTTATATGTCCATCTTTCATTAAATATTATTAAATATATAGGAATATATGCATTAAAAGTTGATAACATTGATTTCATTAAATATATGAAAGAAAATGGCTTCTTGATTTTTCTATTTTTTTTATAAAAAACTAAAATATGAGTTTAATATTTTTTACAAACTATCATAGCATGGAATATACTATAATTGTTAATCATGTGTAATTTGGTGTAATTATTTTAGAATTTATGTTTTAAAAAATTTATGAACCTCTATGTATATGTCGACCAAATTTACATTGATGTTGGTAGTTAAAAGTTCTGTTTGAGTTGGTGGATGATCATTGGATATTATTTGGGCCAATAGAATGAGACAAATGATAAATTTTTTCTTCCTACATTGAGATGAGTAATTTTTGTTAATAAATTTTGTATTGAATTTCATATATTATAAAAATATGGGTTTCCATATCCTTTTTTAATTACAATATATTTTTGTTATTTTATAAATCTTGGTTACTATAATATTATGATTGGATGATTATACATATTTATATCAATTATGGTATAATTTCCCTGATATTATTATACCATGTTATTGTGGTGTTGATGTTGGGTGACAAATTGTTGTTATTCTTGAGTAAATGTTTTCTATCATAAGGAAAAGTGTATTTAATTAGATTAATGTCATATTTAATATAAGGATGTTCCAAAAACATTTATCTAATAAAGATATATGTTAATATTTGGATTGTATCATAGGTTTTTTCCATTCTATGTCTTATAATATTTTTTGGATTGTTATTTGTAGGAATCACTTATAGAATACGTTATCTCCCTTATTCATTATTTGGATAGCTACGAATATGATTTGATGAATTTCCTATTAAAATTGTTTTCAATAAATTTTTTAATTTAGTTTTATATTTTTTATTTGAATATAAATTTTTTCCTTGTTAAATAATGCATATAAGCTGGTTGTGTCATTATGATCAGATTTCAATACAAGTTCAAAAGAATTTTGTTATATTTTAAGATTTTTCATTTAGCAATGTTTCATATGGAATTCGCATACATTTTACATGTTATAATTGTGTTGGAAGACATTGTTTAAGTCAAGAATAAGTTAGTTACCATATAAAAAATAGGGTTTAAAAAATATATATTATGTTTTGTATAAAAATTAATACTTGAGGAAATCTTTAATTGATCATGAATGAGTTGTAAGAAGTAGTAGAAAGAATTTCACATTTTACCAGTTTTAATTTTTTCATCATCAATATAATGATATAATTATAGTAGTGTAGGAATATAATTATATCAATACACATGATAAAATTAATGAAGATGATGTTGTTGAGAGAGTGAAAAAATTAATGGGTAATGCCAGAACTCATGTATATTAGGAATGTCATAAAATGAAAAGGTTTAATATTTTAATACAATTATATCATGGAAAAACTATATATGGAATTTATAATAGATTCATTGATTATATTCTTACAATTAAGTAATTTCTTTCTTTTTATGTAGACATTACTTAAAATCATTATAAGTAATGGAAGATAATTAAACAGCCTCTATTTTCAACAAATATTTTTTTATAATCCGATAGATTGTAGTTATTTTGAGTGGAAAAAATACCACTTAAGGATTATAAATAATTTGGTACATATTGGTGGAATTTAAATGAAAATGTAACACCATATAGTGTTCTATAGAAAGTCATGTGGTACTTTCCATTGATTCCCAAGCTTCAAAATTTATTCACATTTGCTGAAATCTCAACCAATATTTGATGGAAAGATGTTGAGAGAATTAAATATAATGACAAGTTTATTAATCCTAAATATATATTTTCATGGAAATAATTTTATGCATAACATACTTCTTTGGATGTTTAGGTTCATAATGTTTGGTTCGGTCTATCCTGTGATTGTTTTAATCTGAATGGTCAGATGCTTACTTCTTACATCACATGGGAAATTTTTATTTACATTAATAAAATTCCTTCATGAATGAGTATATAATTTTTTTTACATTCTTTAGTATACTAATATATATACCTTTTGATTTTTTCAATGATATAGACATCTATTTTTGACCATTAAAAAGGAGTTGAAGAAGCTTTGGTTTTTCGGTGTTCACAAATTTGATCCTTCTTTAAAAAATATGTTTCAGATTCATGATGAACTATAATGGACCACAAATCATTTCCATCCATATAAAATGATTTATTTTTGGAGCATGAAGGGAAAAAATTCATGTCCTATTTGTATGAATAATAAATGATCTAGAATTCTTAATTATCATCATAGTTTTAGTTATATAGGAAATTGAATATTCTTTCTAATGGATCATCAATACAGAAATAATCAATAGTGTTTTGAAAATATTTTTGAAACTAAATTCCCACCTCAATTGATTTCAGGAACTAATGTTATTATTGAATATAAAGATATGAGTTTTTCATTGAGTAAAGGTTGAATGAATCCTAAACTAATTAATAAAGTTGACATTGAATCCACTTCCAATTGGAAAAAGAAAAGTATCTTTTTTGAGTTTTCATATTGATCAACCAATTTATTAAATTATTTTTTAGAAAAAATGAACATTGAGAAAATTATATGAGAAATACTGGTTGTAATTCTTCTAATGATCAGGGGGAAGACCAAATATGACTTATGATCTCAATGTGATTTATTATATTGAGGTATTTGAGCATGTTGGAACTGGAAAACACGTCCAAAGAATGATCCATATGTAACAAAAGGTGATCCCTAAGAATATATCTTTTCAAAAGAATTGATTTTTTTAGTCTTGGATCCGAAAGGGATTGAGGTATTAAAAGTTATGGCCATTTGATGTTATGTAAGAAAAATGTTCCACAAGGCGCATTCATGGAGCTCCAGTTCGCATAACTCCATCCATGACCACGATGAAAGTTGATAGTACATCTGTGAGTCCAACGAGACACATGACCACCACAAAGGTAGTTCACGGATTCCTTCGTGAGTCTAATCATCCCTGTGACACCCACGAAGGCTGTTTATGGATGCCTCTCTAAGTTAGATGACACCTCAACTCTTCACAGAGATCATGGTTTCTTTTCGGTGCAATTCCTAGCATCATCATACCCCTTTAATATAAATAACCCAATCGTTAATTGATTAGAGTGGGAGATGCCACTAGGTTTGACCCTCACACTCTCAATTCACAGATCTCATTATCTCTACAAAGACCATATTCTATGAATCCTCCATACTCCATGAAACCTTGTTTTTAGGTTCTTGAGAGACTCCATACCATTTTAATATTCCCTTCACGAAGACCTACAACCTTCATAAAGGAATAAGGACCTATGATGCACTTGGGAATTCACAAATCCTTCATCCTTCATGAATCAATCACACCTATGAATCATGGAATCCTTCATGAGATTCTAAAAACTACGAATACCCATCCTTTATTAGATCCTGAGCTCCATGAACCTATTTCCTTATCTAGGACCTACTGTTCTAAAATCTCTAAACTAAGTGCACATTAGTCTATTCTATGGGTGCTCTTCCCTTGTGCCGTCAATCGGGATCAGAGTAGGGTTGTGGTCTCAAGTGTCCGTCCCAGTCCCTTCGCTACCATCACCAACTCCCTTGAAAAATGTAGAGTCACAACAAAATCTTTTTGGGACATGTCAACCTCATTTTTTGATATTCCCTTATGTAGCCCCAACTTCCACCCCTTATAATACGAAGATTTTAGAAACTCCACCACAATATATTAAATACCATGAGTTGACCTACTCCTCTTTTTTCAGTTTCCCTTGTCATGAGTTATGCATCTCATATTGGATTACCTATGTAACTTCAGTTAAAAAATTATTCAAAACACTCCTCAAACCCCATCACCTAACTCCTATTACAGGTTAAAATAGAAAGGGTTTATCTTGCGTAAGTCCCACCCCAACCATTTCTAGGCATCTTCTACCTAATTTTCCTTACTGCATGACTATAAACTGTAGTATACCCTATATGAAATACATTGGATGTATCTTGTTCAAAAAAATAGATTCCTTATGTTCCAAGAATAAGATTCTAATAGTCCCCGCTACATGAATTTAAACTATGTAATACTATATCACTTGTTAATCAGATTATTTATGCATGAAGAATAAGATACTAATAGTACTCACTACATGAATTTGAACTATAACATACCCTATCATTAAAGAATATGATACCTTATTCATCCAGAGTAATATTCTTCACCAGGAGAAGAATAACAAACAACCACTAGGGGAATCTTCTTAAGATGTAATCCCCAAAAAAATTTCCCAAGACCATACATCTTATCAATATTACCCCATGTCCTGACATGAGGAAGACAAAACATGCATATCATTGAACATTCCCCACACACCTCATCAATTAACTTGATGTTAAATTGAATCATACCTCATTCAATGTACATTGGATTCATTAATGACTTAACATGAGGACGACACATGGCTACCATTTTTATTCTTCATATTGGAGCCTGGGAATCATCAATGAATAAGATCCATTCACCATTACCGCTCCATAACAGCACCCGGGTAGCTTCCATGCATAACCCACATTCACCATTGTGGCTCCATATTGTCATACATGTATCTTCCATGCGCAAACCCCTTCCAAAATTACCGCTCCATAGAAGTACCTAAGAAGATTCCATGCATATGCCCCATTCAAAATTGCCACTCCATTGCAGTGCCTGGGCCTCTACTTTGTATAAACCTGGCTGCATCCCTTACTGACGCATCTTTCTCAACATTATAGTCTAGTTTTTTTTCCTCTTCTTGTTTCTTACACATATCCCGAATCACATGGGATTATAGGTTAGTGGTGACTATGAAACCCTTATTCCAGAAATCCCTCATGGAGTAATCCAAAAGTTACACCTTCATGGGCCCCTAAGTATGCATATTCCCCAAACCACCGAACTATGTAGGTTTTGATCACTTTTTTCTAAAAAGGGTACATTAGATGCCTCCTTGAGGTTAAATCCTGAACATTGGTAAACTTTGGGGCCCTTATCATATGGGTGAACCTCTTAGATTTCTGCATCCACCATCATCTATCCTCATCTCAGTCTTTCCCTCAAGCCACTATATTTCTATGGCGATCATTACCCACATGTAGGTCACATCTTATTTGGGTCAACATAGGTGGATTCAATGTGTAATCCCCACACCACATGCTTTGGATTACTCTTCCCTTGTAAGCCCTCATTCCCCCATCATAACTTTGTGGAATTTGATTCCCAACCAACTGGGATACATAGTAGATATCCTCAAGGTTTAAGCCCGACACCATAATATTCACGTCAGTTCACTATCACCCTTATCAGAAGATGTGAAACTGTATGGGATACTAGAACTACATGGACTTTGATCCTTTAATTCTAAATAGGGTTTGAAGGAATCCTCATTGAGGTTCAATCCCAACAACCATAACTACCCAAGAGTTCCATATGATTCTCCCACTTCATTCACATCCACCACGATTCTTATCTAAGATGCCACAGCTCGGTGGGATCATTCCACCCATATGGGCTGCCTAAGAACACAATACCCATTCAATCACATCATCACATCCCTGAGAAGTATCTAGAAAGTCTCAGTGTGTAATCTCCACACAATAAAACCAAGAGAAATAATATTTTAATGAGAAGCTTCAATCCGTAATCCCCACTCCATCCCTTCAACTACATTGGTTTTGATTCCTATATTATAAAATTGATATGTAAGAAGGCTCCATGAGGTTTAATCCTAGCTAATGGTAAACCTTGGTGTCTTATTCATTGGGGTCCACCAACCTTGATCCACTCTCTCTGGTGTCACGAGTAGCCTTCATAGTGGGAAAACATCCCTTTATGGAACACCCCAGTATCAGTTCTATCCAAATAGGGCATTCTAATCCATCCAACTGATAAATTTATAGCTTCCCTCATATGGATATCTCTATCTAACCCACCTTTACAAGTGTTATGATCAACCCATTCTGTCTCTCAAGACGTTAAAGTCACGACCCTCTATATCCTATAGACATTAAAATCACCAAATACCCCATGTTAAACATAGGATAACATATGAAACCCTTTAACAACATTCCTATGGAATAAGATACTCCTCAATTTAAATGGGATTCCTTGGGTTTCTGTACCCTTGAGAATCCCTCTTCCAGGCGACAATATTGGTGTTCTAATGTTCCAGCATCCAGACATTCCACTGATGCCCAATGTGACCACTTTTCTAAACAAAGATTTCTACCATGTCAATACCCCATTGAATTTCTAGGAATAAACCTCATAATTAACCGGTATCTACAAAGAAATGTCATTATGAATGCGTTTCATTCACAATGTCTTAATCTATAAGGGAGACATAGACTAGGTGAAAAATTCCAACGAGGAATCCGTGGAAGGAGATAATGACATCTTATCACCCCGTTTCGATCAAGGATAAGAGATATTTGAATAATTAATGAATGAATCCCAACATTTGAAAGTGGGGATGTTGGGAAGAAAGCTTCTTGTTGTAATCCAATGATGTATTCCCTGAAAGAAAGTGTTGGAAACAAACCAAAAATTCATCCTGTGTGTGTCAGTGAAAATAAGTGGGAAGTTCCTTGTGCTTATCATTCCATGAAACCTTTAGAGAAAAAACAATTTATTTAAGTATTTTATAATATCAATGTTACTTATGGGTATTATAGAAACATATCAAAATGATTCTATAGAAGAGAGTTGATACTAAAATCCATTAAAACCCATGATTATAACATCCATATTAAGGAATTGATTACAATAGAAATATAAAAATTATTGTCTAATAATGTAAGGGTGATTTTGATTCAATTGATCCATTTTTATACATACATTCTTGTAAAAGGATATCTATGCATTTCTTGATATAAATGAAGTAAGAGAAAATATTAATTTTTTTTTGATTTGGAGAAAATTTTCCCTCAATTATTTTTCACTTTCATGCATCATTTAATAGTTTATATTCAAACTAAAAAACTTCTTGGGGGTATTGTAGATTTTCATTAGATTTATCATATTGAAATAAATATGTGCACTATGAAATCTTATGTTCGAATAATGAATTATGCTAAATGTTCCATTGTGAGAGGTTATCTGGCTTAAGAATGTATGGATTTATGTTTTATATATTTTTATAGTGTGAGAAAAAGTTGTAACAATATAACGAGAAATTAAGATTAGTAGTATGGGGAAATCACTTCCTCACTTCTATCTCTTCCCCAAACAAGATGATTTCCTAGGTCATTTAAATTGGATACTTTGAGCATTGAATAGTGGGATATGTCACATTGTATAGTTTGGTTTAACCTTGGTCTGTTTGATGACTTTATCAAGTAATGAATTTAAATATTTATATATTATATCATATTTTTTCATTTCAAATATACTATAAACTTTTAATATCATTTTATATAGAGAACATAAATACTTATAACTAGATTTCATCAATCTTTGACTTTGAGAAAGAGAGACACATTACATAGCAGATAGTTTCTTTCTTGGTTGGTATTAGTGGTATGAGAATTACCTAAATTAAATTAAAATGTAGATATATATTTAATTCTATTATTCATATATATTTCAATTATCAAGATTACCTGTTGGATCTGACTCTTAATAATTAAGTGCTTTGGATTTCGGTCCCTATTCTTTTATTCATGAATGAAAATTTGCAATATTCAGTGGATATAAATTTGTTACAACTGATCAATAGGTTAATACGATAATAAAAAATAATGGTGTTATGTTAAATACAACAATGGACTAGTATTCCAGTGTATAAAATAGTAGTCCTTGATATTAAAATGTGTCTTATTATAAAATTGTTTAGAAAATATGGTTATTGGATTACTATTGTCATGGCTGAGTCACTATGATGAAATCTAAATAGTTTGATTCAATTGTGTTACATGGTATATTTATTGATGACTTTGGATTCATAGTTGTGGACATGAATCGGTTCTTGTCTACTGATGGACTATATATTTTGGAATCAATGGAAAAAAATTGTTTTATGTGAACGATCATCTAAGACCTAATTATGGTGTTATTATTTAAATAATCGAAATAAATATTTGTAGCAATGGTGGGGATAAAATCAAAACCACTGATTCCCCTATATTTCATTACCAAAATACTGTATTTTATGACAATTTTTTATAATTTTTAATATTGATGTTGAATATGAAATAGTGGTGGGTAATATATAGAAGAAACTATATATGTTCATAATTCATCCAGTTTACCTTGACGTGGGTTTCTCAGATTGATACAATAATAATTACATTAATTTAGTGTTTGTATTTAATGATATGTTTGATTTAATATTTTTTTTGTTATTTTCATTAAATTAAATTTATTTGAATTAAAAAATAGGATTAAAATGGGGTTTTAAAATATTGATAACATGGTTTTAAACTATAGTTTCAAAAATATCTTATGATATTGTTTATGTATATTTTTACTTTTATGTTGTATGATATATTTATAAAAAATATATCTTAAAATGTAAATTTCATTATTATAAATATTATGAAAGATATTGAATAAATTTGGAGGAAGAGACTATTTGATATTAATCGATGAATGCAAGAACTAATGATTCCTCCTCTGGTTGTCTTAATGATTATAATAACTGTAATAATTTTCTTCTCCATTACATTCATTGTCATGTTCTTATTATACTTATTTAATTTTTTTGGGATGTCTTTCTGAACTAGAGGTTTTCTCCCCATATCCTACCAGCATGGGTCTGAGATGGGATGCCCATAGAGCTACACAAAGCACCCGCCATACCTGTTCTCAACCTGAATCGCCAGTGGGCATCACATCTTCCTCATCGATTCGTCCTCCACCTAAGAATACATGTATGTTCCCACCTATGCCCCCATAATAATATTAGTTAGGCTCTACTTATCATACCATGTCTATGAAACCTCCATGGATGTTCCAACTTATACCATATCCACATTACATGACGTGTTCCTAACACTTATATCCTTATTCTACCAGGTCTATACCACCTCTATTTCATAATAACCATTTAGGATCAGATGATTAAGGTAATTTATCTTCTAATCCACTGCATGTATATTGTTTTATACATGAATTATAATATGAAAATAATTTATTGGTTACAAATCATGGATAACCAACAGATCTATTAGAGCCTAATGATCATCTTGGAATAGGCTTTATATAAGTGACTTAAATTATGTCATATATTTTTATATGTGTTGTGAATTAAATCTACTTTTTTATCTTAGTTAGTGGGATATTATCATAGGTGATGTGTGTAAACTTTTATATAGGAATTTTGGAATTACAAAACATAAATAATGAAATATTACAATAAACACAATCAATAGACAGGTAAAAATTAATGAAAATGTATATGTTTTATGGAATCATTATCCAATTATGATGATATCAAATTTATTAAACCATTATTACAGATGAATTTATTAGTTATGAAATAAAGGATAATTAATGTAAGAAGATATGAATACAAACATTTCTTAAATTGATATCTATATTATTTTATTACTTATATGAATTAACAAGTTCATTGCAGCATCAGATTAACATTCCTAGTGGTAAATTTTCAATGGTCATTTTTTTGATTGAACATGTGCTTTTTTGGTGATCATATAATCTTGATTTATATATTGGTTGGAATAGTAGAGTCATATTTGATTTAGAGGGTGTACCAATATTCATCGATTGTCCAAAAAACAATACTAATAAATGATATTATATTGGAAGAGTAAAAAGTTTAAAGTATTCTTAATCTTAAATGGGTTGTATTGAAAATTTAATATTTATTAATGGTATTTAATTTTTTATTTTTGGGATACCTAAAAAATAGTAAGTATAAAGAATCTATGATTTAAATGTAGAACTTGGGGAGTACTACAATGTCAGAGAATAAGGGGTGCGAGGTAATTTTATGACCAAAAGAGTTCTACAAGGAACTAATCAACAAAATTAATATATATTAGTTATTCGCAAAGAAAAATTTTCTTTAATTAATTTATATATAAATACATTTTAAAAAGTTTAATCACATACAGACAATCTATACTAACTGGTTTGAATTGATGAATAAGGGTTTTTGAGAAATCGTTCCTACAATTTAAAAATTTCAAATAATAGACTATACACAACACTTCTTGAATTATTTCTAAACCGTTGTAGAATTAAAACCCATTAGTATAAAAAAATGGTTGCTATTGTGTTGTTGAGTTGGAATGAGAGTGATGGTTTGTTTGAGGAGTTGGTGCAATAAAGGGTGGATTGATGACCTTGGTTGGGATAATGAATCTGAAAAAATATACAAAGTGACTTCATTAAGAAAATAATTAATATCCATATTTAAATTACTTCTTAATTCTAAGGGATTTATTTGATGATGTTAAAATTTGGGGTATATTTTCTGGTCAGTATATAATTTTTTTTATATTCTATTAGATATTTTACTAGAATGTATTCCATTAATAAAATTTAAATTGTTACCTTAAATAAAGGAAGACAATAAAGTAGTTTAATAGAGTGATGCATGAATTATGATTAATATATAATTAGAACACAAAACAGAGAACCAAATGAACACTGTAATTGAAATTCTAATAATGAAAAATGTTTAAAACTTTTTATGTTCATGTTATTACAAGAAAATTAATTTATATCATAATAATTTGGTATTTCCCTTTTATATTATAAAGAACTGATACCAATACATGTATATATAGGTGTAGATAGTGTGTTAATGGGTATATCAACAAAAAATACAATAAAATTTAATCTATCAAACATGAAATTACATTATATAATAACATTAATGTTTCCAAACATACTTAGTTGGTGACTTTTTTTGTTCAAATTTTTTATCTTCTTTCCCACCCTAGCATCCTTACTACATGCTATTCTATTTGAGGACATTTTTTCCAATTTCAAAAGTTTTGACATAGAATTCAATAAAAACATCATTACGATAGATAAGTTTATACGGGTCATAAAATAAATGACTATAAATTTTGCCAATTATAAAAGAAAATTACATGATGAATTGATTTTGAATGTTAGGTTCTGGAATTTAGAAAATATAATTGACTGATTTGGGATAATTATTCAGGTTCAAGGAATTATCTAGATTTACCCCATTAGCAATATAACCATGAGATAAAGTGTTTTTTAAGGTTTACTAATTAAAAAATAAATAAAACATTTTCTATGTTTCAATTTTTTTTTGACGAAACATGCAATCCAAAAGGTCATAATTATATAATTTTATCATCTATGATCATGTATGCATTTTTTAGAGAGAAATAAAATATAATAACCATTCTATTTTATATGTACCAGGATTAAAAAATAGGATGGTACATTATAAAAAAATTTTCTCACATTTATAAAGAATTATGAGTCCCAAAATGAGTGGAACCTTTGACAATTTCTAAAAAAAATGTAGTATATAATGTATAAACCATTTGAGAAGTCGGAAAATCAAGAAATTTTTTCAAAGCACAAGTCTCTCTAGAGAAAACTCGTCACACAAATATCATAATAAAATTCCATATTCATCATGAATGAATTAATAGTGGAGTATAATTTAGATATAATTTCATGAGAAAACATAATGTGTACACCGGAGCTCAGTAAGTGTGTTGGAGTCATTCAACACAAAAAATATCCCTAATTGGTTTGTTACTGGAATTCATATAAGCCTTATGAGGAGTTATTCCCAATATATATAAGAGAATACATGAATTCTATCCTAATAAAATTTCATAATAACATCTTTGAAAGGAAATATCATTGTTGTTCTCATTAGAGTCATATAATGTTTATTTAGTTATCAATGAGATAAAACAATATGTGATAACATATGAAACTGTAACAATGTTCATTGGTTAATGTATTGAAACCAATTAAAACTTTAAAATTGCACAATATCATGGTATTATATCATTTAAAATGAAAATGTTACAAAGTTCATTGAAAAAACAAAAAAAAATCATTTTAAATACTAAATGATATGTGGTTTTTATATAATTGTGGACATTTTCACATTTATATATCTATTATTAATATAGACTATACTACCCCATATTTTTATAATTTTTTATAAAATTTAAAATAGTTGATAGATTATGTTGCACGCTACACCATGTTAAGATTTATTTATATGGAAAAACAAGTTAATATTTCCCTATATGAAAAACTAAGTATAGATTTCCATATATATAACACTATGGTTTTCTTGGGTTACATAGAATACTGAGTTTTATCGAACTACAATATAAAATTAATATTATTATTAAATTGGATAGTTAACTATTAACTATTATAATGGAATGAATGAATATAGTTAAATAACATATCAAAATATATAGTTTTTATATGTTTATTAGTTATCGATTTATTATAAATAAAATATTAATCAAACTAAAAGAATTTTTTTTTTCTAAAAATATCATATTTTCAATAGGCGGGTTAATCATGGTTGGCACACATAATTAAAATTAATTTTTACAACTTTTAGAAATTTTATTTGAATAAATAAACATTATTTTTGAAATATTAATATCAAAATAATATTATGGTTAATTTATTGTATATTTTTGAGAAGTTTTGTTTTTTGATGAATAGTGAAAAATACTGAATTTTTATTGAAAAATTCATTATCAGTTAAATAATTTATAATGCTAAATTACTTTTTTGAATTGGATTTAATTTTAAATTAGATATATATTATATCAGTGAATAAAATTTAGTTCATTGTATTAATTTTAATATTTAAATTTTATATGAAAATATTTCAAACATTTAGGTATTTCTAACTTCAAAAACACTCTATCATTACGTTCATGAGATTAATTTGAAACTAAATTCTTCCACTTATATTATTTTAATTTGAAAAAATAATTTCCATATTTTTAAACACACTAATTTATAGTATCTAATATGTTCAACTTAGTTTTTGAACAAAGTGATTAGTGAAAACCATTAAAATTAGTTATAATGAATATGGTATAAATAAGCTTACATTGTGGTTAAACATAAAATATATGGTGTAAAATGAACTAAATATTTATCAAAACCCTAAATATGGACATATTTAGTCTTATAACACCATTTTATTGAAGTTTGTGAGTTAGGGGGATACTATTCTATAAAATTTACCTATATAATAAGTCATGTAAGGAAAAAGAAAAAAAATAACCTTCCATAACGTTAATATTTATAAATATTTGAGAGAGGGAAAAAATAATTTTTTTATTATAAATATTATATTTAAAGTAAATTTTTTTTTCTTATGATAATATTTTTTTACATATTTCATAATTATTATAAATTCTTAAGAAAAACTAATGTAGGAATTATTTTGTTAATAATTAACTAAAATAAATGATGCTAAAAATATTATAAGTGAATTAAATTTATAGAATTATTATCTATCATAAATTTTTTTGAGGAATTTTTCATTTTTAATATGTTTAAAATTAATATATTCCCATTATATAATTTTATTTATATTTTCAAATTCAAATTAAATAAATAATGTCAAAATTGACATTATTGTTATTTTATAATAAATGTTATTTTATTAAAATATTTATTTTTTTTAAAAATATTATCTTCTTACAAGTGATTTCTAAATGTTTATAAATAAAAAATATGGTCCAATAATGGTCCAATTTATCTTTTTTAATGAACATATTGAACCCTAAATAGTAATAAACTGTTTTTGTGGGGTTATGTTTAGTGAAATATTTTTGCGCACTACAGGCGCTTCTGTTAATATAAATTTCCAACACAAGAAATTTTTATATTATAAATTATAATACATTTTTATAATCAATGGGTGTAAATTATCTAATTTTTCTCAATTTAGTTAAGTCGCAATGAATTAATTTTATAGATTATAATATTAGTTACCATAATAAAAACCAAAATGGTAAAAGTGGGGAAATATATAAGTTACGAGAAGAATTTATAATAATTCGCTTATTTTTGTATTTTTACTTGTTTATAGAAAACATAAATCCTTTATTATATTATTATTCAATTTTTCATACACATGAGGTAAGGGTGACCTCCCAATAGTGAATACTTTTGAGAATTTACAAGAATGAGACTTCTCTTAAATTAAAAAATGGAACTCGCTCTCTCCGATTATTCACACCTTTAAAGCCATTTGAATCTAATAACACTACCAAAATCACTTCCCAACTTACCTAACCTCATTCTAGAATAGTTAATTTGGGCATAAATTCCACAACGCAAGGCCTTTAGTGTAAACCAAAATGAGAAACCTAAATAAGAGCTAATACACATCATGGAACTTTTTTGGTCTATTTCTTCCACAAACGGCATCAATTATTTTTATATCATGAATATTAAATAATCTCAGTATCTTACATTAACTAGGATATTATTATTTTAATTGTATTACCTAAAATCACACACACATTCATCAAATGGGCTATGAAATTATCGTTCATCTATATGTCGGACAACCACTACACAAACCGATATTGTTCACTTTTCCATTTCCACATTTAAAGGATGGACATAAGGATGAAAATACATTTTATATATGATATATATATATATATATATATATAATATTTATGATTTATTTTATTTATCTAACTATTAAATAATATATACCATCATGATTTCCATTTTGTGGGAATGTGGTAATGTTATTTTGTGTACGGTATACTACCACCTAATGAAGCGATGTGATTCGTTCACGCTTTAAATGGAATGTATTAAAGATTGGTTAAATAGGCCTATATGATATATATGACATAAAAATTATACTATAATGATAATATATATATATATATATATATCATTTACATTTATTAATTTCAATATGATAAGAAAATGGACACAACATTAATGCATACGTACGACATACTATCTCCATGAACGGTGTATTTAATTTCCTATTTATATATTCTATAAGTTATTATAAATTCATATATAATTAATATATATGATATTAATATTATGTATATCACTTTAGATTTGATGAAATCATGGTTTATGTAAGAGAACCAAAAATATAATAGATCAAAACATATACGAATAGTAAAGAGGGTTTAACCGAAAGGCAACTTTAACATGGAATTGTTAATAAACTCGTAACAAAAGGTCATAAGAAATCATATATGGTAAGGTATATATGAGTAATTTAATATAATATAATTATAATAAATATCTATTTATTGTGCCGTAGGGTCAAACATGTAAAAATGAATTCAAGATTTAAGTTAATCAATTTCGGTATTAGTTTTTAATTTTTGAGACGCATGATATATTAACCACCTCTTTCTTATATGTGGTCACCAGTAGTTTTTTATTTTTTTGTGATGAAACTTTTATAATGGAAATCTATCACAAAAATTCATTTTTGATGGGAGTCCATCGCTAATTCCACATTGCAAAATCTACATCGAAAATATAGTTATTTGTAATGACCCATCGTAAATAGTAACAAATTGAAACAGATAGAAAATCTATAAAATTGTGCTGACATATAGTTTTTAAAAAGTTATAATTATTATGGTATACCATAAATAATATTATTTGTGACGAATATTTCATCTATGGAATATACTAATTTTTTTTTAAAAATAAAATAAAAAAATTTAAAATAATTAAAAAGAATAAAAAAATTATAATAATTGAAATTAATATAAAATAATTTAGAATATTTGAAAATAAAAAAAATCAATATAACTAAAAAATATAATTTTTTTTTTAAAAAAATGACAAATGATTTAAAAACTAAATATAATTTTAGAAAAATAAAACATATCTAAAAATATTATAAATAATTAAAAAAATGAAAATAGAAAAAAATTAATACATCATTTCAAACATAATATTTTTTCAACCTAAATTAAAAAATAGATAGAAAATGTTAAAATCATTAACTGGTGTCAAGTGGAGGAGGATCACATGAAAAACCAGGAGGAGGCAACTCCATACCCAAACCATGTGCAATCCATCACATATACTCCAACATCTGGTCATCTCACTAACACTTCTACTCATGCTCCTCCTCCCTCTCTTTATACATTCACTACCTCATCTCATTCTGAGCTATCAATTAATCCACATACTAAACAACAAATAGTGAAATCGAAAAATACTTTCTATGATATCCCTTCGATATCAATAATGAAACCGGAAAATACAATAACAACCCATAAGTGTCGGTAGGTATCCAATAACGATCACCAGTCTTTTCTCAAAAGCATTCAAAATAACCGATATCTAGGACCCATCAAAGAAAACTGAATTACAAGTGGCATCTGCATCACTCTATATGTGAATCTCTTGTGAATTACAAGTTTTATCATCATATGTTTCTATCAAGTATAATTAAAATTAGAATTAAAATCAAATAATATTATTGAAATTTTGAAGAAAATTACTACCCAAAATGTACAGTTGTCGGTCACATACTATTTCTCTTGTACAAGGATCAATATACATCTTTTATAAAATTCAAACTCTATTTTATATGGTTCAGTAATGACTTGTATAATATATCAAACATTTTACAGCTAATGTATATATACATTATTTAAAAATATAACCTTCTATATAAAAGTGATGTATGCCAGATTTATGACTTCCGGCCTTATGTGTGACCTTCCACCTCCCCTAGATCTCACATCCAGATGATGAAATATAATTAAAAGTCTATCCCATCTAGTAGGGGATCAATCCATCCCTCACCTGAGCTGTGATATAGTTAGGTCAATGAGATGTTTTTGATTGGTTGAAAATAGTTTTATAATATTTATCCATATATCACTTGCTGAGATCGATTTAAAAAAGATTAAAGAACTCAGGTATTCAAATATCCAAGGACTCTTGGATATGATATATCATTCTATAATCAACTGGAGAAAATTAATTGTGTAATAAACTAAAAATTATGTCTATAATTAAATAAATTTTATAAATATATAATATTTATTAAATTATTATCCAGTGGTCATAAATTTTACAACACACAATAATGGGATCATGGTCCCATGCCACCCATTGATTAGAAAAATAATTTCTTAGAATCATAACAAACTTCCCTAGAGGTTAATGAGATTTTATTTTGAAAGTATAAAACAAATAACCAAAATATTATTATCAAAATTATTACAAAATATTAATATAAAAAATATCTTAATCAATTAAACATGCCTCTATAAACTATGATCAAAATAAACTGATAGGCATCTCTCTAAAATAGGGTTCAAAATCATACGTCAAGAAAGACCATTCCCCCTACTAATATGTGCAGTATATCATAGATTAGATGATTTAGGATAATCTTTAGGAAGTCTGGAATTAGTGAGAGAATGAAATAGATCATCAAGAGCATCTCTAGCCATATGAAAAAATATTATTACCTATATGAAATTTCTAATACAAATACCAAATATAAAAATCTAAAAAAATACCAGAATATAATTATTTTAAATGAAATACATTGTTATTATAGATATCAAATATAAAAAATAATAAATACTAGTATATAATAATTACGTATAAATAAATACCATAGATTAATAATTTTACCTATAAATATTTTTAATATAGTTATAAAATAAAAAAAAAATATTAAGTATCATGAACAATATATTGCTCTTTCCTATCAATAAATGTTAATAGTGATCTAATATATAAAAAACAAAAAATTATTTTCATCAGCGAAGGAATATAATAGACCATCAGGTCTAGTATTCTAAAACAAATACTATATATATATATAATTGTTGATACAAATATAAAATATGAATGACTAATAAATTCATGAATATAATACCCTTCAACATCTTCTTCAAAATTTTCATCATTAAAAATGTATTTATACTCATCTTACTCATCATCAACATCCATACAACATTCAAATCAATCATCCCATGTTAATTAATCAACATTATCAAGATCATCAACCCTTAATAGCGGGTTTCATCATCGATATTTATATCAAATCTGGTATGAGATATATTTTGGGATATTTCTTGAATAATTTCCATATCTTGAACTTCTATAGAACCATTTTCATTATCAATAAACTTGTTTTCTCATGATATCATTTTTATTACACCCTTTTATTCATTCAAATCTCTTAAAACATCATTGTAATTTTGATAATAAACTTGATGTGCATGATGATCCAACAAAAATGGTTAATTTTGATGAAGGAATATTTTTATATTTAAATTCCATGAATTTATTCCATGGGGGAACTAACAAACCTCAATCAGTATCAAACTAATGAAATTTAATCATTATTAAATAATTTGGTCCCATAGAACATAACTCAATTATTTCACCTGACATATCATAAAATTAAACTTCACCAACTTTATGATGATATACTTTAAAAAAAACATCAGTATTTATTAATTTGTTTCAGTCACCATTTATGCATGATTGTAATTGTAATACATTATCCACCTACCCATTATATGACTTTATCAATTTCAGGGGAGGGTTTTTTCACCCATAATAAACTATAAATTTTATTTTCATGTTGTGTTTCCTATATAAAAAAATTTATTAATAATAGATATCATTACAAAATGGGTTTATTGTTCCATCGAAATCAACTTAACTTACCAGTCTTCCAAACCAATATGAAAAATTTTGTTGACAAAATTATTCAAGAGCAAGAGATTTAGTTTTTATATTTTTTTATATGGTAATCATATAGTCTATAAAAAAGTTAATGTAAATAAAGGTATCCTTTATAGAAATTTAACAAAATAATAAAAAGTAGTACTTAAAAAAAATCATGTCATTTATTTAAAATT
This sequence comes from Viscum album, assembly GCA_963277665.1. Lineage (NCBI taxonomy): Eukaryota > Viridiplantae > Streptophyta > Magnoliopsida > Santalales > Viscaceae > Viscum > Viscum album. Next base: position 733,022,189 of record OY728146.1, on the reverse strand, counting down.
CAACAAAACATATGTATGAGGTCTATGGAGTTCTTGATATAAAATCGACCATTCACAATAACAACCAAAACCAAGTTTTGACAAATTAAAAACTGACATTTGATAGTCTTCAAAATCATCAATAGTTGTTTAGTTGCAACCCATCTAGTTTTGTTTTAAAGGATACTCAAATTGAAAATAATTAGATAAGAGTTTAGAAATTTCCTCCCATATATACGCTTCTGTAATTGAACATTAAACCGATGCTTTATTATAAACATTATTATTTAACTTTTTCATACATATCTCAATTGGGTAAATACATTTAAAATGTAACAGTCCTTCACATTTATCATCAAATAAAAAAATTCAATATTAAATGTTCTATTGAGTCAAAAAAACCATGGAGGGAATGTGTTATCTAATTGACATATAATTTTAAAAAAAATTAATTTTTCAACATACTCAATGAATCATAGTCATATGTTTTTACAAAAATATCCCAGAATAAATATGATATTTTTTTCAACATGTCTCAGATTGAATAATTCATCATCCCTCTATGATCTAAAGGTAGTAATATTTCAATTATGACATGGGATTCATGACTTTTTTACATGATAATATTCCCATTTATGATTTAGTGGGACAAATTAAAATCATACTCTTTGGGAAACCGAAAATCTTGAATCCATTTACAAAATAAAAAATATATTTCTTTAGAAACAATATAAGTTACATTTGGATTTATTAAATTGTGTGATATTTCTTCATTAAATAATTCATGTTTAGGGAATATAAAAATATAGGCATAACATAATAGTGCCTTTATATTATCTTTGGTCTTATTGGGAGTATCCAACATAGTATAAAATTTTTTATCAAAAAATTATTATGAATATTCTTTACATCTAACATGTGGTTAACTAACAAATCAGACCAATATAGAAGGCCCCAAAACATACTATGCCTTATTGAATAATAAATTCTCCCAAAACCATCTATTTCTTATTCATTTATGGTCAGTCCAAAAGTAACATGAGGTAATTCATAGATGATATATTTTACTTGAATACCCGAGGGAACTACTTAAGGTTTTTCTCGTTCAATTCTAAATTTTGTAAAATTATTTTTGTTCATTCAAAAACTATGATCCATAGGAAAAAATCTCCAATATAAGTAAAAATAACTAGTATTTATCCCATTACCAAGCATAAAATAATTGTTCTAATAGATGTAGTTTGAACATGATTTTATACCATGTGTACTCCATCCAGATACCATATCATACACCAAAAATCCACTAATTATCCTTATTAAGGAATAATGAAATGTATAATTATGATATACAAATATATCCAATGTATTAAAACCATTTATCCATAATTAAAAGAACTCATCAAATAAACAAACATATTTTTTTTGGATGTCTTGGAACGAATTGTACCAAATATATATATAGTTTCTTCATGGGAATCCAAGGAGGTATGATTTATAGAGTAATGAAAATAGGACAACAAGAATATTGAGTCCCATAAGTTTTAAATGGAAAAAAATTAGTAGATAGAACCAAACATATATTTTTATGTTATGAAGAAAAAGAAGGTTGGATCTGATTAATGTGTTTATAAAAATCACCTTCACATGGATGATTCAATCTTTTACTTATGAAAATATATAATTTTTTCAATATCTTCAATGCAGCTATGTTTTGAGACATAAATAAATATTGTAAACATGGTGTAATTAAATCATACAACAAATGTTTCAAAATATATTTGAAATATACTTATTGTGATTCTTTATACCTCGATTTTCAACATGTTTGAAAATTAACTAATGACTCATAATCATCATAATATATTATGCAGTTATTTGAAGACCTGTGGATATTCTGCTATATAAGACTCAAATTATGGACCAACATATTATTTTCATAGAAACTAGCAGGTAATGTATTTCCATTAGGAAATCACAATATAACTAATAATAACATATGATAAAAACTTATATTTGACATTACAAAATCTGATTTTGTGGCCACAATATTTTTAACAACTTCAATTTTAATCAAATGGAATCCTAGATATAAAGTCTCATCAGAAAATTTCAAAAAATTATAAAACTTATATGGTTCCAATTTAGTATTTTGAGTATCATTATGAGTTATTTCTTAAATAGATCGGCCAGCTAAATCATGTAGTAAATTCTGAAATGATGGATCTGGAACCATCAATTTTTTAATTTCATCTAAATTCTATCCACCATGTTGATTACAAAAAATAAAAAATTATGAATAAATGGAGTAGATGAAGTCCAATATTGTCAAACATTTAGAATAACATTAGATAACTTTTCTAACATGGAATATAAACTGCTTCTTTAAAAACCAATTCTAAATTTCATAATGAAAATGATATAAATGTTTCAACACCTTTAATGTATATAGGATTTATAACAGACTCGTTGGAATTTTTGTGATCATTTATCCAATAACGACTGTGTAAAAGAAACTGGTGTCTACTTCTTGAGTCCATAGTTATCTAAAGAAAGAAAATAAATAAGAATAATTATTGCGGGTCATTGGGATTAATTGAAAGTTATTATTAAAAACCATGAAATATTTTATGTAAAATGATCAGAGTGAGTAATTTGGTTAGAATTGGATTCTAGGTCCCAAAGAGGCTCGATTAATCTAGAATAAAAATAATAAAAATATTTTATTATATACAAAATATTTTCTGAAAATATTATAATATCTCCCAAACAGTGTCTCTAATGGGAAATATGAGACCACAATTCAGTTTGAGATACTGGGATTACCCTAGGTGAGACATAACATTTGTCTGTATTGAATTTAAATAATATCACACATTACAATAAATCATTTAATAATTTTCGTATATTTTTTTATAAAAAAATTATGTATATCACAAACTATGTATCACATGAAATGTTAGAGACCACCGTTAGCTCCAGGATATTGAGTTTACCCTACACATGACAAAACATTTGTGCATGTCTAGAGTTTGGTAACATCACATGCGATGGTAATTAATTTATAATGTTTTATTTTTTTTTAAATTGAGGTATCTCTCAAATGGTTTATTTTATGAGAAATCTAAGACCTTCATTAAGTCCGGGATACTGAGGTTACCCTATGTGTGAAATAAAACTTGTGGGCATTAGGAGTTTCGTAACATTGCATGGAAGGATATTTCATTTAATATTTTTATTAATATTTTTTATAAAAAATTAAAGTACCTAGGAAACTGTGGATTATATGAAAAATCAGAGACCACTATTCGATTTGATATGCAGGGTTTAACTTAGACATAACATAAAATTTGTATTCGTCTAGTGTTCCGTTAAAAAATTGATGATGATAATTCATTTTACATTTTTATAATATTTTTTTACAAATAAATTAAATAACTCTATAACGGTGGATCATATGAGAAAATATAAACCAACATTAGATTGGGGTTGCTGAGATTACCCAAGGCGCAACATAACAATTATACACGTCAGATGACTGGTCACATCACATGTGATAGTAACCTTATTAATATGTTATTAATATTATATATATATATATATTAAAAAATTTATACAAATTATTAATAAAAATTATATTAATTAATACACCATTAATAGGAATTAATAATATAAATTATTTTAATTAATACATATTTTATATGAATTATTGGAATACCTAATAGTAATTATATTAAATATTTTTTTTGAACAGTTTGAAATTTTTTAGTATTTATTACAATTTTTTTTATTTTTTTCTTGTTGATAAAATTATTTTTAATTAATACTAGTAATTTATTTTTTATAATTGAATTTATAATAAATATTACTAATATTTAAGAAATTAATATTGTTTTATATTTTTCTTTTTTGATAAAAAATTATCTTTATTTCCTTATATTTTAAAATTGTAAATAAAATTTTCAAATTAACACAAATATTTACTATTTGTTAGTAGTGTTTACTAATTAATTATTAATAATTAAAAATTATTTAATTATTTTTATATATTTAATAATAACGATATATATATATATACATTTCTTAATTAAAATAAATACATCAAATATATTCTGACTCTTCTTTAAACAAATATACATATCAAATATATATAAACACACAAACACACACATATATATACATACAAATATAATAAACCTAATTGGTTTTTTAAATCAATTTTATATACATATTCAGATCAACATAGACACACAGAAACACACATATAAATCAAAAACATTATACGTGTTTGTCAAAACACACACACACACATATATATATATATACATATATATATGTATGTGTGTGTGTGTGTGTTTGTTTCAAAAACCATACACATTTTTTAAGAAATTTATATATTTACAGTTATAAGATAATATACATATATATATATACATATGAATATATATATTAAAAACCATACATGTTTTTTTCATATAAATAATGATATATATATATATATTAAAAACCGTAACCTTTTTTTAAACGTTTATATATGTGTATTCTGAAGGTATTATTATATATATTAATATAGTTCTTAATTAACATAAATACATCAAATATAATCAGATTTATTAAAACAAATAAACATATCAAATTTATATACACATAGACACAAACATACAGACCTATAAACCAACATACTTATATATATATATATAAATAAAATATTTTATGTTTTTTTAAAAACATTTATATATGTATATATTCACATGTTAATAAATATATAAACACACACATAAATATATCCAAACAAAATAATGAAGAAAATACACAAAAAATCAATTGAAATGACCAGTGCAAACCCTATTAACATGAAAATAGGGAATACTTTTTTTCATCAATCCTAAATACAAAATAAATCATGAAAATAAGAAAAATTTCTTAACCATAGGTTTTTCCAAAGTAAATCATTTAAGGTAAAATAAAAAAAATGAAAAAAATGAAAAATGAGACCAGAGGAGTGCATTCCAAGGTGAATAGAATGAAGATATTTTAAAAAATATATAGAAACAATGTGTGTTAGAGGGGGAGATTTGGTTTGTTCATGCACAAAAGTGGTATAGGAGAAGAAGAGGAAAGGAGGCAGATGAAGTGAGGGTGAATGTAGGTTATAATTTAATATTAGTTGTGGTGTACTATTTTTTAAAGAATTAATTTTGTCATAAAAAATTTATTATATCAAAAGTATTTGCGATGATCAATAATTTCCATCATAAATAATTCCTACCAAAAGACTATTTGCGATGAACATAATGTTCCATTGTTATTGATCATTGATAAAATTATTCACACAATTTAATGGCAATTCCCTCTAAAGTTATGTATTATGGTTTATTTTATTATGTCACAAATAGTCATCATTTGTGACATAATAAATCGTGTGCTTTAAATTAGTCTTTTTAGAGTGTTTTTGTGATGGGTTAACTACCCATCACAATTTACCCATCATAGATACCATATTTTATAGTAGTGTGTCTATTTAATTACTATGAATTTTTCTTTTTTATTATTATAATAGAAGTTATTGTTATTTACATATCCATTTGAGGATATCTCCTCATATCAAGTCAACTCTTCTTAGAACGAGCACTCCTCGGTCGACAATGCCCTAATTGTCGATTGAGGAGGATGAATTCCCCCTCCCTGCTCGTGGGAGGGAAAGTATTGTCTTGTCCAACCCTCTAATGATTCATTAGGTCTCATCTTTATTAATTTTTTATAACCCATATTTTCATCCTAATTTACCTGATATTTCACTAAGACTGAATTTTCTAGATCTCTACTTTGGCACACCTCAACTCTCGCTATTTACATTGTATCTAACAGAATCATTGAGTCTCTTGGATTTGATGCTGGTGGATTTCTTCATGCATCAAAGACCTCCAGTGTATTATTTTTACATGTTTGATTTTTGTTTCTGGGGGTTACTAGAATTTGTAGTTGTTGGTTGCCCCGACAAATGCCTTTTGATGATTCATTTTTTCCTAAGAAGAAGATCTGATTTTCATGTTGTCCTAAGATCCATGTATAATTATTAAAACCCAACTGGGAATAATATTTTTTCAACTTTGTAAATAATAAATAATATATTTTTTAACTAATATTCTAGATACACTTAGTGTGTGGCCCTATAGGCCTCTTTCGTAGTGGCATTAGGGAGAGTAGCCTAAAGTAAAAGGTTAGCATCTAGAAAGAAGCCAAGTCACCCATAGAAAAAGAAGTTAATTACACAATAACATGTAACCTCATTCAAATGATTTCCATGTAATATAATATCTTTGTATTGATAAATCCCATCCAGTGGGTTTCAATTAAATGCTATCAAACCATATGCTCAATTTCTCTTTATTTTACTTCATGTTAATTAACTTTCTTATAGAACACCATGGCCATGAATTTATTTAGGATAAAAAATTTCCATCAAAGGGTCTGAGATATCAAATTTTTTTATTGAATTTGAGGTAAAAATTCTTTCTCACATTATTCATTAATGCGGTACTTCTCATGACACACCCAACATATCCTACCTCATAGAGAACATATATCATCATGGATTTCTCTAATATATCTATGTTTGTGAGTCATAATATCCATTAATAATAATTTTAATGTCCAAGGACTAGTACACATGTCCGTAGATAGGAAAATCCAATAACACTTATAAATTTGGATTTCCTACTATTGGGTCTCATTCTTATAATATCATACATGATATCACCAAGGGCGTACACCATGATAAGGTGTTTTAATGTCCAATAAGTCTCCATCCTAATAGCCTATATATTTTTTGACCCTAAAATTATATCATGCATATATAGAACATAAATATAAGAATTGTTTCATAGGACTTTCGGGTTCTAATCTTAGTGGGGAACTGCTATACCCTTTTAGTGCGATATCTACTCTTGGGACACTATCACATGAAATGTTATGCAAAAGAACAATAATTATGTGATAAAGAGTTTTCTAATATCCCTCCATTGAATATATGTTTCTCATAATGTTAAAATAGGATGGTTCTAGGGAAGCAACTTGGACACTAACAAGTGGTTTCATAGGGATGAAACACTTTGTTCATTCTTTATTGATGTTTTGAAAGAGATATTTTTTGGATAATGTGAATTGTGAGAAAAATTAGGTTATTATAAACTCATATGATAGGAATTATCATATCTAGAAAAAATAATTCTTCCATATCTCATGTCCATTAGTTAGGATGTTTTAAATTTTATTACATATGGCTTTCCCTCTCATATTGAGAATGATCCTGTTACAAATGATGATAAGGAAATAAATGAGAATTATGGAAGAGATAATAATAATTTTCTCTCATCACTTTATTAAAGTGTGTTTCTAAGAGTAAAATGAGTTTGCACAACCAAAGGAATCTAGGATATCTTGAACAACATTTATAGAGGAAATAAAAAATTGAATAAGGAAAAGTTATAAGTCTAGGGGTTGAAGTATGAAGATCAGACGACATGTTAGTATGAATCCCTTAGAGACTTTTTTACCTTGGTGAAAGAATTTTTTATCAGTATTTGATGTCTTGGTGAAAATTTAAGACATTTTACTATTATAGAGATGATATTGAAAATGTTTACATACATGTTTGAAGTGAATGTTTCTTTTTTGGAATATGGAGATCCTGATATACTATATCACTATGATTCTCATAGTACTCTCATCACATATGGGATGATAAGGGAAAAGGCTATGAAGGAAAAAATAGTTAATCTAGAAATTTATTATAAGGATACCCAAAAAGTAAATCCCAAGAATATTTTTGAGGAATAAGAAGTTGGAGAATCTGATTCTGAAAATAAGATATGTTAATATATTGATAAATTTTTATCCTTTTTTATAAAAATGTAAAAATAGGTACATGATAGTATAATGGTAAACATCCCTTAAAATATTTTAGATGTGGATTCATTAGGTACCTTGTTTCCAACATTACTTAAATAGGTAATGGAGAAGAATGCTATGAGAATGAAAAAAGATCAAGTAAATATATAAAGAAAAAGGGTGGTTAGCAAAACACTATTCTAAGAGGAAAGATGAGAGGTTCTCCAAATCCAAATGGAGATCCTTTTTGTTTATAGATGATGATAGTGGGGAGTTTAAAAATTATACTGAATAGTACTTTTTTATTGTAATATTTATGTAGGAATGTTTTTATAGTAGTGAGAGATGTTGATATGATATGTTCAAAGTGAATTGGATTCTGAAAAATCTATTGACCATTATAGAGAGAAAACATAATTGAAAAAATGAACAATAATGATTATAAAAGTAGTAGTTAGGATGTGGAAGAATAAAAATAATTAGAATTGCATCTTAAATAATAATTTAGAGAATCCTCGAGAAAAATTGAGGGGTTTGAAAAGGAAATCAGAAAATTGAAAAATGAAAATACATCATAAAAAACAATGAATGTTTTCTTGAAGTTAAATTGAATATTCTAGAAGAGAATGGGGATTAAAAAAAATATATTGGGGAAGAAAATAGTCGTAATTATCATCTGTAAGACAAGATGAGATAACAAGAATAAGAGTTGCATGATATTAAAAAAACATTCTAAATATGGAAATAGGGATACATGATTTTTCTGTTCTATCTCTGAAGTTGGTGACGGTTCTCATAAGGAAAAACATAAGAAGTATCAACAAAAGTTACCTTAAAATGTTAATTAAAAATATGTTAATGGTTATGAGTTGAATAAATATGGGAAATTTCTTTATTTTTCCATGATTAACAAAGTTATAATGTTTGGAGTTTCTAAAAATCCTGAACCTAAAATAGTTATCTTACTTTTGGTTTTGATTAGGATAAAATGAAAAATTTATCTGAAATGGAATAATTTAGTAGATAAAAAATGATGGTATTCAACATTGTTCTATTAAGAAATATGAAAAGGATGATAAGAAATATGTTAGTAATTTTGGACAGTATGGAAGTTATATAAGAAGGTATTCCTTATATGGGTACTAATGGAATAGTTATGGATTTGGGAATATAGATAATATTTTTTTGTTCTACAAACAAAATTTCAACTATTCCATGAGTTGTAGAATGAAATGTTTTCAGAGAGTCAATTCTATCAAAGGAAGAATCATGAGAAATATATGAATAAAATTGATAAAAATAAACTTATAGAGTCCAGAAGGATAGAGTGCTTTGTTATTTGGTTAGAAAAAATAAAAAATGATATAAAGTTAGAAGAATAAAAGAAATTAATTGAAAAAGGTGGGAATAATTTTTTTTTGAAATTAATAATGAATTTAATAATATATATCAGCATATTATGATATGAAGAAACAAAAAATGTAAAATAGATGTAAAATTGATGATAATGATTATAAAGGTTTATTAACAATCTTGAAATCCCAAGAAGAAGACATGAATAAGGTGTTACAAAATAATAATATCAAAGATGTTTCTAAAGAAAAAGAAAAGTCACCAACATAATCAGAACATTCTAATGAAGAGAAGAAAGTTTTTACAAAATTTTAGAAAGTTGAATAGAAGGGAGAAAACACATCCAATGAAAAATCCATGAAAAAGAAGAAAATTTCAAGACCGATAGAGGACAAAAAGTGAAATTGTTTCTTCTATGAATCAAATGAGTTTCCTCCTTATTAATTTTTTTTTACACTTTTATGAACATTCATGGAATTAATGGAGTCCAATAAGGAAGCTAGTGTGGATAAATCTCTTACTTTTATTACAAATGAAATTAATGCGGTTAAAAAAATATGTGTATTTTTGTAATTTTTTCTTTTCATACACCATAACATGATGATATGTTTGTTGAAATGGGTGATATTTACTTTTATATTAGACACATTATTTCAATGATTTCTTACACTATGATAATGTATAATGAGATGTGAAATGGTATTGCATGAAATTATTCTAATGGAAAACATTGATAACCTTGATTATACACTATATGTTTCTACACTGGGTTCTCCCACCTAGACTTAGAGTTGTTTAATTAATGACTTCTGGTTAAGAGACTATTGTGACACTTAGGTCCTCTTGAATAATAATTTCAGTATTTTGAGATGAAATGTTCTAACCCTTGGAAGTGATATCATTTCTCAATAAGTGAGAAACATTTCTTACTGGCCCCTTTTAATTTGATTGTTAATAAAAGGGAGAGATTATATAAATAGGGAGATGTAATTAATAAGGGGAGAATGAAAGGAATGGGGAAATGGAAAAGTGAGAAAATAAAACATCCAGTGGTTTTACTTAGAAGTGATTATTTGGTATTGAAGTGAGTGTTGAAAACAATCTAAAGGGGGAGATTGTTAAGACCAAGTTTTTTTGATTGTATTAGCTATCAATAGATCAAAATATTGATTTTGAGTAAATTAATAAATGTAAAAGAAACATGGATTGGTGATTTTTTTTTATAAAATTGAGAATCAGATCTAGAACCATTGGCATGTAGATTAGACTCACTATCGTAATCAGGAAGATATATTTTTTTTATAGTTGTTGTCTTTTTTTCTTATGAAATAAATCTTCTCTTATTGTGAAATATTTGGTTGACCGGGATGACTATTGTATTTTTAGAATTAGACTCATAATGATTATGATATTCCACTGGAAATAAATATTTTTACTTGAAGAAAATGCTCATAATACTCACCTTGGGTTGAAAATGAGGTTCTAATCATAAGGAGGAAGAGAATATTATTCTTCATGGTTTTGACAAAAATTTGATGAGGATTTTTTATTCTTTATTACACAAAATCATATGTATGTTCTAAAATTTATGATTTTAGATTGATGAAGGAAATGAAGAAAAGGTTCTTCCAACCATATTCATTTTGGATTTGAAATAAAGATATTGCGGGAAGAATGGGAAATTACAATACTTTCCATTATAATTCATATGATGATAAAGTTGATGTTAAATGTTTTCAAAGTCATGAAGACGTGATTATTACATTAAATAATTTGAAAAATAATAATGTTTGTGTAATTAAACCTTTCCAGTCTCAGTCCACCAGTGTGAGATTATTTGCGACAGACTTGTTTAAAGGATAAAGAGGTTGATCAAAATTTGTGAAACCAAAGATGTTGGTTTTCAGTCAGACCAAAAGCAAAAAATATTTAAATCCTTATAGAAATAATTTATGATAAATGCATATGTAAATAAGTTGATGATGTCAAAAATATTGGAACTGGTCCATCGAATGTGTTGTGCTAGTAATCCATCATAATGGATTCTAACACTAATTTATATTATTAGTATCTTCTGTATATTGGATGAATTTTTTTTTTCGATGGAAGAATTTTTTTGTGGGGAATTTTTTATAACCACTATATACAAAGTGTATGATATTTAGTGGTGACCAATAAAAAGGCGTAAATTAGAGATCTATCAACAATTTAGTCCACCATTTTACATAAAAATAAGTATTTTATTATTTTACATATCGAATTTTTTTTTTCATATTGGGTGAGTCAAGAGGAAATGATTTTTCTAATTTTTTAAGTGTTTCATGATAATGAAGAAATATTTTTTATTGAAAAAAATAATATCACGAACTATAATATTGGTAATAAAAATGATAAATATCATCAAATATAGAATCTTTGTCCAGAAGCAAGGAATTAAATAAGAATTGTTTCTACCAGAATCAAATGAGTTTTCAAGGGGGTCCCTTAATGGTTAGTTGATGTAATTTCAAAAGATTTTTCAAGGGGGAAATCAAAGTGGGTAGTTAGTTCTGGGGATCATTATTAGAAGACATCTAAATCACATATGTCTCATTTGGTATAGAACAACATAATTAAGAATACGAGGTCATCATTACAATGAATAATTCAGAATGGTTTTAATTTCTTCATGTGGTCATTGTAATGGGTAGTCTTCAGTTATTATGATTTTTCTAGTCGGTAAAAAAATTAAAATGGTCCAAATGAAACCATTATATTGAGTAAGTCAGAATGAAGAAAAAAAAATATTCTTAAGATTATTAAGATAGTCTGAATGAAGCTTAACATGTTATAATATTTGGGAAGTTTGAACAATAGTTGTAAATATTTGAAAAGTTTAAGTTACATCCAAATTTCAAGGATAGTTGAAGAATATGAGAAACAATTTTAAGAAGGAAAATATTTTTAAAATCCTTATCAAACCATCTTTGAGAAACCTATAAAAGAAAAAATTATATTGTACATTCCTGACATGAGTACTATTTAGAAATAATGATAGATAACATTTAAAATTCTATAGAGAAGATGTTTTCAGATCCTTTTTACATTAAGATGTTTTCTAGACAGAAGAAGGAATTAGGAAGAGAGAAGATCATATTCAGTTGGCTATATTATTGGGTAGGATTATTGAAATAGTAAAATCATATTGATATTTCTGTATTGAGGAAAAAATGGTCATAAGTGTTTAAATGGTAATATGATAGAGAAAGATTATCATATTGTGGAATCAGACTTATGAATCAGACTAGATAATCAGATATAGTATCATTATGAAGTCCATGATGTTCTCTCCTACCACTAGATAAGAAAGTAAATAATTGTTTTTGAAGAACATATTTTGTGAAAGTTGATCATGTAGCACTATAACATTGTTGTTACCCTAATTGTATTATATAATTTGTGCTATAAGAATCATTTTAACTCTCATATTGTTTCTATAGTTTTACAAAAGTGTAATGGGAATATTGTACCCATTTTAATAAAAACAAAATGATTATTTTTTATTATATTTTGTGGTATCAGATTGTTTCTAAACCATACAAGGATGTTGCTACAATTTTTTAGTAGTGAAACTTATAAATTATTATGTTTCTATGGATTTGGGATATATTTGTTTGCTATAGAAAATGAAATAATTGACAAAGTAGAATGATGATTCATCAATAAGGAAACATAAAAGAAAAATATATCACTAATTCACACCTCATCCTCCCACTAATCCTTGGATATTTCATGGGAACTAAAAACCATGACATTATATTTTTTATGCTTATATGTAAGCCACAAATTACCTATCTTGTAATCTCATAGCTCATGTCCTTTGAATCCCTTATTACTCATATCATACGGACTTCCAATATTTATACCCTGAATCATGATTCAGATCATTGATCTGAAGGGTGTGGTGTTCAATTATTATACTTATGTTCTCATACCCTCATGTTCATGTTATACTTACATATGTCATTTATTTACCATTACTGATCATCAAAGATCACCCTTTCACATGTTTACTTTCCTGATGTTATGTAGAAAAATTTAATGTAGGAGTACTAAATTGAAATATATTTTTTGAAAAAATTGAATATCATTCATCAGATGATTATATTGTGTTCCATGTTTCAAAAGGTGTCAAATTATTATGGTCCTTGGGTGTGTACTTTTGTAATGTATTGAATATTCCTATAAAATGATGTGATATCCTTGTACATCAAGCCTAGATCAATATAGTTGGTATCAAAGGAAAGGATTAGTTACACTTTCAAAACTAGGATGAGGAAACCGTAGTGATATCTATGGGGATATTTATAAGGACATGTATTGGTATGTCTCTTAAAATAATTCAAAGGATGAGTTAATGTGTGGTAAAATGTCCAAGAATTTTTGTAAAGGATAGTGCTAGTGTTTTCATAGCAACACATACCTCTCTGGATACTAAAAGTTGATGCGGCACAGGTACAAATGTACCTAGGGGTAATAACTCAAATAACACTATATTGATCTAGAATCTTTTTGGAATTGGTGAAAGACATCAAGCTGTACTGTATACCTAGTTTGACACTCTTAGGAAATATTCTTTGGAATTTTATAATTTTTTTATGAATGATCATGAAGGATTTAATATATAATGACATTGAATGACCAAATATATAATAGATTAAATATTGTGTCATGATTTAGACTTCGTATAAGTGATTTTTTAGGATTATGTGGTTCCCCACTTGTGTTAGTGTTGTTCACACTATGATTTTTGTTTTATTCGATGGCTGAAACTACAAAGAATCATGTTAAAATATAATTTAATGGAAAATTCTATGATTATGAGAAACTAAATTGGACTAAGACTAGAGATAAAGATATTTTTATTATTACTAATCATATATCATGATATAGGATTAACAATGTAAACTTCAGTGAGATTCATGACATATTGAATAAGAGGAAGATGTAATTTTTGGAACTCTCATGTGGTAATGATCATAGAATAAAGACAACTCATTTTACTACATGTTAAGAATGGTGGGACAAGAATACAAAAGGAACATCTCAAATGTAAGGGAATAAGTTTTATATATGAAAAAAGGGCTATAGAGTGACAAATTTCCAAGGATTTAAATTTCATACATATAGAGAACATGGGAATTTCCCAACTCAATGTCGTTACCCAATAATTAACTTCTAGAAAAAGGAAGGGCCTATTTAATTACAATCATTGAAGTAGAAGGATTGATTTATTTATTCATTTGGATTCTAGAATTTTGAATTCTTAAATATATATGGATTTTTCAGTATAATTTTTTCATTATGGAATAGAAATAATACGTTGAATGATACTAATGGACTTGGAAAGTGATTAAATTACAAGGTAATATTTTCATGTAGGGAACATAACCCTTAATATGTTCATTAGATTGAGAAAATTGTGTTTTGTTCGGATAATGAGATGTTGTGTAAGAATAAAGTAAATTGTATAGTATTTATTATCTAGGAACAAATTAATGATTTTATTGAAAAATTGGTTAATGATATCACATATTGAGTTAAAAACTTTCTTGATTTATTGAATATATCCAATAATCAATATTTTATATATGAAATTAAGATGAAAGTATTTTATATGGTAATTCAAGATATTATTATGATTTAAGGGATTACAAGATGAAGGTATTCACATGTTTTTTATATGACAATTAAGAGGTATTTTTGATATACGAGGGATTATTGATAAGATTATTTTTAGAATAATTGAACACCTTTATAAATTGTAAATTTTGGATGGGTTATAATGTTAACCATTAATGGAGCATTTTAAGTTTAACTTTGGATTAGGATTTATGGATAAATGTATTAATTCACCATATTCATATTTATTCATATTGATAACATGTTCTAACCATTTTTTGGGGTTATAACTAAATATTGTGGTAATGAATTATCATTATATTTATGGATTTTATGATAAGTTTGTAATTCAGGAATAGAAAATCAACCTTCATTTCATAGAATAAAATATTAAGTGTAAATTTTGAAAGGAAAAAACCAACCATGATATTGTGATTATAAATATCATGAAATCATGTAATTATATTTTCTCATGAAAATTCATCATCATTAGGAAAATGATCTTGAAACAAAATTTTTTTCTTACTACATTCATTTCTGATGAATCAAACGGTCCCATAGATTATCACAAATTTATCATTTTGTGATCATTAACTTTGTCCATATAACCTTCTTTGTTGTTATAAGTGATTTATATCACTCTATATAATTATTTAGTCTTTTTTTTCTTATCCAAATAATCAACTCCCACCTATGTTCTCTTATGTTGAATCCCAGTTGTGAGTTACTTTGGGTAACTGTTATGTTTCCAACACTCCATTTTTAATGGATGTTTTAGTATTAATTTTTATGATGTGGGTCTCTATTAAATTAAATTTAGGGTATTTAAAATTTTATGAGAAAAAATAATTTCATGGGATAAATTCATTTTAAGAGGGATATCATGTAATACCTAATGTTTTTATGATTTTTTTAATAATTACAATTCATTGATGGATTGGATTTAATGATACCCCAAGTTAATATTTCATTATATGCACCTAAATATTATGATTTCACTACATGAAACACTGATATTAGGTTATAGTACACACAACACCATGTTCGGCTTTTGTTACAAACAATATTGAGTTTTACCGAACTACAATATTCTATTGACATTATTAGTTAATATGATAGTAATAAAATACCCAATAGAATGAAGAGAATGAAAGTAATTTAATAAAATATAACAAAATATAGATTTTATATGATTAGTATTATTTTATTTGTTAGAAATAAAATAAGAATAATTTAAAATAAAATGAAATGTTTTCTTAAAAATAATATCTTTTCCAAAAGTAGGGTAAATTATGATTCGAGCACATAATTTAAAATTTAATTTTAAAAATATAAAAAAATAAATTTTACAAGATGAAAATAATTTTTGAAAGTGGCATATCAAAATTATATCAGGGTTATTTTTTGGTATTTTTAAAAGAAGTGTCATTTTTTTGATGTATAGTGAAAACTATTAAATTTTAATAGAAAGATGCATTTTCATTTAAATAATTTATAAGATAAAATTATATTTTTAATTTATTTTGATCTAAAATGGGATAAATTTTATATAAATTAATAAAATTTAGTTCATCGGAATAGTTTTTTATTGAATTTAGTTATAGAAACATTTCAAACATTTGAACATTTTAACCTTAAAAACATTCTTTCTCATCACATCGGCATGATTGATTTAAAATTAAATTCAACCCATTATATAATTTGACTTTTCAAAAATGTATTTAACATTTGGAATCAACATAATATATATGATATAATTGTTTCAAATTCATTTTCTACCAATGTGATTAGTGAAAATAGTTAAAATTATTTAAAATTTTTTAGCAAATATTAAGTTTACTTATTGGTTAAACATAGAATATAAGATGTAAAATGTCCTAAAAATTTCTAAAAATCAGTTTTTTGGAAATATTTAAACACTTAAAACCGTACAACCTATATTTATGAGTCACTGTAATACTATTTAATGAAGTTGACCTATATAATAGATAAAGTAATTAAAAAAGTCAAAAAAGAATCTTCATTGCCATTAATATTTATAAATCCTTGATATTGGGAAGAAACATCATATATTTTGTAATAAAAAATATTTTTGAATTTAAATGTTCTATTTGTATCATTATAATATATTTTTTTGAGATTTAATAATTATTATAAATTCTTAAGAAATACCAACATATGAATTATTTACTTAATAATTAAATAAAATAAATGATACAAAAAATAATGAAAGTGAAGTAAATTGAATGAATTATTTTAGTACATATTTTTTAGATTAATATATCATGTTAAATAGATTTAAAATTAATATATTAATATTTCATAATTTTTGTGAGATTTTTAAATTCAAATTAATTAAACAATATCAAATTTGACAATAATGTATATTATAATAAATGATATTTTATTGAATGATTAAAAATTACTAAATATATTATCTTATTTTATGTGTTTTTTAAATGTTAATAAATATCATATATGGTCGATTAATGGTCTAATTGATCTTTTATGTTGACCATATTGACCCCAAAATAGTAAAAATGTTGTTAGCGCAGTTATGTTTAGATCAGCGTTTTTGAACACTACATGCGCTGCTATTAAAATTAATTTCCAAAACATGTGTTTTTTATTTTATTAATTCTATATCATAATTAAAAAATTAGGGTCTAAATTTTATAATAAGGATACATTTTATTTATATTTACTGAATATATTACCCAATTTGTAATATTAGTGACCTTAAAAAAAACCAAAATAGTAAAAGTGTGGAAACATATTTGTTATGGGAAAAAATTATAAAAATTAAATTATTTTTATATTTTGGAGGTTATTCTAGACAAATGAACCCTTAAATAAATTATTATTCAATTTTTAGGAACATGTTGCCATGGATACCTCCCTTTAATGAATACATTTGATTATTAACAAGAATGTCACTCCTCATCAGATATAAAAGAGAAATCACTCTGCCCCATTATTGACACCAGTCAATCCATTTGGACATTCCTAAATAAAATCCATACTTTCCTCATATCATTATAAAATACTAAATTTAGTTATAAGTCTTATCAATGATGGATTTTGGTAAAAACCAAAATGAGATACTCAATGATGAGGTAACATTAATCAATGGACATTTTTTTGTTTCTTCCTAAAACCCATAATATTATTTTTACTTAACGATTATAAAATTGAATCAATATATTACATATATTTTTAAGGACATAAAAATTCCAAGATTGTTTTTAAAATATATGGGAATTTTATGAGTCCATGAAAATTTACGGCGCGTGATTCCAAGGCCCGGAGTGCCAGGAATAAATTTCTAATCTTTTTTTCGGGTACGTACAGTAAACGTGCGAGCAGGTTGTTCTAACTTTTAAACCGGTTATCAGAATTAAAATATGAGGGCACCGTTGAACTCACATCGCCGATATCCGCTTAAAGATAATTTCACTTCCACAACAGTTGGTCAAGAGTGAATGTTAGTTTTTTGATTTTTTTGTGGAAATAATAAAATAAAATAAAGCACACTTCATTTTATTTTATTTTTTGTAACCAATCCATGTGGAAGTTGAGAAGTGGGGACCACCTGACCATAACCTCCCATGAGAGGATATGGTGGTGGGGACCACATGAGACTAACTTATCATGAGAGGTTATGGTTGTGGGGACCACCTGAATCTAAACCCCCATTTTTAATTCCTTAAACTCCCCTGTTAATGAGAGATAACCTCTTGGACTTCCTCCAACATTAAATTAGGAAAACCCCCCATTAATTAATTAAGCCATCTAAATTAATTAAATGTTCCAATTTTAAATTTTCCAACATATTTTATTATATAGGATATTACTTATTTTTGGTGGGTTGGGGGAAATTAATCGTGGGCAAAGGAAGAGGCCTTGAGAGAAAAGTTCTCCAATGAAGAACGCTCCGCCAAAGAAGAACGCCGACCTCAACATCGAACTTCTTCCTCGAGATTTTTTACGACGTGGGACGTCTTCATCTATAACGAATTGACGTTTGTACTTCCTTCTCGTGACAATGTCAATGAACAGCCCGAGTTAGGTGTTTAATGTGTGTATGATTTTATTCCCACGTTCTTCCCTTTTTAAAACAAGAACACATATGATCTCTTTTGCGGGTTGGGAAAAATAATTGCTGGAGGATTTGATGTTCAATGTCTATGTTCCTGATGAGATACTTGCTACCACCCTAACACAGAGGGTACAAGCCAAACAAACATGTTCAGACCCCTCCGAAAATCTTGTGTTGAATTGTTGTGTGGAATGCGATGATGGCGACGACGCAATGACAGGGCTCCACGACACCCACGGACACCGCGCCCCGCGCCTCCTCCACCCGTAGATCTGCCGCGCCGCTCCTAGTAGAACCTCCCTCATCATGATTCCCATGACCACAACCATTTTTCAAGCCACCACCGTCCACCGCGCCCCACCTGGCCAAACTACCGCTCGGTGCGCCGTCCTGCGACCGGACCCCGCCCCACGGTCGGACCACCAACTTGCGGTCATACCACCGCCCCACGACCAGTCCACCACACAATGGCCGGACTATCGACTCGCAGCTGGACTACTGACCCACGAATGGACCACCACCCCACTGCTGGTCCGCCACCCCTCAGGTGGTCTACCACCCCGCGGCCGGTTCACTGAACCGCGGCTAGTCCACCGACCCCCGGCCAGTCTGCTGCTCCGTGGCCGGATCGCTACTCTACGGATGAGTTGCCCCACACCTTCACAGTAATCCATAGCCGAGATACCCTCACGGCACCCTTGTGTGCCTCACGGGCTAGGCAAGACCCATTGGGCTTGGTCGGACCGGACCTGGGCCCACTACGACCCATTTACATTATTTTAGTCATTACGTTGGCACCGAACATCCGTTTGTTGAATCGTCAGCAGCGTTTTAAACCTTGGAGCCAGACGGTCCCTTTCAAAGATACCCCACTATGATTTGGATTGAGATGGGGTGCGGTCATGTTGGATTGAGCATAAATCTAACCCAGCCCTTGGGACTAAAAGGATAATAACTCACAGACCGGGCGTCCGATTGATGCGCCGTCTATTTCATTGAGACCCCTATGATATGGTGGACCATTGAGATAATTATTTGTGGGAATTAATAGAATTTGGAGTATATACCAGTATCTTGTGGATCGGATCCTCCTAAAGACGAGTGAGTATTGTGGGGGAACCCAGTGGTTGGATGAGACTTGACGACTACTGATCGTTTCGACTCAGAGTGACTTGAAAGGCACATTGGAGAGCACCTTGGTGATGCGGAAGATCCAAGGTGGGGAGTGCCTTGGTGATGCGGCAGACCCACATTGGGGAGGGCCTTGGTGACATGGCAGAACCACAGTGGGGAGTGCCTTGGTGACACGACAGACCCATGGCACTCGACTAGAGGAGTACCTCCGCGGTCTAAGGTTAGTGGGAAGGACCTCTGTGTGATGCGGTAGGCCCACTGTACTCAATAAGGGAAGAGTTATCCAGCAGCTGAGGTGTTCGACATTGTGACTGGGAATTTTACTTAATACTACCCCTATAATAAATCCTGGTGTGAGCTGATTCATTACCTTTGTGTTTTTCTGCATGATTGAGATAGATTACTTGATAAATTTGGTATATGTATGTGCATATACCTAATTAAGGTTATCTGTTGATTTCATACTTTGTGATTTTTCTTTGATAGATTTTGTGAGACCTTGAGTGTCTAGGGGTCCCTACTGAGTATCTTTATACCCACCCCTACACTGGCTTTGCCCGCACCTTGTTGTGTTGGATGTAGATGACGGACAACACTAACTGAGGTTGAGAGTACCAGGACTAGACATGTACCTGGTGGTGGACCATACATCTTGTAAGTACGTAGAGGAGACGGTTGGACATGGATTGGTGAGGAGGTGATCTATACCTACCTTTCTGGTAGGAACCTCGGAGGATGATCCAACAACTTATTTTCCTCTTTCTTCAGTTGTATTGTATTTCAGTTGTACTTGTACCTTTCTACTTGGGCTTGTATTTTTGACCCTTTTACTTACTGCACTAACTCTGTTTAATGTTTAGTTTACTTGTTTTCCTATCTTGCTATGTGCTCGATCATGTGTGCATACAGGTTATAAATGTAATGCCTTCCCAGTTTTAGGGAATACACCTTCAGTTCTAGTCACCACCCCCTGGGCTATGGATGGCGGGATTGGGGTAGTCACGACATGGGCCCTAGGGGACAGGTCATGACAAATTTGTTTCAAAGTATTCAGTTCTACAACAGAAATATGACTTCGATCTTTTCTGTGAAGGAATAATGTTAAGGGTAATGAGTTTGGTTTTCAGTTCAGGGAGTCCAGTGTTGGTGTGGCGGCCGACATGTCCCTACACCGGGACCCTGACTTCTAATTTCCGACTCAGTGCACAAAAACACTGATTGCGTGCATGTTTTCAAAAGTTATTTTTTGTGATGTTTTGAGTTTGATCACCAGGTAAAACTCTCAGTTCACAATTTATAACTTTTTGACTATGGAACACCTGTTTCTTTTCAGGATTCCTCCACGAAGACAACTAACTAGGGTATGGAGAGTTATATGCACTGATAGCCCACCGAGCGATGAGGCCTTTGTGCATGGCCCTTTTTCAGTAGAGGCACCAGTAGGGGCACCAGCGGTACCATTACCTATTGGGCCACCGATTCCACTAGCCACAACAACAGATGGTGCAAGCCACTTGAGTTCATTGCATGAGTTCCATCACTAGAGGCCACCCAGGTTCAGGCTAGAGATGGACCCATAGGTGGCTGAGGATTGGCTGCAGGCTGTGGTGAGAGTTTTCTGACTAGTAGGGAAACCAGAAAATCTCATAGAGATTCTTGCTACCAGACTTCTACAGGCCACAGTGTGCAGATGGTGGAGCTTGATGCTCCACGTTCACAATGAGGTGATGCTTCTTTGAGTAGACTTCAATAGCCTGTTTCAGGAAGAGTTTTTTCGAGCGAATCCTCACGGAGTGCACATTTAGGAGATATTTCCTCTGCAGCAGGGCATCATGACTATAGATCAGTACTCAGAGAGGTTCACTGACCTCTCATGATACTCCAAAGATATGGTTCCGGGCCAATTCGTCCTGGCTGAACCATCGAGCATGGGCTCAGGCGAGAGATCAGAGATTTAATGATCTCACTCAGCATCCTGACACAGGAGGGGGTGTTAGAGAAATCCATCTTAGTGGAAAGTTTATTTTCTTAGCACAACCAGCAGCGAGACCCTCCACCAGTCGACACATGGTAGAGTCTTCTGTAGTTGGTAGTAGACAGACATCGCAGAGGTCCAAGAGGACCAGACCTATAGGTGGATAACCACATGACTCGAGATCGGGTGTGCGGGGCACCTGAAGTAGAGCTAGTCATTCTAAGAGTGGGATGTGTTTCACTTGCGGTGGGAAGGGTCACATGGATTGTGACTGTCCAACCTGTCATAAAGATGATCAGAAGATGGTCTAAGGACCGCCCAGGAAGAGACAATGATTTGATCAAGGAGGTCTGCATGGAGTAGGAGGACATGGCAGAGGAGGTATCCAAGCAGCTGGTGGTGGGAGACAATTCAAGATGTTAACACCACGACCCCCAGGACGTCCACTTAGACCACAACGAGCAGGTGGATATAGAAGAGATCATATCTAGGAAGCTAAGGCCTACGACCACGACGCTTTGGAGATGATACGAGGTACGATATGTATCTAATCCACCATAGCTGTAGTACTTATAGACAAAGGTTCCAATCATTCTCTTATTGACACTTCCCTCGTTTGGAGCTCAGAGATTTAGATGGAGTCATTGGATCGATCCTTATATTTAGAGACTCTTAAGAGAGCAGATTCGATGATTACGCATTAGTACTGGTAATGCGAGGTTTCTCTTGGAGGTGGGAGCATCGACTAGGATCTCCTAGTATCGGCATCGAGGCCTTAAAACATCATTTTGGGTATGGACTGGTTATCTATAGTCCATGCTTAGATTTACTATATTAGGTACAAGGTGCGGTGTGTTCGCACGCATGGGACCAGGTTTACCTTCACCAGCGAGAAGGGAGACTTAGCGAAGGATATACTTAACTGGGGGAGAGTGCAGTCGATCACTAATCAGTTGGCTAGCCTTACCCTCAGAGTTGTTGATATTGAGAGTGCGAGTTATCCTATAGTGGTGGACCAATATACAGATGTTTTCCATGATTATGTTCCGGGTCTACCTCCTCGTAGAGAGGTGGACTTTTACATTGAATTGTACCCCGGGACGACACCGACATCTAGACCAGCATATCAGATGGATCCCTCAGAACTTCGTGAGCTATGGGTATAGTTAGAAGACTTGAAAGGAATGGATTCATCTGGCCTAGTGTTTCTCTTTTGGCAGCCCTGATTATATTTTCTAAGAAGGCGGATGGGAGTTTGAGGCTTTGTGTTGACTATTGGTGCCTAAAACAGGTGACCATGAAGAACTTGTACCCACTCCCTAGGATTGAAAACCTGTTTGATCATCTAAATAGAGAACAATTGTTCTCAAAGATAGTACTCAGATCAAGCTATCACCATCTCATAGTGTGAGACGAGGATGTGCAGAAGGCAACCTTCAGATGTCGGTATGACCATTACGAGTTCTTGGTTATACCATTCGGTGTAACGAACACTCCAGGAGTGTTCATGGGACTCATGAAAAAGATATTTCAGCCATACCTTGATCTCTTTTTAGTGGTCTTCATCGATGACATTCTGATCTACTCGACTACGGAGGAGGATCATTCCTATCATTTAAAGATAGTGTCGGACACACTCCAAGAGATGCAACATTATGGTAATCTCTCAAACTTCCACTTCAAGATTCCAGAGGTTTAATTTTTGGGACATGTAATATTGAAGTCTAGAGTTTCAGTGGATCCAGTGAAGATTGAGGCAGTATTTTCTTGGGATCCACCCAGGAGTGTGATGGAGGTATGGAGTTTCCTAGGTTTGGACGGATACTACTAAAGATTTGTATTAGATTTTTACAGAGTTGCATCACTACTATCAGCATTGATGAAGAATGGGAAACCCTTTGTGTGGTTGGAGAGATTCCATTAGGGTCTTCAAGAGGTGAGGCAGAGGCTGACTAGTACCCCCATCTTGAGGCTACCGGAGGAGGGCGTAGGGTATGTAGTTTACTGTGACACATTAGGGACCAGGATTGGATGTGTCATGATGCAGGAGTAAGCGGTGATCGCATATGGTTCTCGACAGCTAAGACAATATGATCAGTACTATGCTACCAAGGACCTGGAGTTAGTAGCAGTGGTCCTCGCCTTGTATATTTTACATCACTATCTAATGGGAGAGCATTTTACCGTGTAATCTGATCACAATAATATTAGGTATATCTTCTCCCAAAAGGACCTGAACCTGAGACAATGACGTTGGCTTGAGTTCCTCCAAGACTATGACTTAGAGATATTCTACAATCCTAGGAAGGGGAATGTTTTTTAGATGCACTAAGCAGGAGGCTTGGTATACAACTACTAGGGGAGGCGACGGAGCTGCTGGCCACTTTACAGATATCCTTTTTGGATAGAGATGAAGAAGCTTATCTACAGTCTCTTATATTCACTCCCCCACTTCTTCAGCGATTCAGGGAGGCGCAATGTGGGGATGCTGGCTATGAGGCATGATGTGCTCAGATATACACAGGATAAGAACATGATGGATTTACTGAAGGTGGGGAGCACACCATCCTCTTTATAGGACATTCCATGGTAGCAGTGTCACTTTAAGAGGAAGTGATGAGGGAGTTCCACACATCACCTTTAATGGTACATCAAGGAGTGGAGAAGATGTACCGGGATCTCCGATGATAGCACTGGTGGTAGGGAATGAAGAAAATATTTGCAAAGTTTGTCTCTTGGTGCCTCACATGTCCGCAAGTGAAGGAAAAGCATCAGGTACCAGCAGGCTTGGTTCAGCCTTTGAAGGTCCGCTAGTAGAAGTGGGATGGGATATCCATGGACTTCATAACAATACTTTCACATACATCTAGGGGTCATGACTCAATTTGGGTGATAGTCGTTCGACTCACCAAGTCGTCCCACTTCCTATCGATCAGAGAGTAGGGTTCAGTAGAGAGCTTGGGACGCCTCTATGTGCAGAAAATTGTATGGTTACATAGAGTACCCTTGACGATTGTCTCTGATTGTGACACGAATTTTACTTCCCAGCTATGGAAGGGTATTCAAAAGGTTTTCGGGATGCATCTTCGTTTGAGTACCGCCTTCCACCTGCATACGAATGGCTAGACCTAGCGGACCTTTCAGACCCTCTAGGGCGTGCTTAATGATTTTGACCTCGACTTCTGTCGCAGTTGGGAGGATCAATATCCTTTGCTGGAGATTGTGTACAATAGTAGCTATCACTCCACCATTGGGATGGAACCTTTACAGGCATTGTACGAGCGACCTTGCAGATCACCTTTGTGTTGGACTAACCCTAGGGAGTCAGCACTAGTGAGACCAGAGATGGTAAAGGCTACCACAAATATGGTGCTAATCATCTAGGAGCAGATGAAGACTGCAAAGAGAAGGTATAATTAATATGGAGATAGGCTACAGAGACATCTAGAGTTCGAGGATGGTGAACACATCTTTCTACAGGTCTCACCTCGATGAGGTTTGCACGATTTGGCAGAGGCGGAAAGTTATCTCTGAGGTTCACCAGACCCTTCCACGTCCTCAGCAGAGTTGGAGAGGTGGCATACTGCCTAGCTCTTCCACCTCAGTTGCACTGGGTGCATGACGTATTCCACGTATCCTAGCTAAGGGGATATGTGCACAACCTTTATAACATCATCAACCACAGAGAGTTGGACGTCGACGACGGGGAGACTTTTACGGAGGCTCCAGTGATGATTGAGGATTGAAAAGTGTGGGTCCTTAGTGGAAGATCGATACCTATGGTGCGTGTTCGTTGGCATCATAGGAACCTCCAGGAGAGCACATGGGAGCGGGAGACTCAAATGCGTGCTAAGAACACACACTTGTTCCCTTAGTCCGAGTTGTGGATTATGAGGACGTAAATCCCAGAGGTGGGGAGAATGTAAAGACCCAGAATTTCCATGTAATTTCTTTTTAAAGTATATAGGAATTTTATGAGTCTGAAAAAATTTACCATGCGTGATTCCGAAGCCCAGAGTGCCCGGAATAAATTTTTGAACTTTTTTTCAGGTACGTTTAGTAAATGTGCGATCAGGGTTTTCGAACTTTTTAAACTGGTGCTCAGAATTGA
Source organism: Viscum album (assembly GCA_963277665.1). NCBI lineage: Eukaryota > Viridiplantae > Streptophyta > Magnoliopsida > Santalales > Viscaceae > Viscum > Viscum album. The sequence continues at coordinate 732,995,990 of OY728146.1, read as the reverse complement.
AATTCGAGGGCACCGTTGAACTCGCAACGCCGATGTTCACTTAAAGAGAATTTCACCTCGACAGTAGTTGGTAAATAGTTTAGAAATGGGGACTACTAGACCTTAACCTCCCTTGAGATGTTATGGTGGTGGGGACCACTCGAGCCTAACCTCCCAGGAGAGGTTATGGTGTTGGGGACCACCCGAATCTAAAACCCCTTTTTGAATTCCTTGAACTCCCGTCCTAATGGGAGATAAACTCATGGAATTTCTCCAACATTAAATTATGCCAGCCACCCCCTTTAATTAATTAATCCATCTCAATTAATTGAATGTTCTAATTTTAAATTTTCCAACATATTTTATTATATTGGCTATTAATTATTTTTGGTGGTTTAGGGGAAATAAATCATTGGAAAAGGAAGGGGCCTTAGGAGAAAAGATCTCCAACAAAGAACGCTCCGCCAACAAATAACGCCGACCACGACTTTGACCTTCTTCCTTGAGACTTCATCCGAAGTGGGATGTCTTCAACTATGACAAATCGACATATGTACTTCCTTCTCGCGCCAACATCAATGAACAACCAGAGGTTGGGGTTTAATTTTTGTATGATTTTATTCCCATGTTCTTCCATTTTTTTAAAAAGAACAATAATGATTTCTTTTTAAAACATGAATGCGAACAAACTTATTTCGCCAATGATTTATTTTTAAACAAGAAACCATGGACAGACTGCTGCCGCGCGGCCGAACCACCGACTCAAGGGCGGTCCCCCGCCCCATGGTCGAATACACACTCCGAGACCGAGCTTCCCTGCACCCTCGCGATACCCCTCAGCTAAGCCTCCCTCATGGGCTGGGCTGGCCCGACCAGGTCAGACCGGACCCTAGCCGACTATGACCCATTTAGTTTTTATTGGCCATAACGTTGGCACCAGACGTCTGTTTAACAAACCGTCAGCGACGTTGGGAACCATGGAGAGAGACTATCTCTTTGAGTGATACCCCACTGAGATTTGTAGTGAGATGGGGTATGGTCAGGCTAGATAGATCAAAAATCCAACCGGGACCCCAGGACTAAAAGACTAATAACTCACAGACTGGGCATCCGATTGACGCACCGTATAATGCGTTGATACCCCTGTGGCGTGGTGGAACGTTGAGTCACTTTTTCGGGTGACTTCGTTGTAGTTGTAGTATCAACTAGTAGCTTGTGGAGAGGATCCTCTCAGAGACAACTGAGAATAGTTCGGGAAACCAGTGGCTGGATGAGACTTGACGACTGCTGACCGTTCCGACAAGGAGTGACGTGACCGACCCAATGGGGAGGGAATTGGTGACAAGGCACACCCACGGTGGGGAGTTCCATGGTGACGCATTAGACCCACTGTACTCGACATGAGGAGTACCTAACCAGCCATGAGGGGGAGCGCCTTGGTGACCTGGCAGACCTACGTTGGGGAGTGCGTTGGTGACGCTATTGACCCATGGTACTCAACAGGAGGAGTACCTCAGTAGTCTATGGTTAGTGGAAAGATCCTCTATGTGACGTGGTAGGCGCATTGTACTCGATAGAGGAGGAGTTCTCTAGGAGATGAGGTGTTCGACATTGTGACTGGGAATGTTACTTGATGATACCCCTAGAATAAATCCTGGTGTGAGCTGAGTTAGTCCCTCTGTGTTTTCTCTCATTATTGAGATGAATTACTTGATAACTTAGGTATATGTATGGGCATATATGTAAGTACGATTATCTGTTGATTTCACACTTTTTAATTTACCCTTGATGAATTTTTTGTTACTTAGATGGTCTTGGGGTCCCTACTGAGTATCATTATACTCACCCATTCACGGGCTATGCCCGCACCTTGTTTTGTTGGATGCAGACGATGTACAACGCTGACTGAGGCAGAGAGTACCAAGACTGGACTTGTTCATAGAGGTGGACCATATAACGTGTCAGTACGAATAGGAGACGGGTAGAAGTGGAGTGCTGAGGAGGCGATATGTACCTACCCTTTAGTTAGGAACCTCAGAGGATGATCCAACAACTGATTTTTCTCTTTCTTCAGTTGTATTGTATTTCAGTTGTACTTGTACCTTTCTCCTTGGGCTTGTATTCTGGAACCTTTTACTTACTGCACTAACTCTATTTACAGCTCAGTTTACTTGTGTTCCTATCTTGCTGTGTGCTCGGTTACGTGTGCTTACTGTTTATAAAGGCAATGCCTTCCCAATTTTAGGGAATACGCCTTTGGTGCTAGTCGCTAGCCCCTAGCATATGAAATACAGGCTTGGGGTAGTCAGGGAATGAGCCCCGAAGGATGATTCGTGACAATATTTATGCGTTTTTATGTTAATTATATGACCTAAAATCACAATGACTTCCATAAAATGGTCTAAAAAATCATCATTTGTGTATATGGCGGACTACCACCTCATGAACTAATGTCTCTCGTATTTCCATTACAACCTTTCAATATTGACCATAAGTATTGAAGAACTATTTATATATTAGATATATAGTATTTATGATGTTATTATTAATCTTTATGTATTATATAACACAAAACCTCATTCTTTCCATTTTGTGGGAAGACGATAATGTCATTCGTGTGTACGATAGACTACTACATCATGAAGCGATGTGATTCGTTCATACTTTTCATAGAATGTATTAGTAATGGGTTAAATGGAAATATGTGATATGTATCACATAAAAAATATACTACAATTATAATATATATATATATATCATTTACTTTTCTTCCTTTCAACATGATAATAAAATGGAAACAATGTTCATGCGTATGTATGACCTACTGTCTCCATGAACGATGTATTTAATTTCTTATTTATAGATTTTATTTATTATAATAAATAAATATATACTTAATATATATTATATTTATTAAGTTTTTATAATTATTTATATGAAAAATTCATGATTAATTTAAGATAGAAAAACATATAACAAATCAACACTGATACGAAAGGCAAATCAATTTTTACCCAACAAGAATCATTAACATGGAATTGTAAATAAATGGTAAATTAAAGGTATTAATAAAATCCTATATGGTAATATATATATGATTATTTTTCTTTAGTATAATTATAATAAACTTATATTTATTATACATGAAGAGAAAATGTGTACGAAGAAAGTCAACACTTAAAGTAAGTGAATTTTGTCCCATATATTACTTTTGTGAGACACCTGATATATTCACCACCTATTTCTTACTTTTGGTGCATATATTTCCCGTGAAGTTACATTATGATTCTTATACTAAAATTTATTTTTATTTACATATCCGTTTTTGGATAGACCAGTCCTATATTTTACGGTTTAAAAGCTACTAAATCGATAAGGGAAATTTGTATTAATTTTTTTTCTTTGAGACATATGTCATTTTGTGCATATATATTATTTCATATGGTGTATAAAAAACAAATTAGAATGTAATATAATTAATTTATTCATTCTAATTATATTTTAATCTTTATAATATTTTATTACTTCATTGAACTGTGAATCAATGTTACCAAAGTGGTAAATATTTTATGTTACAATGTCATCATTTATTAGTATTTTTTATTACGTTTGTAATGATAAAATATAATGACAGGTATCTCAAAAATTCTCAATAATTTTATTATCATATGGTTACTCATTATATCTTTAAGTAATTTTATAATTATCAACTCTTTTTTACATAATATAGTTAAGAAAATGTTTTTAGAAAACAATACATTATTTAATCTTATATCAAAAAAATATCTTTAAGTAAAACCATGTTATATAAAAAAAATTCCAAATATTGTACAATTCACCTATGAATTTTAAAATTCAGTTTTACACTGTTTTACATTTTTAATAAATTTATTTAAAATTATTATTCAGGTAATTTTTTGATCAAGGGTCTTTTTACTTCTATCAACAATGTTAAAAGAATAATTGTTTTTATGTATACATCATTTATATAATTATACACCATCCTAAACAATCCATTCATTGAATATTCATTTATGCATTTTAATGAATATTTGAAAAAAGATAATTATTTATTAATTTTTTAATAAATTTCTTTAGTTTAAATTATTTTTCAACGAAATGGATTTTACAAATGTTTTAGTTTTAAAAAGTGTTTTTAATAAATTTAAAATATTTCTTTATAGTTTCGCAAGGTTATTTAAAAGGGGAAATTTTTCATAATTTTTTATGATTTAAAAATAGTTTTTCAAGGTGGTAAAGAAAAACTATTTCAAGAAATGTATTAAATGGTCTTTCAAAATTATTTTCTATTTAATGTGACAACTGTTTGTGTTACATATTCCGTAATAGATATATGATACAACAATACCAATAATATTATTTCACTGAAGTTCTATAATTTGATGTAATTAATTTTATGAAACATGTTTCTCTTACATGGGAAATACCATCTTAAAACTCTTTTGAAAACCCACTTCTTTGCATTAGATATTCTATGATGAAATGATAATAAAACTTGTATCTTTTCCATAAGTTATGATATGATGAAATGTTCATGATACACATTTTATTTCATTGGATATAGTATGATGAATATTTATGATCTTATGGAACACATAAATATGGTTTTCATTATGTGATGGGTGGGACCTATATATCCCTCTGATTTGTTCGGTAATGATAAATTATCTATGAGTTCATTGGGTTAACGAGTGTTTACCTCAAGCCCAAAGATGAGGGTATGGGGGTGTTTATCCCAAGAGAAAAGATGAGGGAATATAGGTTTTTATCCCAATACCAAAGACGAGGGTACATGGGTACTTAGAAAAAGACCCAAAAGGAGGGTACACAAGAGGTCATACCAATCCTAACATGTTATGAAGGATATGGTGGGTAGCATTGAAGTAAAATTTTATATACTTATATCTATTCCCTAGATTCCCTGTCTTGAACTCCCAAGGATCATGTTATCTGATTAACTTATGATGCATGTCTTATAAACTACCAATAGTTATTCCATGACTCATGATAATGATCTTTGATATAAAAGATATGGTTTTAAATGTTATGGTCATGTTCTCATACCATTATGTTGAAGTTATACTTACATATCTCATTTATATAACCTTACTGAACATTTGTTCTCACAATTTCTTATGATTAATTTTCCAAAGGTCATGAATAATGGTTTTATGTTGTATTACTAAATGGGATGATATTTTTGAAAAATAGTCAAGATAATCACACATATTAAATGATTTTTTTCTTTGATTCCAAAACCACAAAAATATTACATTCCTCAAGATTTAACTTTTTTAATATAATAAATATTAATATAAAATTATGTAATATCCATATACGTTAATTCTGAGTCTCTATAGAGACCATACAGTTAACTGAAATAGGTTATATATATAAATAATAGATTATGATCTAGTTAGCTCGTAATTGGAAACAATTGATATATTGAGAGCATGATATTAACTGATATGGTTTTTTTATGAATTATAGAATATGATCTAGATAGATGATTCATAAATATATGTATATATTTAAAAAAAAAATTAATTCATTTTAGGTTGTATTGAACTTCTATGTAGCTTAACATTCTTTCAATAAAATGTGATGCTCACTATTTTATTAATATAACATAGCTTCCTCTATATCCATGTTTCCCATTTGAACTGGAATTTCACTTAATCAAATTGAGATTAATTCCCATATTTATTAATCTAATATGACAATTTAATTTTATATAACATAATGGCACACAACTGTAATTTAACATATTATGGTAAATTTTTATCTTGATGTTAGTAGATGGTTTATATCACATGTCTCCCAATTGATTTTTTTTGGTTTTGTTTATCAATTTAATATTAATAAATAATGTACTATTATAGTAATAAATGTCATTAATAATAAGTAAGATTAGGAATCAAAGGTTGTGGCCCTTTAGGAAAATTATTTTACTTGAGTAAGAGGACAATGGAATTAAGTGTTATAAATGTACCTAAAACTAAATAGATTATAATTATTTTTATTGATATTTCAAATATCGATATTGAATTCATAATTAAATATCTTATTTATTTTTCACCAATGTTACATGGAAGACCACTATGAGAAAGAAGATGAAAAATTAAACATAAATGACTATTTGAGATAGGTATTAGCTTAGGAGCACTAGGGGAGAGTCTGATGTCGACTTAGGAAAAATATCATTCCCAATAGGTATGGGCCCCCATCCAGGGACTCTCAAAACACTCACACTACTGAGCTAAAAAATGCATATTCCAATGAATATGAGGCTAGAAAATATCTATATAGAAGTGTGAAAGTGGTGAACTAGTCACAAAATAGTTCTTGAAATCTATGAAAACTATATATTCCTAACATCCATCAGAGAGTGCTAATTTGTTTGATTCATGTCTCTACTAGAAAACAAGCCTTCAACAACATTGGCCTTAATCACCTCTAGAAAAAAGCGGTGACAAAGGTACCCTTTATCAGTGCTAAAACAAGCATTGATTAAGGGTATCTTTTATTATCATTTTTTATCACTGATAAAAAGACACCCCAATTAGTGTATTTTTTAATCACAGATAAAAGGTAACCTTTTTAGCATTTTTTTAGATCTAATAAATGGTTTTCTTTATCAGTGATTTAATTATAGGTACTAAAAAATAATCATTTATCCGTGATTTTTTATCACTCTTAAAAGTATGAATAAAATCAAAAAATTAAATAAATAAGAAATGAAAATAATTTTATTAAAATAATAATACTTTTTTTTGTTCATTAAATAAATACTGATAAAAATGAATAAATTTATTATATTATATATAAATTATAAATATTATATATAAAATATATATATTTAAAATAAAATATAATACAATAAAATTTTAAAAAAAATTATTTTGAAAAATATTAAATATTTAGTAAATTAAATAATTATTGATAATGTTAATAAAGAGTATATATTAAATATATTGACATATATGAATGTATATAAATATGATTTATATATTAAAAAATGTTATTTATGTTTTATATTAAATAGTAATATATTTTGTGAGTAATGGTTAATAATTAAAAATTATTATGAATTAAAAAAAAGGCTAATTGCATTGAGTAATAGACATAATTGAATGTCATTTGATTTTTTAATTTAATATAGAATTTTTTTTTGTATTATAATTATTTTTCTTATACATAATTAATTAATTCATATATATATATATATACGTAAACATAAATATTTTTTTAGGAATTTAAAAAATTTATATTTTTTATTTATATATATTTACTATGTTTTAATATTTTTAATTTTTATTGATGTTTATTTCAATATATATATATATATATTTAATAATTTGTATTAACAAAATAATTCGAAATTTTTAAAATTGTACACATTTTTAATTAGTCAATTTTACTCATTTTTAACATGCATGTACTTAAGATTAAAAATCTATTAATAATGTCAAAAATACATTAGAAAAAAATATTTAAAAATAAAAATATTTATAAATATATATTTAAATTTTTTATACATTTATAATTATAAATAAATATATAATATTTATTTTAAAATTATTTATATAAATATAAATTAATAATTAAGAAATTATAATAAATATATTTAAATAATTAATATATTTAGTATATATATAATTATATAAATATTTATAATGATATAAATATTTTTTTAAAGTATTTATATAATTATAAAAATATAATTATATATTCAAGAGTTATATAATTATAATTTTATAAAAGTACTATTATAAGGGTTATAACTGTATATAATAATTATAATTTTTTAAAAAATTATATTTTAAGATCATTATAAGTATTTATCAGCCCTGATAAAAATAGAAATTTATTAGCACTAAATTGTACTTATAAATATCAATTTTTATCACTCCTAAAACATGTGGTTATAAAGATTAATTTTATCAGCACTTAATGGCATATACTTAATAAATGGTATCCTTTTAAGTGATTTTTTGGCAGAACAAATAAAAGTGTCCTGATCTATTTTAAGAACCCTAACCATTGTGAACTAGTTTGCATTATCTGAAGTAGTACACAGAAGCACCTAATTTTGTCTCTCCTCGTTGTTGAATCCAAGCTCGAATCTTGGATATAGTCAATTCTCCATGTATTCAAAGACTCGAATCAAAGGCTTGAGTGACTTAAGCGTGAAAAGAAACCAAGGCTGGAATGAAATTCATTTTTTTGATATATCTAATTTCCCTTGGTTATGCATTTAGCTTCATATCGCACATACTTGTTTTCCAAAAAATCTAGTTTCATTATCCTATAATAAAAGAACCAAAAATTCCTTTTTTCTATTTTGACCAAGGTCTGAGGAACTTGGAAAATGCTATGTTGTTTAGATTAAAAAAGTAGAAAATATTTAAAATTAAAATCGATATGTGCATGAAGTTTGATCTCTTTGTCATTTTATTTTTTGTTTCTATTCTGCAAACATTAATGAAAAATAAAAAATCATATAGGTTAACCTAATAAAATTTTATTTAGAAAGCTTCATGCTGAATTAAGGAATAAAATGTAATCCGTTATTTTTTATTTATAGGCTATAATTGGAGTCTTTCTTAATAGTTTCTCTTGGCCTTCATCAATATTTTATGTTCTGTATGCCCAAAATTCATCTTATTAGTATTCTACTTTGATATATTAGTGAGAGTGAGTTTTTCTACCTTGAAGAAGAAGAAAAAATATTATGCTATCCAGTAAGGGAGATTATCCATTTTATTTTTATATTTAGATATTAATAGTATGGAAATTTATTTTTATTCTAAGGATATATATTATAGATGATTTTTTAGAATTATAATCTATGAAAGAGAATAAATGTTTATTTATTTTTACAAGATTTACTTTTCAGAAGGGAAATTATTTTCATATGTTAAATTTTTATTCTAATTTTTTTATAAAATTTATAACTAATTTGAGTTATAATAATTAATTTTTTAGTTAATAAAATGTAAAAGGTTATTTAGGAGAAAAATGGAGTAGTAGAAAAATAAGATCAAAAAAGCTAAAGGGATTAGAATTAGTAAAGGACTTACACATCATTTCTTATATAATGATTGAAAATATCCCATAAAGATCCCAAGCTATAGAAGAGGGCTAGGGTTTCACCTGGCCTGCCTTTTCTAGAAAGGAGTCAGTAGAGAAGTTCCCTTTAAACTAGGTGTGTTAGACATGAATGTTATGACCAATACATCTTCTATAATACTTGATAGATTAAACCAAATTCAATGGAACATCCATTTTTACTAGAGAAACTCAAAAATAAAATCCGAGTTGGATTCCACTTCTGAGGGTGGAATGTTGAACCTATTTCATAAGGAAAGATCCAATACCATGGATTCAGTATCTGTGCTAAGATATTTACCTGCTCCAAAGAATGAGTTGAATCCCAAAAACATGAAACCTATACCATCTCTGATCAAACCGCCTACCCTCATGGTCCTATTGGCATAAGAAATGTCTAAATTGAGTTTCAGACTAGTACAAGGTGGCCTCCAGTTGACCTAATGGTTCAGATTGGTGTTACTGAAAGAGTAAGACAAAAAACACAAAAGAAATATCTTGATATTAGCTGATGTAGCAACATTTTTTATCAAACCACCAAACTCTCCGACTATAATTTTAATTCTAACTTAAATCCAGTTCACCGATTGAGTCACACGAAGATGAGTTTTATTCCTCACCTCCCATAGGAATTGGAAAATGGTAGAAAACATTATACCCAAACCTTAACTTCTAACCCATGATGACCTGCACCCAAAAAATAGGATTCAATGAAGGTTTTCAAGGACTCACCTGAGACATGGATGTTCACACCCTGCTATAGAAAAATCCAGACAACCTACACCGATTTACCATGAATAAATAGATGCTTTGTTGTCTCTCGTAGAGGGTTTGAGCAGTAGTGATAGTGAGAATCCAAGGGAAATCATCTTATTTGAATGTTATCGTTAGTTGACATTTCATGATTCTTTGTATTCCAAACAAAAAAAATTATGATTACAGGAGATTTCCTTTCATCATTTGTTGGCATCCAAAGAGTCAGTGAAATTAGAAAGGAGAAACATATATTTGATTAGTTATTTATTTATATTACATTTTTTCAATCAATTTTTTATCATTATGCAAAGACTTATAATTTTGATCTAAGAGTTCACCTTTCACCCTATCTGTTGTCTATTTTGAGACACTTTTACATAGTCAATGAGTTTATTACTGAATACCCACTTGGTTTTGATAGCATTTGTTTCTTGCAGCCTTGGAAAAATTTCTCATGTCACATTGTTCTTATTCGAATGAATCTCCTCATTCATAGATTTGATTTAATTATCATCCCTATCAGCTTATACAAATGATTTAGGATCTACTTGGTAAACAAATGATATTTTTGTAGAGTCCTACTCACTCATGTTTTCCCCAAAACATTGAAACCACCAATGATATTTTATTCATTGACTTCAGCCATTATTTTATTTCTTTAAATTTAGAAAGATATATCCATCTTTGAAATGATAACCCTATAATTAATACTTCTTAAAAATCCCATCATTTCTTTCATCACACATCTAATAAACACTATGAATGTTTTACTTTAATCCATATAAAAATAGATCATTCTTTAAAATTTCATTTGGCTTCAATCCTTAGGAAAAAATTATTACCATCCACGTAATTCTCCAAAATGGGAGGCATTACCTGTTTTAGCGAACACAATGGAGTAAAACGGAAATCCTCAACAGTTTCTTCTCTTAAATAGTTATTATTCCAATTTTTTCTTGAGAATAACTTGCCATATCTTTTATGTTTCTTCTACTACTCTAAATAGTAGTCATAATTTGGATGGCTACTAATTTGAGTATTTCAAGAAACATAGGATCATGCTTACAAGAGAAGGATGATGAGTGAAAAACAAAAAAATTCCATGATAAATGTTTAGAGTAAGAGATGATGAAGATAAAAATATTCTATAAACTTTACATTTGGAAGAATTTAGAGGATAACTCATACCATAATAGAGTAATTATTTTATAAAATTCAATCAACTATTTTCTTCAATGAATAGAGAAATAATTTGAAACAATAAAATGTTTAGATTCCCTTATTAGAGTTATTTTTAACTTTCACATTTGATAATTAATATCTTATGTGTATTTATTTATTTATTGAAAAAATGAATATTTTATGATCCTAATAGGATATATTTAATTTCTCTAATATGATTAAAAGATTCAATCCAAAGATTCTTATTTTCTTCTCATACTCCCTACTCGTTGATTGATTGTTTGGTGATATATATTTTTATTTTTTTTATCATAATTCTATATTTACTATTGTCATATCCCTACGTTCAATAATGTTTTCACAATAAAATCATTATCCATATAATTAATGTGCTGTTTCATATTTATGTTTAATTTATTCCATTTTATTGTTACACATATAATAATAGTTTTCTTATAGATGTGGATTTTTTTGTTTCTATTTGGGTGGTTGGTTTGAAGCTACTCATGCTCATGAGGGATGGGACTTTGAGCCTACAAGTGAGATAATGAAAACAAGGAAATGCTTCCAGAATTCAAATAACCATCAGGAAATGGAAATTTTTACTACTTATATAATTAAATTTTCATAATTTTATCTACTATTTGTAAGTTAATTTCAATATAATTTTTATTTGATAATTATTTAGACTTTTCATATATCTTTTGGGATGTCATATTTTTTTCAACTATACACAACAAGATACCAAATTGATAAAATGAATCTTTCTTCCAATATAACCACATTTTCCATTTTAATTGTCCTCTAATGTCGAATTGACAATAAAAAATATTTATTAGATGATGTTAGATAAAAAACCATCCTCATTATTAAAGTACATAAGATTTGAGGATGATTATGTTCCCGTTACGGTGAAGTATTGTTATATAATGGGAAAATAAGCTCCCTCTGCTCTCCTGACTTTTAACAACGTGAATGTTTTTTCTGCCAGGAACATCAAATCAATATACAATTTTTGTATTTAGACATAAAAAGACAATGTAAAAATGTATTCAGTGGTAGTGAGGATTTTTTTTGAAACTTTAGGATGTGTAGAAATAAATCAAACATTAATCTGACACACAATCTGACCGATATAACTCCAAGTGATTCTTTTTATTTAAAATTGACATTAATTTTAGTAAAAAGGAAAATTGACATACTCAAAACTGAGTAAAAATGTTACGATTATTTTGATAAACAAGTGAAATGATCCATATGGAATTTAGTATATGTATAAATCTATTGTACCTCAATTCGATGTATTCCATGACTGTTATAAATCAATGTGTCTGTTATGATTTTATAACAGATAGTTATTACTCAAAATGTCACTCTATAAAAACTAATTAATCACACTTTCTGTTGATAATATGAGGAATATATTAATATTTTATTTGTGATATGTAGGAATTAGTCTCAAGTTTACCCAACATACGATGTGATTTGTATGGGAAAAGTGTGTGTTTCCGATTTAAAATGAAATTTTAGTAAAAAAGAAAAATTAAACTAATCAAAATTAAGAAAACCCATTATTATTATTTTGATACATTAGTAAAACTATACATAAGTATTTTTTAATCTGTAGGAATCAGCCTCACCTCAATCCAATGCATGGTGTGACCGGTATGACTCAAAGTGTATCTTTTTATTTAAAATTGACATCAATTTAAAAAAAACCAACCTACTCATAACTAAGCAAAAACATCCATTTTTTTTGAAAGATTAGTAAAACAATTCATCATCCATTTGTAACTTGTAAGAATAATACTCACCTAAAACTAACTCATGATGTGACCAGTATGACTCCAAGTGTGACTTTTTATTTAAAATTGGCATCAATTTTAATAAAAAGGAAAACTAATGTTCTCAAAACTAGTCAATTACATTTGGATTTTTTGATACACTAGGGAAACGATCCATAAGTAAATTTTGATGTGTTGGAATCATCCTCACCTCAATCCGATAAACGATGTGCTTGATATGAATCAATGTGTTCATTATCAATTTAAAGTCGATAGATTAGTTTAAAAAATTAATGTCATTGGAAAAGAAGAAAATACCCTTTGATTTCCATGATAATGTAGGAAAATAATTCATAATTAATTTTTGATGTGTAGGAATTGGTCTCACATCAAACCAATATATGATGTGATTGTTATGGGTTAACTTTTGGGTTTCCAACTTAAAATGAAAATCTAGTAACAAAGAAAACTGACCTACTGAAAACCAACAAAAACATTAATATTTTTTTTGATACATTATGAAAAAAATTGAAAGTCATTTGTGATGTTTAAGAACCACCCACACTTTAATCTAACACACGATGTGACTGGTATGACTCTAAATGTGTATTTTTATTTAAAATTGACATCAATTTTAGTGATAATTAAAACTAGCCTTCTAAAAAATGAAAAAATTCATTAATATTATTTTTATACTTTATTAAAATGATCCATATGTCATTTATGATGTGTAGGAATCGACTATACCTCAATCCGACATATGGTTTGGCTGGTATGACTCCAAGTGAATATTTTTATATAAAATTGACATCAATTTTAGTAAAAAGGACAACTGACCTACACAAAACTCATAAAACACAATAGAATTGTTTTTATATTGTTTGGAAACTATCCATATGTTTTTTTTGACTTGTAGGAATCAGACTCAAATCAATCTGTTACACGATGTGTTCGGTATGACTCAATATGCCACTTACCAGTTTAAACTCAGCATTTTTGTTTGAAAAATGTCACTCACTGAAAAGAATGAAAGCACACTCAAATTTTATTAATAAAATATGAAATTGACTAATAAATATTTCTGATGTATAGGAATTGTTTTCACTTCAAACCCAAACAATATGTGATCTATATAGGTCAAAGTGCAAGTTTCAAGTTTAAAATGACAACTAACCCTGTCAAAACTGAGAAAACTTATTAATATTGTTTGTATACTTTAGGAAAATGATATATAATTCATTTTTGATGTGTAAGAACTAGCTACACCTCAATATTCTCCATAGTGTGACTGATATGACTCTAAGTGCATATTTTCATTTAGAATTTAAATTAATTTTTGTAAAAAACAAAAATTCCCTACAAAAACTGAGAAAATGAATCCATATTGTTTGGATACAGTAATGAAATGATCCATAAATCATTTTTTATGTGTAATAATCAGCCTCAAATTAATCTGACGCATGGTGTAACTGATATGACTCAAAGTACGTCATTTTATTTTTAGTTGACTTCAATTTCGTTAAAGAGGACAACTGCCCTACTCAAAAAATGATAAAAATCATTTTGGATGTTTTAATACTATAGGGAAAATATTGATAAGTCATTTTTAAATTTAGTAATTAGCTAAACCTCAATCCAATATAAAATGTTCTAGATGTGAATCAATGTGTCTTTTATTAGTTTAAAATTGAAAATTTAGTTTAAAAAATTTCACTAACAAAAAAATGAGGAAACATGTTCAGATATTTTTTAAATTTTAGTACATTGAGTAAAATTCATTTCTGATATATAGGAATCAGTATCACATCAAGTCAAATCAGGATGTGGTTTTTATGGTTCAAAGTGTGTGTTTCCAGTTTAAAATTAAATTTTAGTGAAATGAAAAAAATGACAAACTCAAAACCGATCAAAAAAATATGAATTGTTTTGAAAATATAAGAAAACAATACATACGTTATTTTTAGGTGTACGGATTTTCCTCCCCAAAATCTGACACACGGTGTGATTGGAATGACTCCAAATTCTTTTTAATATTTAAAATAGACAATAATTTAAGTTAACCCCACAACTAACCTACTCACCCTGGACTAAACAAATTCAAATTATTATAATAATTTAGGAAAATGATCTGCAAGTCATTTTTGATAAATTGGAATCAGTCTCACCACAATCTAATACACAATGTTTCTAGTATGATTGATTTCATCCGTTATTAGTTTAAAATTGATATATTAGTTCAAAAAGTGTTACTCACTTAAAACAATGAAAACCCCATCATATTGTATTTATAATTTAGGAAAATAATTCATATTTATTTTGTGACATGTAAGAATAATGATCACATCAAATTGACACATGATGTGATTCAAATGAGTCAAAGTATGTGTTTTCAGTTTGAAATGTAATTTTAGTAAAAAAGACGTGAAAAATACTGAAAAATGAGAAAATGAATTAGGATAGTTTTAATACATTATAATATTGATACCAAAGTAATTTTAGATGTGTAAGAATTATCATCACCTCAATATAATGCATAGTGTGAATGATATGACTCTAAGTGAATATTTTAGATATAAAAGTGTAATTTCAGATTAAAATGTGCATCACATCACCAAAACTAATAAAAAAAGACTAGATGATTCTCTAATAATTCTATCAACTATTACTTAATTAATTTTAGTATAATTTTTATATTATACTTATTTAGTTAATTTTCATAGAGATAAATCTTAAAGACAAACAAGAAATGGTGTGACATGCAAGAATCAACTGTAACTCAATCTAACATAAAGAGTTCCTTATGTGACTCAATATTTAGTTAAAAATTAACACAATCTGTTAATTTATATATATTAATATATTATTAATAACATAAGAATTGTTTTTGATACATGTGATTTTTTTTCTCAAGAAGATGTTAAAATCAAAAGACAATGAAATAATGTTGTTTTTAAATGTGATTAATTAGTTTTACTTCTATAATTATATAATCTAATGTTGGAAATTTTTATAATATAATATTTTTCTATAATTTATGTTGTAATTTTTTTTCATTTTAAATTTTTACTCATACTTTATTTTACTAATTTTGGGGTTTATTTAGTAATGCAGCATGGTGTCACAACAAATTTTAATAGTGCGGCAGTGTGCTATTATAGAATACTGCAGTATGAGCCTTTATCAGCGCTCCTAAAACTGATGTTTATGGAAACCTTTTAAAGTGGTGTTAAAGGACTATTTTGTAGTTGTGCGTATGGAAAAAAGTTACTCTTTATATGATGATTGGATTAATGTTAATGTCGATCCTAGTGTAATTTTAGGTGATGATACTCATGGTGGTAGTGATGTTGATGATGATGATGCGGAAGATGATGATGTTGGTTCTCTAAGAGATAATGCAAATTAGGATAATGGTGATTATTATGATGGCATTATGTTGGTGAGGGAGATATGGATCCCTTAAAATTTTGAGTTGATAGTAAATAAATATATGTGTGGATTATGTTTGATGACTAAAACTGATTAATTGAGTTGATTGTATATGTATTTTATAGTATTGAAAATGGTTGAAAAATATTGGAAACGAGATGGTTAAATAATAAAAGTTAAATATTATTATTGCATGAAATATATTTTTTGGTTTGTAAATTATTTAAATGTTATTGTAGCCGTTCTAGATGGTGCTTCTATGTGTTAAGGAGAGTAACCTATACCAAGGGTTTTGTGAACCCTTGGTATACATCACCAATGGAAATGATTCTATATCCACGGTTTAATATAAACTGTGGGTTTTCAAATATTTTTGTGATCTATATAAAATCTTTCAAAGTAAACCATTGGTATAACCCAATAATGATGATTATAATATCCAAAATACATAGATTCATTGGTATATCCTACACCAATGGTCCAGGTCCATATACCAATGGTTCAAATATATTGGTATAGATAAGTTTTTTTACAGTTTCATTTAAACAAATCCAATTTGGATTTTACTAAAAATGTGATCGAATTATTCATTTTAACATGTACAACATGAATAGAGTTATACATTGTCATTTCCGATAATTTATTTGTAGAATACATTACAATATTCAATGGTTATTTTGAAATAAATGCATTTTAAAAAAAAATTCGTTTTAAAATGTTTTTATCAAAGAAGAAAGGTTATTTCCTCAAGAAATGTTTTAAATTATTTTTAAATCTTACTTTATAAGTTGTTAAATTTATTTTCAAAGAAAAAATTTCTCAAAATTTATTATTTTTAAGGAGGTGTGTTTTAAAATTTGGAAGGATATTTTTGTCAAGAAATGTTTTAACTGAAATTTAAAAATAATTTTCCATCTAAGATGAAATTTTTTGATGCTACATATTCCTTACTGGGGATATGGACCAAGGATACCATTCATATTATTTATCTGAATGATTTGTGTTTATGATGGAATTTTGGTTATGAGACCGATTTTTCTTCCATATGTTATACTTTTCAGTAATTCTTTTGAACCCAAATTATTTTTCCTTGTATTATTCTATGATGAAAGGATGAAATGATTATGAAACCTATATCATTTCTATAGGTTACAATATGATAAAAGTTTTATGAAAACCATTTCATTTTATGGGCTGTGATATGAGGAATGTTTTACGTACTTGTGTACACATACTTATGATTATAATTATATGATGGTTGGGACCTATATCTCCCTAGAATAAAGTAGGTAATGATAAATCTTCTTTTATATCATAGGATATATGGGTGGTTAGACCAATCCTGAAAACAAGGGTATATGGGAGGTTATCCCAAGACCAAAAATAGGGTACATGAGTGGTTATCCCTAGCCTGAAGCAAGTTCCCAGGTGGTTAGACCATGACTAACATGTTATTAAAGTATTTTCTGATAGACATGTACTAAGGTTTTCTATTATTATGGGATTACCAAAAATATTTTTCTTATACAAATTTTATGCTCTCATGATTCATGTTATTTGACATTGTTATGATTCTTGTCTTTTGAACTGCCAAGATTTATTCCATGACTGAATTTTATGATATTTGATATGTAGGTTATGGTTTTCAAATATTATTATTACGTTCTAATTTTATTGTGATCATGATATGTTTTTATCTCTTTTTTTAACCCTACTTAGGATCTATCCCACACTTTCTTATGTATCCTTTTCCCCATATTCTGATGAAACGTATTACACATGATATTTCTAATAAGGGTGGTTTTAATGAATAAATTAGTGGGAGATGAAATATCTCACTTATATACATGTTGTTTATGTGTCTATGTTTCCAATGGAACTGTAACTAAATGATTCTTGAATGTATCATTATCTTATGTACGGAATATTCATTTAATAACATGTAATATTTATGTATGAGAAGTTAGGGTCATCACAGTTTGACTCAGAAAAAGGTTAAATTAACCGTTGGAAACTAAGATAAGAAAAAAATAGTCAATCCCTATGGATATTTCTAAGGATACATTTTGGGATATCCCAAAGGATAAGTATAATGTTGATTCAAATTATAGTAAAATTCCCTAGAATTTAGGTAAAGGATAAATAAAGTAGTTTTGAAGAAACCATTTCCTTGTATGGATACTACAAGTGGATGTGGATTTGAAATAAAGGTACCTAGGGGTTATATCTCTGAAAAGGGCTCATTCAGATAATACTGATCATCACCTAATGTACAACAACATGCCCCGACACACACCTGGTTTGAAAATCCATAGGGATATTCTTTGGAAATAAATAACCTCCTTACAAACTATCATGAATGATTTAAATAGATGATTTTTTATAAGGAATTAGGATAAACCTAAGGTGTCATAGATTTAAAATAACTTTTCTTTATTTATACCTCCTATATGTTTTTAGACAATGTGTGTTTCCATTAGGATTCAAAATTCTCACACAATTATGATTAGTTTTAGTGAATGGATAGAACTAGAACAAATCATTTTAATATAATATTTTATGGAAGATTTAGTGACTATAAGAAAACATATTTGATAATTTCTAAAGAGATATATAATTTGATTACTTCTAATAGCTTTCAAGATATGTGAATAAAAATGTGAACTTTGGAAAGATTACTAAAGCATCAAATAAGAGAAGATGAACATTCATGAATGTTTGTGTGGTAATGAACAAAGATAAAATAACATTTAGAATCCTATATGTCTAGAAGACGGGTAGAAGATTTAATGACTCAGATATTAAATGTATTATATTTGGATGTTATATAGATTATTTTTGAGACTAAGCGCTGAGATGAAATGTAATTCCAAGGCACGGTGTTCTGATAATAATTTTTTAAAATATATTAAATATAATGCAAGCATAGTTTCCAAAAAAATGTTGAATAACAACTGAACGTGGCTCAAATAAAAAATCCAAGGGCACTGTTGAGTTCAAAATATTGGTATTATCCTAGGAGTTATATAATATTTCAGAATCATGGAATTTATGAAAAAGTTTTCATGAGTGGGAAATTAATTAAATTAATTAATTAAAAGTTCTAGTTTTTTTTTCAATTTAGATACAAACATTCTATTTAATTATACATCTACAATTTTTTCACAGCATTGGCTGCTAAAACATAGGGACCAAGAAGCCATTTGAGGAGAGAATCCCTGGCAAATGATGATGGACCATGAAATGACCATGGATCTTTTCACTACTAGAGATCATGTATCCTGTCAGTGATAGAAATGCATAACCATTATTCATCATTGATCGATCCAAACACCCTGTAGGATGTTTGATTTTGTGTTTTTCATCCCATTATTTAATTTCCAAAGAATGAAGATCCATTTGATGAAATTAATTGATACACACATCATCATTAGATTCAAATTGGTGGAATTGTACACATTCATTATAAAGTATTATTCTTCTCTTATCTTCTTATATGACAAAAATTCAAGGTCCAACAAACATAGGTCTAGTTTTATTCATCACATCAGATGGATTGTGGTTTTATTCCTACATTCTTCACACATTCATCGCGAGCATTTATTTTTTTCTCGTGGTTCAAAAAATTTACCCAGTATTTGATCATTTCACAATTGTTCATCAGCCTAATAGGTCAATACCATTTTTTTGGTTCATGAAAAATGGTGTGATCGAGCTGTAGTGGTTGATGTTTTAAATCAAATGTCAATAATTTGAATTTATGATTTCTGTTTTTCCATGTTTCGATGTATGGAGAATGATGGTTGAAAGTTTGATTTCCAAATATATCAAGGACCTAAATCTTAGCTAATAACAATGGAATAGGTTGGCTAACCATGAATATTTGATTTATGATGAGGATAGTCTTTATAGAAATAGAGATAATAGTGTGGATGAGAATCTATAAGATATAGAAAATTATTGGTTACATTGTGTGTAATTCGGCGTTACACGTTGTGTGGGACCCTAGGTGTGACACAACGGTTTCAGCATGAGTTCAGTATCACAAATAGTGTGACATGATCACAATGAATATGAACCCTCCATGATAGCTCATTTTGTACCTTGAGGAAGAAAATACATGATAAGACATACATGGCCTAAGACACACCATGTACTCATACACATACACAACCAGGTGTACACGAGATGGTACATGAGTGCAACCAGCGGTGCACGGACACTGCCATGCGACATGGGAAGACTGTCGAATGTTCTCTAAAAAATATGTATCTAACCTATATTCCATGAATATGAATATTTAGATTCCACTTTATTTATCAACACATGTGAAGATCCATGTCGAGCAAGGCATGTGGTGTTATATAATGACACACATTATAATCACTAAGAGATAGTTTTGAGCTCTTCATATCTTTAGTTGAAAAAAAAGATAGTTAATTGGTTTTACCCTTGGTCATTTCCCTTGAGTGTAATGTGAAACATTATGTTCATATCTTATTCTTGTGATACCCTCTATATGATTAT
Organism: Viscum album; assembly: GCA_963277665.1. NCBI lineage: Eukaryota > Viridiplantae > Streptophyta > Magnoliopsida > Santalales > Viscaceae > Viscum > Viscum album. The sequence goes on along the minus strand of OY728146.1, from coordinate 732,975,201 downwards.
TTTCAGATAGAGTTCATGGTGTCCCTCTGTGATACTGGTGTGCGATCCTCTATCATCTTTATAACCTAAAAAGTGTTTATAGAATAAACATGTCCTCTTTGAGTAGGGTGTTGATCATACATCTAGAAGTATGTATAGAAAGGTTTTCTGGTTTTATTTTTAAATGATCCCCCACATTTTGAGTTGATCTAGACTTGGTTTGTGGTGTCCCACAAATGGTTCTAGGCGTGACCCCCCATATTTGAGTATTCGGGTCTTATAAGGATAGTGAGATTTATTGAGAAAGTCCCAATGATAATGACCTATTTATTGAGTTTCATTGGTGATAACATGGCGAATGGTGTGTATTTTCCACGAACAAACATTGATTTGAGCAGAATCATGTTGCTCGAAGTAGGTTAGGACATCATGATGGCACAATGACCTTTTAATTTATATCTATGTGTTTTCTCTTATAAATTGATTTCCATATATTATATTGTTCTGAATATACTTGATGCATCATGTTTTATGTTTTTAGGGTGTCCTAATAGGTATTTTTATTTCCAACCACACATGGGATCTACCCCTATGTGTCGTGTGTTATATAGACAAAGTCCCTTTTGATGATGTTCTTGGAGGATGTAGAGCATGTGGTGCATAGTTTGAGCTAGATATACCTAGGTGTTTATCAGGAGTTTGTATTTGATAATAGTTCCCACTATTAGAGTAGTATGGATTCTTAAAAATTTTTGGTTGATCTTTTATTTGTACACATTTTTTGATTCCTTTACTTTCCAATCATACTTCGGTTGCAGTATTATAGATGTATTAAATAACTGGTTTCATTTTCATTAAATTTAAGCATTGTATGGGTTTAGAGATGTGTGTGTCTGTGTACATGTACTTTAGGATAATTCATACAAATTTCATGATATTATTACTCAACATTGGTCTCCCACCCTTGGCCCATTGGCGGAGGGCTTGGGGTAGCCACTGCTCAGACCCTGGTGGATCATGTTATGATACAATGGTATCAATGGAGTCAATGCTATCTTAGGACTGTAGTTGGTGAAATTGATTTGGGGAAATAATTTTTGTTTTTTTTGTGTTTATCTTTTAGGGAAGAGACTATATAGTTAATGTAGTGTCCAATGTATCCATACACATAGACTTTAATCACATGCCTTTTTAATCAATACATTTAAATAATGGTTTCATGGGAAATTTTGGTAATGCATCATATTATAATGGGTTGTTTTTTCCATTTCATTATTGGTTCAACACCACAGATATAGTCCTTGATTGTGGTAAATATTGTTCTATATCAGGATTCCTTCATGAAGAAAATCAGCCAATATTAAACAATATGATCCTGAGGATTAACTGCTGAGTGATGAGGTAATAGTACAATTGGACATTATCGGAGATCGAACCTTAATGCATTTTTTCCAAAAATACCACCACTTTTTAAAAGAAAATAGAACTAGAATTGATAGGATAGGATGCACATTGGATGAGTGCAATGCACAAATTTCAAAGGTAGATAGATCCAAATTTTTGGGTTGAGCTAGACCTTAGGTGTTTGAGGGCTAGCTAGAGGGAGTCACTCTTATTTTCTTCTTTATAAATATTTCTATTGATTAAATGTTTGTGCTTCAAGAAAGTATTATTTTTCACTGTTCTGGATGATGGTGGTGTTTATCTACATAGTCAAATGATGAGAAAACTATATTCTATTTATAAATTAAATGTATCTTTAGGGATGAGTTATATCTGGACACATTATGATCAGTTCCCACATATGAGAATTTTGATATACAGCTAGGAACATTTCGTAGGATGGAGTATACGGTGAGGTTTACTAATCTCTCATAATACACTATAGATATGGTTGGAGATATATTCTTCTATGAATGGAAATTAGAGTAGGGATTATAATGGGACATCAAGGATGAAGTGGTATCCCTTTTCATTGAAAGATATGCTCAGTTTCTCGAGAGGTACTTGGTGGTTGAGAGATTCCTGGACGAGAAATCGCCGATCGTTGGTACTAGTACTAGGAACCTAGGATATATGACCTTAGAAAAAAGTATTCAATGATATCCATAGGGATCCAATCATGTCATAAGATTCAGGAGGCAATCCAAAGACTCAAGGTCAATGGTGTGAGTCTCTAAGGATGACTTTAATAAGTCACATGATAGGTTGTGTTTCTATTTTGGAGGTCGGGGACATATGGCTTGGGATTTTCTGACCCACTATACAGCTAGTCAAGAGATGGATGAGGGACTGTCTATACAGAGGTAGAGGTAATATTAGGTATGTCCACAAGGCTTATGACGTAGAATAGATTCTAAAAAATTAGCATGAGGTGGTCAGAGGTTTAACCTATTTCCACCCACAACACTGGGTGGTCCACTTTAGGCATAGGGAGTTGGTGGTCAGAGATGAGGCTAGATGATGGATACAGAGTACTTTGTACCTGATTCTCCATTCATGATAAAAGGTATGATCTATGTATTTTCTAATTTAAATATAGTATTTATAGAAACAAGGGTGAGTTATTCATTTTTTTCCTCTTGATTGGTTCAAGTCATAGATATTCTAGTTGAGTTATTGGCTGAACCCTAATGGTTTGAGACTCCAAAAATTAGTGAATCAAAGATTTTACACCTATTCCAAAAGTGAAATATATCACTTGGAGGTGAGAGTTTTTTATGGGAGCTCTTTATTTTATTAGTCATGTCATACAATGTAATTTTAGGTATTTTATAGCAATAAATAGTTCATTCCATGATTTGATTGTTTTAGGTGAAGGATGTGGTGTGTCCATAGTGATGGGAGGTGGTGTTCCTTTTTAGTGAAAAGGAATCCCTGGTGTATTTGGATGAGATAAGGTATTTGAATGTATAAAAAATCATTAATTAGTTTGATAACATGACTCTTGGTGAAGTGGATTCTATGGGATATCAGTTTTCTATAGTTGTGGTGGAGTACAAGGGCGTACTTCTTGAGGACATGTCAGGCTTACCTCCCCACCGATAGCTATACTTCTACATTTACATACGCCCAGATATGACCCATATATCTTTACCAATATTTCATATGTCCTCTATAAACCTTCAGGATCTAGGGGTGCAGTTGGAGGTCTTGTTGAAGAAGGGATTTGTGGTACCCACTGTTTCCCCTAGGGGCCCCCAGGGTCGTTATCCATGAAGGTAGATGGGAAAATGAGGTTAAGTTTGGATTTATGGTTCCTGCACTAGGTGAACATGAAGAATAAGTATCCACTATCTAGTATCAAAGACCTCTTCAATTTTTTGATAGGGGATCAATGATTCTAGTGTTTTGACCTCAAGTTAGGCTATTAGAAGATACGAGTACAAGAGGAGGAAATATTGAAGATGACATTTAGATGTCATTATGGTCTCTATGAGTACTTGGTGATTCTGTTCTACATGGACAACTCTCAAACAGTGCTCATGGGAATCATTAATCAGATATTTAATCATCTCTTAGATAGGTTCATGGAGTTCTTCATCGAAGGATATCATGGTGTAATCAGTGTCCAATGAGGTGAAACAAAGACAGTTGAGGGAGGTCCTAGACACACTTTGAGAGAAACAAATTTATGGGATTCTATCGAAGTTCCAAATCATCGTAGAGATAGGAGTAGCAGTGGAACAACTAAAGCGCTACTTTCTTGGGATGAAACCAAGAGTGCTACCGAGTCTAGGAGTTTACATGGGATAAAAGGGTACTATTAGAGGGTTTTACATGATTTCTACAGAGTGGAAGCAACCATGAAATCAATGACCAAGAAGGGGAAATAATTTATTGGACAAAAAGGTGATAGTAGTGATTTTAGGAGCTGAGGAAGAGTTTAAGAGAGCTCCCATTTTGAGATTGATTGAGGAGGGTGTTGATTAAATAGTGTTTTGTGATGAATCTAGGACCAGGCAGGGTTGTGTTCAGATATAGACATATGTGTTGATTTCCAATGGTTTAAATCAATTGAGACCACATTAGTTTAACTACAAAAAAAATGAAATTGATTTATTAGAGGTAGTATTCACACTAAAGATGTAGCAAGACTACCTCATGGGGAAGAGTTTAATCCATTAAAATGACACAAAGAGTCCCAAGTATATATTATCTCATAAGGACCTTAACATTAGAAAAAGGTGATGGATTGAGTTTATCCAAGAATATGATTTTGATATTGTCTATACTCTTTGGAAGGGGAACATGGTTGTAGATTTTATCAATGAGAGATATTTTTCTCATTTGTTGGATGAGGTGTTACATTAGTTATGATTAGCCTATTTGTCCTTCGTGGAAAAGGATTTTTCATCATGTATTTATTATATGGTTGTTACCCCATTGATTTTACATCATGTTAGGGATGATAATTATAGAGATACCGACTGTGAGACCTTATATACTCAGAGAACCACTAGAAATGATTATGATGGATATCCTGAAAGTGAGGAGTACACTATCCTTTTGATGCGAGATATAAATAAGGGAGTTACATAATTTGTCTCTCGATGCCTCACTTTTCAATTATTTAAGGTTGATCACTAGGTTCCATAGGGTTTAGCTCAACCCGTAAAGGATCCATAGTAGAAGTGGCGTGGGAAAAGCATGGATTTTATGATAGGGTTACCACATATGTCCATGGGACATGATGAAATACGTATGATCATAGACTGACCCACCAAATTGTCCATCTTCCTTGAAATTTGAGAGTAGATTTCGGTCGATAGTTTGGGATATCTCACCCAGTAGGAGATATTATAACTCCACTGAGTTCCTTCAAAGACCATTTTAGATATTTACACTTTCTTAACATCAAAATTATGGAGAGTATTGCAAGAGGCCTTTAGGACTCAGTCATTTTTGTGCACAATGTTTTACCCCCAGAATGGTGGCCAGACTAATCAGACCACTACGGTCATATAAGACCTATTTTGGGATTTCATGTTGAAATTTAGACATTTTTGAGAGGATCATCTTTCCTTGGTGTAGTTTTGGTACAAAAAAATACCATTCCACCATTCGTATTATGCTATTCAAGGCCTTGAATGATTGACCCAATAGGTCATAAATTTATTGGACTGATACTTGTGATTCAGCACTCATGGGACCAGAGTTTCTGTGGTCTACTATAGAGAAGTTAGCAATCATCCAGGAGTGAATGGGGACTATTAAAAGCTATCATAAGTCTTATAGGAACTACTGAAAGAGACCTATGGTGTTCGATAAGGGAGACTATGTGTTATTAATGGTATTACCTCCTTGTGTATTGATGAGATTTGGATGGGGAGGAAACTTATCTTCGAGATTCATTAGTCCTTTTCAGATATGTTATAGAGTTGGAGAGGTGGTGTGCCACATTTCTCTACCACTGCACTTGGACTAGGTCCATGATGTCTTCCATGTGCCACAACTGAGTAGTTACATGCATGAACTATCACATGTTATTGATAGGGAAGCTGTACATTAAAGATGATTCTACCTTTTATGAGAATCTGAGGAAGATCAAAAATCAGAATGAGAGGATCCTTCATGGTTCATTGATTCCCATAGTACATGTCTAGTAAAAGAAAAAAAATTTCCAAAGTGTACCTAGGAGTGGGAGACCAAGATGTGAGCTCCAAACCCTCACCATTTTGAGTAGGTTTTCCTCTTCTTGAGAAGGAAATCCCCATGGTGGAGAAAAATTACAAACTCATATTTTCTATTTATTATTTTAGGATATTATATGGATTGTTTTTGAGACTAGGTACTCTCATGGCCTGTGATTCCCAAGCTTGACGTTACAAGAATAAATAATCAAAATATATTAAATATATTAAATGATATGTGAATTTAGCATATATAATAAAGTTTCATAACCCCTGAATGGGTCCCCATATCATAAATCCAAAGGCATAATTGATTTTAGAATATGGGTTTTACCCTAGAAAAGAAATAATATTTTTCAACACAGAATGATTGTTAAAACATTTTCACGAGTACAATTTTTTCTAAATTAATTTATTTAATAAATTATATTATTTTATTGAATTCATTTACCCAATTAATAATGATATATATTGACATAGAGTTTTTATTATGGTTGATCAATAAAACTTTAAGACCTAGAATCTACTGAAGGAGAGTGTTCTTGGGGAACAATGATGGATTGGGATTGGATTGTGGATCGTTGCACCTCCAGAGTTCATGGAACTAAAGAATGATGGAAGAATAAAACCATTATTCATTAATTATTGATCCAAAATCCATGTATAATGTTTTATTTTGTGTTTTCCTTGATTTTATTTAATCTTGAATGAACAAAAATAAATTCAATAAACAGAATTGATATGTGCATCATTGGTATATTTAAATTTATGGAATTATATATGTTTCTTGTGATTTATTAGTCTCTGTTCATTTTATACTATTAAATTAATCAAAGATGAATGAAAAAAGTTTCATAGTCATTCCTCACATTTTATGGCGTATGGTTTTCTTCCCAATTTCATCACACACACATCATAGTCATTTTTTTGGAATGTGGTTTGACAAAATACCCATTATATTATCATTTTATGAACAATATTCTATACAAAGGATTAATACACAAGCTGTGGTTCATGATAAATGGTGTGATTCAGGTGAGATGATGAAAATGGATGATTGTAGTAATATTGGATGGTTTTGTGGTTTTATTTCTTCCAATATTTGAATCATGATGACATATGGATTGAAAGATTGGTTTCTAAAGAGATTAAGGACCCGAAACCAAGATAACAACATCATCATGGGTTAGATGAAACCAGATTTGGGATTTCTAGTGGGGATGGAGGTTTAAAAATAATGAAGAATGATAAATATGAGAAGCCATAGGATCAAAAAAATTATGTGTTATACAGTGTGTAATCCGGAGTTACATTCTTTGTGGGATTTCCTGGATGTCACACTAGGGTTTCATCTAGAGTTAAATATCACATGATGTGTGACGTGGTCACATGTCATGTTACCCCTCTGTGACAGAACCACAAATTCATTAGAGGGTATGCAGACATGTTTTCAAGAACATGGCTAGATACATGCCATTAACTCAGACACAGAAACAACCATATATATATGTGCTGGTACATGAGCATAACCAATGACACAAAGACATAACCAAGTGACCTGGACAGTCTGTAGAATGATATATACACACCTTTTACCTTACCTACTTGCCATGTATATGAATATTTACATTCCATGTGAGGTTCCACCACATGGGTAGGTATAGGTTGAGAATGGCACGTTGTGTGTTGTACTTACATGTCTTGTACTCCCATAATGATAGCTTGGTTCTATTCACATCTTCAGTTCAGAATAATGTCAGTTGAGTGGTTTTATGTTTGGTTATTTCCCTTGATGGTATAGTGTGAAATTATGACCAAATCTCAGGTTTGTGATCCCTATTAGTAGACTATTCTTAGACCAAGGTTGTGGTGTCCATATGTGGTACTCGAGTGTGATCCTATATCATATTTATACCCTATGTGGGGTTGGTGTAATTGGTTTTGCCTTTTTAAGTAGGGCATTGATCCTATATCTATCATTTTGTAGTGGTATTGTTCATTTCATTGTTAGAATACGATCTCCAATGTAGCATGTTGATTAAGATTGGTCTCATGGTGTTCTGTAGTGGTTTTAGGAATGTTCCCCTATTGAGTATCACAATATTATGTGGAAATGAACATTCATGGATAGGGCCTAATGATCTTGACCTTCTAATTGAGTGGCTCTAGTGATATCAGGACTCTTAGAGTGGATTATATGAGAATGTGAATTTCTTTAAGAAGAATCCAGTGCATGGTAGTTGGTTATGAATACCTCGTGTCATAATGGAATTCCTGAGCATATCTAGGTGTTTTATATAAAAAATTAATTTGAATATCTTTTATTGAGCTGACTATACTTGATAATTACTGTTTTTTGATTTCAAGGTGTCCTAATGGGGATTGTTATACTCAACCCTTAAAGGGATCTGCCCAAACATGTCATATCTTATGAAGATGATAGTATTTTTCATGGTGTCCAGGCAGGAAGTGGAGAAGGTGGCACATAGCTTGAGATAGACATACCAAGGTGTTTACAGAGAGATTTCATTTGACCATAGTCCCCTCTCTTGAAGTAGTTTAGACTTATTATTGATTTTTTGAAGGGCTTTTATTTGACCCCTTTTCAAATTTTATAACTTTACGGTTGTACACTAGTTATTAGATTATAGATGTCTTAATGAATTAGTTTTAGTTGTTTTACATTTCAACACACTATTTCTTGGAAGTTTGTGCATGTGAGTTAGAACTTTTGGATATATCCTCCCATTTGGGGGATATGTGTACTCGGTGCTAGTTACTTTCCCCCGGCCTGTTGGAGGTGGGCTTGGGATAGTCAAGGGTTTGAACTCAATGTGGTGGGTAATGAAATAATAACCTATAAGGATATCTTAAATGTTGGGGAAGATGTTTTCTTTTTAGAAATAAAGGTAATATAATGAAAATTTTCCATTGATTTCATCATCTTATGTGTGGGGAACATGGGGATTTTCCAAATAAATTCCATAACACAAGAATTAGCTTCTTGACCCAGGAAGGAACTACTATATTTCATTCATTAAAGTTGAAGGCTTTTAGTATTTATGTATTAGGATTCAAGTATTATGTTATTGATGTGTTTCCCCAATGCTATTTGGATTTTAATAATCATGAAAAATATAAGAATTTTGTTTTTTTGAAAGAAAATATATCTCCATATAATAGTAACTTAAATGTTAAGGATTCCATCCTAGTTTTCTATTTTTGAGGTTGATCATAAGTTCAAAGTATTAGGAAATCTTAAAGTGGATTTAAATGATGGTATTTTATCAATATTAAGGATATTTTAGGATACATTTATTGAAATAAAACCATTTTGTTTTGAGGAGGAATTACTTTTCATAGACACATAATTAAAGGTATTGTTTAACTTTTAGGTTTATAATATATTTGATGTGAATATAATCCTGGTTTATTGAAATTTTATAAGATTTTTATAAATATATTTTCCAAAAAGGATATCCCACAAACTAGGAGATAAACTGTAGCATCCGGAAAGGACACGAGGCTTTAAACCACCACAAAAGGGAGAAAAGCGTATAACACTTACCACTGTCCAATATAAAGGATTAATTATAGTGGAAGGAAATGAAGAGAAAATTTTTAGATCATTTATCTCAATAATTATTAATTAATAAAGTAAAGGCTAAGAGACAAAGGTTTAAAAGGATGATACGGCCATTATCTATACCAGAAAGTAAATGGGAAGAAATCACGATGGATTTTGTCATCAGATTCCACGAAATATCTAAGGTGAATAATGCTACCTGGGTTGTATTAAATCATAATATGATTTAATAACTATTGATCTATATCAGAGAATATTTATCCAGGGAAAATTGTTATAGAATGTACATTATAGAAGTGGAAAGGTTGAATGGATTACAACATTCAATTTTATTTGACTAGGATTTGAATAATTAATTGAATTTTGGGTGGAGTCTTTATCATGATATTGATATAGGGTAGAGTATTAACACTACATAATATTTGTAGAATGATGGTTGGTTTGAGAGAAAAATTCACACCCTTGAGGATATGCTAAGACCTTGTTCTATGGATTTCAAAGGTGGTTGAAATCAAAACCTTCATGATGTTGATATTTCTATCTATAATTTTTTCTACTCTATAATTAATATGGGTACTTTTCAATCTCTTACATGAATGAAGTGAATTAATTTAACATGTGAGAATGAAGTTCAAGAAAGAAATATATTGGGAACTGAGAAATCTAAGGTGATTCTAGAGATGGTTAGATCAATTTATAAACATGTAAATAATTTTTTTCAATGATACGTTATAATGATAATGTTCTACATGATCTAGAATTTCAAGTTTGTGAGAATGACATTCTAAAAATTTATTCAGGGAAGAAGGAAGAGAAAACTAATCTATAGGAATATCAATACATTTAAAATAAATGATTATATCAGGAAAAGATTTAATCTATTGGGGATTCTGCTGAACCTCTATCAGTTTCTTAATGTGTTCCATGTATTTGTCCTAATGAATTACCGAAATACTCTATGGCATATTGTAAACTCTTAGGTAGTATTGATGGAGCATGATATTGTTTTGAGGAACAACCGAAAATGGTGATATTTAGAAAATAGAATGTTATATTTAATATGACCACTCACCTAGTCAATGTTTTGTAAAAAACCACAATCTTAAGGCATCTATGTGGGAACCTGAATACTTAATGAGGAAAAAGTATACTCATTTGATTGAATAAAAGTGACACATTTTGAGGGATAAATTCATTTTTAGGGCGTAGAATGCAGCACCCCATGATGTTGTGATTTTTTTCAAATAAATTTAATATATTATAATACTTTATTATAAAAAATACCTTGTTTTTATTGTGTTACACGCCACAATAATTTTCTCTGATATCAGGCATGATACGTGATACAAAACATCAGCAAACCATGAAATAATATTATTTAGAAAATGTTTATTATAACTTAACCCTCAAATAAGAATATATGGATATTATTTTCTAATTTAAGAAATATAAATATAAATTTCCTACCGAATATAAAATTATTTCTAAATTATTAGTAAATAATCAATAAATTTTTAGTAAAGTAATAAAATTTTCTAAAATATCTTTCCATTAAAAAGTTTTTTATTTCTTGTGTAAAAAATATATTATAATTAATTTATATAGATTTTATTTAATTAACATAATTTTTAAAATAAACATATTTAAATTAAATTAAGTTGAAATTTTAGGACATTTATGAAAAAAATTGTTTTCTAGTGAATAGTGAAAAATACAAACTTTTATAAAACTATAATTTATTTACCATAAACTATGTGATTTAATTACATAATTATGTTTTAACATAACATAAGATTTATTTGATTATATTTAATCAACTTAGTTATATTTGAATCCTCTATTAATTTTATTTTAATATAATTTTATTTATGGTTTTTAAAAAGAAGGTTTTCATCTTCAGAAAGTTGTTTTAAAGAGCATAATGTTTCTATATTTTATTTAATTTTTTTCAAGGTTGGGGACAAAGCCTCATTTTTATTAATAAATAAAAGCAAAGACCTCTTTTAATTGGGTAGAGGGAGACCCATTACATATCCCGAAGGACCAGTGGGCTTGTAGCCCATTACATAGCCTATAGGCGCTAATTTTTGGCCCAATTCCCATTTTGTGTATAGTAACCCGACTCTTACAGAACTTGCATAGTACAACCGCCGCTACAGTGCCCAGCCGCCACTATAATACCCGTCGATTGACAGTATCACCACAACTATAGAACCTGCACCCATTGGGTTTTGAACCCCCATTTTTCATGTAGTATTATAGGGTGCTTACCACTAATCCAAACCCCAAACCCCAACTACATCTACATTTTATATAATTAAACTAACCCACAATAGGGAATTTTATATTTTAAATTTAAATTATATATATTAATAAATAATAATTTACATTCATTAAATTATTATTTTATTTAATATTAATATAAAATCATTATGTGCTCAAAAAATACACTTTATGAAAACCCACATTTTTAACACATATGTTGGCATTGTTTTAAATTTATTTTTTTTGAAAATTTTAGTAAAGTAATTTGAGAAAATAATATTAAATTTTTACATCATCTGAAAAATATATTTTCTTTATCTTGAGATATTTGTTTTTAAAAATAATATATTTTTTTCATGATTAATGAAAAAATATTGATTTTTTTGTTGAAAACGTTCTATTCGTTTAAATTATTTATAATTAAATTATATTTTAAATTTATTTTAAATGAAAATAATTAAAATTAAATATATAGTAAAATATTTTATGTCATTAAAATGAATTTAATATATAAATGGTATATTAAAATATGTCAATTTTTGATTATTTCCCTTAAAAAACATGGTTTCTCATCGAGTATGAATGATTAGTTTCTAAATTAAAAATTTCCACCAATGTGAAGGAAATTTAGGAAAATGGATTTAATATTTGGAATAATAAGAATTTATATTATCTAATACGATAAAAAATATTTTTAACCAAAATTAATAGTAAAAAAAAAGAATTAAATTACTTACCGTGATTAATGTAAATTTTTTTTACTGGGGGTTAAACTAAAAATATTTGGGTTAAAAATAACCCCAAAAGTTTCCAAAACCAATTATATGTCCATATTTAGACCTTATAAGTTATCATATAAAAAATTTACAATTATTTAAGTATTGTGACCTAAAAAAAATGTGGGCGGAATTCTTTCTTTTCCAAAATTACATGTGTACACTCACCTCACTTTTAAAAGTCTATCAATTGTCCTCACAAATTCAAACCAGCATCTTATTTTGGTTTGGATATAACCCAAAAAATAATTTCACAACATATTTTATAAAATATCATAATCCTTATTTTAATAAAAATCCAATCAAGGAATTCTTTTGGTGAAAGCCTATGAAGGATACCTGAAGAAGAGGTAACATTCATCAATGTGCGTTTTATATTATCTCAACCACAAACCATTTAAAATATTAATAAAATACGATGATATAATAAAATAAATATCTTAAATAGTATTTTATGTTTTCATGTTAAGTTATAGTCCTAAAATATTGTCCACTTCCCTCAATTTTGTTTTGAAATAACTATTTTTTTGTATGGTGGACTATAACCTTGTGAACCAATGTCATTTTATTTAATTTAACACCTCTCAAAGTTGGTTATGATGATGGATATAAATTAAATATATATATATATATATATGAAATTTATAGAATATTTATATCTATATATTCATTATATCATATATACCATTTCAGTTTCCATTCCATAGGGGATACAATAACGTTGTTTGTGTGTACAGAATACTACCACATCTTGAAGCGATATGATTCATTTTTCAAAAAATCTTTTCATGGGAGATTATAAGGATAAATATATGTTTTTAAATGATATAATTATTATATTAATTATATATTTATAATTATGAAAATATCATATATCATTTTTCTTTTTATATTTTCAATCAATGAAAGATGATAACATCGTTCATGTACGCATGAACTACCACCTTCACAAAGCGATGTGACACAATTTTCATCACCACACTGAATATAAGATATGGATAAGAATATTTTACTAAATTATATTTTTTAATGATATTATAATAATTATTAAATGTTTATATATTCCAGACCTCCATTCCATAATGATTGTTGAAAAATGAAAATGGTACTCATACATACTTATGGCCTACCGTCTCCATGATAATAAAATACTTCATTTCACTACAACATATTTAATGATTGTTCATAATAGTATTATTGATGTAAAAATGTCATAATTATTACATGATGATTATTATTGATATTACCATGATCAAATTATTAAGAATGAAAATAAATAATCAAAACATATATGAAAAAAGCAGTTATTACTCGAAATATGTTTTTAATAAGGAGTTGTTAACAAACAGGCAATAAAAGGATATAAGTAAATAATATATAGTATGATATATATAATTATATTTTTCTAATATATATATATATATATATATATAATATTTATACTTTTTATACACGAGGTTAAAATAATAATGAAGGAAGTCGAGACTCACGATAATGGATTTCTAGTTTCTCTAATAATTCTTTGAGATATATGAAAAATTCACGACTCATTTTGTTTTTTGTGGTGTATATAATGTAATTTTTTTTATCAGAAATATAATTATCTTCATGATATTTATCATTTCATTTTATTTTATTCTTGATTCCGGATTATGATTCAAAACATCATTAAAGCAGTAAGGGGTTTTTGTCTCAATTTTCCTTCTTTGAGACATATGTTATGTTTTTCCCACATATTATTTTATGAGGTTTATATAAAACCCATTTTAATAGTAATATCATGAATTTATTCATTATTGTGATATGTTATATTTCTTTTAGCGTTATTCCTTCTTGGGGATTACATTTTCCTATTTACAAAAGTGGTAAATATTTTATGTTACAATATCATAAATGGATGGGTGATTTTATAATTATGTTTCTGATGATAAAATCTTAAGAACAATATCTCAATAAACTCATGAATTTTATCATCTTTTATTTATACAATATATTTAAATTAATATTAAAATTTTCCCACTCCTTGGTACTGAAAATAGTTGAATACATTTTAAGAAAACGTGACTTTATTTATCTCTTAAGTTAGAAAATTCATTTTTTTACAACACCATGATTTATATATATGTTTTCGAAAATGTTTGTAACATTCCCAATTTTAATATTAAATAAATTTTTACCAATGTAATTTTTTATAATTTTATTGATTGTAATATTTATTCCATTTTCCAAACAATGGACGTTGTAATTTTATCAATAATATGAGAGGAATATTCTTTTTATCTTGTTTGACATGAATAGAATGAGTAAAAATAATTACCAATAATTTATTTGAATCTTCCATTAAAATTTTGTAATTTTATTTTCAGTGAAAATTATTTCAAAAATTCTTTATGTATAAAATGTGTTTTTCAAAGTGGAATGGATATTTTCCTCAACAAATTCATTAAATTATTTTCAATTCTTAATTTATAAGTTTTCAAGGTTATTTTGAATGAAAATTATTTTTTTGATAGAATATTTTTTAAAAATGGAAAAGATATTTTCCCCAGGAAATGTTTTAAATGATATTTTAAATTCATTTTCCATCTAAAATAAAATCTATTGATTTTACCTATCCCTTAATTTGGATATTATATAAGGATACCATTCATATTAATTTGATGAATGTTTTTTATTATGACATGATGTTTATGAAACTAATTTATCTTCCATAGGTTATACAATGAAGAAATTATTTTGAAATTGGGTTCTTATTCCAATGTTTATTCTCAGATGAAATGGTAAAATCATTAATAAATATTTCAATTTCTCATAATTTATGATATGATGAATTTTTTTTAAAATACATTTAAATTCATGGGTTATGATATAATGAATGTTTTATGATGTTGTGGAACATATAATTATAATATTCATTATGTGATGGGTGAGACATATATCTTCCTCTAATTAAATGTTTAATGATAAATATTATATGATCATAAAGGGTATGTTGGTGGTTATCCAAAGATTTAATGGTGGGGGGGGGGGGTGGTTCACGTGTGGTTTGTACATCCCAAAAAATAGGGTATGAATGTGGTAAGCCAAATCATGAAGAAGGTTTATAGGGGGTTAATCCAAGACAAACCGGATTTGAATGTATTAGTTGGTAGACTTGATAGATGTTTTTCTATGATTGTGTGATGTTCAAAAATTTATGCATTAAGAAAATTTTATGATCTTGTGGCTCATGTTATCTGATTTCATTTTTAGTTAGGTCTTATAAACTATCAAAATTTTCTATATGAGGCATTTTATAATGAATAATATGTAGGGAATTGTTTCCAAATATCATTCTAATTGTCTCATACCCTTATGATCATGATATGTTCATATGTCCTCTGTTCACCCTTAATAATCCATTTATATAACCCTTTATTATGTTCAATTTCCCTAGATTATGATGAAATGTATTACACATGACATTTATAAGAAGGGTTCTAGTTATTTATAACTTAGTGGTTGATAATATATCTCACTTATGGACAAGTTTTTTAGGTTTTGATGTTTTAAATGAATGAGGAACTAAACTATTCAAGCATCGATCATTATATTATGTAATGAATATTTCTCTTATAAGATGTAATATTTATATATGAGAAGTTTGGGGCATTATAGTTGACTATTCTTATTCATAGTTACAATAACTTACTAATAAACTTTGTGTTAATGTATTATTAATATAAAAAATATATTTATCAAATAATTATTGAGTAAACATAAAAAATAAATGTTTAAAAATATTTCATTTAAAATTATAAATCAGTCATATTAGTTATTTCACTACACTTATTTAATTTATCAATTATAAGACTACCCAAAATAAGCATAACTTTATTTTAAAGTGTTTCCACACTTCAAAAAATATATTACATAAAAATAACTCCACATTGAGAATTAATATGTTCAATATCATTAGATACTATCAACATAAGCTATTTATTTTATACGGATTGTGAAATTTCTCAATAATTTCTTCATACTATATCTTTTTGAAAAAATTTCCTAAGTAATCGTCATCTTCAGTTAATTGGAAATGAAAACATAATAAAGGGATGACCAGAAATTATTAGTTTTGGATTGATAAAAATATAAAAATGTTACCCAGGGTGAGATAATAAATATTTGAGAAAACATAAGTAGGAGAGGAATATAAGATTATAAGAATATTGAATAAAAAAAATGATTCTTATGGAATGATATAAGAACCAATGATCCCATGTGATCAAACATATAACATGGCATGAAGTCTGAGAAAACATGAGACTTAAATCACAAGAAAGTGAGAAATACATTGTTTTATATCAAAGGAGTGTGAATCGAACAGAAGAAAAGGAAAAAAAAGTATGATTGTGCATCACCACATGTTTCTCATTATAGATCAGACATAAAAACCTATTTTCTATAATGTATTTATCATAAAAACCTCTTTCCCACAACATAAAAAGCATGACAAGGTTTTTTCCATTTTTTTATCAAGAATAACAAAATTTTTCCCCTTTATCTCATGAGTTTTAATGCTTTAATGAATTCATTTTTGGCATACATAGATCCCACATATCACTTAAAGATTAAATATGCACATGAATGAAATAAGAAAATATCTAATCATCATATCATTAAAACTAAGAAACTATAATGGGTTTTACATTACATTTCAATAGGTTTAACACAAATGAAAACGTTAACCTGAAAAATTGATACCAAATTGAAAAATAAAAATGCACAAATTCAAAAAATAATTTCGAGGGAGATTTATAAAACATAAAATCATTATAAATAGATCCCTTTGGCGATAGATTGGAAAAAAATACAAATTATAAAAGAGAGTGCGAAATTTTTTCTCTAAAAGGGTTGTATGTAGACAACCTAAGTTGATATATAATTGGATTTTAAAATAAGAAATGGGAAAATTTATGGTAAGAGGAAACATATAATTGGAGGAAAGAACCATTTAAGTTAAATAAAAACTTCATAGGATGATAATTATTCAAATGATATTATAATTTTAGGGAAAAGAAAATAATTAATGGAAGGGGATTTAAATTAAAAACTCATCTTCTGAAGAGATATTTTAGTTGAAATATTATGTAATAGAATAATATTGAATATAAAATAAATTTATGGTCTCTATTCAATAGGTACCACATAACTAAAAAAAGACAATTGAGTTTCCGAAATCCCTTTCAATTACTCTCGATTCCTAATGAAGCGATTTTACTCCTCAATACTTAAATTTTCTTCGTTATGTTGGGGTTATACCATTTAGGGATGGTATTTTGAGAAGACCGTAACCTTTTCCAAGTGGACATGAGGTTTGAGAGAGGGTTGGATAGTGGTTTGGTAGAAATTAGGGTGTTGTGTTGTGAGGGGAACTCAGAAAAGAGAACCCCTTTATAAGGGAAAAAGGGTTGATTTTTTTTACAAACCAATAAAATTTTAATAATGGGAATTCACTCCCAATAAATGTAGATCCTAAATAAAACTATTATGGAGAGGATAAGAGATAATATTGATACTGGTCTCAAGAACACATTCCCACACATGATTAAACATGTTTTAGGAAATTTACTATTATATTTTTTTGAAAATTTTCCATTTTAGGTTTTATCAATATAACTAATTTTTACAAATTTACATAGTCTCTATGATTAAAAAATTAACGTCCTTTATAATATAATTTGGACCTAATAATTAATAATTCTAAACTTATTTAATTTGATTCCATTTCTAAAAGCAATGAAAATTAATTTTATAATAATATGTATTTAATGTATTAAAAATGATTTCTTGAGAAAAATATTGCAATAGACCTAAAAAATTAAATATAGTGTTGTAAACAAGAATAAATAATTATAAATTTTTTTTATAACTAATTTAATTCATATTTTTTTAATAAAATTTATTCATAAATTTCCAAATAATTTATATATATTATTAATTCCATAAAAGGTATGATATTTGATGAAAATTTGTATTTCACTATCCAACTAAAATAAATTATTTTATAAAAATGAGAAAAAATCATTATAAGATAACATTTCCTTTATAAATCCAAAAATTAGTTCAATTTTTTCAGATTCACTGGAAAATATTTATTAATATTTTTTTTAATTTAAATATATGAAATATTGAAAAAAATATTTTTATTGGAAACATATCTTTTCATATTATATATTAGTATTTAGTTTTCTTATTAATTACTAATTAAAATAGTGTTAATCCATTATTCATACCAAAATATAGTATACATGAGAAAAATATAATTTTATAAACAATTATTTTTTTATTTTATTTGTTACACTAGTAGTTTGAATAAATAAAGTTGAATTCATTTTGTTTTATTAAATATATATATATATTGCATATTTACATTACCACTATTTATTCTAGAAAATTATATGGATACCTTAAAAGTATCAATATGTTTTCAATTTCAGGGTTGTGTGTGGATAAGGCTGTCAAACATAGTATATAATTAAGAACAAATATTTCACTAAAACTTAGGTAGTTATATTACACCCCATTAAAAATTAAATCTACCTCAAAATTTAATTTCATGGATGAAAACAATTGAGATTAATTTTCTATCTTCACTATAACATCCCACCCCTCCTCAATGGATTTATTCAATGTGAAATGGTTACTTGGTCTTTCACAAAATACCAATGATGCCAATGAGTGGAAATATATTCCAAGGGATTCAGCACATTTGGGGGAAGATTTTTCCTTTCAATATAAAAACATCCAAAACCATAAAAAACATAAACAAAATTTCTATATGATGCATACTAAGTATGTAGTACAACTCAAAGTAATTCAAAAATACTACAATTCCAAACTAAAACAAGAACAAAATTAGTGTACCAAAGAAGATGACTAAACCAACAAATAGAAGAATCCAAATACAAAACTCCATAGATCCCAACCTGATCCATGCTCCAACACCATAATCCATGCCCAATTATTAAAAATGATCACTAAAAAATATGATGGATTCCCTTTACCTACACCTCAATAAATGATATCTACAAAATCACCCAAGGTGCCAATGAAGAGGTGTGTATTGAAACTCAGTAGGATTTCCCCAAATAACTTCCCTACTCACACCACCAGGATAGAACATGTTTTTAAATTAGCATAAAAAATTATATAGAAATTGAAAAAAATTTATATTATATTATAAAATAATTACCAATCAAAAATAGTTTTAAAGGAGAGAAACCAATAAAAACTTAAAACCATTTCACTTTTTGTTTTAGCATACCCATTCCATGATTCACATAGAGAAACAGCTACACTTTCATGGTTAATTGAAAGTTCAATAATCATGAGTGGTCTCTCATCTATTTACCAATTCATCACAAGCTAACTATATATCCTGTTCCATAATGACATATTCCCCTTTTATAGGGTCAAATCTTTGTACCCCAATGGTACACTACCCTTATCTAGGGTAACACCAAAGAAAATTAAATCACACTATCAAATTATCCCAAATCCATGCCAAAACAATAGTAATGAACCATTTCACTAGTTTTTTTAATACATTTCCCCATTTTTTTCCATAAATCAAACATTTTTTTGAAATAATCATTTAAAAACCATTCCCCAATAAACACTGAAAAATGACTCTATAATTTAAAAAATCCACAAACCATAACTAAAGAAGGTTTTTACCTTGCCTTCCACATAAAATTCACAATAAATTTCATGAAATTCATTCAATTGAAAACTAAGCCTTTATGCTCTTAGAGTATATGTTGAGAGTGAAGCCACCAACCACAGAAATTATGGTGAAACTGAAGAACACCACATATTCTTAAAAAAATAGGGTCGTATATCAAAAAACTTATCTTAGATATCATTACATAACCTCAAAACATACATATATCATCATTATTGGAATAAAATACCATATAACTACCCCAAAAGGAATATATCTATGAATTCAATATAAGGAAGTTAAGTAGATCTAAGGAAGACCACAAAAACCAGAGACTAACTAGGGGAATTAGGCTTCAATGAACCAAGATATGATGACATGTCAATCTTAGATCCAATGGGAATGCATCTACAACCATTGGGAGGAATAAAAAATGAGTTAGGGTCAAAATGGAGTAAAATAAGAGATTTGGTTTAGAAACGACTTAAATCCACTTTTTTGTATATAAATTTTAACCACACTTGGTTGGATCACATGGTTATGAAAATCATATTCCAACCATGTTCCAACGTCCTCTATAAGGAGAACCTCACACAATTAGCCTGAATGGTTAGAAAACCACGAGAAAAAATTATTTTACTTATATTCCACATTGCATGGTTACTTATAGGTTTCCACATGATTAGAGAAAACCATGCGGCTAACCGTGCACCCTCCCAAACTCCCTTATTCACTTTTTACTGTTTCCAATAAGTGTTTCATTTTTTCTACTGAGCATGCTTAAAAGGAAAAACCATTAGAAAGATCAAAAAAACATTCCAAAAGGTCTATAAACCATCCCAAACATCACCCAAAAAATATAAATTATTAAAAATCATAAGGAAATGGTTATTTACATGAAACTCTAATTGCCACATTCTCTACACCATTGGTCATTATATCATAATAATGTTGAAAATCACTGATATCTTGAAAGAGTTTGGGCCAATGATTGTACATTTATTTATCACATTCCAAATTCTCTTTCTAAATATGGACATGATTCCACAAAAAATAAAATAAACAGATTATTTTACCCAAAAATATGTTCTATTACATATCCATAATCCATACTAGATGATGAACCAATGATGAATCCAACACTACATCAATGTGATCCCGTCAAATCACATGGTTAGGATCAGGCTGGTATTTTTTTCTACTGAGATACATAAAACACATCATGCACTACACTAAACCTTGAGGGAAAATACAATCGATATTCCACCTCACCAATCCATTCCAAGATTTCAAAAGGGCCTCTATATCAGAGATATAAACTACCTTTATTCCCTAAATAATGATGCCTAATCCCTAGAGAAATTCTCAAGAACACATAACCACTCACCTCAAACAACAACAAATATTCTCAATGTTTTAAATATGATTTATGACAACTATGAGTGATCTCTAATATCTTCATGATCAACTGAATATTTTTCAGTCTCTTAGAGAAGGATTCTCCCAACTAGGGAAGTGTCACATGTTTCCACCCAATGAAGTGGGGAACATCCTGGATTCACCTATAATGAATCAAAAGAATCCATATATATTTATTATTGATAACTGCCATTATATGGGAACTCCACTTACAGTTTGTGATCCTCCCACGAGCCACAAAAATCCATTACAAAAGCCTGCAACATATATTCCAACATTTTTACAACCCTTCATATTTTTCATCCATAATGTGATGATATTCTGTACTCACTATCAACAGAGTCCTAAAGAATTTCTGTAAGGATTTCTCAAAACAAGATCTGAAATTTAGATCTCTATATGAAACACTTAAAATTGTTATGCTACCCTCTCTGTCACTTCTCATATACTGAGTTTCATCAAGTCCGCAACTATATAAGATTCATGAATAGGGATGAAATGAGACAAATTTGTGATCTGATCAACTATCACCCATATTCCATCATGCTTCTGAACAATTATTATGAGACCTATTATAAAATCCATTGATATCTACTCCATTTTCCAAATAGAAATATGAAAAGACAACAATATACCTATTGGCCACTGATGTTATGCCTTAACAAGATGAAAATTTAAGCATATCAAAACAAACTCAAACACATTATTTTTCATGAAATCAAATAAGAACTATGCTTTCAATTTCATATACATATTCTATATTCCATGATGAAACCCCATCTCAATTGGTGGTATGCATAATGATTTTTTTTAAAATACAATGGTATAAACATTTAATTATGAAACCAAAATCTTCAACTCCCATCTAACATCAATCCCTTAATGGTCTCCCAAACATTGTTTTTTGACCTCATCCCAAAATATTCAAAATCAAATATCTATGCCTTTTTAAATTTCTCAGCCAAATCCAAATTGAAAAAAACTTGAAAGAAAGATGCAACATCACCCCAGTCTTCAAAATTCCACGCACATGATAGCTATCAGAGACATGAACTATCATTTTTTGAAAGCTTCTTTTTTCAATTAAACATATTTCCTTTTAATAAATTTATATTCTATTTAATCTTTTTTAATGGTGTATACATAAAGTTAGATTCAAACATTTGGAGATTCTTCGTGCATATTTTTTATCACAAATTATAATACCTTTGTGATAGAATAATTTTCCAAATATTATGATCTGTAAACACTATGAATTTATCATACAAGAGGTAATGAGACCAAGTCGTTAAATAATGGACTATAGTGGTAAGCTCCAAATAAAATTTTGGGTAGTTGTTGTCATGAATTTTTAACTACCATAATCCTTAAACAACAAGATAATCTCCCTGTATGAGACCAAATGAAAACCATGATCCCAAAGTATCACAATACACCACATACCCTTTTTCAAATTCTATAAAAATCAAGACTGGAGCTGATGTATTCTGAATATTATAAATTAAAAACTTTTATTACATTCCTCATTATTTTTGAATGAAAAACTATCCCTTTTTCGAAGATGTCATAGGTGATTCTTGTCATGAGAAATACCAAATAGAACATCAGTCATTACAAGAAAGACCAAATAAATAGAGTACCTCAAAGATTTTATTTGGATATTTCTAGGAGATAAAAACTGTTACCTTTTATAGATCCATAAAACACCTATTTCATATGTTACATGTCTATTTAAATTCATCTTTTTAAATCTGAAAAACATTCATTGATAATTTTTCATATGGATGATGATCCCATAAAATTCCAAACGTTATTGCTAGAGGTTTCTTATGACCAACTCTTATCCTTGAATATACCAATATGTAATCCACAAACACTACCAAAAAATAATCTGGATACCTTTGAAATATATGATTCATAAATGACATAAATAATAGTAGTTCATTTTTATGACTGAATGGCATAACCACATTTTCATAGTTTCCATATCTGCATCTGAAATATATTTTTTGGATATCCTCCTTGTGAACCTAAAATTGGTGATATCCTGATCACAAGACAATTTTAGAGAACCTATAGGATCCCAAAAATTGATTAAACAAATATTCCATTGTGTGGAAGTTGATACCAATTATTCACCATAACATGGTTATTATTAAAATAATCCATAGACAACCGATGAGTTCCATACGCATTTTTGAAAAACAAGACCGGTGCTGCCCATGGATACATGCTAGGCTGAATTAACACTTTGCTGTCTATATATTCTAACTACAATTATAATTCCCTTAATTTAGTTAGTTTTATCTAATACGATGAACGGGAAATATGAATGATGCCAGTAAGAAGATTAATCCCAAACTCTCCTTCCATTATGTGTGGAAACCACAAAACATATTCATGGAAAACTACCATAAAGTGGTAAAAAAAATTAGAAAACTAATATTATTGATCTCTTCCATAAATTATAAAGTAAAAACTACCAACTGGTATGAGTCCATTCCAACTACTAGTTTTAGCAAGCCTGTTTCAAAATCCTTTACAATCCTTTCTCCTCTAAAGAGATACTTGATTCCATCATTATTCGAAAAATGAACTCATTATGTATAACAATCGATGTGATACTTGAACATAGTCATCTAATTCATACCTAGTATTATGTCATTTAAATCCTTATAAATCATGGAGAAATCCCATATCATCTCATCTTTAACAATGGTTATGGAACATGCTTTACACATAACGGCTCCACATTCACTTTGAACAATAAGAGTTTAATGTTTTAAACGAAAAGGAATCTTGTAAAAATTTTATCATTACAAATAAAAAACATGAGAAATTATGAATTAATGGTATTCAATAGTATAAAAAATATATTTCATAATAGTAAAATCAAAAAGAATTTTACCACACACCATTGGTTGTCCTAACTGATCATCCTTAATAACTTGGTCAGCTCTATATAAATTCTTACATTCTGCAATTTGTTAATTATTTTTCAATTAAGGATTATCTTGTGAGGATACATGGTATTCATGGAATCACCATGGATCGGTTGGTTCCACTTATATGAGGTATTTTGTTTCCCTTGTCCCGTTGAATCATATGATGTCTATGACACAAGAGAGTTGTCCTGGACACCCAATTTTGGAGAAATGGGACAATGACACTAAAGATACCCCCATCAAGTTTTAATTGAGGAATGATATTGATGGTTCTATACATTATATCTTTAGGTGGTCGAATAATCCAGATTAAAAACATCATTATTTTCACTTTGGTCTTAGATGAAGATTCACCCATCCTTTAATTTGATGTTGAGTCATTCTACTACTTTAGAAATAGTTTTCCCTCATCTTGTTGTTCCTATTATTATAGTTCCCAATGTTTCCCATAGAAATAAACATGATACCTTCACCAATTGCTCCTGAGATGTACCTTTATTCCACCATCACTCTCTAGGCCATATTTGTGTAATATTCTATGCAGAGCATGAAAATATTCGAGTGAATATCCTACCACATTACGGATTAAAAATTGAATCCCTTAAATGACTCACTGGTAGAAACTTATACCACAAAAGGCACTAAATTGAAGAATTTATTAGCATATTCTAAAACTGATAGGGTAACTTATTTCATTGTAAAAAATTATATCATTCTTGCAATTATGAATGTATGAGGATAGAATTTTTTTTTGCATAACTCTTAAAAATCATCCCATGAAAGGACCTTGAATAATTTATCGTGAAATTATAAATCCCACCACTTTAATGAAATATCCTCTAGAATGTATGTCACCAACTTGATATTCAGGTCTACTAGTGTGCCTGAAAAATCAATGTTTTGATTCTTTCTATTCAGTGACACCTCTATTTTTTCTGGTTCCAAATCACCCCAAAAGATGAGTGGATTCTATTTCTGGAACGAGACAGAATGATCCACTTTCCTTGGATCATTTCTATTTTACATCTATATATATCCTAAAAATCAATGAATATACACTAAACTAGATTTTTGGTTCACCTGTTCTATAGGTGAAACCACATTATCAATTGCTTCATCCGGTTGGTTTCTTTTACGCATAATTGGAACCATTTTCTATAAACACAAAAAATTCCAAAATTCTCACTCTATATCAACTAAAATATTAATAATTTGAAATTTACTACATTAGAATGATCACGACAAGTATTTCTTAAAATTAAATACTTTTCTCTTTTAATCCATTTTTTAAAATTTCACTATGATTTTAAAAACTATCCCATTTTCAAAATACCCATATCATTTATTTTTCAAAATCCAACAATTGAGAAAATTTTCAAATAATTTTTAAAAATAAATTTTTTTCACCAAATGATAAATAATTACTCAAAATTAAATATTCACTCATAAAGGGATGTCATTTCTATCAATTCATTCAATGAATTTATCAATGGATAAACCTGTAAAAATGGTATTATAAATCATATAAGTGTCTTTAAAACACTTATGTAACCATATACTTAGTAACATGATGTTCAAAGTACATAGGTTAGCAACATCTATTTATGATCTATATTTCATATTCAAAAAATCATACTCTATTCAACAATCCTATCTCCCGAACATTCCATAATGAATTTAAACTCCAGGAGTGGAAATGAATAACATTTTTCCAAAAATATTTGAACTGACCAAAACTGATACAACATGAAAGTCGATGAAAGAACAAGATAATACCATTTGTAACATCTTTCCCCTCCCCATTTTCTTGAGTTGAGTAAAAATGGTAACTTGGCATTTGGAAATGTTTCTAGGACACCAAACACTGGAAATATATTATAAAGGATTCTATATAGTTGGGGGAATATTTTCCCTGCAAAATTATAACATCCAAAAAAAGAACATAATAACTAAAAAAACAATATGATTAATGATAAAAATATAGTAAAACATAATGTAATACCAAAGAAAAGAAATACCAAATTATGAAATGACCAAAATCAGATTATCAAAGTGGATGACTAAACCAAAAAACCCCAAGACTCCAATTAAAAAACATCATATCTATCAATATACTTCATGGTCCAACTCCATAATCCATTACCATGTACCATAAAGCACCACTAAATAAATGTGTTGCCTTAACTATACCAATTTCCCAATAAATGATATCTTCAAAAGAACACTAGGTTGCAAAATAGGGGTAAGAAATGAAATTCATTTGGCTTTCCCCAAATGATTTCCTTACTTACACCACCATGATAGATCCTATTAGACCATTTATATAAAACAATTTATTTAAAATAATATAACATGTTTTATATTAGAATATAAACAAATCACCAAACCAAAATAGTGTTAAAGGAAAACAACCTAAAGACACCTAAAACTATTTAACATTGGCATACCCATTCCATGATTCCCAAACACACACCCACACACCCACAC
This sequence comes from Viscum album, assembly GCA_963277665.1. Taxonomy (NCBI): domain Eukaryota; kingdom Viridiplantae; phylum Streptophyta; class Magnoliopsida; order Santalales; family Viscaceae; genus Viscum; species Viscum album. The sequence continues at coordinate 732,948,406 of OY728146.1, read as the reverse complement.
ATGCATGCTTCAGTGATAGTTCTATACTCATGAGTGTCCCCTAATAGATATACAATGTTTTCATAAGGCAAACATATATCAAGTGACATAATTTCACACACCCCTTATACATGGTCACATGATTGTACCCGAAAGGTACACAACCCCTTATCCAGGGTCACATCAATGAAAATGAATACATGCCATCCAATTAATCCATAACCATTCCAACACAATAGTGATGAACCATTTTATTAAATTTTTTTATTCAAATCATTTTTACAAAACCATTTTTGATAAATCAAACCAAACAACCATTTTTAAAACAGTCATTTAAAAAACTTTCAACAAAGAACTTTTCACAGTAAATACACAATTTTAAAAATCCAAAAACAATCAATTAATAAGGGTTATAAAATTATTTTCACATCAAATTCACAATAAAGTTCAGTCAATTTAATAAATTTGAAGTTAATCCTTCAATTTATAACAGGCAGATTTGAGAGTGAAGTCAACTACCTCAAAAAGTATAGCAAAAAGGAAGAAAGACATGAATTCTTCCACAAAACCTAGTTGAATTTCCCAAAACCTAACATATATCTCTTTCACTAGAATAAAAATGTCGTATATTATCATATTTAATGTAAAATATCACAGATACATATTCAACTGACTAGATCTATGAATCAAAGATAGGGATTAGATGCAGATCTACAGAAAACCACCCAAAACAGAATAGAGAGTTACTAAGGGAATTAGGGTTCAATGCACCAAGACATACCAATAGATCTCTTCCGGATAGAGGGGGAAATTCTCCACATACATTTTAATGAAAAAAACAATTTAAGGTTGAAATAAAAGAAAAATTAAGGGATTTAGGGTAAAATCAAGTTAGAGCCACTTTTTAGAATCTAACTTTTACCCGTATATGTTTGTCTCACATGGTTAGGCAACCCGTGTGCCAAACGTGCTCCATGTAATGACCCAAAATTTTATCAATGAAATTTTATTTCATATAATTACTTAATATAGAATAAATCACATTAAAACACTTATAGAAAATAATAAATACTTTATATGTGAATAGTGAAAAGTATATGTGGTATTTCTAGATGTTAAGAAACCCATACCATTTAAATTATAACATGACCTTCAGAATAGTAATATGGCCCTTATGAATAGTAAACAAACCAAATGAATAGTAACCTCACTTAAAATGGTATAAATAAAATTTATTTATCTTGTAAATAAAATAATGATACAATTATACCATAGTACATGTAAATATTTTTATTAATAAATTATTAATTATGTTTAGGTATTTTTGCAATTCTTAAATATTTAATTACAATTTTATGATTAATTTAAAAATTTAAATTTAAATTTATTTTGATTAAATGTATTGAAAAATTAATATATTTTTGACTTATGATTTTAAGATAATTTTATGGGGCCATCGTAAATTTTTCAATGTTTTATAAAACCACTTATAAATTTAAAATAGTCATCTTCCAAGTAAATGATTATTTAAATTTAAATTTAAATTTCATATATTTAGAAAATCATTGTCTAAAAATGTAGTTAAATTTTGAGATATAAATATATAAAGATGGAATGATAACTCTAGTAATTTATATATAATGGAATTCCATTATGATAATTAAATAATTGATCATCAAGCCTCCTCTCCTTTCCATTTTATACTAAAAATGGAAAGGTTTTTTGTGAGTTGTTGTTTTATCACCTTCATGAATGACAAGTTTTCATTTTACTTCACCTCCTTCAAGGCTGTCCATAAAAAAGTTATAATGTTTGAAAAAGATTTTAAAATTTATGTTATAACCTTTTTTTATTCTATTAATAACTGAAATATATAATACTAATTGATAAAACAATAAGAGTTCATTGTGATAAAAAAAATTGACCTAAATGATTATCATTAACAATTTATTTAATGATTCATATTCATACCAAATAAACAAATGATTTTCAAAATTTTTTATTATGTTTTGTGTTCATTAATAACATATAATTTCAATTCTAGGTAATTATTCTCATTTTACACAATCTTCATACTCATATACAAGAAAACCGTTCATGAAAACCAAAAAAATGACACCTTCCAAATGATGATTTTAAAATATATAACTCATCAAAAATCGCATAAATGAACTTAATAAAAAATTAATGAATAAAATTAAGGTATTAATGATTTTTTATTTCTTAAATAATGATTGTATTTTGATTGTATAGGGTATTAAAGTGCATAATTCATTCGGACATAACGTTTGGGAAATTCTCAAACCCAACTCCCTTTATTTGGGTTTCCCTTTTTCACTCCATTGTCAGTATGGAAGTTCATTTAATTGTCCTTAAATATAATTTAATGTCACTTCAATTTTCATTTATGGTATATAAATGAAAAAATGTAATGATTTTTTTCCAAAAGAACAATTATACCCAAAGACACACCCTTTACATCTCTTCATATTGTTTCTTCATCATCGATTATTCTTATAAAAACTATGTTATTAAATATATCTTTGGGAACCCCATTGTTTCTTGATGAATTTATGATTTATGAAATTAAACCCATTCCTTTTAATGGGAAATTTTATATCTATGATTGATATAAATTTTATGTGGCATTCATTATTATGTAAATATTTTGATGTGATGGGTAAACTCTGAATTATATAGAGCATGTAAATGTTATCATGTGACAGGTGCTGTAACATCCCAGGTAAATAAATAATAAATAATTTTCATATTTATTAATATTTACGAATTAAATATTAATTTTATTTTAAAGGGGTTGCTATGTTCGATAGCGTACCCAATACGCAACGATGAGTTTCTTTGAAACTTACGTAGCACACTAGTAATAAAATAATATTATTTTAAATGTTAGTTAACAAGTAGCCATTGTACTGGAGGGAATGGATAGAAATAACTAAAATATGATTAGATATGTTTTTAAATGTTTATAGATTTACCCAATAAAAGATAAAGGCTTAAAATACGGAAAGAGTTCAATTTTAGGGCATATATACTCTAATTTTCACTAAAGGTTCACTTATCACCTTTTAATGGTGAACCGTCATTAAATATAGTTTTGATCACTCTTATACTTTATTTTGTACCAAATATAACTCTTCTTTAGAATCGGGAAATCAAAATTTACTTTGTGTAAATGTTTGGTACCTTTCTGATAATGTTCATTTTTTTATGAATAGTGTAATATGTTGTATTTTAATTCAAAACCAATTTTTAATATAATTTATTTATATGATTAGATTATCTTTTGAATTGGTTTTAAAGTGAAATTAGAAAATATTTTTACCATTAAATCCAATAGTGGTCGTTGGAATTAATTTTACTTTGAAATCGGACTTAAACTAGTGTCAATCTTTTGATACTTATTGTTTCACAAAAACACGCTATTTGTCATGACAACGGGAATTAATTATTAAATTAATTAATTTGACTTATATGTTTTGAATTTTGTAAAATGGACTTCATTTTTGAATTCGGAATATCAAATATAGCCTAGGGTGAATTTTTAGTAATTTTCTGAAAAACTTCAATTTTTGATGAATAGTGAAACCACTAAGTGGTAATCAAGCAAACTGATTTTTCAGTTAAATGAAAGTTTACCACTAATGTGTATTGAATTTTGAAAATCCGACATACGTGGTTGTCATTAAGAAGTAAAATGTGGTTCAATTAGATTAAAATATTTTTTTGGTGAATAGTAACTTATTAAGTTTTTAATCGCGATTAGAGGTAATTAGTGTAATTTAATGTAAAAATGATATTATAAAAATGTGAAAACACCATGACACTTGTCCTACACCTATTGGGTGAGTCATGGCCGACCAAGACAAACCATGGGCCAACTTGGGGACCCCATGGAGCCACTTTAGTTGGAAAATGACATTAATATATTTTTATTTAATGTTAAAGTGAAAATGACACTAACATAAATTGTTTTACTAAAATAATTTTTGAGTGGGGTTATACAAGTCCAAATTTTGATTATAAATAGTCATTGGAAATATAAAATGATTTCTTACATCATAGTATTTTTTTATATTTTTTAGACATTAAATAATGTAAATTATATATGACATAATAATGATGCAGCGATGACATCATTATTTGACGATTTAAATAAAATGGAAAGATAATGAAAAATCTAAAACCTACACATGCCCAAAACCAATTGTATGAGTGGATTTCGAACCCTCATCACCTTATCCACGAATTATATCAATGTGGGACCTTTTAAAATCGAAACACATTTTCAAATAAAGTAATATTTCTTTACTTTCCAAAAGTGCCCGTCCTCTCCTCTTATAAAAGGCCCCCACCTCTACCCCATTTCACACACTTCTCAAGCCTTTGGCTCGGCCAAACCCTGACCAATTACTCTCTCCACATTCCTCTCCTCATCCTAGAGGATTCCCTTTGGGCAGAATCTTTTCAAAGGAAGCCTTTAGTCTCAAATCAAAAGGGAGTTACACTTTTAAAGGTAATTCATTCTCTCTTGTTCATTTGTTTTATTTTGCTTCTCCAACCCTCTAAACTCTTTTTATTTACTTCTTTTGTAACAAAAAAAGTATCTTAAATATACTAGGATGTTTTTATAATATTTATTTGAGCTACAATCTCAGACAACTACATCAAATGGTTAAAGAACATACGGTTTCCATGGATGGCGAAATTCTGCCTCCTGAAACGATGATTGTTCAATACTCATTTAACACCTTCAAGGGTGGCCATTATGATGTCACTATTTTTATATATGATATATAATATGTTTATGTTTTCTTTAAGCTTCTGTATTTTTCATTTTTGGTATACCTTTATAGTTTCCATTATGGGTAAACACGATATCTTCATTTAAGGAATTGCGGACTACCGCCCCCTAAAAGTGATGTGATTCGTTAATGCCATATGTGGGACGTGTAAAGGATGGATTTAAAGTTATTATATATGATGTTATACTGGAATTATAATATACCTCTATATCATTATTATTTATTTCCATTAAAGTATGAGATAGAAATGAAAGTAGCGTTCATGCGTACGTACGGCTTACCGTCTCCATGAACGGTGCATTTCATTTCTTATCCCCAAATGTATTGTACTATTAAAATTACATGTATATAATGTATATATATAATTAATGATATATCTAAATTATGAATACAATTCTGGAATTAAAATATACATACCTCTCATTTAGTTTTAATTCCACTAATATGACAAAGAAATGAAAGTAGCGTTAATGCGTACGTACGGCTTACCGTCTCCATGAACGGTGCATTTCATTTCTTACCTCTAAATGATTATGTAATATTATAAATACATGTACATGCTGGATATATATGATATATATGATATCCAAATCAGGAATTTCATTCTGGATATAAAGAACTTTTGACCACATGAACAACATGTAATTGTAAGAATTCAACTTTCGACTTAAGAACCAAATATTGACAAAACAAACATTATTAACTTAAATGGTTACTTAATTTTTATAACATGGCAGTAAGTGATATAAAAGGAATAATAAACTTTAAAAAGGTTCTTAATCAATTATAAATTAACTCAAGTTTATTATTCAGGACATTAAAGAACGATCGAGTCAAGTCGGACCCGAGGTAAGGGACTTCGTCTCAATCTCCTTTCATTGAGGAATATTTCGTTTTATACACAACTTTCTTTTATACGGTGTATAAACCCTTTGACTTTTACTTTTATAAAAATGGAACCTTTTTCTACGAAGCATTTTACTAAACGACAAAAATGAATGTTTTTTTAACGTATGCGGTGACAACGACTTTTTCCGCCGCCGCGAGTATTATTTGGTCTTTGGCTTCCTCAACAAGCCGTATTGTTTTTAGAATAAAATAAATACCATATACTCTTTTATGTATTCTGGTATTGAAAATGGTTTTGAAAAAGTATTTTATTATGTCAATATATTTATGATATATTGTGATTGAAATGTGGAAATGTTATCATTCCTTTATATTGGTTTTATGTTTTATGATTTTATACTGCTACATGGACATTTTAACGGGTGGTTACGTTATAAACCATATGACGGGTGGTTCCATGAATACCAGGACGGGTGGTTACGTTATAACTCCAATGCATTGGGTATGGAAGTCGGCCGTATGGCTATTCCATTAAGTATGTATGGAAATTGGCCGTATGGCTATTCCATTAAGTGATATGTGTGGAAGTCGACCGTATGGTTATTCCACTTAAGTATGTTTATGTCCCAAGTTACCTTTATATATTCTATGTGTTCTTTATATGGGTTTTATGGTAATTCTTTGGTTACAAAAAGGCAAGTAATGATACTTTATTTAGTGAAGAGTTTTTATTACTTCATAAAGGTGAAAAGTATTACTTTGATAATGTATACATGATTTACTTGTTGTTTTGATAAACTAACAATTTTCATCCTTTGTGTATCCCTTAATGAGCTTTTTATTCTCACCCCAAGTTTTTTTTGAAATGTTTTTCATAGGACTTAATGTGGAATAGGGTCAAGGATGAGATCAAGGGAAAGTCATGCTTTATAAAACATGGAACTAGACACGTTTCTTTTTTAAGAGTTTTTTTTAATTATTCTGTGGCAACATAGTAGAAGTGACCACTTTGTAATCTTTTGAGATATAATAGTTATGTTCTAATTATCTAAAACTCTAAACCTGAAAAGATCCTCAACGTGAATTATTCATTTAATTTAATATTAAGTAAGGTTTAAGGCCGGGGCCTTATAGTTGGTATCAAAGGTCGGTTTAGACAACTTTAGGAGTTACAAAAGTGTTAAATTATAATATGATTTAAATGATATAGCATTTACAGATTACCATGTTGCTTCGCCTAAGATATTTCGTTGTTCAGTATGGTTTTCCGCAGAGGAAACAAAGCAGCTATGCTGGGATGACATCAGGAGGAAGAAAACCTTCCAAATCAGCAACCTGAGATGGTCGGAATCGGATCTGAAGAGTTTGTTGCAGTGACGGGACAGTTGACTCAGGCTATAAATGGTGGTGGTATACATGCACGAGATCAGCCAGATCAACCACAGAGGAACATGTCAGTGGTGGAACACTTCATGAGGAAACATCCCCCATCATTTAGAGGATCATCTGACCCTGTGTAAGCTGAAGGGTGGATTAAAGCACTGGAGAGGATTTTTGATGTCATGGGGTGTTCAGAACATCAAAAGGTTAGTCTTGCTGTTTACCGTTTTGAAGGTGAAGCTGATCAGTGGTGGTCGATGGTGAAAAATATAAGGGATAGTGATGAGATTGAGGATCTTCACTGGGACGAATTCAAAGGTATATTTCTTGAGAAATATTTTCCTAAGGTGGTTCGTCTTAGGATGGAAAAACAGTTCCTAGAATTGAGACAGGAGGATGATTCAGTGGCTGCTTATGAAGAAAAGTTCACTCGATTGGCAAGGTATGCTCCAAACTTCATACGAGATCTTGATAGTAAAATAAACCATTTTTACTCAGGGTTAAAGCCAAAGTATCGAAGGGCTTTAGCTTCTCGTGAATTCAAAAGTTATGAAAAACTTGTTCGATGTGCGGAGAAGGTGGAAATGGAGTTTGCCAATGATCAGGTGTTCTATGACAAACAACAGAATAAGAGGTCCAGTTGGCAGGCAAAGGGGAATAATTCATCAAAGAAGCAAGGAGGTAAGAAAACCAAATATCCATCCTGTGAGAAGTGTGGTAAAATGCATCCTGGAGAATGTTTATCCAAGTCTGGTAAGTTCTTTCGGTGTGGTAAGTTTGGTCATATTGCTCGTAACTGTAAGGAAGATGATCAAGCAGGCAATGAAAAGACAACGGTAAGATGTTTTAAGTGTAATGAAATGGGTCATTATGCAAACGAGTGTCCAACGAAGAACTCAACTGGGGGAATGCAGCCAGACTACAAGCAGAAAGGGGTGGTAAAATCCTTTGCAACAACTTCAGCAGATGTTGGGCCATCGAATTATGTGGTGTCAGCTCCAGGGAGCTCGGTATTTTTCAAAGATTGACTTGAGGTCAGGGTACCATCAGTTGAAAGTAAAAGAAGCAGACGTTCCGAAGACTGCGTTCCGTACTAGATATGGACATTATGAATTTGTAGTTATGCCTTTTGGGTTAACCAATTCACCTGCTGTATTCATGGACCTTATGAATAAAATTTTCCATGAGTTATTGGATAAGTTTGTGTTTGTGTTTTGAGGTTTGGGAAGAGGTTATGTGTGCCTTGTGATTCGCAGTTGAAGAATGAGTTGTTATGTGAGGCTCATAGTTCCCCGTTTTCAGTTCATCCGTGCAGTACTAAGATGTACAGAGATCTGCGGGAGTATTACTGGTGGGATGGAATGAAAAGAGATATTGCTGATTTTACTGTGAAGTGTTTGACATGTCAACAAGTTAAAGCATAGCGGCAGTTACCAAAAGGGATGTTTCAGCCTTTACCAGTGCCAGAGTGGAAATAGGAAAACATATCCATGGACTTTGTTGTGGGATTACCGATGACATCTCGAGGTAATAATGAAATCTGGGTTATTGTTGATCGCTTGACCAAATCTGCTCATTTCCTTTCTATATGAGATACTTTCTCTCTAGATCAACTTTCCCGTTTGTATCTTAAAGAGATAGTCAGGTTATATGGAGTACCTCTCTCCATTATATCTGACCGTGATCCCAGGTTTACTTCTAACTTTTGGAAAGGCCTTCAGAAGTCATTGGGTACTGAATTTAATTTTAGTACAGCTTTTCATCCTCAATCAGATGGGCAGTCAGAACAAACAATCCAGACATTGGAGGATATGCTACGAGCGTGTTCTATGGATTATCAGGGAAGATGGGACCAACATCTTTCTTTGGTTGAATTTTCATATAATAACAGTTTTCATTCCAGTATACAGATGGCACCATTTCAGGCATTATATGGGAAGCGGTGTCGAACTCCAGCTTTCTGGGATGAAGTGGGTGAAAGAAAGTTGATGGGACCAGAATTGGTAGAAGAGATGGCAGAAAAAGTTCAGTTGATTCAGAAAACACATGAAAACAGCTCAGAGCAGGCAGAAGAGTTATGCGGATAACTGGAGGAAGGATCTATCTTTCGAGGTAGGTGATCATGTTTTTCTCAAGGTTTCTCCTTGGAAAAGTGTGATGAGATTTGGTAAGAAAGGAAAGTTGAGTCCAAGGTTTATTGGACCATACGAAATTCTGGAGAAAGTAGGATCAGTTGCATACCGAGTGGCTTTACCTCTGAGTTTATCTCAGGTACACAATGTTTTTCACATTTCGATGTTGAGAAAGTATATTCTAGATCCATCTCATGTTTTGAGCCCAGAGGTAGTTCAACTAGAAGAGAACCTATCTTATGAGGAACAATCGGTCCAGATTCTTGACCACAGGGAGCAGGTGTTACGGAATAAGGTGATTCATCAGGTAAAGGTTTTGTAGAAAAACCATGTGATTGAGAGGGAACATGGGAATCTGAAAATGCTATGAGGGATAAATACCCCCACTTATTTTGATAAGTGAATAAAATTGCGAGGATGCAATTCCCAAAAGGGGGGAAAGATGTAACATCCCATGTAAATAAAGAATAATGAATTTTCATATTTATTAATATTTACGAATTAAATATTAATTTTATTTTAAAGGGGTTGCTATGTTCGATAGCGTACCCGATACGCAACGATGAGTTTCTTTGAAACTTACGTAGCACACTAGTAATAAAATAATATTATTTTAAATGTTAGTTAACAAGTAGCCGTTGTACTGGAGGGAATGGATATAAATAACTAAAATATGATTAGATATGTTTTTAAATGTTTATACATTTACCCAATAAAAGATAAAGGCTTAAAATACGGAAAGAGTTCAATTTTAGGGCATATATACTCTAATTTTCACTAAAGGTTCACTTATCACCTTTTAATGGTGAACCGTCATTAAATATAGTTTTGATCACTCTTATACTTTATTTTGGACCAAATATAACTCTTCTTTAGAATCGGGACATCAAAATTTACTTTGTGTAAATTTTTGGTACCTTTCTGATAAAGTTCATTCTTTTATGAATAGTGTAATATGTTGTATTTTAATTCAAAACCACTTTTTAATATAATTTATTTATATTATTAGATTATCTTTTGAATTGTTTTTAAAGTGAAATTAGAAAATATTTTTACCATTAAATCCAATAGTGGTCGTTGGAATTAATTTTACTTTGAAATCGGACATAAACTAGTGTCAATCTTTTGATACTTATTGTTTCACAAAAACACGCTATTTGTCATGACAGCGGGAATTAATTATTAAATTAATTAATTTGACTTATATGTTTTGAATTTTGTAAAATGGACTTCATTTTTGAATTCGGAATATCAAATATAGCCTAGGGTGAATTTTTGGTAATTTTCTGAAAAACTTCAATTTTTGATGAATAGTGAAACCACTAAGTGGTAATCAAGCAAACTGATTTTTCAGTTAAATGAAAGTTTACCACTAATGTGTATTGAATTTTGAAAATCCGACATACGTGGTTGTCATTAAGAAGTAAAATGTGGTTCAATGAGATTAAAATATTTTTTTGGTGAATAGTAACTTATTAAGTTTTTAATCGCGATTAGAGGTAATTAGTGTAATTTAATGTAAAAATGATATTATAAAAATGTGAAAACACCATGACACTTGTCCTACACCTATTGGGTGAGTCATGGCCGACCAACACAAACCATGGGCCAACTTGGGGAACCATGGAGCCACTTTAGTTGGAAAATGACATTAATATATTTTTATTTAATGTTAAAGTGAAAATGAAACTAACATAAATTGTTTTACTAAAATAATTTTTGAGTGGGGTTATACAAGTCAAAATTTTGATTATAAATAGTCATTGGAAAGATAAAAAGATTTATTACATCATAGTATTTTTTTATAATTTTTAGACATTAAATAAATTAAATTATATATGACATAATAATGATGCATGGATGACATCATTATTTGACGATTTAAATAAAATGGAAAGATAATGAAAAATATAAAACCTACACATGTACAAAACCAATTGTATGAGAGGATTTCGAACCCTCATCACCTTATCCACGAATTATATCAATGTGGGACCTTTTAAAACCGAAACACATTTTCAAATAAAGTAATATTTCTTTACTTTCCAAAAGTGCCCCTCCTCTCCTCTTATAAAAGGCCCCCACCTCTACCCCATTTCAAACACTTCTCAAGCCTTTGGCTCGGACAACCACTACCCAATTTCTCTCTCCACATCCCTCTCCTCATCCTAGAGGATTCCCTTTGGGCAGAATCTTTTCAAAGGAAGCCTTTAGTCTCAAATCAAAAGGGAGTTACACTTTTAAAGGTAATTCATTCTCTCTTGTTCATTTGTTTATTTTGCTTCTCCAACCCTCTAAACTCTTTTTATTTACTTCTTTTGTAACAAAACCAGTATCTTAAATATACTAGGATGTTGTTATAATATTTATTTGAGCTACACTCTCACACAACTACATCAAATGGTTAAAGAACATACGGTTTCCGTGGATGGTGAAATTCTGCCTCCCGAAACGATGATTGTTCAATACTCATTTAACACCTTCAAGGGTGGCCATTATGATGTCACTATTTTTATATATGATATATAATATGTTTATGTTTTCTTTAAGCTTCTGTATTTTCCATTTTTGGAATACCTTTATGGTTTCCATTATGGGTAAACACGATATCTTCATTTAAGGAAGTGCGGACTACCGCCCCCTAAAAGTGATGTGATTCGTTAATGCCATATGTGGGACGTGTAAAGGATTGATTTAAAGTTATTATATATGATGTTATACTGGAATTATAATATATCTCTATATCATTATTATTTCTTTCCATTAAAGTATGAGATATAAATGAAAGTAGCGTTCATGCATACGTACGGCTTACCGTCTCCATGAACAGTGCATTTCATTTCTTATCCCCAAATGTAATGTACTATTAAAATTACATGTATATAATGTATATATATAATTAATGATATATCTAAATGATGAATATAAATCTGGAATTAAAATATACATACCTCTCATTTAGTTTTAATTCCACTAATATGACAAAGAAATGAACGTAGCATTCATGCGTACGTACGGCTTACCGTCTCCATGAACGGTGCATTTCATTTCTTACCTCTAAATGATTATGTAATATTATAAATACATGTACATGCTGGATATATAGGATATATATGATATCCAAATCAGGAATTTCATTCTGGATATAAAGAACTTTTGACCACATGAACAACATGTAATTGTAAGAAGTCAACTTTTGACTTAAGAACCAAATATTGACAAAACAAACATTATTAACATAAATGGTTACATAATGTTTATAACATGGCAGTAAGTGATATAAAAGTAATAATAAACTTTAAAATGGTTCTTAATCAATTATAAATTAACTCAAGTTTATTATTCAGGACGTTAAAGAACGAACGAGTCAAGTCGGACCCGAGGTAAGGGACATTGTCTCAATCTCCTTTCATTGAGGCATATTTCGTTTTATACACAACTTTCTTTTATACGGTGTATAAACCCTTTGACTTTTACTTTTATACAAAAGGAATCTTTTTCTACGAAGTGTTTTACTAAACGACAAAAAGGAATGTTTTTTTAACGTATGCGGTGACAACGACTTTTTCCGCCGCCGCGAGTATTATTTGGTCTTTGGCTTCCTCAATGTCACAACCACCGTTTCTATTTATTTTCTTTTTATTGTTTCTTGGTTCCGAGTGTTTGCGCTGAGGTCTGGGCTGTGCCCGAATTAAAATTTCTTGTCATTTAATGCTTTTACTGGGTTTCGGGCCAGTGCGCGGTCACCGCACGGTGGCCGGCAGCCGCGCAGTCGCCCTAGGTGCTTGTGAGAGTGTCCATGTCGTCTGGGTTAAGGCGCGCAACTTGTGCGCGGTTTATTAAGTCTTGCGACGAGCGTTCAAGTATCTAGTTTTCGTATTTTGATAATTAAATAACTTGTGTTTTAAAAATAATGTTTGTTAAGAATATTATTATTATGTTTCTATTATCATTATCATCGTTATCAATATTAGTATTATTTGTATTATTATTATTAACATTACTATGTTATTATTATTAATATTAATGTTATTTGTATTACTAATATTATTATTATTAATATAATAAAATGTTTTTTTAGAAAACCCTAATACCCTACCCTCCTCTTTTGCGGCTGCGCGAGACCCCCCCTCCTCCTCTTTTGCGGCTGCGCGAGACCCCCCCCCCCCTCCTCTTTTGCGGCCGCGCAAGACTCCCCCCGACCCTCGTCTGCCCCGCCTTGCGGCGACCCGCTGCACCGCCGGACACCCTCCACACTGCCGGCCTCCCTCAGCACCACCGCCCCGGCCCGCAGCGTGAACCGCCACTCCGAGCCGCCTCTTTGCGCCGGCTCCAGCAGCCCCCGCACTCCTGCCGCGATCCGGCCTCCTCTCGGAGGTCCTCACCATTCCGGCCCTCTGCACTCCCTACCTTGCCAGCTCCGGTCTCTCTCGCCCCAACAACCGACTCCCGATCTTATGAACTTGGTCCCTCCAGGACTGCCCTCACCCTTTCCGCAGCTTCAGTCGGCCGAACCCCCTTCCCCGATTCGGTATATTTCCTTCACCTAGTTGTGTTTTAATTTATGTTGGAATCCTCTTTGAAACCATTGTTGATCTTCTTATAGGTTTTTGAAATTGTTTTGGTTTGTAAAATCTAGATTCTTAAGGTTCATTATGTTCAAGTTTTAGAGTCTTAGATCTTAGGGAGTCTATTTTAAATGCTATATTTTTTTTTCACTAATTGGAAATTTGGGGTTGTGTTTGGTTTAATAATTCTAGGACTTGTTTAATGTAAAATGTTTTGGAGAAGGGGTTTTATTTTTTCGATGGGGTTGTTTTATGTTTCTTAAATTATGTGGGTTTTGGTTGTGGTTCTAAAGAAAATGGTAGTTTTGTGAAAATAGTTTTGGGTGTTTTTATTTTCTACCCTTTTGGTGTTTTAATTTATTTATTTTGGCCAAGTCCCAACACCTTGGGTGTTGATTCGCATGTTTGCCTTGTTTTAGGTGTGAGATTGGTGCGCGGGAGGTTGTCCTTCCCTCCGCTAAAGCGCTACCGCGTCCGTGCTTGGTTTGACGTAGGCGAACCCAATTTTTCCCTTCCTAATTAATTCTTTGGCACTTGCACGCTTTCAATTTCTCTCAATCATTATTCGCACCTCTGTGCCAACTTTAGTAATCTTATTACATCATTTTGGAGTTTGGTTTTGAGTCTTTGCATTCGTTTTACCATGATTATAGTTTGTTCTGGACCCGCAATGGTGCGGTTGAGGTGCGAACGAAGATTCGCATCGGTTTCGGGTTGGTGTCTCTTTTTCCGCCTTGGTTCCAAGTGCGTTGAGCTTTGCTGTGTGTTTTGGGTGTCCGTTGGTCGGAAATGCGTTCTTTGGATGTATTTTGGGTGTGTGGGCTATGAGTTACTTTTGGAAATCGTTTTATAAATTTTTAAAGTGGTTTATTAAATAGTGCAATTGATGCAAATATTTTTTTGTAAGTAGGTCGAGGTGGTTCCATGCGTTGTTTGTTCGTTTGGATTGTTTAAGTCCATGTTATGTAATGTAGTTACCTTTGCGTCTGCAGCGCGTTGACAAGTTTCTTCCTCGGTCCTGCGATGATCGGCGTACGCGTGTTTGTGCATCGGTGCGAGGCGCGACACGCCATTGCGTTTGGACTGCGAGCCGAGGTAGGTCCCCCATTGCACTTACCTTTAGATTTAGAATTTATTAATTGCTTGTTGTTTTATTAATTTTTAATGAATTAGAAATAATATTAGATAATAAAACTTTAAATTATTATTTAGTGCGAAAAGAGCTGTTTATTTTATACCGAACACATGTGACATTTTCTTGACGGGCGGAGACCCAGTTTTGAAAGAATGCCAGTTTGGCCTTTAAACATAATTCACGGAACTTCAAATGTGCATCTAGTTTTAAAGATAAATAATTTCTTCTGAACCAGTGTTTTGAACTTTTTGAGAAATGAGGTTTTACTTTAAAATTCGCGAAGACCCGTTTGGCACTTTAATAAAAATAGATTATTTTGGAAAACCCACTCAGGGGTGATCTTTGGTGTGAGTTGGTTTCGTGAGCTGTATGTGATGTTGGTGCATAGTGACTGATTAATTTACATTGTAGACGCACCCCCTTTTTATTGTTTGTGATGACATGGGAACCTGGCATATTGAGTGAATTTTCTGAGAACGATTGCTGCACTAGTTTAGACCACGCACTGGCTAGTGGCCCCATAGCAGGGGAACACTGAGTTATTGCTGCTATGGGGATTGGGCCCCTCGGTTAGGCCATGCAGGGCTATGCCGGGTAGTATTATGGGCGTTATGATGTCATCGAGTTATGACATGCCTCAGGATGAGTCACATGTATAGTACGTTCTGGATTGTTCACGATCTCCTAGGTTCGACCCATGTTTCTTTTAGTGTTTAGTTGTGTGTGGCGGACGATTGAGAGGTCGAGTTCGGTTGCTGACCCTTGTGTGCCACTTTACCATTGCCCTTAGTGTGTGTTGTGTGTGATTCTTATTTTGACTAACAACTAAAGTTTGGATTTCTAAATTGCTCATAAAATGTTTTGAAAATGCAATGCACCTGTTCTTTCAACATTAAACTTGTTCTAAATTAAAAAGGGCAATGGACTGTTACTTCTTTTAGAAATGAATGTGTGTGGAAAAACCTATTTTTATATAATTTAGTTCAAACCTGGAATTGATAAACTCTTTATTTATTGGTATGTGCTTTGGGATAGAATTAGTCGGGCCTACCAACTGAGTTTTAATACTCACGCCTATAGTGTTTTCTTGTTTTTAGTTCTATTGCAGGTTCCAGCTTCAGTTGTTCGCCTTGAGCGACGTCGTTTGTGTTATTGGAGAGTGACCCACGAGGTCACGTGGAGCTTTGGTCGTGGTCAGGTTAGTTGCGTTGTTGGTTCCTTTTCCCTTATTTACATTTGTTCTATTTATTTCTGCTGCTTAGTTTATTATATTTTGGGCCAAATCGTTCCCACTTGTTTACTTTTGATGCCCGACACTAGTTGCCAGCCCGTGGGGATGGGGAACGCCCCTCGGGCCGTGTCGCGGGCCGGCTCGGGTGACCGGTTCAGGGTCGACCCGGGTTGGTTCGTGACAAAATGGTATCAGAGGTGGTCCTTGTTATTTGGGATGTCCGGTAGATGGAGATTAGGTGTGTCGGGACTCGAGAGGTAGGTACGGGAAGGACGTCATGAACCCTCGCCCGTTCCGCACCTCGAGTCGCCAGGGATAGTTCGGGGATTGAGTCCTTGTTTCGTTCTGGTTTGTTTTGGATTGAGGGAGGACAACGGAGGTAAACCGATGTTACATCGTGATCTCGCATGGAGTAGTGACCCATGTGGAGATGTTTGGGTACACAGTTTGAATTCCTCCTAGTGGTTGACGCTTACTTGGGGCATGACCCACTATCATGTCGCCATGTTAAGTGTGACCGCTGGTCCCTCACCCTGATGGTTTGATGCGAGTTGAGTGTCGTTTTCATTTTGGATAGTGTAAGTGCGTTTTTGGAAGTGAAAAGGGGTTTTGAAAATGAGACTGATTTCTTTTAAAAGACTTTAAATTTATGAAATGAGTTTTAAAACTGAAAGCCTTTGGTTTGGAAAAATTGGTTTTTGGTCGAGAATGGTTTGGGGTGAAACCGCAGGTACCCCTTATGAACGTTTGCACATGTGAGAGAATGAATAGAATTGTGTGTTGGTGCGTGTATGAATGGAATGTGGATGATGGCATGTGCAACGGGTCATGAGATTATCTGGGTGTTTATTGGAAATTAAAGGCTTGACCATGTTTTTCTAAATTGGCTTTTAAAGAGGAAAATGGTTTTGGAAAGTGATTTTGGATTGAAAGGGATTTGGTATTTGGAAACTGGTTTTGAAATGAGAATTTAAAAATAGGTGGTTTTAGAATCTAAAATGAAACAGGAATTTTGGACAGGGAATTGTGGGTTATGTTTGCGGTTGTTTGTTTCTTTTGAGCTTGTTGTTTTGGATGAAGCCACTTTCTTTGATGTTGGTTCAATTGATATTAGTTTCGTCTTGGTGTTATATATCTTGTTCAGAAATGCTGCCCAGAAAGATCCCTAGTGTTTTGATGAGTCCTGCCCAGTTTTTGGTATTTCTCGGACGTTGTCTGTCCTTCATGGTGATTGGAGTCTGTTAGAGACAGTGTAGTGGCTTGGTGAAGTCGAGCGTGTCTTCAGGGTATTGGGAACTCTCGAAGCGATCTGAGTGCGTATTGTTTTGGGTCTGTTTGAAGGTCCAGGTCTGGATGAGTAGGAGTGGTACGCCCGCCGTTTCTGCAATTTGGGATGATGTGGCATTTCTTTAATGTCGTCTTCATTCAATGGTTTATACTTGTGGAGGTGAGGATGAAGGAAATAGAAGAGCTCATGTGTGTTCAACATGGCCAGCAGATAGCGAGAGCATATGTTGACCATTTCAAGGATCCTGTGTCTCTTTATCCGGGGGTAGTGCCATAGGACTGGATGAAGACTTCTCCCTTCATCAGGGGTCTTCATCCAGAGGTCATGGAGCGAGTCCTCCTTTTTAAGGACCATCACGTTGAGAAGCTGGTGGATGAGGCGTTCTTAAAGGAGTTGGTCTTCGGAGTGGAGATGGTTGGCAATCCAGCGTATCAAGTTGCTCGTCAAGGTTCCCCATCTGGTGAGCAGGGTGTGCCAGAGGGACTTATTCCTAAAGAGTCTTCTGCAGTGGTTCTAACTTCTAGTGCGTCAAATCGTCTAATGGTGTACCGTCAGTATGGACGGTTAGGGAATACAAGCCGCTATGTCACACCCCCCCAAGACATGTCATCATTTTAGATTTCTAGATCATCTAGAGAAGCTTTGCAGGAAGCGTTGCCTGAGGAAGACACTGTGACCAGAAGATTCTAGTGCCTGGCTGTGAGGCAGGAGATGCTTCAACCATCAGAGCCCCAACCACAGGACTTGGGGTGAAGCTCGCGCGCAGTCAGGAGTTGACGGGGGTGTGAAGCCTCAGTTCAGGTTTGGGTGTTTAGTGTTTCCAACGAAACATTTAATGTCCTCCCGTTCTCTTTCTTTCACTGTTAATGTTTTGGCGTTGTTTTCGGTTCATTGTGTCGTCGTGAGGTTGGGACGAACGTATTCGTTTGTAATCCAAACAGTCTCGTTTGTCGGATTATGGTGTTTAGGATCGTGCGTTTTTCTTAGAGGTATGTTTGGACCTTGCGTGGGTTAACCTTGGTTTGGCGATGTTCGTTTGGAGATACAAGTGCCTGCAGTGGAGTCTAGGCTTGCTGTTATACTCGGGTTTACTGCTTGTATTAAGTTCTGCTTGGAGATTTTTCTATCGTCTTCGGGCTTTCTTTGGTTTGAGTCGAGAGTTCCAAGTTTTAGCTGAGGGGTTGTTTTGCTCGTGCTTTAGAGATTAGCCTGGATCGGTTGGGAGTTCCCGTGTCGCCCCCCCCCCCCCCCTCCCGAGGTGGTACGTGTAGGTGTTAAATTTTCATGCTAGTTGAATTCTTGTGGTGGGGAGAACCCTCTCGTGTTCTCCTATTCTATTGTGGTGATGTTCCTTTTAGTTACAATTGGGCAGAGATTCTTGTTTGGTCCATCATTCAGCTGGGTGACTTTCTGGGGGCAGAAAGTGTCTGTGGTGGGGAGAATTGTCACAACCACCGTTTCTATTTATTTTCTTTTTATTGTTTCTTGGTTCCGAGTGTTTGCGCTGAGGTCTGGGCTGTGCCCGAATTAAAATTTCTTGTCGTTTAATGCTTTTACTGGGTTTCGGGCCAGTGCGCGGTCACTGCACGGTGGCCGGCAGCCGCGCAGTCTCCCTAGGTGCTTGTGAGAGTGTCCATGTCGTCTGGGTTGAGGCGTGCAACTTGTGCGCGGTTTATTAAGTCTTGCGACGAGCGTGCAAGTATCTAGTTTTCGTATTTTGATAATTAAATAACTTGTGTTTTAAAAATAATGTTTGTTAAGAATATTATTATTATGTTCCTATTATCATTATCATCGTTATCAATATTAGTATTATTTGTATTTTTATTATTAACATTACTATGTTATTATTATTAATATTAATGTTATTTGTATTACTAATATTATTATTATTAATATAATAAAATGTTTTTTTAGAATACCCTAATACCCTACCCTCCTCTTTTGCGGCTGCGCGAGACCCCCCCCCCCCCACCTTCTCTTTTGCGGCTGCGCGAGACCCCCCCCCTCCTTCTCTTTTGCGGCTGCGCGAGACACCCCCCCCCTCCTCTTTTGCGGCTGTGCGAGACCCCCCCTCCTCTTTTGCGGCTGCGCAAGACTCCCCCCGACCCTCGTCTGCTCCGCCTTGCGGTGACCCGCTGCACCGCCGGACACCCTCCACACTGCCGGCCTCCCTCAGCACCGCCGCCCCGGCCCGCAGCGTGAACCGCCACTCCGAGCCGCCTCTTTGCGCCGGCTCCAGCAGCCCCCGCACTCCTGCCACGATCCGGCCTCCTCTCGGAGGTCCTCACCATTCCGGCCCTCTGCACTCCCTACCTTGCCAGCTCCGGTCTCTCTCGCCCCAACAACCGACTCCCGATCTTATGAACTTGGTCCCTCCAGGACTGCCCTCACCCTTTCCGCAGCTTCAGTCGGCCGAACCCCCTTCCCCGATTCGGTATATTTCCTTCACCTAGTTGTGTTTTAATTTATGTTGGAATCCTCTTTGAAACCATTGTTGATCTCTTTATAGGTTTTTGAAATTGTTTTGGTTTGTAAAATCTAGATTCTTAAGGTTCATTATGTTCAAGGTTTAGAGTCTTAGATCTTAGGGAGTCTATTTTAAATGCTATATTTTTTTTTCACTAATTGGAAATTTGGGGTTTTGTTTGGTTTACTAATTCTAGTACTTGTTTAATTTAAAATGTTTTGGAGAAGGGGTTTTATTGTTTCGATGGGGTTGTTTTATGTTTCTTAAATTATGTGGGTTTTGGTTGTGGTTCTAAAGAAAATGGTAGTTTTGTGAAAATAGTTTTGGGTGTTTTTATTTTCTACCATTTTGGTGTTTTAATTTATTTATTTTGGCCAAGTCCCAACACCTTGGGTGTTGATTCACATGTTTTCCTTGTTTTAGGTGTGCGATTGGTGCGCGGGAGGTTGTCCTTCCCTCCGCTAAAGCGCTACCGCGTCCGTGCTTGGTTTGACGTAGGCGAACCCAATTTTTCCCTTCCTAATTAATTCTTTGGCACTTGCACGCTTTCAATTTCTCTCAATCATTATTCGCACCTCTGTGCCAACTTTAGTAATCTTATTACATCATTTTGGAGTTTGGTTTTGAGTCTTTTCATTCGTTTTACCATGATTATAGTTTGTTCTGGACCCGCAAAGGTGCGGTTGAGGTGCGAACGAAGATTCGCATCGGTTTCGGGTTGGTGTCTCTTTTTCCGCCTTGGTTCCAAGTGCGTTGAGCTTTGCTGTGTGTTTTGGGTGTGCGTTGGTCGGAAATGCGTTCTTTGGATGTATTTTGGGTGTGTGGGCTATGAGTTACTTTTGGAAATCGTTTTATAAATTTTTAAAGTGGTTTATTAAATAGTGCAATTGATGCAAATATTTTTTTGAAAGTAGGTCGAGGTGGTTCCATGCGTTGTTTGTTCGTTTGGATTGTTTAAGTCCATGTTATGTAATGTAGTTACCTTTGCGGTTGCAGCGCGTTGACAAGTTTCTTCCTCGGTCCTGCGATGATCGGCGTACGCGTGTTTGTGCATCGGTGCGAGGCGCGACACGCCATTGCGTTTGGACTGCGAGCCGAGGTAGGTCCCCCATTGCACTTACCTTTAGATTTAGAATTTATTAATTGCTTGTTGTTTTATTAATTTTTAATGAATTAGAAATAATATTAGATAATAAAACTTTAAATTATTATTTAGTGCGAAAAGAGCTGTTTATTTTATACCGAACACATGTGACATTTTCTTGACGGGCGGACACCCAGTTTTGAAAGAATGCCAGTTTGGCCTTTAAACATAATTCACGGAACTTCAAATGTGCGTCTAGTTTTAAAGATAAATAATTTCTTCTGAACCAGTGTTTTGAACTTTTTGAGAAATGAGGTTTTACTTTAAAATTCGCGAAGACCCGTTTGGCACTTTAATAAAAATAGATTATTTTGGAAAATCCACTCGGGGGTGATCTTTGGTGTGAGTTGGTTTCGTGAGCTGTATGTGATGTTGGTGCATAGTGAATGATTAATTTACATTGTAGACGCACCCCCTTTTTATTGTTTGTGATGACATGGGAACCTGGCATATTGAGTGAATTTTCTGAGAACGATTGCTGCACTAGTTTAGACCACGCACTGGCTAGTGGCCCCATAGCAGGGGAATACTGAGTTATTGCTGCTATGGGGATTGGGCCCCTCAGTTAGGCCATGCAGGGCTATGCCGGGTAGTATTATGGGCGTTATGACGTCATCGAGTTATGGCATGCCTCAGGATGAGTCACATGTATAGTACGTTCTGGATTGTTCACGATCTCCTAGGTTCGACCCATGTTTCTTTTAGTGTTTAGTTGTGTGTGGCGGACGATTGAGAGGTCGAGTTCGGTTGCTGACCCTTGTGTGCCACTTTACCATTGCCCTTAGTGTGTGTTGTGTGTGATTCTTATTTTGACTAACAACTAAAGTTTGGATTTCTAAATTGCTCATAAAATGTTTTGAAAATGCAATGCACCTGTTCTTTCAACATTAAACTTGTTCTAAATTAAAAAGGGCAATGGACTGTTACTTGTTTTAGAAATGAAAGTGTGTGGAAAAACCTATTTTTATATAATTTAGTTCAAACCTGGAATTGATAAACTCTTTATTTATTGGTATGTGCTTTGGGATAGAATTAGTCGGGCCTACCTACTGAGTTTTAATACTCACGCCTATAGTGTTTTCTTGTTTTTAGTTCTGTTGCAGGTTCCAGCTTCAGTTGTTCGCCTTGAGCGACGTCGTTTGTGTTATTGGAGAGTGACCCACGAGGTCACGTGGAGCTTTGGTCGTGGTCAGGTTAGTTGCGTTGTTGGTTCCTTTTCCCTTATTTACATTTGTTCTATTTATTTCTGCTGCTTAGTTTATTATATTTTGGGCCAAATCGTTCCCACTTGTTTACTTTTGATGCCCGACACTAGTTGCCAGCCCGTGGGGATGGGGAACGCCCCTCGGGCCGTGTCGCGGGCCGGCTCGGGTGACCGGTTCAGGGTCGACCCGGGTTGGTTCGTGACACTCAACAAGCCGTATTGTTTTTAGAATAAAATAAATACCATATACTCTTTTATGTATTCTGGTGTTGAAAATGGTTTTGAAAAAGGATTCTATTATGTCAATATATTTATGATATATTGTGATTGAAATGTGGAAATGTTATCATTCCTTTATATTGGTTTTATGTTTTATGATTTTATACTGGTACTTGGACATTTTAACGGGTGGTTACGTTATAAACCATATGACGGGTGGTGCCGTGAATACCAGGACGAGTGGTTACGTTATAACCTCCAATGCATTGGGTATGGATGTCGGCCGTATGGCTATTCCATTAAGTATGTATGGAAATTGGCCGTATGGCTATTCCATTAAGTGATATGTGTGGAAGTCGACCGTATGGTTATTCCACTTAAGTATGTTTATGTCCCAAGTTACCTTTATATATTCTATGTGTTCATTATATGGGTTTTATGGTAATTCTTTGGTTACAAAAAGGTAAGTAATGATACTTTATTTAGTGAAGAGTTTTTATTACTTAATAAAGGTGAAAATTATTACTTTGATAATGTATACATGGTTTACTTGTTGTTTTGATAAACTAACAATTTTCATCCTTTGTGTATCCCTTACTGAGCTTTTTATGCTCACCCCATGTTTTTTTGAAATGTTTTTCACAAGACTTAATGTGGAATAGGGTCAAGGATGGGATCAAGGGAAAGTCATGCTTTATAAAACATGGAACTAGACACGTTTCTTTTTTAAGAGTTTTTTTTAATTATTCTATGGCAACTTAGTAGAAGTGACAACTTTGTAATCTTTTGAGATGTAATAGTTATGTTCTAATTCTCTAAAACTCTAAACCTAAAAAGATCCTCAACGTGAATTAATCATTTAATTCAATATTAAGTAAGGTTTAAGGCCGGAGCCTTATAGGTGCACTGAGAATTATATAGTACTCCAATTAATTGGGTAATGTTATATTTCTCATGAGATAAACTAAAAAATTCGTGAACATTATTCTATCTTTGTTCACAATTATGTGTCATGGTTAACCACTAAGACATGATGCTCTATTTTTTTTTTGCATTGACACATTCCATGCATTCATATCATGTTCCCTATTATGATTATAATGAGGATAATATTATTATGTTATGATTATGATTATTATTCTCACCCAATGCTATATTGATTCATGTTCTCACTTATCCTCTTATTAGGATATCAGATCACCCATTTTTTAATGTATATCATCAGGTGAATACTTGTATAGAGTATAAGATGAGGGAAAAAGGAAGATAAAAAATAAGTAATTAATTAAATGCTGATGTTTTATTACGTAAAAGTTATGTAAGGGCCTAATTTTCCTAATACACTAATCTTTTTCATCCTGGTTTTGTAATACTGTTAATCTTTAAAATTTTGTAATAGTTATGTATGAAAAATTAGGTTCACTACAGTTTTTATCATTGACCAATTTAGTTAATTTGGTAATTATAGTTGGAGAACCTTAGAGAAAACTCTTAGTATGAGACTAAGTATAAGTAAGAACCCAAGAAGATTTGTTTTAGAAAAATAGAAAACATAGGGATCCCATAAGATATACCCTTAGATTTATATTCACAATGTAATATATTATTTATTAATTACTTATTGAATTATATTTTGGTATAAACTTAAATATTTTATAAAATAGTGGGAACTAGGAGAAATCATTCTGACATCCCATGCAAGGTAAAAAACATCAATTTCCTTGAAGACATCCCCATTTCTTTGGGAGGTGGGGTTCAAAATTTCATGGATATGTTTACCCTTATGTCTCTAGATATGAACAATAACCAAAATAATGATGAAAATCCACCTTCATATAAGATTGATAAACTTGTTATCTAGAATTTTATATGGAAACAACCAGCAAAATTTAGTATATCTTCTGATCCACTCACAAGATAAAAGTTGGTCAACTCAATTGAGGAGATATTTTCTATGCACCATTATTCTATGAAAAAGAATGTGACTCTTTCCATTTATCATTTATATGGAGAAGAAAATCAATGGTGGTATTTGATTAAGAACATCGTGAAAAGGTTAAAAATTGAATATATAGAGTGAGAAGAGGTTAAGATAATGTAACTTTACAAGTATGTTCCCCGAAATCTTCATAAAAATATAAAGAGAGAATATTTAGAGTTGAGTCAATAGGAAGTAGAATCTATCATGACCAATAAAGAAAATTTCACACGGCTTAAAAGGTATACCTTGGGTTTTTCTATCAACAATGATAGAAAAATTGATAGATTTTTAGGGGTTTAAAACCACACCTTAGAAATGATCAAGATATCTGAGACATTAGAAGTTATAAAGAAGTTGTTCAATATGCTCTTATTGTTGAAATAGAGATAGGTGAATGGTCCCATAGATATGGTGAGATTAAATTAAATATTGAGTTCTAATCTAGGGGTTTTAATGAGAAAGGTCGAAAATATGATCAACCAAACTCATGTCAAAAAGTGTGGGAAGAAACATCATGGGAACAACCAAAAAGATATGGGTATGTACCATAAGTTTGAGGGAGAAGGCCACCCCAATCACAAATTTCAAATATTCATGAGGGAGAAGAAAAATGTGGTGGACAAAAGGAAATCACCACCCATGGTTAAATTCTTTAACTATAGGGAGAAAGGGAACTATGCAAGCCAATGCACTAAACATCGAGTCTTCGGGGGTAATCAACATCAGTAGCCAACAAAGACAATGAAGAAAGGGAAATCATATGCCATCACTACTACTATGGTGGATCCTAATAATGATGTGGTGAAAAGTACACTGGTTTTTTATTGAATAATTGCAAACATACTTTTAAATTATGGTTTATACATTCTTTCATATCTTGCAAGTTTAGTAGTGCAATTAAAACAACAAATCAAAATATTTTGTTTGAGTTATATATGAGAATAGGAAATGGGGAAATTATTTATTCCAAAGTATATGACTCATCCATAGTTTGCTTATGTGGGATGAATCTCTAAAAAACTTTTCACACTTTATTTGGATTAGTTTTTTGATATTTTTGGCATGGATTTCATATCTTTATAGAAATACAACATCAAATATTGAGGAAGGGATACCACTCTACACATCCCGAAGAATCCTATGATTCTATACATGTTTAATGAGGAGGTTGATTCTACTTCAAAATCATCATCTCAATTGAGGATATTTTTTTTCTTATGAGGAAGAATATATAAATCAAATGATCGATACAAAGGAGAAAATCATGATCGAAGACTTTCCCATTGTGAGGTAATACGCTAACATGTTCAACAAAGAAATGTTTTCTCCACCTCATGACTGAGAGGTTGAATTCTCAATTGAACAAATTAAAGTATATCTGACTATATCGAGGAAAACTTATAGAATGTCCACCATTGAGTTAGATAAACTATAGAAGAAGATACATGAGAATATAAAAAAGAATTTTATACACACAAGTGCTACACCATGGGTTAAACTGATCCTATTTCTTAGAAAGAAGGATTTTCATGCTTGGGTTTAAATTTTTCATTGGTTCTGACTTCGGTTGGGTTTTTGGGAGAGTCGTGGTTAAAACATTGAGTTTTTGAAAAAAGCACATGTTTGTGTGTTTGGCGGTGTTTATGCTCAAGCAGAACACAATCGAGGGGTCATGCATCGACACCTTGGTTCCCGCGCTACCCGACCAGTATGTTGGGAAAACTAAAAGTTTTTTGATTAATGAAAATGGTGGTTATATATATATATGCTTAATTTAGAAGTAATAACTGTAAAATTAATACAATTACTTATTATTAAAATAATTATTTCATCATTATTATATTTTGTATATAGTCATTATTATTATTATATTTTTATTAAAGTTGTTATTATTATTATTAAATAAATTTATATTATGAAAAGAATTATTCTTACTAATATTTTATTTTTATTAAAGTTATTATTATTATTAGTAATATTATAATAAGAATGAAAAAAAACCAAGCTACCCTAGTCCCGCAGCGTCCCTCTCTTTTTCCACCTACCTTTCGCCTACGCGGGTGCTCCTCTTGTGCCGTGCGCAGCCCCCTTCCCCTATTTTTACACAGTGAAACTCCTCGTTTAAACCACCTCGTGCCACCCCCTGCATGTCCTGACAAACATCACTCCACTCACCGCTACCTCCGAGCTCGCCTAGACCTTTCCTAGCTTTTCTCCCTAGTGCTGATCCCTCCTCGCGACCCTCCCATGTCGCGATTACCTCGCCCTCACGCTAGCCTCACAACGCCCAACCACAACAGATCTAGAGACCCCCTTGCCTGCTCCTGCCGAACCTTCTCCCAACTGCACTCCTCATACCGGCACCTTTCCCCCCCTCTCTTTCCCTCTTTCTAGCCGATACACCCCACTTTCCGGCCGAGACCTTTGTGACACACCCGCTGTCTAGCTTGCTTCCTCCCTCTGGCGACGTTCTTCCCCTTTGTGGTATGATGTTTTTTATTTTGGTGTTATCCCTGGTTTAGGTTTTGTTATTTGTATATTAAATCACAATTTTTGTGTGTCAAACTTATTCCATAGGTTTTTTTTGCTTCTTATTGGTGCGGTTGCGGTGCAAACGAGGTGCTGCCCCAGTTTCGGGAGATTCGTCCACGTTTGAGGTAGATGATTCCGCCAATATGTATTGTTTGTTGAATTAATTCTCCCATTTAATTAATATAGTATATTCATTGGTCAGTTTTCTTAGTGTGAATATAGTTTTACTTGATGTTTAATATGTTTTGATGTGATTAACATTGTGGTTTCGTGATACATGTGTTTTTTTCTTTGGAAACCCATCTTGAGACTTTTGTAGTGTTTTATAAACTGTGTTTCTAGTTTATTAAAATGTTAAAGGGTTGCAGTTGTGTTTTGGATTGAATTAAATGTTCATTTTGTTATAAAAGAAGTTTTTAGTGAGTTGTTGATATTTTGAGTCACGCAACACATTTTGAAATTGCATAAGAAAATTTCTTAGTGGTTTGGTTAATTGTGAAAATGGTTTATTTAATTGTGTAGTTAGTTTATTAATCTGTGAAAGTGGTTCAAATTGTGTTTTTGATGTGGTGTTGTGTACGTTTGGTCTTAAAAAATGTTTTCTGTGAGTTTAGTTGGTAAAGCCTTGTTAGTTTTTTTAAATTGTTCATTTTAAATTTTATTTATAATTTATTATATTATCTAAATGGTGCAAAGGTGTCTAATAAATGGTGTAGGGGTTATATAAAACTTTTTATGTGGTTTTGAGTTGGTTTTTACTGTGTTAAACTACGGTATACTACTAAAAATAGATTTACGAATTTTTAGATAATTTATTAAATTTTTTTGATGATGCGAGCCTGGTTTTGAAAAAGTTTTTAGACGCACATGCTTCTAAATGTTTATCTCATCGTGTCGTATGATTTTTTCAGGTTTTTCACCCTTGGTGTTTTCTTAAAATGGTTTATTTGGTCTCTAAAATGTTTAGTGAGTTATTTTGGCATAGCTTGTTTTTTTTAAACACTTTTTGGAATTTAAAGGGGTTTAGTAAATATTGTTGATGGTGCAATTTTTGTGTTGAAAACATGTGAAGGCACCATTTTTTCATTTGGATTGTCTTCAGTTAGTGATTTTGGGATTTTAGTTGTTGTGTGATTGTTACAACGCATTGGTGAAGTAATTCCATGAAACTGTGGTCGTTAGCTAGTGCGTGCTTGCATGCATTTGCGAGGTGTTTCACGTCATCGTGTTCAACCTACAAATTGAGGTAGGTCCCCCACTTCACTCGCAATTAAATATATAATTTATTAATTTCTTGATATTTTATTAATCTTAATAAATGAGAAATAGTATATGATAATTAATTTTGGAGTAATTAGCTGATGTAAAAAAGTATTGTTTACTTTATAAACGACACTAGAAATATACTCTTGATGAGTAGACACATGATATTAAAAGAATGCCTATTTGGACCTTGAACATATTTCATGGAATTTCATGTGTAGTTCTAGTTTATTGATAAATGATTTCTTCTCATGTGTGAGAATGAATTTTGGTTCTCTTGAGGAATGAGGTTTTTCATTAAAGTTTGTTAAGGCCCATTTGGCACTTCGATAAAATAAATTATTTTGGAAAACATTCATTGTGGTGAGTCAGGGGTGATCCTTTTGTGTACGTTGGTTGTGTGAGTTGTGTGTGATGTTTTTGCATCGTTACTTGTTGATTGAAATTTTTGACTCACCCCTTTTTATTGCATTTTTTGACATGGGAGCCCGGAAGAGTAAGTTAATCTTCTGAGAATGATTGCTGCACTAGTTTAAATTACGCACTGGCTAGTAGACCATAGAATAGAGGTTTTTTTTAATTTTTTCTATGGGATCGTTCCCCTCGACTAGGCCAGGTAGGGTAGTGGCCCGGAATTAGGGCGTTACAACGACATCGAGAGTAGGCATGCCTTCATGATGAGTCACATGTATAGTACGTTCTGGATTGTTCATGAGATCCTAGGTTAAACCCATGTTTTCTTTAGTGTTTTTTTATATGGAAGATGATGGAGATGTCTATTTCAGTTTATGGCCCATGTTTTATACGTTTTCCATTTCCCTTAGTGTGTGTTGTGTGTTGTGTGTGGTTTTTCTTTGGACTAACAACTAATACTTGTATTTCTAAATTGTTTATAAAAAATGTTTTAAAATGAGATCCACCTATTCCTTTCATACATTAAACTTGTTTTTAAATTTATAAGGGCAATGAACTATTACTTGTTTTGGAAATTAAAGTGTGTGTGGAAACCCATATTTTATATAATTTATTTTAAACCTGGGTTTAGTAAATTATTTGAAAGTTAGTGCTTTGGGAATAGTTTGTTGGGCATGCCTACTGAGTTGTAATAGTCACGGCTATAGTGTTTTTGTGTTTTTAGTTTCTGTTGTAGGTTTTACTCGAGATTGGTCACCATGGGTGAGAGTTGGTTGTGGACTAGTGATGGAATTTCAGAGTCGTGGGGAGTTTTGGTCATGGTCAGGTTAGTTGGTTGTGTATGATAATTCTTTATTTTCATGTTGTTTATTTACTTTGTGTTATTCTACTTTTTCTGATGCTTAATTTATTTTCACTAGAAAAAATCATTCCCAATTGTCCTCTATTTATGCCCAGGAGCTTGTCGCCAGCACGCGAGGATCAGGAATGCCTCTCGGGACATGTCGCGGACTAGCTCAGGTGACCAGTTCAGGGTCAACCTGGGTTGGTTCGTGGCAGGGATAGACCAATGGGATTATGAATTGATTATCACGAGCTCAAAAAATCACGATAAAGAGAAAGTATCCCCTATAATGGATATATTACATTATTGATCACATTTGTAGGGCCATGTATTTTTCTAAGGTGGACCTTTGGTCCTGATATCACTAATTAATGGTGAGGAAAAACATATTCCCAAGAATATGTTTCAAATGAGTTATGAACACTATGAGTTCAAAGTTATGCCCTTATCACTCACTAATGATCCAAAAATTTTCATGGACGTAATGAATTGTGTCCTTATTGATTACATCAAAAAATCTATTGTATTCTTTATTGATGATATTCTAATGTACTCCAAGAGAAAGGTGGAACATGATGAGCATTTGAATATTGTCCGAAAGAAGTTGCAAAGAGAGAAACTATATGCATTGTATATTAATGTGAGTTATAGATGAAGGAAGTATCATTAATGGCACATAGTAACACTAGAATAGCAATATCGGTGGACTTTTCCAATGAAATGGAAATTTAAGAGTGGCCCAGAAAGACAATTATAATTGATATATATATATTTTCTTTAGTCATGTTAGGTATGAATAAAGGTTTATTAATTACTTCTCACAATTTTCAAACTCACTAACCAAGAGTAATTAGAAGGAATGTTTTCTCTAGACCAGTGAATGTTAATATTGATTCATAAAGTTAAAAATGAATCTTTTTACCATTATAGTACTCACATTTCTGAAAATTGGGGATGTCTTTGTGGTGTAAAATGACACTTAAATAATATTTTTTGGATGTTTACTGATGAAAAATTAAAAAGTAATATGTTGCACCACCCAAAAATTGAGAATTCATGAGAAAAACTATTCTACACATGATTTCGAGTTAGCAGATTTGATATTTTCATTGAAGGATGAATTATATCTATGGTGATTAGTGTGGGATACCTACCAATAATAAGAGCCTAAAATACATATTCACATATAAGGAGATCAATATGTGCTAGAAAATGTGGTTATAATTCATTAATGAATGTGACTGCTCAATCTACTACCACCTTGGTAAAGAAAATAAGGTTTTAAATCCTCTCAGTAGAAAGGATCCTGAAAATTTCTCAATTTTGAGAATTTAAAAGGATCCAAGCTTCGTATATTTGAAATGTACGGACATTGGAATAATTAATGGAGGAAAATCATCAATATTTCCTCAAATTATTTCTCAACCATCCGTCATATATAAAATAATGGATGATCAAAGAATTGATATGGAAATTCCGAAAATGATAGAAGGTATTAGAAATGGGAAGTCCTCTGAGTTACAAATGGAAGAGGAAAGAAGCCTGAGATATTAGTCACAAATGTGTATAGTATCCAATCAAGAGTTAAAAAAATATATTTGTAATGATGCACCTAGATCAACCTTTTTTATTCACCCATGGAGTAAAAAGATGTATCGAGATCCTCAAGAGAGCTTTTGGTGGGACAATATGAAGAAGGAGATCACTAAATATACATAAAAGTTCTTCATATGTTAGAAATTGGAAGATTAATGGTAATAATTAAACCATTACCCATACCACCATGGAAATGAGAAAACATCACCATAGAATTTTTCAATAGACTTATGAGGAAACCAAGACAAAATAATGATATATGGGATGTTATGGATTATATCACAAAGACAGATCACTTTATCTGAATTCAATAGAACTTATTACTGGATCAACATGTACAGATATATATTAGGGATGTGGTAAGTTTGGATGGAGCACCACTATTGATTTTATCTGATCGAGATATGAGATTCACCTAATTGTTTGGAAAAATTCTACAACATGATCTAAACTCTGATACGAAATTTAGTACATATTACCATCCTCACACTATTGGATAATCTTAATAAACTTTTTTTACAATGAAAGAAATGTTTATATCATTTCATATGGGCTTAAAAGGAGAACAAGATTTACATCTACCTCTGACTGAGTTTTCCATCAATAATAGTTTCCACTCAGTGATCCATATGAATTTAACAAAATATCTTTTGGGGAAATGATGTAGAATACTGGAATGCTGGGATGAAGTGGGTGATCATAAGTTTATAGTACATGAAATTTTCATTGAAATGGTATAAAAGGTTAAAACCATTAAGCATATTATTTGGGCACCAAAATGTTGAAAAAATAGTTATGAAGACAATCATCGAGGAGAACAATAACTTATGGTTAGAGATATAGTATTCTTAGGCATATATACATGGAAGAGTATCATGTAATTTGGGAAGATAGGATTGATAAGTCATCGGTACATAATCACTTCAAGATTCTTAATCATTTTGGAGTTGTGGCATATTGACCAAAATTCGACCAACTATGTCTCAAGTACATGATTTATGCCAAATATCCCACTTGAATATGTAAATACCAAATCCCTTACATTTACTGAGTTTAGAGGTTTTATATTTTGAGAATTTTCTCCTTTACATGTAGTATCTAGTAAAGATATTGGACTGTAGGATATTGTTCAACACAACATGACAATTGACCGATTAAAAGTACTATGGAAAACCCATATGTATGGAGAGGTAACATATGAACTGAAGGAAGTGATGAAGGAGAAATTCCCTCACACGTTTTCACCTTAGAATGTAAAATGAAATTTTAGGCAGAAAAGTTTATAATAGGGGAAGATTTAAACAACCAATGATTATATTACTATAAATTACAATCTTAAATTTATCATATTAAATAAATAATGTAAAATTACATAGGGAACAAAATAAAAAACGTTATAAATGGAGAATGAAATGTATATGAGGTATTTATGGATGTTATGAAACCAATATCATTGAAATAGTAACTTGACCTTAGGAATAGTAGTATGGAAATTATGAATAGTAAACTAGACAAATGAATAATAACCTCACCAATGAAAGTATAAATAAGTTATACGAATCTTATAAATTAAACAACGATATTATTATATTATAGTATAAGTGAATAAATGTTTTAAAAATTATTGATTAAGTGTTGGTATTTTTTGTAACTCCTAGATACCAAATTTAAATTTTATGATTAATTTAATAATTTAAAATAAAATATATTTTCATAAAATTTAATAAAAAATTAATATTTTTCTATCTAATTATTTGAAGACAATTTTATGGGACCTTAGTAAAATTTTCAAAGTGTTATAAAATTAGTAATAAATTAAAAATTAATATTTTATAAGTAAAGGATTAATATAAATAAAAATAAAATTTATTATATTTAGAAAATTGTTTCTGAAAAATTTAGATCTTTTTTGAATAATACATGTCAAAAAATGGTTAAGGGGAGTTGTTTGTATTTTTTCAAAAATAATGGATTTTTTGGTGAATAGTAAACTACGTTAATTTATGATAAAATTCAAATACATGAATCATGGAGTCATTGATGATTAATGGATGATGTAATCCTAATATATATAACAATAACACATTATTTTAATATTTTGGTTATAATTATCATCTTATTCATAGTCTTGTTCTAATATAATAAACTAATGATTAAAATAATGGGAAAACACCCTTCTCCTCCCATATAAATTCCACCCCTCACCAGCACTTCTCCTCACACCTTCAAAGATTTTAATATTGTATGATTTCAACCCAATACTCTTCCAAGCCACTAGAACATAACTAGGATAATTTTTTCTCAATAAAATTCTAAAAAAATTTCTCTAAGGAAGTTCTTAAGGTAGAGAAATTGAAGGGGTAAAATCCCCATTTTTGTAATTTATTCTCTTGTTATTTTTTGTTAATTATTCTCTTATATCCTCCACTAGTACAATTGGATTGATAAATATAGTAATATAAATATACTATAATTTTATTATTATAATGGAATAATCCATTATTAATACTCTTATCTTCTCTATTTTATTCTAAAAATGGAAATGTCGTCTGTGGGGTGTTATTTTATCGCATTTAAGGATGAGAAGTTTTTATTTTTCATTCACATCCTTAAAGGATGGTCATAAAACCATTATAAGGGTTTAGAAATATTCAAAAATTTATTTTATAGTCTTTTTTTAAAATAACTTATGTACATAATACTAAATGATAAAAAAATGTTTGTTATGTTCGAAAATCAGCAAGATTAACCTAAAAAATCGTCATTAATGTTTTATCTAATGATTCATACTTATAACAAATAACAAAATAATTTATGAGTTCATTAATTATTTTTATGGTAATAAATGACTTATTTTTTGAATTCAAGATGATTATCTCCATTTTACACAATCTAACATACTCATATACAAGCGGACCGATCATGAAAAACAAGAATATAAACACCCATGAATGATGGAATTAAAATATACAGCCCTTCTAAAATACCATAAATGAAATTAGTAAAACTATAATGAATAAATTTGTGTATAAATATTTCTAGATTTTTTAATTAATTAATTTAGTTTTATTATCCTGTATACTGATGTGATAAAATATTTCGGACATAATGTAAAGGGAGGTCTCGAACCAAACTATCTTCCATTTGGTTTTCCCTCATTCAACACTCATTCGGAATGGATGATGTTTTAATTTTCCTTAAATATAATTTCATTTTACTTTAAATTTATTTTATGTGATATACATTATTCTCATATTTTTTTATAAAAAATTTAATGATTTTTTAAAAAAACCATTCTCTCTAAAAACAGACCTTTTACTTCTCTTGAGATTGTTTATCCTTCACCGAATTTTTTATACCAGGTATGTTATTCCCCTAATATTTTGGGAACCCCAGTGATTATTCATGATTGTATAATTTATGAAATGAACACAATTCTTTTCAATGGGTTATTTTATTTCCATGATTGATATACATTCTATGTGGCATTCCTGATTATATAAATGTTTTGATGTGATGGGTGGACCCATAATTATATAGTGAAATTAAATGTGATGATGTGATGGCTACACCAAAAATTATATTGGGATAAATTTACATAGGTACTGTGATATATCTGATGTGGTAGATTGAAATATTCATAAACATTTATCTATATTTTTTCACAACTATTTTTGATGGTTAACTTCTAAGACATGATATTATATTTTTATACATTTCTATATTCCATGTTTTTATATCATTCTACCTCTCATGTGTATGATTATGATATTATGCTTCTATTATGATGATTATGATTACTATCACACCATTATAAATTGATTCATTTTATTATCTTTTATTTTATACAATTTTAGCTAATCCCTTCTTTTTTATGTACAACTTCAGGTTAATACATGTCATAAAGAGAAAAAAGGGCCAATAAAAAGCTAAAGAAGAGGTAATTAAATAAATTATTATGTTTTATTGTGTAAAAGTTATTTATATTCCTATTTTTTCCAAGAAACTAAAGATTTTAATCCTAGTTTTGTGATTTTTTTATATTTGAAATGTAGTAAGATTTATTTATGAAAAATTAGGGTTGTTATACACCAACCTATGACTCATAGAGAACCTCACATGGTTGGATCACAAGGTTAGAAAAACCATGTTCCAACTATGTTTTCACCTCGAATCTACATTGAAAGGTTTGTAAAAACTATCATCCTAACCATACACCTTCCAAAAATCCCATATTTTCCATTTCAAAGTTTCATGTAGGAGTTTAATTGTTTTTACTAACCATTCACAAAACAGGGACCATTATAAAATCCCCCAAAATATTCCAAAATTCCTCAAAACCCACCCAAACTTCTCCAAAAAAATCTAGATACATAAAAAACTGAAATGGGTGCTAACTTGAAACTGAGGGTTCTAAAATCACATCATTAGGTTCCCATGTAGTTTATTGAAACATATTATCTTCTTATTGAACATTCAATTTATATGAAGTATTGTTTCTTGGAACCTTGTATCTTAGATTTAATGATTTTCATAAGTACTATCTCAAATTAAATGTCATGGTCAAGTCATAAAACTTATCATATTATTACACGTGATGGATATTGTATTTAATTCATTAAAAGAGATATGTGGAACACATCATGCACATTAGATAAGTGTGTATAGAGTGATGAGTGATATGATATACCCTAAAAAGATAAGGACTTTAAAGGGATCAATGTATCTTGGGATCATGTTCAATTTCTTGAAAAATCTCATAATATAATTTCATAGAGATATTAGAAAGATTACCTTATCTCAAAATTCAAAATATATATCTCATTGATGATTATATACATAACCCTTTTATTTTATTTTTCATTCTTTCATATGATTCTGAATGGTTTAAACTTTCTCTATCATTTATTGGACAAGGTTCAGAGTTATCATCATCCTTTCGTTAACGGCATCCCAAAATGTGGTTTTCCTACATTACTTTCCCTAAATAAGATCATATATTACCATGTGAATTCAAGAATTTGAAATTTTGTTATATGAGAACACTACTAAGGAAAATTTCTTATCCCAACATCCTTGGAAATCCTTCAAATAATATCTCGATATATCCTCTAGAGATTGAATGATCCTTTCAAAATGACTATTAGATAGAGGATGATAAGAAATTATACAAATAATTTCTGTCTTCAATGTTTCTTAAAAGCCTCTTGATAATCTAACTGTAATCCTTGGATCTCAATTAGATACATTGGAAAGTGGTACTCCATATAGCATAGCCACTACTCTTACATATATCTTGGTGAGTCGGTCAAGGGATAAATATTATTTGATGGTAATTAAATTCTATGAATTGTTAAGGTAGTCAACTACAACCCAAATATAATTATGGAGTTTATAAATTTTGGGGAGTCCTATGAAGAAATCCCTGATGATGTTTTTTCCATATTTATTCTGGTATAGTTTATGGATGAATCATACCCTTATACTTTTGTAGTCCATCAATACCTTGTTCACATACCATGAATTGGGATACTTTTTCAACAATTTATTTTATACATTTTCCATGTAGATGTTTTTTATGTCTTTATACATCTTCATACATCCTAGATGATTAGAGAAGAAAATTCTATGTGCATCTACCAAAATTTCTTTGTTTAATTCATGTTTCTATGGAAAAAATATCGAGGTTGAAAAACACATAACCCTGTATTTATCAACACTAAAATTTGGAATATTCACTAACTTTTTTCCATATCTTTATGTAACCTTTGTAGGAATCTTTGATATTTACTTGAATGGTTGGTTGATTAGTAAATTTGGTAACGATCAAATTTCTCACCTTCCCATCGGACATTAAGATTCATAATTTCTAAATCTATGAGTATGAGGCCCTTTTTAATCCGAATCATTGATATGGTAGCATGCTATTTTCAACTTAGAGCATTGTCACATTATTTTACATCAAGAGGTGGTAATTTATTAGCCCGTCATAATAATTTATCTACTCCAACCATCTCCTTTGGATTGCATTGAGCTCCATGTATGTGAATATATGTTTCAATATCATGTGATAAATATATATAGATATATATATATATACCACTTATCTATTTAGCTAGTTTTTCTCCAAATATTTAATGAAAATAACATTTCTTCCATCCCTAAACCATGTTATTGTTATTTTTT
This sequence comes from Viscum album, assembly GCA_963277665.1. Taxonomy (NCBI): domain Eukaryota; kingdom Viridiplantae; phylum Streptophyta; class Magnoliopsida; order Santalales; family Viscaceae; genus Viscum; species Viscum album. The sequence continues at coordinate 732,911,168 of OY728146.1, read as the reverse complement.
TTCATCATTCTATAATTATAATGAGACATAAACAATTTCCTTATCACACTACAGGATGAGTCAACTCGATTTTTTTTTCAAAGAATCAATATATTACAAACACTTCCCCGTATCATGATAATATAAGTATAAGAGTGGTGGAAAAACACTTTTTTAGTTACTTGAATCATTCCTCACATTCCTCTATCAATAAGAACTTTACTTCATTCCATGTTAAGTTGATTAGTGGATTGGATAGTTTCGATAAATTTTCCACAACATTTTGACAACACCCTACTAACCTAAGAAAACTATGGATCTCAGTTACAATGGTTGTTATATACATTTTTTTTGATATCTTCATTTTGGATGAATCTATCGATGTTACCTGTCTTATGATTACATGAACAAAGAATCATTCACTATGTAACAAGAATTCACACTTAAAAAATTAGGCATACAATTTATCATTTGTTAAGGTCATTAATACAATATTCTAATTATATATACTCTCATACTTTCCCTTAGAATATTTAAGAATATGATCTATAAAGATAACAAAAAATTGAACAAGGTAGTCCTCAATCACTCTAATCACTATATCCATAAAGTTGGAAGGAGATATTTTTTTCAAATGTCATCACTGTAAATTAATAGTGTCTATATCTCATTAATTATGGTATATATAATCTCATAATAATCATTTCAATGATGACTTGTTCCATATTTCTTCATCACAAAGTGGACTGGTCCTCCCCATTTTGATAAACTAGGTTGGAGAAAATTATTGTCTAAGGTATCTTTTAGTTTCATCATTAATTAATCTAATTTGAATAAACTTATACTATATAGAGTTTTATGATAAATATATATGAATGTATAAGTCCAAAAAAGATGTAAAATACATTCACTAGGGAAGAACTAGTACATCATCCAAGAATAGATCAGTATATTCTCATATATTTAGAATCTGAACAATGATGACTTCCCATCAGATCATTTGATCTATAAATCCCACATGAATAAGTAATAAGAACTAAATTAAAGAATCTTATTCCATGGAGAAATCATCTTTATGTTTATACTTGATAATAGGTTGATATGGAATATGAATTTTGATCTATTTATCCTAAAAAATTATATGGGATCTATGTATACATTTCTAATCAATAACCAATATTATTAAAAATTCTACCAATGTGAGATGAATTAGATATCCAAGAATTATATTCCCAAAATTTTTAATTAGATAGGGTTTATATATCTTAAATGTGATCATCATTACACAAAGTGTTTTTATAGATAGTTTAGTATTTAATGCTTGATGTTATTATTCAATATTCTTAGAAAACATTGGTTATACAAAATAATACGATGAACCATAATCAAATAAGGTAACCACAAATATATAATGGAGGATAACTATACACATGATTACTTAATTATCATGATCCGTCTCAGTGTTAATGATTACATAAGCTCTCCCTTATTCCTAGGGATAACAAGTTTTTTTGGAAACATGCTCTTCATTATCTCTCATGGAAGGGAATTGATTCACATCATTCCCAAACTGCATAAATTCAAATCATTGAAGAGTGATAAGAGAATTAATGAGGTCCTTCTTACCATATATTGTCCTTTTTGTATCATTTTTTAATTAAAAATAATTATGGCTATAATATTGAATTTTAGAACAATTTTTTTACCATATTATGAAATTTTATTGGTGTTTCTCCCCAAATTTCATGCATGAATGTAGTAGAATCTTCTTTCCTTCCTCGTGTCTTTCAATTGAGTTCCACAAAAACATCATATTTAGAATCTTTTATCTCTAGTAATTAAAGTATCTACGTTCCAACTCCACATTATTTCTTAATTATAAAATATCTATATAGCTATGAAATCCACTTATATCTAGTTCCATTAAAATACATGGATTATGGACACTAAATACTTATTTTATCTTACTATAGAAATCCATAACCATGGTAGAGACATACCTAACTAGTGTTTTAATGTTTTCTTCATAAGTTATAATGGATTTATAAACATTTTGTATAAAAATCCATGAATTAACTCTCTATCTTCTTATAAAGAGTTTAATGAAAATAATTGGAAGAGAAATTTTTTTTATTCTTTAGATACCATAGTCTATTTAATCATTGTTTTTTTGTATCTTTAATTTGAGTACACCATTGGTTGGCCATTCCTTCCAACCGATAGATATCCCAAACAACCTATTCATGTTATGAGCTCTAGAAAATTTAAATGTATCCTCTCAAACACATTGTTCCATTTCTTGGTAATAAGTGGATTAGAAGAGTCCTTATAGGAAGGGGATGCTGATGAATAAAAGACCCAATAATAATATTCTCCCTCATTTTTGAATTTAAAAATTCCATAATATTTACATTTTCATTCATATCTTGTGAGAGTTGGGTGAGAATTGAAATGAAGTTTTATAATACATCCCCCATTCCATTCAGTTTTTTTGGGAGGTCAATACATTATCACTCATACCCCTTGTTAATTTATTTCCTTCATATTTTTAAAATCCCTAAAACCAAAATGTATAAAATGAATGATGAGAAATTAAATATCATCAGGGGATTAACATAATAAATAATGTAATAGGATTTCAACTTTAAAACATTTTACACATTTAAATAGTTATGTTGGATTTTAATTTCTTTAGTTCAACCTATATCAATATTAGTTTAACCTAGGATAATTTAATTTAGGTTATCCTATACTTTTAATCCTAATATAATAATTTAACTATGAAATGTATCCTTTATTTTTGTTCATAAAGAGAATATGATCAATCAAATCATATCCACAAGGATTATCCAGCCATCTATGAAACATTAAGACCAATCATAATGCATTATAGTGATGATCGAGTTATTTCCAAACCAATCCATTTCTAGGTTATTACCCCTTAGTGCATATGTTCCATAGCCACATCCAATTTACTATTAAAATACATGGATACATTTATAGGAAATCCACATTATCAAGTCTTTCAAAGTATTTTTTGATATCATCCTATACATAGAGTCATATTTAGGTGTCTAAATTAGACTCTACAACCCTAATACTAATGTCGAATAAAATAATTTCTAAAAAAAGTAATCCATTAATTTGATACCATGTAACGAGACCCAATGTAAACATTCCTTTATTTTATATAATTTTCATAATTAAATTATTATATTATAAAATAAACTCAACCCCCTTATAATTGATAGGTTTATTGTATTTGGGGACTATCTGCATAATCTAAATAGTCTATAATTATTATGAATATTTCTATATAATTTCATCATAATTGATATTCATCTAAATATATTTTTTGTCAAACTGATCCTCATGAACCATAAAAAGGAAACATTAGAAAGGGGTGAACTCAAATGGCTAAAAGAAAAACATAAACATATCAACATGTTTCCAATAACGAGTTCATAAAAGTATAAGAAACAATAAAATAGTGATGAATATTAGGTTAAAATGACATTGAATAGAAAAATGATTTATATGGAGAAATAAGAAAACAAATAATCTAAAATTATCAAACCTATAACATAGTGCAAATACTGGGAAAACATGAGACTTAAATCTGAATAAAAAGAATATAGAATTTTAAAATTTCAAATAAGGGTGACACAAACATATGTTGAAAAACAGAAACTTATGGATCAATTTTCACCATTATATTCAAATAGTGTACCAATCATTATAATATATTTACCAAACTAGATCAGTAATCAAAAAATGTTTCCCATAGAAGGTCATGCAACACAACTTATTTCTCATTTTGGACCCAGAATTACTAATAATTTCACCATTTTATCATAAAATGTGATAAATTACCAATGCATTTGAGAGATATATATATCCCATATATCAGTTAATGATTAAATATACACATGTTTTCCAAAATAAAGCATTTAATCATCACATCATTAAAACAGATAAACAAGAATGGGTTTCAAATTACATTTTAAAAGGTATCACATAAATAATAATTTAAATTATATCAATTGATGCCAAATTGAATCACCCAAAATTGGAATGTCATAAATTATTTTATAAGGTTATTTATAAAAACTAAAATCATGGGAAATAGATCCCTTTTGAGCTGAAGTTGAAATGAATGACAAATAAAAAAAGAGAGTAGAAGCCCATATCTTTGAATGAAAGGTATCAAGATAACATGAAGTGAGACATAATTTCATTTGAAAATAAAAAATGAGAACATTTCCGGTAGGATAAAATATTATCATAGAAGAAAAATAAATTTAAGAGAAATCAACACTTAATTGGATAAACATTATTTAAATCATATTATATTTTTATGAAAAATTATGTCATTCATTGAAGATGATTTGAATAAAAAACTCATTTTTCCCAGAGATATAAAATTAAAAATCATTTGTAAAATGATATAATTGAATATATGTGAAATTCAATGATGACTTAATCAAATATACAACATAACTGAAAGAAATATATTCGAGTTACCAATGTCTATTACATTTACTATTGATTCCCAAGGAAGTGATCCAACCTCTACACTTCCTTGATTATCTCCCTTGCGAAGTGTAATAATAATTTCAGGGATGGGATTTTGAAAAGAAAAAAACCAAATTAATGTTGATATATGTGTTTAAGAGAGTGTTAGGAAGAGTATAGTATGACCATAGGAGGTTTTGGAGTGAGGGTTTGTGAAGGGATGAGAAACCATTTAATAAGTGAAAAGTTATGGATGTTTTGAAAATACCCATCCATTTTTAATAATTGTAAGTCACTATCAAGGAATGTGGCTCCATGTTTTAGAAATAATAGAGAGTATAAGTGATAAGGATGATCAATTACACAACCACAAATTCCCACCAATGTATTAAACATGTTATATTTCATTCACCAGTATATCTTTACTTTTATCATTTAGATTTTATAATGATAACTAGTTTTTTACTAAATAACATATACTTTATACTTACAAAAATATATTGGTGATTATTACTTAATTTTCACAAAATGAATCCAATTTTTAATTCCATTATATTTTATTAAATTTCTAAAATTGATAAAAATTAAATTCCAAATAATAAGTATATAATGTACTAAAAACAATTTCTTGAGAAAAAAATATTCTTTAAGTTCAAAAATATTAAACATAGGTTTGTAAACATGAATAAATGTTTTTAAATATTCATAAATAAATTAGGTAATAACAGAAATTAATTATATAATATTTAAACTTTAGGTTATACATGCTATATCCAATGGAGTTTGATGAAAAGTGGAGGCACTAGATGATAAAAAATTAGTCAACTGTTAGCTGGTTATGGTGACTCTTTATATTACCTCTATGGAATGAAGGGAATGCTATGGAAGGATTTCCATGAAAGTGGTTTAAACTCTAAAATGTTTTCATTTTTTCTTATGTACAAACTCTGCCACTGAAGGGGATGGTGGACCATTAGTTTTCTATGTAATGAGTTTTTTATAATTATAGATAAATGATTGTAGAAATTCATTTTATTATATTTTTAAAGGTGAATTCTTGATCAATAAAAAGGTTGGAATCCTAGTAAAAGTTTAACTTGTATAATGAGTGGTTCTTGAGGTTATTAGTAAAGAAAATACGAGTGAGTTAATGAAAAACTACTGGATTCTGAATGTTTAAGTCCATAAAATATCATAGAACCTTAAGATAACCTCTTTCTTTTTGAAAGGTTGATAATGTGATGTTTTAAATCATTTTTTCTGATAATGAATGATTATCACATGAGTAGAAATGGTTATATTCCATTGTTTTAATGAATTATTTTGGTACCTGACTAGTTTTTATGATGGCACCATGGATGCTGGTGCAAATATTTCAAGAACGTCTTCCATATAAGAAAAATCAAGGAATAAAAATCTTGGTCACATTACTGATAAACATTTAAGGACCTTAGATGTGACTGGGTTTTTATATCTCAATCATTTGTAATTTTTCACTTGTGAGGGTTGTATTTAATGGAATAAATATAATTTTTTGCTCAATTTGAATGGAATAAACCTAAAAAACTGAAGTTCAATTTGGTTCAAAGAAACATACGGGGATAAAAATTAGTTTAGTCTCTAGGGGGGGTATATTTATTAAATTACATACATATATGATTCTACATTTAAAAAGTGAGTGTATTTAGTCAAAGTATGTTTTTGATATTCTAGAATTTCATTAAAAATGTTGCCTTCATGTAGACGAGATTTGGGAAAATATAAAATTACATTGTTCTAAATATGAATCTAAGGTAAAAAGAGAATTTTAGATGTTATATTGGATAAAAAATATAGATATAGAATGTTGTTCCAAGGAAAAAGAGTATAATTGTATTATTTAATGGATAAATTCTATATTCAATGATAGATATTGAATCATAAGGTTATGTTCTGGTTTATTAATAGAATTTTAGTCTAGGGTGATTAACTGTGTAGATCATCTCATGATTAGGGTACTTGTAGACTAGTGCCAAAATACAATTGGGGGAACCCTTATCTTACTAGAATATAGAGTTTACTGTATTAAAAGATTTTGATTCTATTACATAATTCCATGTTGAAAATAAGGATATGAAAATTTTGGTATCTTAGTCCCAAAATTTTTTCCATATAGTTAATGAGGACAAAATATATGGTTTTGGACTCTGGGATATTATTTAGAGGAGGGTCATTAGAGTCTGAAACATCCTCACCAATAAGGAGAACCTTTAGAAGAATCAAAACTGAGAAGAATATGGTATTTGAGAAAGGGAACCATTAATGTATATAGAGGTTGAGTTGAATATAGGAGGTGTTGTGTTCAATTATCCATGGAAAAAATAAGATAGAATTTAGAGGAAAATATATGTTTTTGAACTAGGGATACGGTCCATGTTCTAGAATAACTTCTATCAAAAGTATTATATTTATCAAGGAAAATGAAATCTAGGGGTAGAGTTCTTTTAATAATATTATGAGAAAAGAAAAAACTCTCAAGGATTAGATATACAAGAGATAGATTTGAATTATAGAGGTTTGATTCCAAGATGCAATTTATACTTCTCTGGGATGGTTGAAAACCTACCATACCATGTGAGATTAAAATTATCAGTTAATTACCATTGTGTGAGTTTGAGATGTAGAAATTTTACTATTTTGTATATGTTTCTGATACATGGGAGCTAACAAATGTCAAGAAATGAAAGAGGGAACAATATAACAAGTGGGTTTATCTTCTGAATATGAAATCATGTAGTAGAGTATGGTATAAGGAATGGCTAGTTGAAAATGGGTTCCAATAATAATTAGTATATTTTAGTGAGAGTTTCTCTAATGGTTTGAAACATCCAACAATTCATATTATTCTTATACTAGTTTTCAAGGAATGATTATAATGGCTCAATCATTTATAGCTAAAATTTCTAATGTGATTTAATTAATTATTATTATGTATTATATTCATTGAAGAAACGTAGAATTTGTTGGTTTTATTTTATCAAATCGAATTTAAATGATCATTAAGAATCATAACCTATGATAATGTAACTGTTTAACAATGATCATATGATTAGTATAAATATAGGGTTTTAAAAAATATAATTAACACATCCAAAGTATGTGATGGCATAAACTAGTAAGATAATACCCTACAAATCCCATTTAATGGAGCCTTTGAGGGATATATCATTATTGTGACTTTCCCCTTACCAATCCCAAGCTGACATCCAAATACTTAATAATGATCTAAACCATTTATTGGAGAGGTTCAACCTTATCAATATCATGACCCAAACCATGTACACCAAACCACCCCATGAAAATCTCACCATCCCACACCTTAAACATAGGTCATTTTCCGGTGCATTAGAGTTATATTTATTGAGACCCTAATTGTATAAATAATTTTTTTATATTTTCAGTAGAAAAATGATTATATTTAATTAATATTATAAATTCATAAATTTTTTATTATAATACTAGAAAACAGAAATTTTAATTTTGTGTAATATTAAAATTTAATTAATGAATCTATGTTGATGAAATAATATATTTTTTAAATAAATAATATTTTAATAAGATATTATTACTAATTTTTTTTCAAATATAAATGATCATATAATTTTTAAGAATTCCAATGTACATTTTATAAGGCTTCAAAACTATTATTAAAAAAACCTAGAATTTTCCAATAAATATTGATTCTTATTTTAAAAGAGAAATTCACATATTTATAAAATTATCTGGATAAAATAAATAATATTTCTGGAATTAGAACATAGAAAATAAAAAATGTTGAATTTTTCATAATTTTCAAAGACTCTGACATTTTTGGCTAAACATTAAATATGGAATAAATATAAGGCGTGTATAAAGACATCATAAAGATTGAAAAAGTTGTAATAAATACTATAATGTGTACCCATGACCAAATATATATTCCAATTTTAAGAAATGTGATTTTAATTTTATTTTTTTAATTTTGTAAAACCATTATGAATCTTCTAAAATCTATAATATATTTTAATGTTTTAAAATAATTTATTTAATGAAATGAATCAATTATATATACAAAGGTTAATATTTTAATAAATTTGGACCTTATCCTTAATAAGTAATAAAATAAATACCTATATGGAAGAATCCATCAAAAAAATAATGGGACATTTTCTGTTGTTTGGTTATTTCATTATTTAGAGTCCAAAATCTATGTTTTGGAATTAATAAAGAATGACCCACTCATTTCCAAAATAAACCATCCAAGATACCATTTATATTCACTCAAATTTTTTTAGAACATATTTATTCTCCTCTCCCCTCTCTAAAGTCGTCACATGGTACCCCAATCCCTCAAGAAGCTCCTTTGAAGAATTTGGAATCTCCCTATAATTTTACAGGATCCTCTCATTCTCCTCGTTGTTCAAGAATTTTGATTTTCATATAACTTTTATCTCCATTTCCAAATATTGGGATTTTTTCGATACCCTCCGTAATTCCAACATGTTTTCAAAATTATTATAGACCCATTTCAATCTCATTTATACATCCAATGAACATTTATATTCCCCCATTATGATGTTGAAATGTCACTGCGATTTTACACACCTGAAAAATGGGCATGTAATATCCATACACAATTTCTATCAATGGTGTTCAACTTTAAGAGCACATACATATATAATTTGGGAAATAAATATTTAATTCCACTACCTTAATCATAGACTAAATGATGACGGATAATGATTCCATGTTGTAAGATCTATGTGTCACACTTATGAATGTGATTGAAAAACAAGTGATGGTTGCGCCCCAAATTTTATAGCGCTCCAATGCATTGGATAATGTTTTCGACTCTTGAGACACCATTCACGGGATTTTAAATTTAACATTATAAATAATATGATATTTTCCATCATGATGACTTAACATGTATCATTTAATTATGTTTTGGATTCCTTGTTTTATGTTGTTTAAACATTTTATAGGATGCCTTAATGTTATTATGATATATCATGCATCATTCCTCACGTTTATGATTCAAACCCATTTTATGTCTCATTGATATGAATATTTTCTAACAAGTAATTCTTTATTCATTTTATTCCATGTTCATCCCTTTAATATGATATATTTCTCACCCATTTATTATATATGTCCCAAGGTTCTCCCATGATATTTTATGTACAATGGAATGATAGGATCATGTAAAGAAAGTTTTAAAAAAATATGGTTAATTCTCTATTTAAAGTTATTATGTAATACACCTAATTCCAAAAGAATGTATTCTTCTCAATATTCTGGGTTTCATTATGTGTAATTTACTGTAATAAATCTTATATTAATGTGCAAAAAAGATAAGGGTTGTCATAGTTGGTATCAAAGGAAGGTTTAGTTATTTTTGAGATTAGGATTGGATAATTCTAGTGAAATTTTTAGGAATAATATTAAATATAAGAAGACATCCCAAAATTTTGGTAATGTATATAGTAAGTGGTTTCCAAGAAAACAAATCCTTATCTGGATACTACAAGTGGATATGGATTTTACGCAAATGTACATCAGGATTAAACATGAAAAAATCACATTGAGCTATACTCAACCCCGAACTAGTAAATGAAAATGAGCTAAGTTGCAAGCCAGTTTTGACATTATTGTGTAATTTTCATTGAAAATTTAACATCTCATTATGAACAATTATTAAGGGAACAAAAAATTACCATAAGTTTATATGTTACCAAATAGATCATGGAAAACTTATATTGAAGCCTAAAAATTCATAAGTTAAAAAATAAATATCATTTATCAGTTTTCCAATTAATTTTATTGGATTTCAATTTATGTATTTATTAGTTTAAAAACAATCATCCCTAATATTCCATTTGTTATTGTCAATGGCCAGAAATAGTAGGAACCGAGTAAAGAACCCATGTCAAGGGAAATGTGGTTGCTGCCTAGAGAATATTTGAAACAAGATTTGAGTATAAGAAGGAGGTATTGTGATTATTCCAAAGTAGAAATAATAAATCAAAATTAATAACATACACTTAGTTGAATTCACAAAGACGTCAAGGAAAAAGAATATGGCATCTGAAGGATGTTCGTCTTATAAAAATGACAAGGAATACACGACCCAATTTTCTTTGTAAAAAATGTGGGGAAAGTGGTGCTAAGGGAAATGAAAAAAAAGTACTAGGCGATATTTTATGAGTGGAAAGATAGGGAACAAGGTATTCATTTTCCATGATGAAATGGATAATGTTATAGAAGGAAACAAAGTTCAATCTAAGAAACCATATATAGTTCTATGTCATACATGTTGATATGTAGGGAATTATCCAAAACACTTCTCTATGTTGAAGGCTGAGAAGCATGGTGAGCCTCGACAATCTACAAGATTGAGGGAATAAGGAAAATCTTATAATGAGATTGATCATGATGATTTAAGTATGTATATCCTCTAATATATAGAATTGAATTTGATGTTTTATTTCAATTCATGTTTTATTAACAGATCCTGTCTGTTTTTTAAGAACATAGAGTCACCTCCTGAAATGATTTTATATAATTAAGGAAAAATTCTACGATTCTTTATCAAATGTTTAATTTTTTGAAAACTTTATTCTTCAAAATAATATCAGTATTTCTATAGGGAATTTGATAAAGTTCTGGGCATTTATTGGATTTCATTAAATATATCGAACAAAAATTTCCATGAGAAAAATCACCCTCCATATCAGAAATCAACCTATAATTCCATACAGATGAAAGGACATGTATGATTCTTATTTAGCCCTAACATATTAAGCATGGGTGTTATTACCTAATAAGAAATAATATCTATTGAAATTGATATATTCTAATGAAAATATCATACTCAAAAACATTCACATTATGATGGAATACAATGATGAGTTTCCCAATGGATTTCATGTCCATCCTCCTAGATGGGAGGTTGAAAATTTAATTGAAATTATACCTGGGGTGTATCCATTATCCAATAATCCATATATAATGGTAGTTGTAGAACATAAGGATATGAAGAAAATACTAAAATAGAATATGGATAAATGGTTCACAGACCCATGGTCTTTACCTTGGGGTGCACCAGTCATCTTAGTCAAGAAGAAGAATGGGTCAATTCAGATTTTCATTTATTCTAATGAGATAAAAATATCCTGATAAAGAATAAGAATCCTCTTCTATGAACTATTTACTTGTTCGATTTGCTACATGGAGGACAATATTTATCCAATGTTGAACTTTAATCAAGGTATTACCAAGTTATGTTAAAGAAAGAGGATATCCCGAAAACTAATTTCTGTATAAGGTACATGCACTAAGAGTTCAGATTAATCCAATTTAGACCTAACAATTCTCCAAAAATGTTCATAGACTTGATAAATTTAGTCTTTATGGTTTTCCTTGATAAAGGTTTGGTAGGATTCTTAGATGATATGCTAATATAATCGAAAATCAAAGAGGGTCATGGAGATCATTTGAGAACTATTATAAAGACCTCATAGAAGGATAACCTTTATGAAAAGTACAAAAAACTATGATTATGATTGAAGTGAGTCCCATTCCTGGGAAATATTATCACAATAAATTTTATATCCATGGATCATTCCAATTTATAACGAATTAAAGGATGATAAACACCAATGGTTTTAGAAATATATATTATTCTTTGATTAGCTAGGTACTATAATCTATTTGTGAGAAATTTCTCAATTTTTTTTCAAACCCTAAAACCAAGGTAACTCGAAATGTAATAAAGGTTTTTGGGACAGTTAATGTTAAGAGAGCTTCAATGAGTGGAAAAGGAGGCTTATCACATCACCTATAATTATGCTACCCTCTAGTTGAGAACCATTCATCTTAAACTTTGATTATTAAAAGATGGTATTAGAATTTATGTTAATTCATAATGAATATGTGATATCCTATTCTCTAAGGAAATCAATGTTTAATGAACAGTACTACCCAGCACATTATTTTTAGTTAGCTGTAATGATATTCAGGTTGAGTATATGGTGGAATTAACTATTTGGGGAGAAGCATGAATTATATATAGATCACAAGATCCTCAATTATATATTCACACACAGAGAGAGTAATTTTTTCCAACAACTATGGTTAGAGATGATTAAGGACTATGAAGGATCAATACACTACAATCCCGAGAAAGAAAATTGGGGCAGATGCTCTATGTAAAAAAGAACAATGAATTTTATCATTGATGTGAATTATGAAGGACTCGATCTTCTTATACTTGAAAAGTATGGATATGGGAATAATAAATGAAGGAACGCCATCAATCCATTCAAATCTGATTTCTCAACTACTTGTTATGAAAGGATAATGAATGATTAAAGAGATGATGTTGGAATTTATAAGAAAGTGAAAGCTATTATAAAAGTGAAATACTCAGAGTTAAATGTTAATGAAGATAGAGTTATGAGATATGTGTCATGACTATGTATACCATTAAATCCCAGATGAAAGAAGAATTTGTCGGATGATGAAAATAATTTAACCTTCTACTTCTAACTAGGGATAAAAATATATATTAAGGTCGTTGACAGTGATATTTTTTGGAAAATAGGAGGAAGGATATAGTGGAATATAAATCAGTATGTCTTTTATGTTTCCAAGTGGAAGAAGAATGGAAAAAATTCATAAGGACAATTCAACAATTACTCATAAATATATGGAAATGGGAATACATCCCCACAGACTTTGTCACCGATCTACTGAAGTCATCATGTGTATATAATTCTATATGGGTTGTGGTTGATCATATTTCAAACACTACTCACCTCATTGAAATTTCATAGGACCTCTCAGTCAATCATAACTAAATGATTTACATTAGAGAAGTGGTGAGGCTGCAGGGAATACCACAATAAATTATATATAATCAAGATCTATGATTTACCTCCCTATTTTGGAAGAGTATTAAAAATGAACTAAAGTATGTTTTGAACATCAACATGACTTATCACCCTCTAACTGATGGCCAAACAGATCATAAAATCAAAAACCTTGATGAAATATTGAGAGAATGCTCAACTGACTTCAAAAGAGAATGAGACCAACTTATTCCTAGGGACATGTTATCATGCAATAATAGTTTTCACTCTAGCATCAAAATGTATCCCTATAATGTTCATTATGGTATTAGGAGTAGGAAACCTGCATGTTGGGATGAATTTGTGGAACAGAAACTAATAGGTCCTAAATTTTTTGAGAAAATGGTGTAAAAGGGAAAATCCAATTCTCATCACTTCAAGGATTCTTAGAGTTGAAAAAGATATATGTTGACAATCATCGAGGAGACAAAGATTTTCATGTTTGAGACAAGGTATTCCTTCTCTGATCTCTATGGAAGAAATTCACGAGAGTTGGGATGAAGGAAAAGATTATTCCAAGATACATTAGACCATTTGTTATCCATGATCACATCAGAGTGGTGGACAATCGACTATCACCCCCACCTAACCTATCTCAAGTAAATGATTTATTCTATTGATACCTCTATAGTAAGTACATATTAAACACCACACATGTACTCAACTCAAATGTGGTACCATTGGTGAATGATAATTCTTTTGTGGAGAAGTGGGTGAATATCTTAGATCATAGAGACAGTGTTCTATGAAATAATATAATTCACCAGATTAATGTTCTTTCAAGAAACAAAAAATTTGAAGAAGAAATATGGTAGCCTTAGGTGGTGAAGAAGAAGAGTTACCCTCCCATGTTTTTTAATGTGAAATGAAAATTTCAACTAATAAAGTTTTGAAGGGGGGAGATTTTAATGTCTTGAAATATTATAAATAAAATTACACTTTTTATTTAATTAATTTTTATTATAAATTATGGTTAAATAACACATATGTACTTCATTGGTTTTAATATACCATATAGAACATAAAATACCAATAAGACTCATAACTATTGATAATTTTTACTTTGAATAATGATAATATTATTAGAATAATTATTGGGTTTTAAAAAATAAAATTGACATAGACAAAGAAAATGGTGTCCTCAACTAGAAGGATCATTCCCTATGAATCCCATTTATCAGAGCTTCTAAGGAGAAAACAGTGTTGGGGTTTCTCTTGACAAAGACCGATATGAGATCCAACACCTTAATAACTAGAAAATTGTTTATCAGATAACTCAAGATCATCGAGATCATGCCCCTAACCATGTAAGTCGAACCACCACAGAACAATTACACCATCACTCACCTTACCATTAGGGATATTTCTGATGAATGAAAGGCATATGTATAAATACCAAAATAGTATGAATTTATATATTTTATTATCAATAGAATTGTTGTTATGTTTACTATATATTGTAAATTTATAAACGATTTGGTTTTTATACATTAAATTTTTTTAGGTAATACTAAAACTCAATTAAGGAATTTATTTGTGAAAATATAAGTGATTTTATAATTAAATAATCTAATTAAAATATATTATACATAAGATAATTTTACCAAATATAAATAATCATTTTATTTATATAATGGAAAAGGTAAATTTTATAAGGGTTTGAAAATTATTATAGTGAAAAACACATTCATTTCTAAATAAATATCAATAATCATTTTAAAAGTTACAATTCACATATTTTAAAAACTTTTTGGAAAAAAATATTTTTTTAATAATAATGAAAAAATTATCCAATGGTGAATTTTTCATAATTTTTGGAGATAAATGAATTTTAATGTGAAAATTAAATACCTTATAAATATACTATGTGTATTATGACATCATAATTAACCATAAATGATTTAATCAAAACAATAAATGATATCCATGACCAAATTAATGCTTCCCCTTTAAAATAATGTGATTTTATGATTATTTTATTAATTTTTTAAAGCCTTTATGAATCCCCCACAACCTATAATATATTTTATGGTATTAAAATAATTTCTTCCAAAACATGACTCACTTCCACATAACCAAGGGTAATATTTTAAAAATTAAGGCCTATGGACATATAAAATAATGAAAACCAACCCTCTTTGGAAGAAACCTTGAGAAACAACAAAGGTAAGGTTTGTGGTTTTGGTTATTTTATTAAATATAATCCAAAACCAATGTTATGGAAATAATGAATAATTACCCAATCATTTATTATATAAACCCACTCAATATCCCAATTATTTTCACTAAAATACATTATAGAACATCCTTACTCTTTACTCCCTTTTCTAGAGTCCTTTTATAACCCGCCCAATCTCTCAAGAGGATCCTCCCAAGAATTTGGAATTTCCCCCTCAAGGTAATGGGTCCTCTCATTTTTATGCCTTTTATCTCCATTTCCTAATGTCGGTATATGTTTATCCATATAAAAATTACCTTAAAAATTATTTCTATATAATTATATACCCCTTTAACTCTCTTTAATCTCTCAAAATAACATTTATATTACCCACGTTATGCTGCTTAAATTTCAAAAAAACCTTTCCATTCCCAAAAAATGTGTAATGAATACCGATAACCATTTTCTATCAAGGGTGATATCCTTTATTCACTAATGATTATTTGATTGGATACCTGAAGTTATGTATTCAACAATACATAATCATGGAATAAAATGTGATGAAAAAAGATTCCATGTTGTTTGATCTATGTGGAACACTTATGCATGTGATTGATATGAAAGTGGAGGGTGTGCCCAAATTAATATAACTCTATAATGTAATATGTAATGTTTTTGTCTCATGATATGTCATTAAAAGAATTAGTGAGTTAACCAAATAGATCATAATAATTTTTCTATAATTTTTTATTTTTTATTAAGCCTTTATCAAGGTTTGTGATTCCATGATTTTTGTTGTTTCCACATTTTCATGCTGCCTTTATGTTATCAGTCTATATAATGCCTTATTGTTCATGTATATGATTCTCACCCATTTTAGGTATCATTTATATACCTATTTTCTATCATGTAATTATATATTCATTTTATTCCATGTTTATTCCCTTACTGGGATTTATATATAACCGCATTTCTATATATGTCCCCTTGTTATCCCATACAGTTTATGTACAATGGAATAATATGGACATGTTAAGGATGTTTTCAATAAAGATGATGTATTATCCATTTTAGGTTATTATGTATGTAAATGACTCACAAAGACACTATAATTCTCTATATTCTTGGTTGTATTATGTTTAATATTATTTAATAATTCCTGAACTAATTTGTAATAATGTGCCAGGTGGTCATGAGGATTGTATCTTAAATAGATGGATGCCAAGAAAAATTTTCCCTCACATTGATTTTGAAAAAGAAATATAGATGGCTAAACTGGATGGATTTTTATTGAAACACAATGGGGGACTAGTGTGAAAGCTCAAATGAGGTCTCCAAGGGAAGAAAAAAGAATCATGTAAATAGAACCATAGGTTTGAAAAATTACTAATATAATATAGGGTTTTCTTGATCAATATTGACAATTTCTATTTCTATAAGTCGTATGAATATATAATTTTTATAGTACTTCTATATATCGAGGAATTACCAATGTATATACATTTTTGTAAAAGTTTGGAAGAGTAGATGTTTTATTTTTACGGATGTTTTAAAATCAAATAACTTTTATCCACTAAGGGGATGTTGGGGATGATGATTAAAAGAGTCTTGAGTTGAAGAGCATTATTTAAATCTCAATTATTGTACATCTATAAGGTAATGAATTGATTTAGTATGATTGAGTTAAATATTTTGTGTAACCGTTTACCAGAGACTAAATACATTTAAAGGATAAGAGACCAAGAAATAATGAGTATGAAAAATACATGGTAACAATTATATATATATATATGTATATATATATATATATTATTGAAGACCAATGTGCGCTATTTGGTGTAAAATTATAGATATCATTATTAAATTCGGTGAAGTTTGTAGATTATAGGAAAATATGGTAAAAGGACACTCTGATTTCATCTTGTGTATCTGCTATTTTCTCAAAAACATAGTTGATCTAGTACTCCTGTTAAAAAAATGATTCGTTTTATAAGTTTTTTGATGCTGAAATTATAGGATATATTGATTCATAGAATACCACCATTAGAATTATATTTAATCTTATAGGAACTACCATGAGCTATATTTTTAAATTAGAAATGGTTGATATATTAAGAAAAAATATATGTTGATTATGTTGTGATAACAAAATAAATGAACCAGTTGGTGGGGTTTAAGAGTATCCTAGGAAAAATTAGAAGGGGGAAAGAGAGGAGTTCACTATACTATTATTGAAATGTCAAATTTCCAAGGAAAAAAACTTTTTAATTTCAATCATATAGGGATAATATTAAGATGATGTTACAATTCATTTAGGAACATAAAAATGATGACATATTGAAGTCAATGCAGTTTAAGGGGAATTAGATTCATCATGATTTTCGAACTGAAGTTATAACTCAATATGTTTAATAGTGGTTATTTACATCAGTGGGTTTCGGTTAATTTTGATGTATTATGATCTTTAAATCTCTGATAGATTGAATTGGAAAAGATAAAGAGGAGATTTTTAAAATATGGTACATGTTACCTATTGGAATTGTGGATTGACCCTGAAAATGATTATCATGGGGAATATTTTTAGGTTTAGAGTAAGAATCCATTTTTAGAAAAGTTTGGAAGTTAATAGAAAGGATTATTTTCTCATGATACCTATAATGATTGTATGTAGGTGTGGTGGTTCTCAAAACATGGTGTCAAGAATAAAGATGCATTGGTATTGGTAAGAGAAGAAATATGCTAAAATGAATCTAGATCATTAGGTATTCTAAAAGATAGAATAGGTGTGAACTAATGTTTAGGGGACACAAAATCATTCCTTGGAGTCTTTATAAGTATCAACTATTCACAATGTGATCCAATTTTGGTGGTGATCACACAGTTAGATGATGAAAATGATTATATCCAAAACAAATTCCCTCTATGATGATCATTTGGTGGTGTAACTAGGATTACCTAAGGATAACGATTATGTATATATGGGGTTGGGGTCATTGGAATGGTATATGTGTGATTGGAGTGATTTACTTGAGAAAAATCCTCTATCATCTTGTGCTATAGAGTTCAACATTCATTATTATCTCTCTTGTTTACCTTTATAGTAATTTTTTTTATTATGGATTAAAACCTTATTGAAACAAAATTAATTCCATATTCTCCTACATTTTTGTTTTACATCTACTGATAACATGATCCACTTGGAGTGTGATCTGTGAGTGTCACCTTGATGTTTTAGCAGTTGTAGGGTTAGGGTGCTTGGTTGTCTTATGCAGATTCTTGATTTTGGAGACATATTTCAAGGGAATTAATTTCTCATGGACCGTTGGGTTCCATATTCCACATTAGAGGACAAAATATTGGCACATCCGATAGAACCGCATCTACTGCAACACCCACCCACCCACCGACACACCAACACATATATATATTGATTTATATATAATTATATTCAGTTATATATATATATATGTATAGTTTTATATTTTTTTATAGATATATATTTTTATAAATGTATATATATATTTTGGCATATTTATCTATATATATATATTTTATGGGTTTATATATATATTGATATGTGTCCATATATATATAATTTTATTTAATTATATAAAAATTTCCGTATTTATATATATATTTATGTATATTAACTTATAGTTATTAATATTTCAAGATATTTATATGTATTTATGTATATTTATAAATATTTATATTTTTATGTATTTAAATTTATTATGTGGGAGTGTGTGTGTGTATATATATATTTAAGTATATTTATATATATATATATACAATATAAAATGTAACTTTATATATACTTGTATTTATATATATTTGAAAATTTAAACATATAAATATATACTGATATTTAAATCTACATATATATATTTATATTCTTTCAAATAATATATATAGTAATGTATATTTATATGTGTCTATATAATTATATATATATATTGAAATATATTTATGTAAATTTAGTTTTAGTTTTATATATTTAATATATATTTGTATACATTTTCTAACTTTTATATATTTGTATATAACTATATTTATATAAATATATTTGTAATTATATTTATATGTATATCTATTTAAAATTTTGAAATAATTTACATATTCATATATGTTTATTTACATATCTATATATATGTATGTATATTAATGTCTTCATAGTCATCACATGTAGTGTTTATTGGGGTGGTAAAGAAAATACTGAATAACTAAGAGATTTTAGGCTCACATCACACAATGAACACATATATTTGAAATTCTACTGTTATAAATAATTAAAAATACTTCATTCATAAATAAAAACCACTAAAACCTTCTGTGATTAAAAAACATTTTTTAGAAAAATTGAATACATTAAACAACCACTAAATATTTAAACCCACACCAAAAAATAGAGCCATAATGATTAACAATGGGTTTTAAAAATAATGAAAAAATAATTCCTAGAATATCAACATTAAGTGGTTTAAAATATCATGAAACATAAAAAAACACAACAAAAAGACAGTTTTGATGGTTTTTGGTTTCTCAAGAAGTAATGATTTTCAAACATTCATCATTTCCAAATCCGACTCCTCCTCTTTATCATATTTGATACCAATGACATGATTCTTATTTTTTATCACATTATAAGTGAATACACTATCAAATATGTAGGCAAAAACAACATAAGTTTTTCCCCAATCAATATTCTTTACATTATCCATATCTTCTCTCTCTTTCTATATATAAGTATTTTTCTTCTTCTCTTTTGGTGGTGAGTACGATTGTTCCTTGTCCAAATTATTTAATCTTGTATAAATGAAAAATTGTTATTTTTTTAATCCTACCACATAATGCATAAAAATATATATTTTTCTTATGTTTTGTGTCCACTTTAGAACATTACTTTGAACCATTTATGATAATTACACGTTTATGAATGCATAAAAACTACACAAAATAAAAAATTTCATTAAAAATGAAACAATTACGTGAATTTATATTAGTATATTTTTATTTTCCTTATTCTTTAATGTTACTCTAATATAAAAATCATACATGTTGAGTGGTACCCATATTTCCACAATATTAACACATAAAGCTTAGTGTATTTTTTCCGTGTTTACTACTTTTACAAATTGTCATTTGGGTATATTTAATGTTAACATATTATATTTTTCATACCCATATTAAGTGATAATGAATTAACATCTATAATGACTGACTTTTTATTTTGATTAAGTGCCACACCTGATTATCTTTGTTTCATAATTAATTTATTAATTTTGGAAATCCTTCAAATCCTTAGTTATAACTTTGTGCTTATGTTTCACCTTTGATGTAACCTGAAAATACAACTTTTATGTGTCATAATAAGAGTCATGTTCTTAACCTAATCTTCATATTATTTATTTTGACCTACTAATCACCCTTGGATATCCCCAAAACATTTAACTTGATCTCTAAATTTGTTAATCAAACTATTGATAATCCAAGAATTTTCATTAATATTAAGTATGAGTTTAATGATTGTATATAACATTTATGTATTTTCTTATTTAATATTTTAGATATTATATATTAAATCATATTTCTCAATTTTTACTGATATATATAAGGTTTGAACTCTTGATACACCCCAATTATATTTCATTATTTTGGCTCTCTCTAAATCTATTTACCCATGGAATCCTCTATCTACACATCGCGGTCCACTTTTCTCATAATATCAGCATTTTCCTATAAATTCCATTTAAACTTATTTATTATGGTATTTTTAGTCTTCAATTTATTGAACTATAATTTCATTATTACTACAACATTCTTGTGAAATAAATTTAAACTTATTCATGAATGTATTCATGGATTTCCCCTTGTATTAACATATTTATATGGCTTAATTATTGGTAAATCCTCATTATCACTATCATGAAATTTATTAGAATACAATTCAATATTATTTCAAACTGTTATATAATAAATATATCAATTTAAATGTTTTCCATTAAATAGTTTTTCACCACATTAGATTTTAGGAATGGAATTAAATGACTTCATCAACCTTCATTCCATATATTTATCCTTTATAGAGAGTTTCTTTAATTCCATTAAGGAAACTTCATGATATTTATAAATTTTAACTAAATCATTTCAATTTATTATAGTTCATAGAAATCAATAGTACTATGAAGACCATAAAATGTAAGTTCCTTTAGAGCTTCTTCCTCGATCACTGAATCCAATAGGCTAAATTGAGATGGAAATCATCTCATTGTTCTACTTACAATCATGATATTATTCATAGTTTCTGTAAGACCACATAGGTCTTTAATTACCTAATTCACCTAATAAAATAATTTACCTATAGATTCATTTTGATACAACCTGAAGTCTTCATGAATACTCTATATGAAGCATGTATTTGGTTCGATGTACTTTCCAGTCACCTTTATAGATGTTTAAAAACTTGTCCAACATTATGTGTAAGAATTTAAATGACATCACTATTATCTAAATGTAATTGGAGAAGGATCTCCTTAATGTATTCATTAATTTGGATTCAAAATATAATTATTTATGATCTATTCTAGAAAAATATTGTTATCAAAGTTAGCTATAATTATATGTATGAACAAAATGTAAAAATATATTACAAGGGATTGATATAAGTGTTACATATGGTTCTATGAAACACATGTCACTATTTAATAGTGTATTACTTGTTTATTTATTTTCCTGATAATTTTCATTTTTTAAGGGTTTAAAATGATTCTTAGGGGGTTTTAGGATTAGAATTCACTAGGATATGCAGTGAGTAAGGATGTTCACACCTCTTCCAATTCACAATCCTTTTCTTAAATTTATGGGGAGGCAGACTGACTATGCCTATTGGGTGAGGAAATACTATGGATCTTGTTTTAGGGTACATATTGAAAAGTAGAAGGGAGTTTCTATGCCTTGGAGACCCATGGAATGAAGCATGTAGTTCTCCATGATAGAGAGAATATTTTCTGCAAAATAGGGGGAAACACGATAGTTTCCATGATCCAAGGTGGTCAAAACATATTGATTGCGATATAGCATGACACACTCCATGGTCTACATCATTAATTTTCTCTAGTTCGGGGCTCCAAACTAAAAGAATAGTATACTAAAATGTAGTGGGGCCCAACCCATGGTAATTTTTATGAGGTTCTATATTTTCCACACTTCAATTTTTAATACATGAACCCTAATTTCTACACCTGCTCACTCTATAATTTAAGGGAAACACACAAGGGAGGCATCCCATTTTCTCACTTCATTCCTATGTTCCTCACATTCGATTTCTAGTGGCCCATTGAGATAATTCCCTAATACCATCCTCTATTATCTTACCCTCTTTTCACTTCATCATTACCCTTAATTTTCATTGACCCATAATCCTTAATGGCCATGGGGAATAATAAAATGGATTTTATATGTTTAAAATTTGGGTTTTGGGTGTTTGGGGGTTCAAGAAGCCATTTTGTTTCCCGGTTGAAATTTTTATTTAGATGAAAAAGTGTTTTATGTTTTTAATTGACTAAAATTGATATGTGTGTATATAAAAACTCCCTTATAACACATGTAATGTAATTATTGAATGTTATGAATTATTTATCATATAAATATAGGGATATGGTGGACCCATGATGAATTAAAATTGGTTTTTTATGGTTTTCAGAATTAGCTAAAAAGGGTGTTTTGAGTGTTTTTGAATTATGTTTTTTAAATATAATGGTGGGATATACTATGTGTTTTCTAAAAAGACCATGAGGACCTTTCAAAGGGATTAAAGGATTTCACAACATATATTTTACACAAATATGGTATTCTAATTAGGTTAATGGAATTTTTTAGTTTTTTAGGAATGATTTTAGGAGTTTAATGCAATGTTTTCTTAAAATGGGGCATTCTAGCCCTGTTAAATTGATTATATTTCATTAAATACTAGTGGTGGTTTAGAAGTTAATTCTACGAAAAGTTAGGATTTTTTAATTAATTTCATGGTTTGTTATGATATTTTTTATTAAAGTGATATTTTAAAAATATATTTTCAGTGGTGTGAAATGGATTGGAATCCCAATATTGTAATCTAAGGCCAATTGGGCACTTTTAATGATTTTTTTCTAAAATATTTGTTAACCTAAATTGATCCCCTTGTATTTAAAATTACTTTTTTAATTTTGACCATTTGGGGATAATTCATATTGAAATATCATTATATTATTATTATGAATGGATGTGGAATGGGGCTCTTTCTTTTATGGGTGTAAAAGGTGGGCTAAGGTTTATTGTATATTATTTGGAATTGTTTCTTCTGATGATCTGGTGAAATTTTGTTTTCTCACTTACATTGACTAATTTTATGGAAATCCATGGAGAATTACTATGGATCTGAATAAGTACAATCATAAGTATATATTATCTGTGGACATGGGAGTATTTCCCATATAGACAAGACACACACTAAAAGATAGATTATGTTTCCCATGGTATCTAGGCACTCCAATGATCAATTGTATATCCAAAATATATTTTTAAAATTATCTTGACATTGAGAGGATCTTTTTTATTTACCTAATGTTACATATCACTTGTTTAGATCATTTTACTTGGGTCCTATTGAGATTCCTATAATGATTATATACATTTTTTGGAAGTTTTATGGGATCAACTCCATGCCGTGTTTGTATAAACTAACCTTGATTTGATCACATAGAACCATTAATTGGTGGCTGCAATTTAATTATGATATGTTGTTGTATTGGTATCTTTATTCAAATTTTTTTCAATTTGGGTTTGGTTTTGGGTTTACTATAAAACAGATTTACAATTGTTTTTCTTTGAATTTTCCATTTTTAATGAAAATAATGGGTCTTTTAAAAAAATTACAATTTAGAGAATATTTTTGGGGAAGAAGAATAGAAAAGGATATTGGTATTATTTAATGGTTTCTAAGTCCATATTTCTAAAAAATAAAAATATTTATTTAGATTCAAGGTTCCATAATTGTTTTATCAAAATAGGGTTCTTGTTTTATAAAAGTGATTATGATATGTTATTTGGTTCTTTACACAGTCTTACATGGAAATTTTTTTAAAAATTAAGAACACACAAGAATTTATCAATTTTTTATGATAGTAATTTCCTAGAATCCTTAGTGATAACCCACTAACCATATTTTTCTGAAACCCTATATTCATACTAGCGTATGCATGTGTATAAATATCTCATATTTTATTATAGGTTCTCATGTTTTACTCAAGTTTTATATTTATCTATTTCTATTTGTGGATATGTTTTTATGGAAAATCCGAAGGGGTTATTTGATATTATAATAATTAATTATAAGTTTATATCAGGGTGAAAACCATCCTAAGTGAATATTTTTGATACCAGGAACTAGTTATTATCCTATGGGGATTAGAAAATTTCATCAGGACTAGTGGTGAGATTGGTCTGGGGATATATTGGGTCAACACAGGCCTATTTGTTACAAATGGTATTAGAGCCATGCTTCTCAATAAGGTCCTATAACCCATATGAAATATATTTTTTATTTTTGATGCTTAGTCCTATGGGTATAGGATTTTTGAGACTTGAGAGTTAGGTGTGGTGAGATCCTAACTAGCTCTTCCCCACCCGGAGCCTTGAATTTCCATGAGTAGTTGAATTTTGGTTATAATATTTATTATTCTTATAGGAATTCAATTTTAGATGATGGTATTTCGATCGAATTTGGCGTTGTATGAGTTTAATCAAAAAAATTCTTTGAATTTTGGGATGAAAATAGAAAAAGAATCAAAATACTGATGTTGTCTTCCATGGATTGACAAACAATACAGTGCCCAATCTGTAATATTGGAATTATGTTAGCAAATATTTCATCACTGAAATATGATTCATCAAACCATGTGTCTAATTTATGAATAATGCTACATCTCATTCAGTTTTATTATTTATACCTCTTAATTATTGGTTGGTTTTGAGTTTTTCTTCATAATGGGAAAATAATCTATGTTGGTCCTATGATTTTTTGAGATAATTGGAATGGGTTTTTTATTTTTAGTTTGATATTACTTATAATAATGTTGTTAAAATTGTTTTGTGTGTGAATAATGTATTTGGTAAAATATATTTTCTATTTCAATTGAGGTCTTGGGGAATATTTTTAAAATTAATTTTCTTATTATGAAATGTTTTTTGACATGTTTTATTTCATTATGAAATTATGAAAGTGACTTGGTTTTAAAACCAGTGGAAAAAATAATTGTCGAAGATTTTGAAACTCTTAGATTATTTTTACAAGTGATATTAGTTGTAATGTGAATAACATGAAGATGTTTTAATAAATTTATAATGGTTTTGGTGTTTTGAATTATTTTAAAGCGAATTGTTTTTATGATGAAAAGTAAATTCATATGTTAATTTTTAAAATCAATAAAGAGGTAATTTTTTCTCATAATTGAAAATATTAAAGATGAATTTATTGAGTTTTTATTAAAGAGTTTGAATGTTGAAAAGTATGTTTTATATTACAATGGTGTTTTTACCATTTACATGAGCTCTAGAACTTCATGATAATAGTTCATGGGTTTAAATAATAATTTTTTATTGTGATTTTTTTATTTTTTTTGAATTTATTGTCTGTATTTTACCCTTTTTTGATGATTGAAACATTTAACCTAGTTAAATAATCATGATCATGGTATGTTCATGTAATATTTTATTTGAATAAGTCATCTCAGAAAGGTCATGTATAAAGGTAAAGTGTGTATCAATAAGGATAACCACATTTATTATTCTTGGGTTTTCCCAAAATCCAAGTGGACTGGAATGTATTGTCCTTTTCTCTTAGTGGTATGTCTTAAAATTATTCAAGGAAGATTTTTAGAGGGTTTGTTTTGGAATCGTATAGGTTGAGCTACATAGACTAGGAAAATAATCCATAGTGGGATGGTTGAATTTATGAGGAACGATAATATTAAATAAATGTATATTCTTAGAGGATATTGTTATTTTATTCCTCACATCAACTTTTTGGTTTCTATTCCGTGTGTGGTGTTTGTTTTGGAACACAAAAGTGTTGTTGTTATATTTTTACTTGTTTGTTTTTTATATGTTCTATATTAGTGGTTATAATTATCCATGAGTTTTAGTTTGATAGACCAAACATGTGAAATCAAGGGTTATGTTCATAACTAGGGTTAGTGGTTGATTCTGGTTAGAATATGGGAGATATCATGAAATGTTTCCTATCAAGATTGTCATGAATTAGTGCTTCATGAGTATAGAACCATTTTACCCTCCAATGAACTATCATGACCCGAGGTTGGAACCATGTTAATCCATGAGGAGTAATGTGTTTAGCTATCATGTGAATCATATATTTCAGATGTGATGGTTTTGGTGACTTGATATTGTGATATTTGGATGTTCCTTAGTTTTGGGGTCTTCTGAATGGATTTTAGTAGTGTTTCTTTAGTAGCTGGTTTCCATTAGTGGAATGTTTTGGTTACACTAATAATTGTTTTTCGTATATGGGTTTTTTTAATATAACACTATTTATAGAAGAGGTTTTATATTTCTTCACAATTTTAGATGAATTATACAAGGAAGGGAGACATATTTCAGGTTTCCACCTTCTTATAGATCCATGATGGATGGGTTTGAAATAGATTAATTGGAGATGTTGAGAGTTTTTGAGGAACTATTCCACTGATTTTGAGGAGAAATAGAATGAGTAGTGTTTTTTTCCATTATATATATATTTTTCATTAAAGAAACCTTTTTCAATGAATTATTTAGGGTGTAAAGTAGAATAGTGGGGGGAATTGTGATTTCCCAATGTCAATTTTGTTTATTGTATTATATATTTTTCCTATATTTTTTTCAATAATTTTCATTGTTTGTCTAATATTTTAGTGAATCTCAATGTTTTTTAGGATTATAATTTTTTGGGCTTGATTTTGACTATGGATGGTCATACTGATGATATCTTTCATAAATTTACCATGTTTTAGAAGGATGAATGAAAATATATAGGGGCGAGGTTGGGTCATGGAGCATAGTGATGGAGGTGTTTTACAACAAGGAAGGGAGAGGCTACCCCATGGATTCCCAAGCCGCATGTTAAGGGGTCCAACCTAATGGTTGGGATCTATGAGACAATATAGAGGGCCACAACATAGTGTCCTGGTGATCATGTGGTTGGACCTACCTAATGAAGGTACTCTACTCTATAAGGTAGGTGATGAGTCATGTAGATTTTCTAGAATGGGGATCCGAAATTTCATGCCAATGAAGGTACACCACGGTCATACCCAATCCATTGTAAATTTTTATGACTTTCGATATTGTTCACACATCGATTTTTATGCCATTGGCCTTCATTGTTTACACCCTATCATAGGTCAAACCAGAGACCCACCCAAAATACATCCCTCCTCATTTGGTTACTCTCTTTCTCACCTTCAATTTCCAGTAGTATATTGATGTAATTACCTTTTCCATTTTTCCATTCAATTTCCATCTTCTCCCATTAATGATTTATATGATTTCATTTATCCCATGAAACCTAATGGAAACATTGATAGAAATTAGGGGGTTGGATGTGGCTTATATTAATATTTTGGGTGATTAGGGTTTGGAAAATCCGGTTCTTTTGTAATTTATAATTCACAATTAATGGTGAAGTGCATTGAGTTGTTTTGGAATGATATATGTAGGGTTTTCTAGAAAAACAAAACTATATTATAACACAAGTTTTGCAATAACTGAATGTTTTAAATGATTTCTTATATAATTATATGTATTTGATGGGATAATAATGTGTTTAAATTGGTTTTATATGGTTTTTATGCATGGAATTATAAGAGTTTTGAGGGTTTTAAAATTATGTATTTTAAATATAACTATGGTGTGTTCTAATTGTTTAATAAAATGTATGAGTGGATCAATCAAATAGATTTAATGATTTATAAAGGTGGGGTTTTACACCAAGATGTTATTTTAAATATTGTTTTTTCACATATTGGTTTTTAAAAGAGGTTTTAGTCTTTTAAAGGGACGTTAGAAAAACTGGGGTTTGATTGGACCTTGTTAAAAAATTTTATTACTTAATGGAATAATGGTGGTTTAAAAATTATTTAAAAATAAAGGACTGTTTTTGAAGAAAATTTCATGCTCTGTTTTCATATTTTGGTTTTAATGGATTATTTAAAAAATGACTTCCACTGGTGTGAAATTATTTTGAACCTAAATATTATTATCAAAGGCCCATTTGGAAATTTTAATTAAGTGTTTATAAAATATAAAAGACACACTATTGAGCCATTTATAATTGATTCATTCATTATGTATTATGACACTTTATGGGATATTTTATATTATTATATCATTATATGATCCTTATGAATGGATCTGAAAAAATTTAAATGTATTAAAAGGGTGTGAAAGATGATATGATATTTTGTAACCACCTTTTATTTATTATTGTTATGATCTTATGATTGTTGGTTTGTCACCTTCGTTGATTGAAGTAATATATGTCTGTGGAGACTAATTAGGTATCTAGATGAGTGAAATACCCATAGAAAATTGTCTTCCGACTAAGAACTTTTTCCCAGTTAGATATGATGGTCACTAACAAGATAGATTATATTCGCTATGGTAGATAGGTTCTCCCATTATTGATTATTTAGCACAGTTAGTTATAAAGGAAAACTAGGATGATTTCATATTCTTTTAGGTATACATTGGGTTCTTGTATCCAATTATATTTGTGCTAAAAGTGTCCTGGGGAGTTTCACATGATTAATATAACATTTTTTAGCTTAATTTAAGGGATCTACCTCAATGTCTTATTTTTATACCCATGAATTTTATTAATAACAAAGATCTATTACTTAAGGGTTTCAATTTTTTACAATACATTATTTTCATGTTGTTTATTTTTGGGAATGAATTTCACTTTGGTTATGATTTTCTGTTTTGATTCAAACGGATATTTTAATTTTTTTTGGAATAGTGGTGTTATAGGAAAACTACAAGAGCTTAGCAAAATTGGAATTTTATGATTTTTTAGGAAATAGTAATGAAAAAAGTTTTAGATTTATTATTATCATTTTAAAAATCCTATAAATTTGAGATTAGGCAAGTGTTTGTATGATTTTAGAGTATATATGTCTTATTTATTTTGAATATTACAAATACATATCAATATTTTTATTTAATTATATTTAATTTTATTAATTATATTCATAATTTAATCTCCTTATTAATATTTTTGGTCAAATGTTTGGAAAGATTAATTTTTTTAGTATGTTTACATTCCTTAACATAACTCTTACACATCATTTACGTTGGTCATGAAACATTTTCGTTTAACTTATGCATGTATAATTTTACCGTTATGTTATGTTTAGAAATCCATAATGCATGGATGGGAACACACAAGTAACCCTAACTCTGCATGTAACAAAACCAATTTAAATTTACATTATGCTTCATATATACTAATAAAACATGTTGAAAATATTGTTTACCCATAGATAACTCTATGTTTATACTTATCAATAATTATGGCCTATCTTTATGCATGTTATATCATTTTTAAGTTAGTTGAATGCTTTGTTTATATTTTAAATCTTTCCTTTATATGGATTATGTATTTTACAACATACCCATATGTTGTATGTGAGAAAAACAGGTTCCCTTTAAATGTTTTTTATAATTTGAGTATTACCTTTACAAATTCATAAAGTTTGAAACTTATTTAAATATAAAAATCTATAGTTTACACTATTTATGATTTTTATGATATATTGATTTGGGACATGTCAATTATTAGTGTTAAAAATTGTTTTTATCATTATATAAATTAATATTTATTACATGGATCCTATGTTAAGTATTTTTAAAATGTTTTAAACATATTTAAATTAAATTAAAATGATATTATTAATTTATACACGAACTTATGACCTAGAAGAAAAAAAATTCAATTTTATTATTTTTATAAGTTTGTTTTTGTTTCTAATGTTTATAAATTCATAATTGATGATAAAAAATTATTAAAATGATTGAATTATAATTCATATATTTCACTCTATCCTGATAATTATTGAATACTATTGTTACCTCTATTTTACAGAAAACTGATGAAGAGTCTGCACCACGAAATGTATTGACCCTCTTGAATAAATCATCAAATGTAACAATTATTGTTTAAATAACAAATTAAATAAATT
This sequence comes from Viscum album, assembly GCA_963277665.1. Taxonomy (NCBI): domain Eukaryota; kingdom Viridiplantae; phylum Streptophyta; class Magnoliopsida; order Santalales; family Viscaceae; genus Viscum; species Viscum album. Next base: position 732,880,314 of record OY728146.1, on the reverse strand, counting down.
GAACATTATGAAAATTAAATTGGGCATTATAAAAGATCGATTTTAAGTTATGTGTATTGACCACACTATATCAGTCTCACGATTTCTCCAAAACTTTTCCAAATTTTTATTTAAATATTTTTATCAAAATTTCCATATTTTTATAAAATTTTTAACTATAAGATTAATTTTATTTTTTTAAATTATTTATCTATATCACAACATTGTATAAATATTTTGAAAAACATCTTCTGAATATTGAATTTGTAAATCATTGAACACATTAACAATTATAAAATCTAAATATACATTGTTTAAAGTTGGTGTTTATAATTTTATATTTTTTAAATTAAACTAAGATAGTAATATTGGGTTTTATGGTTTTATTTATTTTAAAACCATCATTTTTATTTATAAAAATATTGGATTTTTTAATGTGTTTTGAAAATAAATTAATGCGTTCAAAAAAAATATTTGATTTCCCATGATGTTAAAATTGGTAAATTAATGTATTTATATTTTTTTATTATATTAATACATTAAATGTTAATGATGTTTTTAAAAAACACCCAAACAATGAGAATTAAAAGAGTTGGATGGTCTTTGATGATTTTTATATAAATAAAGACTAAGTCAATAAGTATGAGACAACTGCTACATAAAAAAAGAATAATAATTTTGATACTCACTGAGATATTTTATAACTAATATTACATTGGTCAAATCATTAAAAAACATAAACATTCTAGTATATTCTGATTAAGTGATCAATGTTCCCCATGCTACATCTAATTTTACATCTTCTAATCTTTATAGATCATCATAATTTTTATTTTCTCATTTGTTAAATAATTTTTTCTTCTGCATGTTTTAAATAATAATTTTATGTGTTTCCCAATAAAAAGAATGTTTAATATTTTAATATTATAAAAATAACAAGGATGGTTTGATGGGTTTTGTATCCAAAGTAAATGCCAAGATATATTAGGGTCCTACTCCTATAAAAGAATAGGTATTGGTTGTGACTCTAGGCATTGTAAAATGTAGGGTTTATAAAAATGTAATCATATCTTAAAAAGTGTGGTTTTATGTGTATTTTGATATTCAATTAGTATATAGAATATTGAAGAGAAGATTACGTTATTTGTGATATGAACTAATATATAAATATTATGTTCATATTTTTTCCACTAATTCTAATTTGGAAGACAATTCATCAATATTGAATCATTAAATAAAAAAATATGATTAATTATTTATTTTAAATGTTTTAAAGGACTATTCACCCCACCACAAGTATATTATATCCATTTATTCCTTTCCAAAATTGGTATCAATGGTTTTTCCATTGGATATAGGTTATGTTTCTTTTTTATTATATAATGAAAAATATCCAAGAACTATAAATTTAATGAATAAAGATTAGTTATTGATGATTAAAGGTTTTAATGAAATTTTTGGATGGGTATATTAAAATCTTTTATTTTTTTTATTTGTTTGATTATGGGTATTGGAAAGAATGAATGAAATAATATCTAAATCAGGAATGTGTACATCATTGGAAAATCATAGGGAAACCATATAAATTATCCGAAGGTAATCCATATTAAATTATAGGTATTGACATGGTAAAGTATGTTTTGAATTATAAAGTAAACAATATTTTAAACTATGCTATATGTAGAAGAGTGTATAGCCTAGTTTCAGCATGTAATACAACCCATGAAATATAGAAAATTCTATAAGTTATCACCGTGGGTAATACAATATGAAAAGAAAAATTATATGAATTATATATGTAGAAAACCATGATTTCAATATAGGAGATGATAAATTAGTGAACCAAACTTTTCACTGACTTAGAGGTACAAAAAATCATATGAGTGAACTTAGAGAAGTACTAGATAAAATAGATATTATTTAAAGGAAGTTGAGAAGATTAAAATAATATGGATTTCAAAGAAATTAATAATTGATGAAAGTAATAATATTAATGAATATACTTTTGATGAACCAATTCCATCATTGATGTATTAGAAACGTGAATAAAAAAATATTTATAATGAGTAGTCTATAAAGTGGAAATGTATACCATTTAATAATAATGTTAATGAGTCTTATTAACTTATAGAATCCAAGTCATATAAAACTGATAAAGGGATAAGCCATTTTAGAATGATGTTTTATATGTTTATAAAAAACAAATAAGGAAAGAGACAGTTCAAAAGAAATAAAAAAATTAATACAATTAAGGTAATACAAGTAATAATAATGATGTTTTAGATTATCCTATTATGAGTTTAGGAATAAAGTACATATCATGATAAATTTTAAGAATCCTTATAACTAAATGATTGAAAATGAAAAAGGAAAAGGATAAGAAATCATTGTTTGGTGTATTAGATTGTTTAGATTGTTTAGATTCATGATGTGAATTATGAATTGAACATAGTACATAGAACATTTCATTTATTGAAACACATTGTGAGGAAAGTATTTATTTTTTTACTCAACCAATATATTCTATTTTTCTTGAGAGCGATTAAATTTTTGAATAAAAAAAGAAAGTAATTATGATTGTTGTTTTGATACAAGTTTTTGATAATTCAAATATTTAACAATTGTATAAAGAGAACTAGGAATTATAGAATGATATTATTGAATAATATACGGATATAAAAATTACAAATAAAATGTTATTCAATCAAACGGGGAAACAAAAATGGGATTGTGAATATATGAAAATTAGTGTTTCCCAGAATATAAATTAAAAAAATAATTGAGAATTGATGATATTTATATAAAAGGATAAAAGGACTGAGTTAATTATTTTCTAGTAGTAAATGACAATGATTATGAAATAATATTTAATTTAGTTTTTAAGAACTTTACTAGAGTTGAAATATGATTGTATAAATCTAAATAAAGAAGATAATAAATTGTCAAATATAACATCTATTTCTAATGATAATGTCTACACAAATTTAAAATCAATTCAAAGAGATAATAATTATTTTAAAAAAGAAGTTTCTATGCTTAAATAAAATTTAACTAATTTTTCCAAGGTAAATAGAAATATGATGATATCATGTCTACTATGAAAACAAACTATAACAATAATAGTTTGTGTTATAACAGATGACCACTAAATAGAATGAGTCTACTTTTATTGAATTATCAAAGGGATTATTTAAAGTGTATCATGATTTAAATGTCGAATTCAAGTGAATTATGAAATCAAATTCTATTTGACATGTAGGTAATCATATTACCAATCCATAATAATTATTTATAGTGATTTTTTTCCAATCATGCCCCTAATAATTTCATTAATGTAATTGGAATCCAAAATATTTTGTTATCAATCATATTTGACATAACATAGAATCAGTTCCAAAAACATCCAATTGATTGATTTATTTTAGGATATCTTCATTTGAATGCCCAGTGATTTGTGGTATTTTTATAGTATGAGTTCCACAAACATCAAAGGATATATTTATAATTTATATTTTTTAATTCATATGATTGAGGTTTGGTATCATTTGGAGACAAATCTAAAGTTAATATTAAATGTATAAGAGATTTTGGATTTTCCAGAACAATTATTATTTCAGAAGTTTTATTTATAGATAGTTTAAACCACAATTTAATATTTATATTAAGGTTATGTGATGATTGATGAAATATAATACTTGAAAATGTTAAAATTATAGTTTTGATAAATAATTATATATTAATTTTTTCAAATAGAAAAGATAATGTTTATAAATTTGATTTTTGTAATCTTACAAAAGAGATAGTAAACTATCTAATTGGTATAGAAAGAAATAATATTTTTTGGAATGTAATATTTTAAAATGAAAACATTACTCATTCATAGGTTTTAAAAGCATGAATATGTCCTATAATTTCTAATGTAAAATAAAGGTAAGTATTTTGTGTGTGATTTGTGTTTAAAAAGGTAAAAAAAAATCAACAATGGTTTAAATATGTGAATGATGTTAGTAATAATAGATTGGTTGAATACCCAAATCTATAATTATTTGTAACTTTAATAACATATATTTTAAGGTAAAATAAGTACATATTTTTAATGATTGATGATTATAATAGATTCATTTGGATTTATTTCTTATCACAATAAAAATGAATCTCTAAGCAAATATCATGTTTCTTAAAAATGATTAAAAACATCAAAAATCATTAAATAATCTATATTAGAAGTGATAGAGGTAATGAATTTTTCAATTTTTAATTTGAATAATTTTATGAATTAAATAGATATAAATATCATTTTTATACCCCTCGAAAACCACAAGAATATTTTGTAGTTGAAATGAAGAATATGCCAATTAAAAAAAATGTCTAGATAAATTCTTATTGAGTTTAATATTCATAAATATTTTTTGGGATGAAGATGTAAATACAATATTTCATATTTTAAATATATTTTCTATTTTTCCAATTTTAAATAAATCCCATTATGAATTTTTTAATGTGTTGAAACCTAAAATTATATTTTTTTGTCTGTTTGGTTGTAAAGTATATATTTTAAATACGAGTGATAATTTAGACATGTTTTATTACAAAAGTGTTGAAGGAATATTTTTATGTTATTTTATTTAGAAAGGCGGGTTTTGTTTTATATAAGTGAACATTATTTTTTATAAGTAATTAAAAATTAAATTTAAGGAAAATAACGAGAATACAAATAATTTGGATTTAAATATTGATGGAAATAAATTAAAAGAATTAAAATATTATGAATATAATGATAATGAAAAATTATAATTCAGTAGTTTAGGGGGAGAAGATATATTCTCAAAATGATCCTATAGAAAACAAAAATGATAATTATCATCCAATTAGAAAAGAAATTGAAAATTTGAATATGGAATACAAACTATGTTATCTATTATAAATTATAATGAAAATATTTCATTTGATTATGATTTTATGACTGTAAATATTCATAATGATTTAAATAAATCAAACAAGATTAATTATATGCATTATGAAATAATTAAATTTGAAATAATCATTGTATGAAAATTAGTTTAATTTCTAAAATATAAACAAATAATAATAACTAAGTGGAATTTCTATAATAAACTTAATGTAGAAGGAAATATACTTAAAAATAACTCATGTGTAGCTGAACAAGGATATTATTAGGAGATGGAATTTTAATTTGATAATTCAATTTATTTTTTTCTATGATATAGGGTCTAGTTATTTTATTATTTTCAAAAATATGAAATAATTTTAAATGGATTTAAATAGTGAATTTTTAATTTGTAAAATTTATTAGCAAGTACTTATTAAAAAACCCTTATATTTTGAATATGTTTTTTTATTTATATTGTTAAAATTAATAATTATTTATATGTTTTAATAAATCTCCTAATTTTACTTGAGATACTGAGTCAATTATTATTCCAAAATATGTTCTATAAAGGAAATGTTGGTCCTACATTCATTTTAAATAATGTTTCAAAAGATACTGATAGTATCCAGATATATGTTGACAATATAATATTTGTTTCTATAAATTATTTACATTGAGATTATTTTCATAAATTAATGACCTGTGATGTTGATATGAGCATAATGGTTGAATTAAAAAAATTTCTTGGCTTAAATATTTTCCAATGAAAAGATGAAATTTTATTAAATCTACCTATTTATGATAAATACATTATAAAAGGTTTAGAATTGATTAATTAATATCTATTAAAATACCAATGAGAATAAATTCCATGTTGGATTTGTATTAGTCTAGAAAGTGTGTTGATGTTAAATTGTATGGAGGCATGATAGAAAACATAATATATATGACAGCTCGTAGATCAGATTGAATGTTTTCATTTTCATCATGTGATTGATTATAGATGAATCATATGGAAATTAATATTAGGGTTGTTAATAAAGTTATTATATATATTTAAGGAACTATAAATATTGTTTTATTTTATGAAAACATTTTTTTGATTTAATATCATTATCTGACTCTGATTTTGGATGTTGTAGGCCTGACTATAAAAGTAAAAAATGTTCTGTTTAATTTTCTCGACGATAATTCAATTTAATGGATTTCAAATTAAAAACTATCAGTTTCATTATATACAGCTGAGGATGAGTATGTTGCTTCTATTTTTTATTTTTTTGAAATTAGTTTGATTTAAAATACATTATGTGATTTAAATATTAACTTATGTAAAATTAATATATTTTGTGATAATAATTGAGAAATTTTTATTTTTAATAATCCTTTGAAACAAACTAGGAAAAAACAAATAGATAATATATATCATTTTTAGAGGGATTATATGAATAAATGATTTATTAGTATAGAGTTAATTCCAACTAAAAAACTAACATAATTAATAACCATTGGATTTTAAATTTTGTAAAAAAAATAATTTGAAAATTCAATCATGAAAAAGAATTTTTGAAATGAAAAATTGATTTTTTTTATTTACAGGGTTATTTGTTTTAATCATGTTCAACATTTTTTGGATAAATATTTATGAAGGGGATTATTTTTGAAAAATATTGTTTGATTTTTTAATTTCCAAGACAAAGAGTTTATTAGATATTAGAATAATGTTTGTATGATTTTATAGTGTATATGTGTTATTTGTTTTCAATATTACAAATTCTATTCAATATGTTTCTTTGATTATATATATGTTTTTAATTTTACTCATTAATTATTATTATTATTATTATTATTGGGTAAATAATGTCAAAAATTAGTTTTCAATGTATTTTTACTCTCACTTAACTTATTATAGACTAATTTTTTCATGTTATGAAGCACATAGGTTACCCTTATCAATATATAGGTTTAACCCTATGTATGTTTTAAAACACATTTATATAAGAAGGGGAACGTTTATATTATACTCAAATGGAGAGTAATAAAACTAGTTTACTTCTATAAATCATTAAAAATACCCATATGAAACTTGTTGAAAATATATTTTAACGTTATGTATATTTATATTTTACCTAATAGAACATGATAATCTACTCTTACACATTTTATATAATTTATATGTTACAATTATTCACTATTTGAGGCTTACGATTACATGAATTAAGTATGTTACACCTTACCCATACACTGCACGTGCAAAATACATTTTAACATTAATTACTATTTTTAATTTTATTTTTACCTTTAATCATGAATGAATATCGACCCTTATGAAAATAATTAAATCCCTAGATTATAATGTTTCATGATTTTTCAGATGTATTGATTTACTCTATGTTTATTAGATGTGTTTAATTTTTTTTAATCTCTTTATAAATTCTTATTAATGATACAGAATCTATGGGAAGTGTTTTTGTAATTTCTCAAAAATATTAATATTATGATCAAGGGTTTTTCTTCATTTAACAAAGAACATACAATGTCAAACTAAAAAAATATAATATTGTTATTTTAAGTTGTTTTGTTTATCTTTATTATATATAAATTCATATTATTTGATAAAAAACATATTCAAAAGATAACATTAATATTAATTTACTTATATATATATCCTTAATAATTATAGAAGACTATTTCTATTATCACCATTTTGTGGAAAATTGATGAAGCCACCAAACATTACAATGTATCAACCACTTGAAGAAAGCATCGACCAAAAGACGGAGTGTTTAAACAAAGGAAAATTGACAGAAAATCGATATATTAACCCCACATTATGAATGATATAATATGAATTAAAAGTATTGATGACATAATATGAACCTCATGGTCGCTCCAAAATATTTTCAATTTTCTAAAAATTTCTAGAATTAAATATCTGTCTCTATTCCTTCAGATTTTTATAAATTATTTAACTACATATTTATTCGATTAATATCATATGAATTATTTACTTTATACAATCATATTAATAATCATTTTTTGAATATAAAAAATATTATTCCTTAAAAACACCGAAAAAGTTAAAATCTAAATATAAATTATCTATATATGGTTTTTTATAATTTTATAATCAACAAATTACTTTAAGGTAGTATTATTGGTTTATATTATGTTATTTATTTTTTAAAAAATATTATTTATTTGAAAAAAGTATTGAAATATTTGTTAATGAGTTTAATGATGGAGTTATGAATTTAGAAAAATATTTTTTAATACACACGATGTTTATATAGGTAACATCATGTTTACTTATTTTTGAATAATTGTTATTGTGGAATGCATAGATGATTTTAAGAAACTACCATACAATGTTAATTAAAGGATCAATATGACCCTTAATTATTTTTTATAAATGATGAATTTGGCATGTAGTATAAGACAACTAATACATCAAACAAGAAATAATTTCATGATACTCAACTAAGACTGTCAAAAAAATCTATTACATTGATATGATAAAAATGGAAATTGAATTATCTAATCTATATTAGTAATGTGATCAAAAAATCATGAGATATATTAAATTTTTTATTTTCAAATATATCGATCACCATTATTTTCTTGTTTTTTGTTTGTTATATTTTTTATAATTATTAAGATAAATTTATAACCAATCAAAAGAAATTCTGGTACGTTATTATACACATAAATAGTATTGTTCTTGGCTTGTTACTCTAAAAGAATTCAATACATATAAAGTTGTGATTTCTGGAAAATGTTAGGTATTGATTGTGCCTCAAGGTATGGAAAAATGAAGGGTCTATAAATAAGTTATTACACCTTTAATAGTGAGGTTCTATAGTGAGTATCGATATTTTAATTGAGTAAAGAAAACTCAAGAGAAGAGTAGGATCATAGTGATATGAAAAATAAAAAAAAATTATTTTTTCGTATGTTTATTTTGCACTGTATTATATTTTGAATAAAATACCAAATTATTGAATATTAATTAAGACGATCTACTATATTATTTCTTTTAAATGATTTAAATGACTATATAACCCCTCTAGTCTGTTATTTCTATCTATTATATTTTATTAATCCTTCCATGGCATGAATTTGTTTATTAAAAGACTTCCTTCAACCCTTATTTTATTTAAAATGGTGGTAATCTTTTTAATGTAATCAATTAATGTTACTTTCATCATCTTATGATTATATGGGAATGCCTATTTTGTAACTTATGTAAAAACTTGAATTTATAAAGTATTTTATTAAGTGAATTTCATATAATTTTGGAGATATCATGTAAGGTTTTTTTATAACACCCTACATGCTCATTGATTTATGTGTATGTATGTAGTTGTCCAATTTCATGTTAGGTGACATGTTTTTGATTCTGTTAGATGCCTATATGGTTCCATTAATGGATGTGTAGCTATAATGATTGTTAATGGATCATATGGAGTTCATCGAGCAGTATCTAATATGTAGTTTTATTTAATTTTCCATGTCAATATTGTGTTTTCCATTTCATCCATTCATTGTATTTAATTATTTATTTTATTCTAAACTTTCTATTTTTGTCATATTCATAACTTATTCATATGATCCAGTTTTATCCTATTTATTCTTCTTTTATTGTTAATTTTTTCATATATTATTATTTATTTTATTTTATGTATATTGTATAGATAGGTAAAACCTGAAATTATTATTTATCAATTAGAATATATTATGTATCATCAGATGGATGTTACATATCACATTGGGATCTCCAGGGCTTTTCCAGGACTGTATCATCAATTTCCTATATATCCAATTATTTTTTTTAATTTATAGTATGTTATGTTTGGATTATATATTAGTCAAAAAATATTCAAAATGGTAAAATGATTATATTATGAATATTTTATCTTTTATTGAAAAGAAAAAAAAATTATTATAGGTATATCTCTAAATAACACCGCATTCTACACATGATTTTTATAATGATGTTTTAGCCATGTTCAAGGTAACAATTCTAGGGTTATCATTCAAATTTCATGATGAATTAATGTAACAATAAACATACTATATTTAAGTGTTAATAAATTATAAAAAAATCAATGATATATAATTTAAAACTATATTAGCTATCATGAAAACAAAACACAATGAAAATTTAACCATAAATATAACATGATGGTATGTAATAAAATATTATTATATTATGGAATCCAAAAAAAGTAAGTAATCATTAAGAGATATATGAATTATATTCTAGAATAAAATCATCTTTAAATCACTCTAGGGACCACCATTGCCAATTATGAGGTATAGAGTGGGGAAAAATTTAGGTTTTACTAAATCAATGTTAAATAATACTCTAACTATTGCATGATTAGTAACTAGTATAAAATGAAAATACATGATAAGATACGAATAACTTTATCTATTTTGAGCATTACATACCCATATTAATGTAGATAAAGAACCAAACAAGGTATATTTGTTGGATATTGAATGCTAATTTTGATGAATAATTTTTCCAAAGTTACTTTAGTCATAATCATTCGTTATAAAAAAAACATGGGTTCAAGTAAAAAATCAAACAATAGAAAATGGTTTAAATTGAAAACTATACATTAGAAAAAAAGTGCTCAATAGGATTTTGAAATGAAATAGTTTTATAAAACCATGTTATAACTGAATGGTTTGTATAAAGAATATAAATTTTTAATATTTAGGATAAGTAGGAAAATTGATGCTTCAAAATTAATTCTCTTGTACGAGTAGTAACCCAGTTAATGAGATAATTTATGTTTATGGATCAAATAAATTTTCCCAGATTTAATTTACCTAGTAGATATTATATTTTTGATTCAAACTGTTAAACAAATTTAATTATTTTTAACAGACTTATAAAATAGAAAACATAATTGCGTTAGTAATGATTTCTTCGGTAAAACATTTTAAATAAACCAAGAAAAAAGTATTCTAATTAAAATTATTCCCCAAAACCATTCCTAAAATTTTATTATACTCTAACTAGATTATTTTTATACACTTTTTATCTTCAAAAGTGTTACATAGGGAATCTTTGAAGTCAGGTAAGTAATTATTGTCTCCTTATAATGGTTAGTGAATAACATAGTGAAAATAGAATTTTCAAAATTTTAGATTCATGGATTCCAATTTAATATTCAAAATAGCAGATTATAAATACTGTTTCAACATAGATAGTATATTATAATTAGGATATAATAAAATGAAAAATCATTCCACATTTGGGTACAAAAATATTCTTTAGCATTCATTACCGATGAATTAATCCATAACCAAATTCATTACACTATATTTTATAATTTCAATTAGGGAAAAAGAATGGCATAAACTCTAAATGAAAAGAATATTAATTAAAAACTAACATGTTATAGGTGATACCAAAAAAAATAAGAAAAAAACATATTTTATATTTTAAAACCAGTAAATCATTTTCAAAAAAATTGAAACCAGTATTTGAAATCTAAATTATAGTTTAAGAATGAATATAGATTTTATTATAATTTTTCTAATATTTAATTATGGTATTCATTGAGGAATTTTAATTCATTTTGTTATAAACTAAACATAATCTGATTTATTAATTTACGAATATAGTGGATATAAAATGCAATGTAATATATAGAAAACACCATATGCATTGAAACCACATAACACTTACATATCCTTGATGATTCATCCATTCTAATTGAATGGTACACATGAATCCATAAGTTATCATTGAATTATAATCTATAATAAATTACAAATAGTTTCCAAAGTAATAAAGATCACTATATTGAAAAACTAATCCAAACATAGTGTATAACTAGAAAAAATATTATAAGAATTATTCTAATAAAAAACCATGAAAAAGACATTATAAATGACCTAATAATAAAAAAACATTTCCAAACAAAAAAAAATCCCTAAATAAAATAGAATATATGGAAGTAGTGAACAGAAGCTACGAAAACTCGGATATAAAAATCTATAAACCCCCAAAAAGAGAGTTCATAGAGTATGATTTTATTTCATAATGAAGATGTTAAAATAAAAATTTATAATCATCATTTAAATTCATGGAAAAATTGGAAGAAGGGAAAAAGGAAGGTGAGGAGAGAAGATAAATCATAAAATTATTTTTTGATATGAAAAAATTTGAAAAACCTAAAATTAATAGGGGAAGGTGAGGAGAGAATTAAAAAATTAGATTTTCTTGGATGGATCGTAAAATACATAGGTGAAGTGAGTTCGAAGGACACTATAAAAGGGGATAAAATGATGGAGGTGAGATGACTAATGTACCCATTTTTAAATATAAAACATTTCTAGACCACTAAGATAACAACCTAGGTCCACCGTGTACTTGTTGGTACTCCCCGACCCACCTTTCCACTACTTGGGAGAGAAGAAACATCGATTACTTAGTACCCTCTACCAGGTAACTGGTAGCACGTTTTGTTTTAAATTGTAGGTGGTTACTTCTCAAAGGATTACTCAAACCCCAAGAGAACATACAGAACTTTAAACTAGATCTAAAATCATCTGAGAATTAATATTACACAACAAAAAAATCATAAATATTCAATCAATAAATAAACCCTCAACCATATTTAAATATACAGACGAACCCACACTTTGGTTACCAAATGTTCTAGTCTAGGAACATAATGATTCCATAATAAAAATATCCATGACATAGATTTTTATAAACTTATAACCATATGTATTATCTTCCATAATATATATGTGGAGATACTTATCCAACAATTTAATGTTTCAAGATCATAAAGACATCGATAGGGAATTCACTAAACACATGATACATGACTCTTTAATCATCCTCATGTCTCAAAATAGTAACAAAATTATATATATATATGAACCAAAATACACCTGTAGACATATATATCATAAATTAATCGTACATCCAAAAATGGATCCAAACCACCAAAATCAAGAAATTCAAAAAATCCACAAGGCATATCAATAACCATTCTCTAATACACCATTAAAATTACTCATCACATTTCCACTAAATGATCCCTAAATCCAAGAAACATGTAAACCCTCTATTATATCAATACCCAATGTTTACCATCACCAAAAGTATCCTCTAAATATCACCAATCAATGAAATAAATTATTTGGTACTCCCTACTATAGGAATTAACTCAGGTTTCCTATTTTTATCTACCACATATCTCAATTAATTAATGATATCTATTTTCCAAAATCATTTATCAAATTTTCCGAGCACGTTTTTGTATATATTTCATTCTAGAAGATAATTTTCCAGTATCACTTTAGAAAAAATATATATTTTTATTGATTTATCACAATGAAAACATTATCATAAAACCAAGTTTGTATCCCCTTATTAATATATCAAATGTATAAGTATAGATCAATAAAAAACATACATAGGCTTAATCAAACTATGATAAATGAAATATACTATCCTTGTAGCTATATTTTTCTTATGAAAAGATAGAATTCATTGATATATATTAGAAAGTCAGTAAAAAATTAAATTTCAATAAAATTATAGGGAATTTTCTAATAAGTGATAAATACTAATATAAAATTACTATACCCAAAAAATGATTGAAAGATACATAAAATAATAATTGGCATTAATAATAAAGTAACATGTAAACAGTGAAAATGAATCATGCCCAATGATAAATAAGACCATCATGGGAAAAAGACAACATGATACCTTACATAACTATATCATTTCCTAAAAATAATGGAATAACAAAATAATATTAAAAAATAATATGTTGAAAATCATCTATGTGATTACCATATTTAATTACATCACCCCAAATAATTTGTACAAGACAACCATATATACTTTATTAGATTTTTATATTTAAGTAACATTTCACTTGGATTTGGTAATATCATATGTATTCACAAATCTTGGTGTTCTTATATACCAAAGGTTGCATGAACCTATGAATGGTTTCAGACTAAGTCCATAACTGTGAATCTTTTTTGATCATCCCTTTCCAATAACTTATTTGCTATAACAATTTTTTCTTCCAAATTGGTGTTTCCTACCAAAATACCAAAAAATATTTAGTAACAGAATATTTTACTATAAATTTATTTATGAGAACATTTTGTAGGTTAATTATTTTCTCCCGACTATTCTAAATCCAGTGTACACCTAATATCAACCACCATGGCTACTTAAAGTTAACAATGATATCATTTAACTTTCCTTGATACCATTTTATAATAATCATGATCGAATTCAAATGAAAAAATAGGTTCAAGACCCCACATGACCTCAAGGTCATTATTATATCCCCACGAGTTGTCGACTAGAGCAACCAAATTTAATAAGTCACATGTGGAATAGTTTTTCTATTATGAAAAAACCTTATTGTAATACAACAATCAATAATAATAAAAAGAATAACATCATATATGAATTCATCAAGCATAATATTATCATTCAAGTCAAACCCATAGACAAAATATAAATAATTAACAATAATTGTACTAAAAAGGTGGATAAATGCCAATCAGGATCCCAAATCAGCAATTCTAAAAATAGGTGGAACCCAAATCACACCTACCATGACCATGAACTATAAGGACGATCATTATTATATCTACTAGTACTTAGAGGTCCCAAAAAAATATATTATAAGTCTCTATATCCACTAGACTATACATGGTGTTTGAGAGAGTACATGTCACGACCCGCCCCCCGAGGCCCGTTCCGTGACTACAACTTTCCTGCCTTCCATAGGCCAGAGGCTGGTGACTAGCACCAAAAGTGAAAATCCCTAAAACAGTGAAGTCATTGACTTTATATCATGAAAGTTCACAAAAGAGAGTATAAGATAGAAGGAAAACACTAAGTATAAATATATAACCAAAGAGTGCTGAAAAGTAAAAGGGGCTGGAAATACAAGACCAACTGTAAAGTACAAGAAAAATGAAATTACTAGTACTAGAAAAAGGAAAAAAATCTCTTGGATCGTCCACCAAAAAATCCTACATGAAGGGTAGTTAAAAATAGCCTCCCCTGCACTCCACGTCCATCTGTCACATCCTTGTACTATTACGCCGTGTGGTCCACCTCCAGGTACCATCCAGTCCTGGTACACTCAGCCTTGATCAACGCTGTCTGTCATCTATGTCCAACACAATGAGGAGAGGGCATAGCCTGTGTAGGGTGAGTATAACGATACTCAGTTGGGACCCCGAGACCCTACATGTCTCACAAAATCCAATAAGGATAAAACAAAAGGTATGAAATCAATAGTTAACCGCACATTAATATTTTCCTATACATATACATATGTTATCATGTAATCTATCTCAATCGTGAGCTAAAAAGAAAAGTTACCGACTCAGCTCAACCTGATATTTTATTCTAGGGGTAGTATCAAGTAACATCCCCAGTCACACTGTCGAAACCTTGACTTTTGGAGAACTCCTCGTCTATCGAGTACAGTGGCATTGTGGTGTCACTAAGGCACTTACCATTAAACTTGGACATCTGAGATACTCCTCCTATCGAGTACCGTGGGTCTACTACATCCTCAAGGGATTCCACACTGTGGTTTTTCCACATCTCCAAGGCGCTCCCCCTCATAGCCTACTGAGGTACTCCTCCTGTCGAGAACCGTGGGTCTGCTACGATAGCAAGGCGCTCCCCACTGTGGGTCTTCTGTGACTCCAAGGATCTC
Source organism: Viscum album (assembly GCA_963277665.1). Classification (NCBI taxonomy): domain Eukaryota; kingdom Viridiplantae; phylum Streptophyta; class Magnoliopsida; order Santalales; family Viscaceae; genus Viscum; species Viscum album. The sequence continues at coordinate 732,864,705 of OY728146.1, read as the reverse complement.
CCCACTAGGCTAGTCGAATCACTCTGAGTCGAAAAGGTCAGCAGTTGTCAGGACTTAGCCAGCTCCTAGGTCTCCACACTATGCTCGCTCGTCTCTAGGAGGATCTGCTCCATGATCTATAGGTAAATACTCCAACTGTCACGAAGTACCACGTAGAAGTGTCTCAAATATCTCCCATGTAATAGGAGTCTCAATGCAAAAAACCGTGCATCAATCGTACTCCCGGTCTGTGATTAATTATCCTTTTAGTCCAGGGGACCGGTTGGATTCGTTCATGATCCAACCGGACTATATCTCAACTTCACTCTGAACTCCAGTGGGGTATACCCATAGGGACTGTCGCCCTCGAAGAAAACCAGCGCCATTGCCAGTTCGTCAAATGGTCATCCGGTGCCAACGATATGACCATATAAAGTGAAAGGTTTGTAGTGGGCCCGGGTTCGGTCCGACCTAGTTTGGGAGGACCCGGTCCGGGTCATCCTGGTTAGAATTGTTGGGTCTGGACCGGCCCATTGGACAGGCCAGCCTGTTAGGTTTTGCCCAGCCCGCTGGGCCCAGCCCGGCTGGATGGGTGGGCGGTTAGGCCTGGGCTCGTGGCCAGTTCAGCCCGGAGTGCCTCAAGGGTTCGAATCGATGTGACTCGAACCATAAGGGGTGGCCGGGCCTATTCGGCCAAGGCTATGTGAGGGGGGTTGTGGGCCAGATCGGCAGGCTGAAAATCAGGAGGCAGCCAGGTAGCCGGGCAGGTGGCCCAACTGGCAACTGGGTTGGCTGTCAGGCGGGCCTGTGGGCAGCAAGGCTGGATGGGAGGGGTGCCAGTGGGTAGCCGGGCAGGTCGGCAGGCAGTCCGATGGGTGGAAGAGAGGTGTCCGGGGTATCAGACGGTGATGCGGGCCGGGGGAGGGGGGGGGTGCTCGGCCGGTTCGGCAAGCGGATGACGCAACAAGGGAAGCTCTGCCGGAGGGCCACGGTTCGGCCCAGAGTGCAGCACAGCCAGGGTGCGGTGCAGCTCGCGGAGGCCACGGGAAGAATGGCCTTTTCCTGCTGCCTTTATCGCCTTCAACTCTGCTTCATAGTTATGTCAACATTCCTAAGATCATCAAAATAATGAACGACGGAGGGGTCGGGCCATGTTGGTTTGGCCCCCACCCACCGCGTTAAGGGTGGTAACATTTGGATCATCAAGATGTAAGGAAGATGAAATTCAATTGTCTCAAAACCTTCGTAACTAATCCTTTCCAAATGAAGAAGAGAATAAGGTAGGTAATATTACGCAAATTAACTCCCTACGTTGATCGTTGGTCGTCGACGGAGTCACGGGGATGAATACGGAAGAGATCGTCATTCGTCGCGTCCACCGTACACTTTCAATCTAGATCTCGTGTGTCGGTTCATTTAAAATGATGAAGAGGTAATTAGGTCATCGAAGATGTCCCACATTTGATTCCTATGAGGAATAAGTCAAAGACGCTCCTAGCCATAGTTCTTCATTCTTCGTTGGGTGACGAGGTTCTTCATTGGAGAACTCTAACTCTCCCAATCTCGCCTCTCCCCAATATTCCACCCAAATGCCAAAAGTGAATATATAAACCCTCCAAATAATAGACTTTCTATTATTTTAGATTATTGGGTTTGAAATTCAAATTGTAGTGTTTATTTAAAATGGATGGATCAATTAATTAATGGGTTGGATTTGGCATAATAAATTATGAATTTTCTCAAATAATTAAAGGGGGGATGGTGGAACCATAAATGGTAGAGGATGTCAAGGGGTTCCCCTCATTATTTTGGGGAGTTGAGAGATTTTCCTCTCCTACCATTCATAGGGGTCGGGGGGTCCCCACCCCTATTATTCAAATTTGTAGGTTATGTGGCCTCAGGTGGTCCACACCACATTAACCCCACATGGAAGGTTGAAGCGTGGTGGTCCCACCACTATAAACTCTCATAGGAGGTTATGTCATGGTGCTACCCACTTACAACCTTCATAAGGAGGTTATAGATTCAGTGGAACCCATCTTTTAACACCCACATGGTGGCTAAAATAAAAATAAAGTGAAGCTCACTTTATTTTAATTTTTTCCATGAAAACCCAGAAACTAACTTTTATTATCGATCCACTGCAGCCTAAGTGAATGTATCCTTAAGAGAATACCAGTGTTGCAAGTTCAATGGTGCCCTCATATTTAATTTCCGATCACCGGTTCAAAGGTTATAAAAACCCACTTGTACGTTTACTGAACCTATCCAAACAAAACTTCAGAAATTGATTCTGGACACACCGGGCCTTGGAATCATGCACCGTCAAATTTCGCGGACTCGTAAAATTTCCATGTATTTAAGGAAGAAACATTCCATGGAATTTGTGGGTCTTTAAATTCTACCCACATTTGGGCTTTACGTCCCCATAATCTATAACTTGATTTAAGGGAACAAGTGGGGTTACTAAGAATGCATCTGACCCTTATACTCCCATGTGCTCTCCTGGAGGTTCTCGGGCTGCCAACGAACGCACACTAGAGGTATAGACCGTCCACGTAGGACCCGATCCTGTCGATCCCCAATATTCAATGGAACCTCCTTGAATGTCTCCCCATCATATAATTCCATATCTCCATGGTCGATGATGTGAGAAGGGTCGTGCACGTATCTCCTTAGCTGAGATACTTGGAAGACGTCGTGCACCTGGTGCAACTGAGGTGGAAGATCCAAGAGGTAAGACACCTCACCAACTCTACTGAGGACTTGGAAAGGTCTGACGAACCTAAAAGATAACTTTCCATCTCGGACAAATCTCCATAGACCTCGTTGAGGTGAGACCCGTAGAACGATGTGGTCACCATCCTCAAACTTTAGAAGTGTCCATCTCTTATCAGCATATGACTTCTGCCTGCTCTCTGTATTCCTCATCCGCTCCTGGATGATCTGAACCTTTTCTGTGGTAGCTCGTAGAAAACTCTGGTCCCACTAGTGCTGACTCCCCAAGTTCAGTCCAGTATAAGGGTGATCTGCAAGGTCACCCATATAATGCTTCAAAAGGTGACATCCCAATGGTGGAGTGATAGCTATTGTTATATGAAAACTCCACCACAGGTAAGTGATCCACCCAACTGCGACCGAAGTCGAGGAAACAAGCACGAAGCATGTCCTCGTAGTTATGAATGGTTTTCTGAGTCTGGCCATCCATCTAAGGATGTAAGGCGGTGCTCAGATGAAGTTGCGTCCTGAAATCCCCCTACAACCCCTTCCATATCTGGGAAGTAAACCGTGAGTCTTGATCGAAGACAATAGATGTAGGTACTCCATGTAGCCGCACAATGTCCTGCACATTGAGGCATCCCAAGATCTCTATTAAAACATTCTCTCTGACCGGATGGAAGTGGGCTGACTTGGTGAGTCAATCAACAATCACCCAAATCGATTCGTGACCCCTAGATGTACATGGAAGTCCTGTCACGAAGTCCAGGGATATACCATCCCACTTCCACTCTGTGACCTCTAAAGGCTGAACCAAGCTTGCTGTTACTTGGTGCTCCACCTTCACTTACTAAAAAGTGAGGCATCGAGAGACAAACTATGCTACTTCCTTCTTCATACATGGACACCAGTGCTATCGTCGAGGGTCCTGGTACATCTTCTCCACTCTTGGATGTACAGCTAAATGGGATCTGTGAAACTCCCTCGATACATTCTCCTAAAGTGACACTAGTACCATAGTATATTTTCTGAAGAGGATTAAGTGCTCCGAACCTTAAAAAAACCCATCGGGAGCCGGCCCTGTGGATATTTGAGCACACCATGTCTCGCAGTCAGTGTCCTGATGGTGTGACTCCTTTACACGCTAAAGAAGTGAAGGAGTGACTGTAAGAAAATGAAGGAAAGATTCTCCATCTCGGTCCACAAAGGATATCTATAAAGTCGCCAGCTACTTTGTCGCCTCTCTGAGTGGCCATATACCAGATCTCTTACCATGTGCTTCTACTACAACGTTATCCTTCTCAGGAGTATCGACTATCTCAAAGTCATTGTCCTAGAGGAACTCAATACAACGTCACTATCTCATGTTCAGGTCCTTCAGAGAGAAGATATACCTGAGACTCTTTTGATTAGAGGAAACAGTAAAACACTCTCCTATCATATAGTGATGCCACATCTTCAAGTTGAAGACTACTAATACTAACTCTAGGTCATGGGTAGCATAGTTTTTCTCATGTTTTCTCAGTTTCCAAAAACCATATGTGATCATTTATCACTCCTTCATCAGGACACACCTGAGTCAAGTTTCTTATGCGTCACAATATACTACTTACTCTACACCTTCCTTTGGAAGCCTCAAGATAGGAGCACCAGTCAGCCTCTACATCATCTCCAGAAAGCACTGCTGGCATCTCTCCGACCACACAAAGGGTTGCCCTATCTTCATCAAGGATGATAGTGGTGCTGCAACTCTAGAGAAGTCTGGAACGAACCTCCAGTAGTAACCAGCCAATCCTAGGAAACTTCGTACCTCAGTCACACTCTAGGGTGGCTCCCAAGAATGTAACACCTCAATCTTCGCTGGACCCACTGTAAATCCAGCCTCTGACATGACATGTCCCAATAAGTGACCCACTCGGATCCAAAACTGGCACTTAAAGAGCTTACCATCAAGCTATTGCTCTCAGAGTGTGTACAATACTACCTGCTAATGGTAGGCTCGCTCCTCTTCAGTAGTCGAGTAGATTAGAATGTCGTCGATGAAGACTATGACAATGTGATCGAGGTATAGCTGGAAGATTCTGTTCATGAGTCCCATGAACACTGATAGTGGATTGGTTACACTGAATGGAATAACCAAGAACTCGTAGTGTCTGTACCGACATCTGATGGTTGTCTTATGAACATCCTCATCTTAAACTCAGATCTGGTGATAGCCTGATCTCAGGTCTATCTTTGAGAACCACTGTTCTCCCTTCAGCTGCTCAAATAGGTCTTCAATCCTCAAGAGTTGGTACTTGTTCTTCACGGCCACCTGGTTCAGGTGACGGTATTTGACAAAAATCCTCATAATTCCATCCACCTTCTTGGTGAACAGAATCGGGGCTACCCAGGGAGAAACATTGGGTCGGATGAATCCCTTCCCCTACAAGTCCTCCAGCTATACCCGCAGCTCACAAAGCTCAGTGGAAGCCATTCGATATGCTGGTGTAGATATCATTGTCTTCCTAGGATACAGGTCAATGTAAAAGTCCACCTATCTGTGAGGAGGTAGTCTTAGAACATTTTCAGGGAAAACATCTGCGTAATGGTCCACCTCTACAAGGTAAGTCGGACTCTCCATATCAATGACTTTGAGGTTAAGGCTAGCCAACTGTTGAGTTATCACCAGCACCCTCCTCTGAGTAACTCCTCCTTACGCTGCAAAGGCTCCCTTCTCACCGGTGAAGGTTAATGAGGTCTGATCCATGTGGACACAATGCACATTACGCCTAATTGAGTCGATCTGAGCATTAACTATAGAAAACCAGTCCATACCCAAGATGACGTCGTAAGGCCTCGACACCACTACTAGTAGATCCCAACCAAAGATCTCAGCTCCTAGAGTAAGCTCACACTACTTTCACTAGTGTGTAATCATCAATTATTCTCCCATAAGAGTCTCTAGCCATAAAAATCAAGCCAATGGCTCTGTGAAAATATTCGAGCTCCGAACGTGGGCAGTGGAAATGAAAGAGTGACCGGAACCTATGTATATAAGAACTGCATCTAAGGTGGATTAGACAAAGACCATACATAGAATCATCTCTGGAGCACCATGATCATAAGCCTTACCTACCTAGAGCTGATCTCTCCCCTGTCCACCTGCTCCCTGCGGTTGGGGTGGACTTCCTGATGGTGGTGGCGGTAACAACTCGAAACGCCACTCCCTACAGTTTCTCGACCAGCTCGTTTTCCATGTCCGCCTGCGCCTTGTGGACCACCTCGACCGAATCTCTGCCTCTGCCTAGGCGGTCCTTCAAATGTCTTATGATCATTGGAATGGTGGGTCGGACAGTCACGAGCCACGTGACCCTGCCCGATGCATGAGAAACACTACCCACTCCTGGCATTTATGTCTCCACCTTCGGTTCCCCGCACAACTGATCCTAAGTCATCCGGTCATCCACCCATGGGTCTGGTCCTCTTATACCTCTGCAACATCTATCTAGTACATGCTGCAGAAGATTAATATGCATGTAGACTTGTGGTGGGTCTTGTTGCTGGAGACTTCTCAGCAAGGAAACTCTCCACTAAGAGGGCTTGCTCCAACACCCCTGTCTACGTTGGGATGCTGAGAGAGATCGTCGAAGCCCTGATCTCTCGCCTGATCCCCTTATTGAAGGTTAGGGCCCTAAAGAATGGGTATTTTACCATATCAATGGAGTATCGCGAGAGGTCCATGAACCTCACTAAGTACTGTTCCACCGTCATGCTGCACTCTAGCATGTGACTTAGCTCCTTTATCTGCACTACATGAAGGGTGGCGGAGAAAAACTCCGCCAGAAACATTCTCTCAAAGTCTTCCTAGAGTAGTGTCACCTCATCATGCACCTGGAGCATCGGGATCCACCATCATCCTCCTTCTTCCTGAAGGAGACTCACAGAAAGGATCACCATATGGTCATATGGTGTCCCTACCAGTCTGAAAACTCTCACCACAGCCTTTAACCAATCCTCACCTTCCTACGGGTCCATCTCTCCCATGAACCTGGGCGGCCTATGGAGCTAGAACTCATGCAGCATGCTCAAGCGGTGTGCATCGTCCGATGCTATGGCTGGTGGCATTGGTGGCCCAAAAGGAAGTGGTACCGCTGGTGCCTTCACTGGGATAGGGCCCTGAACCGAGGCCTCATCGCTCGGTGGGCTATCTATGCATACAAATCTTGGGGCACTATACATTCATCCATGGGGAGGAATCCTGAAGGAAAAATATGTCACACGGTCAGAGACTAAATCTAGTGAGCTAATCTGGTTGACCTGACTTAATGAAAACTTTTGAAAACACACACACAATAAGTGTTTTCAGGCACTCAGTCGGAAATCATTATTCAGGGTCCGGGTGTACGGATAAATCGGCTGCCGCACAAACACTAGACTTCCGGGATGTAAAACCACACTCAGTATAATTAACACTATTTCTTCACAGAAATGATCAAAGTCTTATGTTCTATGGTAAAATCGAATCGTTTTATACCAATTTCTCAGGACCCGTTCTCCTGGGCCCATGCCGTGACTACCCCAAGCCCGCCTCCTATAGGCCATGGGCTAGCGAATAGCACTAAAGGATAAAATCCATAAAATAGGGATGGAATTTCCTTTATATCCAGAAATCAAACACAACCGAGTATAAGATGGAAGCAAAAAAATAATTAAAACTGTATAACCAAAGAGTGATGAACAGTAAAAGTCATCGGAAATACAATCCCAACTGTAAATATAATGACCTGACCTTATTACATACATAATCTTGGGTCTAGTTAAGAAAACACTTCATTTTACATTTACAATATTTTCAATTTTATAGATTTAGATAATTAGGAAAAAACATTCATAACATTATACACTGTTACATTGTGGATACCATTAAAACAGTTTCCATATTTCTCAAAATATAAAACATTAAAACTTAAAACCAGAATCCTTGACAATTCTTCAACATTTAACGGGTCTTCATTCCTTGTATTAAACATCCATTAACCTGTAAAAAATCTTTTGAAAACATGGGATGATCACAAAATCTCAGTAAGGGATGGAAAAGAATGAAAAATCCCTTTAGTCCATGAATACTCATAACGTATGAAAACATTTTTAAAAGACATGCTTTTCACCCATAAATACTTACTTCATGTAAAATTAGATTTACACAAAATCCAAAAAAAACATGAGAAAATAAATATAGTCATAGAGGTATCTTGGGGAATTACTTACATAATCTTGTAACCATCTTGTCTACCTTAAAATTTGTAACCCTCACGACTACCTTACTTTATGTAACCATCGCAGTTACACTTGGAGTAACCATACTTCCGACCTCCAACTTACTCATAACCAATGCATTGGAGGGAAGTATAGGTCCCAACCTTCATCATAAATAATTCCAAAGAACCAAAACATAATCATACAACATGAATAATTCCATAAAATCATTTCTTTGGAATATCAAAAACTGAATTTAAAAAGAATATTTTTTAAGGAAAGCCCCATATAAATATCATGCAACTGAAGAGATACTTAATAGTGTGGATGGAGTATGTATATATACTGTATATAAACATAATAAAACATAATAAAACATAAACCATCACACAAACATTTTAAATAGCACATAACAATGAAGTAGAAGGTTAACCCCAATAATGGAAATCAGGTTAAGAATTACCTTACCTTAGGCTTGTGTTACATAAAAGTTGTTTGAAACTACTGTATAATGGTCAAAAGTGTGTTATTATTATTTTAAAAAAACATTTTTATGTTTATAAAATCTTATATGGTCATTTCATAACCTCATTTAACCCCTTAATTGTTAGTATTTTGTTCCTTTCATTATGTTGGGTGAGTTCTTTTATGATTTTCACGATCGGTTCATGATGAATCGTTCTTGTTGATTGGAAGTGAAACTCAAGAATTGGAATGGAGTGGTATTTACAGACTTTCAGTACCATTTTTATACCATTTATCACTTTGATTCTTTATATTAGAATGACATTTAATTTAAAACATTAATGATGTTCTTTTAGATCATTTTAGTGGTTCTTTGATAATAACAACCTCATTTTGTCTTATAAATTAGAACCATGAGTACAAAAGAATTCCAGAACCATATATGGGTCATAAAACATATATTATATCCTGGTTCAACCATATAAATGGTTTCATGGCTAGAATTGAGAGAATTAATGGATTTGTAAATCACATTGTCCACGATGTCGGTAATTCGACACAAACAGACAACGTTTTTTATTTTTAAATAAGTGAGAGAGGAGAAGAATAAATATGAGTAATTTTTCATAAAAATGATATAATATAGATTATACATGATTTCTAGATAATTCATGCCTCTTGGGTAAGGAGATATGAAGAAATAATAAGGGAGCAACTCAAAATAAAAGAAAAATTTTGAAATCGCTTACAAAAATTCAGCAGCCTAACGGCTATGCAACATGGTTTTAGAAAATATTAAAAAGGGAGGGGACAATGGTCACCCATACAGAAAGGAATAATAATATAGATATGATGAAGAATAATAAGTAAATAATAACATGGTATGGGAACGTGAAAATTATACCACATAAAAGAGAATTTGAAAGGAAAAAAGAAAGAAATTGTGAATTTTCATACCTTGTAGAGTAACCCTTAGAAGATGAAGGTTGGGACCTTGGGGGATTAAGGAAAACATGGGAGGAATAATAGGAAGGTAAGGAGTCCAAATCTACGTTGTGGTAGAATTGGGAATGAATTCAATGAAGGGAAGAGTTGGTATTTATAGGAAAAGTGAGGGATTATTTTAATAATTTTCAAGGGACACCTCATGGGTGGTATTTTCAAAACCATGGGCTTGCCCACGGTATTGGCTCATGGTATTAGCCACTTGGGACACCTCCCACCTTATATAACTATAAAAAAGTCTACCATATTTATGACATCAATATTATATCATTAATGATGTCATTAACACACCGAAACTAAAAATTGTATTTTTAACTATTCACCGAAAAATCAAATGTTTCAGAAAAATTAACAAAAATCACCCTAACCATTTATCGACGTGTAGATTTCAAAAATGAAGTCCATTTTTTGAAAATAATTTTCTAAATATTATTAATTTAAAATTTAAATAAAAGCATACTTAATTCAAAAATCAACAGTTCTAATTCTACAACTACTTCTTTATCACAATGAAATATTAACCAATATGTTATAATCTTATATCCTTAGGAAAATAAAATAATATTAAAATTTACTATTCATTAGAGTCATATTACTATTCATATTACTATTCATTAGGGTATGTTATTATTCACAAAAAAAAGTTGGTTCCAGTAGACTCTAAATAACATACTAAACACAATTGTAGATGATAGTTTCTTGAAATTCAAAACATAGAAGTAGAAACATTATGTTAAAAGGATAGTTATAAATATCTACATAAAACAAAGTTCCATGAATTTATATTTATTTTTATAAAAACATGGGGTGTTATATTATCCCCACCTTCTTGAAATTGTGTGCTCATAATTTTATTTACTTAATAAATAACTGAGGGAACTTTTCCCTCTTAGCGTTTCCAGACCCCCATGTTGCTTCTTCAACCATGTGGTTTCTCCACAAAACCTTTACCTGGTGGATTACCTTATTCCGCAATACCTATTCCCTGCGATCAAGAATATGAACTAGTTTCTTTTCATAAGAAAGGTTCTCTTCCAGCTGAGCTGCTTCTTGGTTCAAGACATGTGATGAGTCTCACACGTACTTTCTCAACATCCAAACATGATAAAAATTGTGTAACTGAAACAAACTCAGAGGCAAAGCTACATGGAATTCAACTGTTCCAACATTCTCCAATATTTCAAAAGGACTGACGAACCGTGGACTTAGTTTCCCTTTCTTACTAAAACACATCACACTTTTCCAAGGAGAGATTTTATGGAAAACATGGTCACCTACCTCGAAAGAGAAGATTTTCCTTCTGTTATCTGCATAACTTTTCTTCATACTCTAAGCTGTCTTCATGTGTTGTTGGATCATCATCACTTTCTCAGCCACTTCATCAACTAATTCTGGCCCCATCAACTTTCTTTCACCAAATTCATCCCAAAATGCAGGAGTCCGACACCGCTTCCCATAAAAGGCCTCGAAAGGTGCCATCTGAATACTGGAATGAAAACTGTTATTATAAGAAAACTCAACTAAAGAAAGATGTTGATCCCAACATCCCTAATAGTCGGCTGAACAAGCTCGAAACATATCCTCCAAAGTCTGAATCGTCCGTTCTGACTGCCCATCTGATTGAGGATAAAAAGCATTACTAAAATTTAACTCCGTGCCCAATGACTTCTGAAGACCCTTCCAAAAGTTAGAAGTGACCCTGAGATCTCGGTCAGACACAATATAAAGAGGAACTCCATGTAACCTAACAATCTACTTTAGTTATAATTGAGAAAGCTGATCCAAAGTCATTGTATCTCTAATAGAAAGAAAATGTGCATACTTTTTTAGACGATCAACAATAACCCAAATCGCATTATTACCTCAAGAAGTCTGTGGTAGTCCCACCAAAAAGTCCATGGATATATTCTCCCATTTACACTCTGGCACATGAAAAGGCTGTAGAAACCCCTTTGGTAACTACCGCTATGCTTTAACCTGCTGAAATGTCAAACATTTAATTATAAAATTAGAAATATCTCTTTTCAACCCATTCCACCAATAATACTCCTGAAGGTCTCTATACATATTAGTAATACCAGGATGAACAGAAAATGGAGATCTATGAGCTTCACACAACAATTCTTTCTTCAAATGGGAATCACAAGGCACACACAACCTTTTTCAAAATCTTAAAACACAATCTTTATAAAGATTCAATTCTGGAAACTTACCCATTTTAACAACTTCTTCCTTTTTCTATAGCTCACTGTCTTCCTTCTACTCTTGCTTAATTCTATCTAACAACGAAGACTGCACTGAAACCTGAAACAAAACAGATGCATTCCCTACACCAATAACTTCTAAGCTAAAATTCATCAAATAGTTAATGAAGGGATCATGTTCCAAATGTAGACTGGTTAATGATGCATAATGTTTCCGACATAAGGCATCCACTACATTGATTGATTTTCCAGGATGGTAATTGATCATGAAGTCGTAATCATTTATCAGTTCTAGACATCTTCTCTACCTCATGTTTATTTCTTTCTAAGTGAATATATACTTTAGACTTTTATGGTCTGTATATATTTGGCATTTGGTTCCGTATAGATGATGCCTCCATATTTTCAAATAAAAAACCATAGCTTCCAATTCCAAATCATGTGTGGGATAATTTACCTCATGAGGATTATGTTCTCCCAAAGAATAGGAAATTACCAGACCATTCTACATCAAAACACAACCATATACCATCAAAGAAGCATCGCTGTAGATTAAAAACTCACCATTACAAGAAGGTAAATCCAAAACTGAAGCATTCAATAATCTCTTCTTCCATTCCTAAAAACAGACATCACATTCCTCTATCCAAACAAATTTAACCCATTTCTGTGTTAACTTAGTTATCAGGATAGATAATCGTGAAATGTTCTTAACAAACCATCGGTAATAACATTCTATACCCAAAAAACAACGAATCTCGGTAACATTTGTGGGTCTTGGCCATTCATCAAATACTTTTGTTTTGGTAGGATCAACTGTTATTCCATCCTTATTTACAACGTTCCCAAGAAAAGAAATCCGTTGAAACCAAAAATCACACTTGCTGAATTTTCCATATAGTTTCTTTTCTTTTATAGTTTGTAAAACAACCCTTAGATGTTTTTTATGCTCCACTTTATTTTTGTAAAATACAAGAATGTCATTAATAAATACAACCACAAACATATCCAAGAACTCATGAAATACGTTATTTATAAGATTCATGAATACATCAATTGCGTTATTTAATCCAAATGGCATAACAACAAATTTATAATGCCCATATCTAGTCTAAAAGGCTTTTTTTGGGTTGTCATCCTATTTCACCTTCAACTGATGGTATTCGGATCTCAAGTCAATCTTGGATAATTACTGAGCTCCCTCAGCCTGATCAAACAAGTCATAAATATGAGGCAAAGGATACTTTTTTTTAACAGTGATGTTATTCATAGCTCTGTAATAAATGCAAAGTCTCATAGAACCATATTATTTTTAACAAACAAAACAGGGGCTCCCCATGGTGAAGTGCTAGGACGAATGATGCCTTTTTCCATCAAATCCTGCAACTGATTTTTCAATTCAATAAGTTATATTGGATCCATACAATATGGGGGTTTTGAAATTGGCTTAGCATTAGGAACTAATCCAATTGTGAATTCGACTTCTCGATTAGGTATGCCACCAGTTAACTCATCAGAAAAAACATCAAGGTATTAATTTACCATTGGCACATCATTAATTTGAATAGTTCCTTTGTTTTCAACAATATGAGCAAGATAAATTTCATTTCCAAATTTCAATAATTTCTCAGCTTCCCAATATGTTATCAATTGTTTTGGTTCATTCTTGTATACAAACTAAAACCCTTTTTTAGAAACAACTTCTTTAGCTCTACGGTCAATCTTAGCATGATAATCAGAAAGCCAGTCCATCCCCAGAATAACATCAAACCCGACTAAGGGTAAAACAACAAGGTTTTCATGTAAATTATTACCACAGACCACAATAAAAAGAATATTATAATTCTTTTTTTATATAACATTTCCCCTGGTGTTTTAACAATATGTCTGGGTGTCATTTTTTTAGGTGATATTTCCAATTTCCCAGAAAATTTCTCAGAGATGAAGGAATGTGTAGACCCCATATCAAACAAAACTTTACAAAAATATGAGTGAACAAACAAAGTAACTGATAAAACTTCATTGGATGACCCAATATCTACTGAAGTAGTTGCAATGGATCTCACTACACCTTTCTGCTTGTATTCTGGCTTCTTTGCATCATTCAGATCACTATTTGGGCATGAATTTTCATAATTACCCATTTAACCACATTTAAAACACTTTACAGTCTGCTTATCAAGATTTGTTTTTGGATCATTTTCATTACAATATCGGGCCATATGTCCAAACTTACCACATTTAAAACAATTCCCAGTTCTGCTAAGACATTCCCCAAGGTGCTTCTTGCCACACATTTCAGAAACTAGAAATTTGATATTCTTTCCATAATATTTCTTTTGTTGATTCTTCCAAATTTCTTGCCAACTGGACCTCTTCTTCTCATTGTTTCCAAAATGAACATGATCATTAGAAAACTCCATCTCTACCCTCTCAGTACATCATACATTTTTTTCATAACTTTTGAATTCATTGGAGTCCAACACCCTTTGATACCATGGCCTCAATCCTAAGTAAAAGTGGAGGATTTTGCTATCAAGATCCAGAATTAGATTTGGAGCATACCTCGCCAGTTGGATGAAGTTAGCTTCATACACAGCCACTGAATCTTCCACCTCCTATTTCAATTCAAGTAATTGCTTCTCCATTCATAGTCATAACACTTTAAGAAAATATTTTTCAAGGAAAATACTTTTAAATTCATCCCAATCTAAGGAATAAAAATCTTCTCTACCCATGGTATTCCATACCATTGACCACCATTGATCAGCTTCACCTTCAAAAAAATAAATGACAAGACTTAACTTTTGATTGTATGAACATCCCATAACATCAAATATCTTTTCAAGGGATTTGATCCATCCTTAAGCTACCTCTAGGTCAGAAGAAACATTTAATGCTGGAGGTTGTTGTCCCATAAAATGTTCCACCACTGTCATGTTCGGTTGTGGTACCTCTATTGGTTTTATTTAATGGATTCTACCACCATTTATTGCCTACATTAGCAGAGCTGTTTCTGTCACAAACTTCTTAGTTCCAATCCCTACCATACAGGGTTGTAGTTCCGGAAGGATGTCATTCTGTCGGGGACTCTCCTCTTCAGCATCCCTATTCCTTCTGCAGACAACCATTATGAACAAACATGTCTAAGATGAAGCCACATGGTAATCATTAAATACTATAAAATTTCAAATTAGACATATAGGGAAAATCATTTATGGTATTATATTAACATCACCCTAACCCCTAAAGTTATCTAAACCATCCTCTAATACCAACTATAAGGACCCGAACTTATTACAAACATAATCTTGAGTTTAGTTAAGGAAAAACTTTTTTTTACATTGAGGATATTTTCATGTTTAGAGATTTAGAGAATTCGGAAAAAACATTCATAACATTACACATTGTTACATTGTGGATACCATAAAAACAGTTTACATTTTTCACAAAATATAAAAACATTAAAACTTAAAACAGGACTCCTTGACAATTCTTCAACATTTAATGTGTCTTCCTTCCTTGTATTACACATCCATTAACCTGTGAAAAATAATTTAAAAACGTGGGATGATCACAAAAGATAAGTAAGGGATGTAAAAGAAGGAAAAATCACATTAGTCCATGAATAGTCATAACGTATGAAAACATTTTCGAAAGACATGATTTTCACCAATAAATACTTACTTCGTGTTACATGAGATTTAAAAAAGATCCACACAAACATGAGAACTTAAATATATTCATAGAGTTATCTTGGGGAATTACTTACATAATCTTGTAACCATCTTGGCTACCTTAAAATTTGTAACCCTCACAGCTACCATACTTTGTGTAACTATCGTAGTTACACTTGGAGTTACCATACGACCGACCTCCAACTTACTCATACCCAATGAATTGGAGGGAAATATAGGTCCCAAACTTCATCATAAATAATTCCCAAGAACCGAAACATAATCATACAACATGAATAATACCACAAAAACATTGCTTTGCAATTTCATAAAACCGAATTTAAAAAGAGGATTTTTAAAGAAAATCCCCTTATAAATATCATCCAATTAAAGAGAGACTTAGTAGGGTTGATTGAGTATGTATATATACTATAAATAAACATAATAAAACATAATATAATCATAACCCCTCCCACAAACAATTTAAATAGCACATAACAATGAAGTAGATGGTTAACCCAAAGAATGGAAATCGGGTTAAGAATTCCCATACCTTTGGCTTGTCTTACTTCAAACTTGTTTAAACCTCTTGTATAATTGCTAAAGGAGTGTTATTAGTATTTTACAGAAACATTTTCATGTTTATAAAATCTTATATGGTCATTTCATAACCATATTTCACCCCTTAATTTTTAGTATTTTCTTCCTTGCATTATTTTGGATGAGTTCTTTTATAATTTTCACGATCGGTTCATGGTGAATCGTTCTTGTTGATTGGAATTGAAACTACATAATTTGAATTTATTAGTATTTACATATTTCTAGTTAAATAATTTGTACCATTTATCACTTTGATTCTTTATATTAGAATGACTTATAAGTTAAAACATTAATGATGTTTGTTTAGATCATTTTAGTGTTTCTTTTATAATAACAACCTCATTTTGTCCTATAAATTAGAACCATGAGTAAAAAAGAATTACAGAACCATATATGAGTAATAAAACATATATAATAAACTGATTTAACCATATAAATGGTTTCATGACCAGACTTGAAATAATTAATGGATTTTGAAATCACATCGTCCATGATGTCGGTAATTCTACACAAACTGAAAACATTTTTTAGTCTTTAAATAAGTGGGAGAGGAGAATAATAAAGATGAGTAATTTATCAAAAACATGACAAAATACAGATTATACGTCATTTATGGATAATTCATGACTCTTGGGTAAGGATATATGTAGAAATAATCAGGAAGGAACTCAAAATAAAAGAAAAATTGTGAAATCGCTTACAAACATTCGGCAGCCTAATAGCTACGCAACATGGTTTTAGAAAATATTAAAAAGATAGGGGACAAGGGTCACCCATACTGAAATGAATCATAATATATAGAATATCAATAATAAGAAATAAATACGAACATGGTATGGAAACATGAGAATTATACCACATAAAAGAGAATTTGAACTGAAAAAAGAAAGAAATTGGGAATTTTCTTACCTTATAGAGTAACCCTTAGAATATAGTGGTTGGGACCTTGGGGGCTTAAGGAAACCATGTTAGGAATAATATGACGGTAAGGATACCAGATCATCATTGAGGGAGAATTTGGAATGAATTAAATTAAGGGAAGAGTTGGTATTTATAGGAAAAGTGAGGGATTATTTTAATAATTTTCAAGGGACACCTCATGGGTGGTATTTTCAAAACCATGGGCTTGCCCATGGTATTGTCTCTTATTATAAGACACTTGGTACACCTCACAACTTATTTAACTATTCACAAGTCTTCCATATTTATGACATCATTATTATATCATTAATCATGTAATTAACACACCGAAACAAAACTTTATTTTTTACTATTCACCGAAAAATCTTATGTTTCAGAAAAATTCCCAAAATTCACCCTAACCATTTATCGAAGTTTATATTTAAAAAAAGAAGTCCATTTTTTGAAAATAAATTTCTAAATTTTATTAATTTAATATTTAAATAAAATCATACTTAATTCGAAAATTAACAGTTCTAATTCTACAACTACTTCTTTATCACAATGAAAAAATAACGAAGATTAAATTATCTTCTAGCCTTAGGAAAATGAAATAATAAAAAATTTACTATTCATTAGGGTCATAATAATATTCATATTACAATTCATTAGGTTATGTTACTATTCACCAAAAAAAGTTGGTTCTAATAGACTCTAAATAACATACTGAACACAATTGTAGATGGTAGTTTCTTGAAATTCGAAACATAGAAGTGGAAAAATTATGTTGAAAGGCTAGTTATAAATTTCTAATTAAAACAATGTTCCATTCATTTATATTTTTTTTATAAAAACATGGGGTGTTATAGTAAAGTACAAGAAAATTTAATGTACTAGTACTAAAAAAGGGAAAACTGCTCATGGATCGTCCACCGGTAAATCCTACCTGAAGGGAATGTACAAATATCCTCCGTAGCACTCCACATTCATCTATCACATTCATATACCATCACGCCATGTGGTACACCTCCAAGTATCATCCAGTCTTGGTACACACATCCTTGGTCGGTGTTGTCCATCGTCTGCATCCAACACAACATGGTGCGGGTATAGCCCATGTAGGGGTGAGTATAACGATACTCAGTAGGGACCCCGATACCCTCAAGGTCTCAAAAAATCCAAAAAGGATAAACAACAAGCTATAAAATCAACAGTTAACTCCACTAAGGTATATTCCCATACATATACCTAAGTAATGAAGTAATCAATCTCAATCATGAGGTAAACACAAATGTTACTAATTCATCTCAAACCAAGATTTTATTCTACAGGATGTATCATGTAAAATCCCCAATCACATTGTCAAAACCTCAACTGCTGGAGAACGCCTCCTCTATCAAGTATAGTGGGCCTACCACATCACCATGGTGCTTCCCACTAACCATGGACTGATGAGGTACTCTTCCTATCGAGTACTGTGGGTCTGCTGCATCACCAAGGTGCTCCCCACCATGGGTCTGCCGTGACACCAAGGCAATCCCCACTGTAGGTCTTCCGTGACTCCAAGGATCTCCCCACTGGGCTATTCGAATCACTCCAAGTTTAATCGGTCAGTGTTTGTCAGGTCTTAGCCAACTACATGGTCTCTGCACTATACTCATTTGTCTCCAGGAGAATCTGTTTCATGAGCTACAGGTCGATACTCTAACTATCACGAAGTACCACATAGAAGTTTCTGAAAGGTATCCCACATCATAGGGGTGTCAACGTAATAGAATGCGTGTCAATCCGATGCCCAGTCTGTGAGTTATTAGCCTTTTAGTCCCGGGGGCCTGGTTAGATTCGTGCAAGATCCAACCTGACCGTATCACAACTTTACCCCGAACTCCAGTGGGGTATACTCATATGGACTGTCACGCTCGATGAAAACCAACGTCGTTGACAGTTCGTCAAATGTTCGTCCAATGACAATGATATGGCCAAAGAAAGTAAAGGGTCGGTAGTGGGCTTGGGTCTGGTCCGACCCAGTCTGGGTCGAACCATTCTGGGTCGAACCGGTGAGACATGTAGGGTCTGGCCCGACCCATTGGGCGGGCCAACTTGTTAGGTTCATCCTGGCCCGCTGGGCGCAGCCCAACCGACCGCGTGGGTGTTTCGGCCTGATAACGGGGTCAGTTCTGCCCAGAGGGCCACGAGGTTGCGGCCCGGTGCGTCTGGGCCCGGAGGGAGTGGCGGGGCTAGTTCGTCGAGGGCGCCGCGAGGGTGGTCGCAGGACAGCTCGGGATGCCGGGTGTTTGGGAGCCCGTAGCCGGGAGGCTGCAGGGCAGGCCGGTAGGCGGGCGAGCGGGGGGCCGGGCAGGCCGGGAGGTGGGCCAGCGGGCGGCCAGGCAGGCCGGGAGGTAGCCGAGTAGGCCGGGAGGCGTGCCGGTGGGCGGCCGGGCAGTCCGACAGGCGTCCAGGAAGCCCGACAGGTGGCCGGGGAAGCTGGCGGCGGTGCGGTCCGGGGTCTCTCAGCCGGTTCAGACGCATACGGTGTGGCCGGAGGGCCGCGGTTTGTCCCAGAGTGCATCGGGGCCGGGCCGCGGCATTGCCCGTGGAGGCCGTGGGAAGCGCGAACTTTTCCTGTTTCATTCGTCGCCTTCAACGCTGCTTCTTTGTTAAGTCTCCATGATTAAGATCATCACAAAAAACATCAACGGAGGGGTCTGGCCATGTTGGTTTATCCCCACCCTCTGCATTAAGGGTGGTAACATTTGGATCATCAAGAAATAAAGAAGATGAACTTCAATTTTTTTAAAACCTCCACAATGATTCCGTTCCAACCAAAGAATAGAATAAATAAGTTAATATTACTCAAATTAACCCCCTACATTAATAGTTGGTCATCGATGGAGTCACGGGGAAGAAGACGGAGGAGATCGTCGTTCATCGTGTTCGCCACACACTTTCAATCCCGAGATCGTGTGTTAGTTAGTTGACGATGATGAGGAGGGAATTCAGTCGTCAAAGACGTCCCTTGTCGGTTACCCCCGAGGAAGAAGTCAAAGATGCTCTTTTCCAGCGTTCTTCATAGGAAGAACATGTTTTTTATTTTTCGTTGGGAGAAGAGGTTCTTCATTGGAGAACTCTAATTCTCCCAAGCTCTCCTCTCCCCAATAATCCACCCAAATGCCAAAAGTGACTAGATATACCCTACAAATAATAGATTGTCTATTATTTTAGGCAGTTGGGTTTAGAATTCAAATTTTATCGTTTAATTTAAAGAGATGCCTCAATTAATTAATGTGTATGATTTGGCATAATAAATTATGCATTGGCTCAAATAATTAACTGAGAGGTGGTGGCACCATAAATAGTAAAGCAGGACAAGGGGATGCCCCTCATTAATGAGGGGATTTGATATATTTTCCTCTCCTCCCATTAATAGGGGCCAAGTGGTCCCCACCCCTATTATTCCAATTGGGAGGTTATGTGGTCTCGGGTGGTCCCCACCACATTAACCCCAAATGGGAGGTTGAGGCGTGGTGGTCCCCACCACCATAACCTTTCATGGGAGATTACGGCCTGGTGCTCCCCACTTCTAACCTCCACTAGGAGGTTATAGATTCAGTGGGACCCACCTCCAAACACCTATATAGAGGCTCAAAAAAAAGTGAAGCTTACTTTATTTTATTGTTTTCCATGAAAACCCAAAAACTAACTTTTATTCTCGACCCACTACCATCGAAGTGAAAGACTCCTTAAGAGAATACCGGTGCTGCGAGTTCAAAAGTTCCCTCAGATTTCAATTCCGAGAACCAGTTCAATAGTTATAAAAACATGCTCGTATGATTACTGAAAGGACCTGAAAAAAACTTCAGAAATTGATTCCGGGCACACTAGACCTCAGAATCATGCGCCGTCTATTATTTCGGACTTTTAAAATTTCCACATATTTAAGAAAAAATATTTTCAACATAATTTCCAGGTCTTTACAGTACAATACTAATTTGGAAACTTCTATGATTCAAATATACATGAAACTAACATAGATATGTTTTTGAAAAAATATACTAATTTACACACTGAAACACATACAAAACAATTTTAAAATTTTTTTAGTCAAAAAAACATGGTAATCATAGATAAATTTGAATTTTATAAAATAATAACAACTATAAAATATTAATCTTTATACTTGGATGGTCAATACTGGTCATACATCCCTCAAGGCTCATTTTTAGGATCTGAGTTGGACTAAGTGGTAAAACAGAAATAATTTTGTTATGTTTTGTTTTTAATTTTTTTTATTTGTTGAAAAATAATAGTTAGTTAATATTTTTTCTAAAAATATATAAATGTTTCTGAACGGTTTATCCCTCAAAAAAGGGGTAGAAAAAGTGTTTCTTTTGAGAAAGATAATTTCCAAACATATATTATTGGACTAAGAAGCACCAGACTCATATGTTTTTAGAACGATACGGCTTTTGACCAACCACATCATGGTTATCAGATCCATCAAAATAAAGTTATAAATCTATCAAACAATGTGTCTGTAATAATGTAAAATTAATTTTTAAAAGAACTATAGAATGTTGCAGAATTTTGAAATGTATGTTTTATGGAAGGCAGAAGTTAAAAATATATTTAATTTCTAAAATTATGTTAGATGCCAATTTTTTTAACTTTATTTTCTTATAAATCCTGAAACATTATCATGATAAAATATTTTGATGAAATGGAGGAATCATAAATATTTCATTAGATCGAAAAATCAAGACAATGTGTGAATTAGAACCCAAAAGTAACAGACATTGTTATCAGATATATAACATCACAATGAGTATTCCATGATAATGAGAAATACATCCTAATTAAAAAACATTCAAACTGATATATAGAAGATTATTTGGATCAAGAAGATGCACTGATTAATCAAATGGATGCATCAAACTAATAATACATCAGTTTTAGAACATCTAAGTGAACAAAGTTTCTGATGACAACCAATCAAACCAAGATCCGATATTAATATGTGAGGATTCTTATGAGATGTGTTTACTTTTGACAAAAAAATGGAGGGTTAATGTTTGAAATCAGATGATGGTATGATACAAATTCCTCAGAAACATATTGACACCAATGCATCAGATGAGTTGTGACATCAACCAGCCATCTTCTGAGATGTTCATTATAATGTGAATGTGTTTGAAATATCAAAATTTTTTCGATACAAAATTCATTTGAATACACTTTTTCTATATAATTACAACAAAATTTGTTAAGTAAGTTTCCTCATAATGAAATAAGGAAGTTACACCATATAGAATAAATGTTAGAATGTCCAAGAAGGGAAATTACTATGGAGTCTCAAAATGTTTTTGAAGGTTCTATAAGAGTTCATAGAAGTTATAGTGGTCAAATATGATGTTAAAATACGAGTGAATATCAGAGTTTTTTGAGATTGAGTTAGGGGAATGGTTTTCAATTTCCCTCCATTACTATTATGAGATTCCTATAAATAAATTCACAGTACATTCAAAATTTTCAATGTTCTTTCACATGTTTAATTGGTGAAGCATAACAATGATTGGGTCAGTTTTTTTTCTGACCAAAGACCATGGAATGAGATCAGACTATATTTTTTTTAAAGAACAAAGAATATTTTATTTGGGAGGATTAGTTTGATTAGTTGAGAATAGTTTAAAATGGTAATTTTGGGGCCATCGTACTGAGTCAATTGGAATGATTTCATAATAATAATGCAATCAAACCATGATTAATCACACTATAGTTCCAGATAGTGTTTTTTTGTGTAAATGTAATTTTTTTGATATTTTCTTTAATGTATGAAATTATTTGTAAGGAAAAATTTTAAACTTAAGGAACTTAGTAATATTATTTCTATTAGGAGATAGAAGGATTCCAATTGGAGTTGGCACAAGTTGTATTCAGATATTATTAATAGTGATGTTTTGTAGACCCACAATAGTACCTTTGGAAGGGATGTAGGTTCTTACACTAGGCCAAAACTTTTAAATAATGTGTGATTTTATTTCATTAAAATTTTCATGCATGAGTATTTACTGAAAGATAATATGGTGATATATTATAATAGGCTTCATGGGATAACTTTTTGAATATATTCAAACTTATAAAAAGTTAATAACTAATTTGACCTTGTTCTTAGTTGTTATTCGATCCTTTAGAACTTCAGAAACCCTATCATCCATCACTATAAAACCTAGATATGGGTAGTTAGAGAACATACCAATCCCGGGGGAAAGATAATGAATGAAAATAGAGTTAATATAGTTTAGTTATTGCTCATAATAGATAATAAAAAAAGGTTTATAATAGATTTAAAATTGTGATTCATACCCACATCAAACTCTATAATAGAAAATCCTTATCATAATTAACATAGTAATTATATAACCCATTATAAATATGAACATCAGAGTCAATATGTATCAATTATGATGGTTTAAATTATATTAATACGAATCATATGTTTGATGTAGGAAAACAAAGATATACTCAACAAATTTAATGACATATCATGATTAATACATTAAATGACAAACATACATTATTATAATACATTAAAAATCATAACTACACAAATGAACTCAATGTTTTATAAATATATAACAAATTATCCAGTAATCCATGCTTATTTCATTACATAATTCAAGGATGTATACATTGATTTTCTTCATATCCCTACAGGGGTTATTAAAACCAATTGTATGGGGTGGAGTGAGTATATGTAACACCCTAACCTGAATCACTATGTATAAAACCTGTTTAGTACAATCCCTATTATATTTCTCCTCATGTGTAATTGGTTTCCAACTAGTGTCTTGAGAAAATAAACCTCATAGGGATACTATTTTTTCTATATCATATGTCTATCTGTGTAAAAAATACAATAGTGGAAATATTTAAAATGGAAGAAACAATAATTGTAATCACTATAGAAATATATTGAAACAAATTCCATCATCATAAAAAGTTTCAGCCTAATGAAATACCAAGTTCATACAAACTAGTCAAGACAGTTCCCCAACATAAGGTATTGCAATGAAGTGAATGGAAATAAGTAACAATAAAAGAGGTAAAAAATTAGAAGATCCTAAAGTTTTTCCCCATATCACCTCTATTTGTATCCACCATAACGAGCCCAACAATCCGCTATAGGTTCATTTCACTTGACTAGATTCATGATTATGAATTTTACATGCACATAAATATTCCCATATAGGGTGGGGGAATAAACTCAGTATGACACCACCAACACACCCTTTTCTTAAATATAACAATTTTATTAAGGTTAATTCATCGATGGAAAATAAATTCCTAACCAAACAAACAATTTACCAGGTCACCATTCCCTAAATAGGCTACAGTGAACCTCAAACTCACATGTATTGGATTTATGATGGAAGTTAATTAATTCATAACCTATAAAAAAGCACCGTACATATCCCAAATCTTTTACAAAAGGACCCAACCTGATCAATTAACTCGACCCATCCCTTTAGAGTATAAGGATGTCTCAAAAACCCTCCAACCCATCTCCATGGAATCTATAGAGGACAATTCAATTGTCTAACACATACTCATATATTTTATAGAGGCCCCATCATAACTCTTACCCATCACTAAGATTATATGGAGGCAATGCTATCACTCTGACCTAACCAACATATTCTATGGAGGTCATAAATGAGTTATTGCAGCATGTAACAAATATGAGATAGAAGTATCACAAGCTTGGGAACTCATCCAAAATAATATTACACCATTAATACTAGCCATCATGTCCTCATCCTAAATATCTCTCCTAACATTGATTTAATTGGTGGATTACATGAAATCACCCACAAAATCAAGAGAGATCCCCACTTTAACTAGTTATCAACACATTGCGCCACCACTATAGGGTTTTCCAAGTCTATACTAATCTACCATGTTACATTAAAAGATAAAGTAGATGTCTCATAGGGAATACAAACACCCTAAAAATAAGATACAAAATAAATCATGTAATCACTATGAAAATGTAAAGAATATCTTACCTAAAGAATAACAATTTGAAAAAACCATAAATCACACGTAGATGAAATCCCCAAAATAAAAATACATAAATTCAATCCCAAAATTGGACCTTTGGGTTCATGGAAATGGGAAACCAAAATAAATAAGGAAAACAAATATTTTAGTATTGATAAAATTATAATTAATAAGTGAAAACCACTAGGATGAATTAAAATTCAATTGTTGATGAAATAACGGGAATATTGCTAAATTTTTCAAGGAGACTCCCCTTATTCAATGATGTTTTTAATCTTAAGAGGAATAGAGGGGGAGGTAGAGGGGGGTTAATGATAAAATTATGAGGATAACCCTTAAAAACATACTCTGGATGGTTTTAAGATTGATAATATTTCCACTCTATGAATCACTATAGGAAGAACCCTTAATGGTTTCTATCATAGTAATTCATGGACTAAATATTTCCATCAAGCCGTGAATTATTCTATATAAGTGACTCTTAGCTGCAATTTCAACCCATTTTTTGACCCTCCTCCCACCCTATAATGACACATAAAACAAATAGTGAGACTAAAATAAACCTTTTTATGCAAAATTTTATTATATTTCCACCTAAAATATGAGAGGCATTTAAAAATATCCTTATAAATATTTATAATCCCTAAAAATCATCTCAAGGTAAATCTACTAAAAATACTCATTGCTATGCCATGATATTTTACCCTTATACACATTTTCCTCCAAGATATTCCTGTACTACCACAAAACATGAACAAGAATCATTTTTCTCATGTTGTAGAATCTTTCTTCATCCCATGATCCAAATTGGATAATCTAGAAATGATATATCAAAAAAAATTAGACATTTTCCCTACCAGTTATGTTTTTTGGGTGTGGGCCATACCTTTAAAGGACTTATTATAAAAAAAATTAATATATAAGTCTATGTCATGGAAGAAGTTCCATATAGTAATACACCATCCAAATCAACTATAAAACCTCAAACAAACAATCAAAACATGGTTTCATCATTTCTTTCTTCCTCAAAAACCAATTCACTATCCTTGGTGACACCCGTAAGAATATTCAATCTCTAATGAAGAACTCTAAGGTTAATTTTCTCAATTATAAATAATAAAAATAAATATTTTGAGTGGTAACCAACATATTATGTATCAACTACACAAAATCATAAGTCTCCTACACCAGAATATTCTCAATAACTACTTACTCACCCACCTTAATCCAAAACAATTGTGATCAATATGGAAAATGATGAAAATAATTAAAAGGTTCTAGATGAGTTAAAAACTAAAAGTTATTATTTTAATAAGACTCTAATAAATATAGATGTGTATCCCATGAACCAACAAAATTTAGTAAACAAGAACTATTTATATCCTTCATAGTTTGAAATGACCTCTCAGAATGCTAATAAATATATCAGTGATATGATATACTGAAATTAGCTATGATCAAAATGAATTCTACATAACATTCCAAAACTATGATATAAAACACACATCCTGATATGAAATGATACTATTAGGCACAATGTGAATACTTAATTTTTTTACAAAAATATCGAATTCACAACTCATCCTTTTACCCCATCTAAAAAATAAGAAAAAAGTTTGTAAACTTCATTAGAAGATTAAACACAA
Source organism: Viscum album (assembly GCA_963277665.1). Taxonomy (NCBI): domain Eukaryota; kingdom Viridiplantae; phylum Streptophyta; class Magnoliopsida; order Santalales; family Viscaceae; genus Viscum; species Viscum album. The sequence continues at coordinate 732,838,215 of OY728146.1, read as the reverse complement.
CCATCAAAGTACCTTAAATCCTCAGAGTACTGGGTAGTCATATTATGATATATATAATCACATAGAACTAATTCTATAATAGCAATAGAATATGATGAAGTCACTTACATGTTCACTAGTGCTTCACTTTTACTAAATAATAGTTAATTCAATGACCAGAAAACCTTGTTACATCTTTATTCATCATTAACACACAAAAAATATCATTACATGATATATATTGATCAAACCCAGTTGTACCACCCACTACGAGGTGTTGTAGTATCTCATCAAATCTTACCTCATGGATGTGGGAACCAAAACACTTTCAAATAAAATAATAACATTGTTTCCATCCATGGACAACCCTAATATAGAATCATCTCACATTAACCACTCTCGAATAAACATGAAATCTAAATTAGATTCCATGATTTACTTTACCTAATATACTCATGAAGAACTATAAATCCTAAGATTGACGGTCACCATAACATGACCCCAAGATACACGCACATTCTAGTTCTGTAGATTTATCCTAAGAATCCAATCTTTCACTGATGTGTGTAACTCTAATTCTTGTGATTTCATAATAAGTAAATTTTATAAAATATGCCCATTCTCCAAGGAAGATTCCACATCAAAATTTGAACATCTACAAGTATTCAATAAAAAAATCTTTTTCATAGTTTTATGTATCAATAATAAATATTTCCAATATTATATTTTGGTTAGTATAGATAACAATTCTATAATTAAAGTGATAATGAAACAAAAATTTATAAAAGAAACCATGAAACATAAATGTAGGTCATGAGTGGGATAGTTCCCCTCATAGGGTGACAGATAACGATACCTATAGTGTTCTTTATTTTATCCCTTGATTAAGAAAGATCCAAAACCAACACCTTAAACATCACAATAGACTATATAACCAATCCATGGGTTTCTAAGAATCATAATTAGGGTATATATAAACCCCCAATTTAGCTCATGGAAGATCTCCCCACACCTATAACCCCACTCAATCATTAACCCTTTCTTGGGAATCTGTATCATAGTCTCTACTAATTGAAAAATTTGTAAAATTATCCTCCGATAATATCCATAAAACTCAAGGAAACATTGGAGGATAAACACAATCATTGGTTATGACCAAGGGATAACTACCTCAAACTTCTATAGATCAAAATATATTACCACCTTAAAAACCACAGGCCTAAGAATAAAATTTTCAATTATAATGAAATCACACTTTGAGAACTAGGCATAATGTTTCTGTGCATGGGATGTGTAAGAGATTATCATAATATACAAGTTATGCAACTATGGGGTCCATGAATACATTAGAACATATTTAAAGAAAAAAATGATTAAAGTCTCTATTTTAAGAGTGGGAAACAAGGTTGATTAGATCTATGAACAATTAAAATGGATTCATTAACTAAATATCCTCATGGGTTACACATATGACCCATAATATATTTTTCCCAGCCTCACCTCTAGTTTATAAGAGGGGAAAAATAATCAGATCTCTAAAATATGTCACAAAATTGGCCACTGATGGAGTCTTCTACTCGGGTTCCATGATTTCATAATCTTTATCTATCCTCTATATTTTGGGAACAAATTATTTAAAATAATGATCATTACAAGATACACATGTCAACCCTTAATGTTTATGATCCTAGACCATCATTCCCCACCATATTCATTCAGGTCCCAATAGCCTGAATGCCTACAACATCACGCAATTATCAATAGCTTACTCTACAAGGTCATAGAACCCATCAATGACCTCAGTCTAGAAATAAACATCTTGAGGACCACCCATTACATATACGGATATAGGATTATATATATATATATAAATCCAAATTAAAATCCATAACATTTTTCATCTCTAATGAGGACCTCTACCTCCCACTGACATAAAAGAGAAAACACTCGATTGATGTGGCTCTTATATAAGAACCATAGAAAAAATGATTATGGAATCCCCAACACAACCATACTAAATATCTAAGGGTACAATAAGAACACCCCATCCTTTAGTAATGTTACCAACCTAGTCCCTAAACATCACCACGAGATGCTGATGATGTAGAAGTTTCTAAAATAAAAAACCCCAAAAATCAATTAATATCTTAGATATAAAAATTCTTATGAAATTAATAGGAACTCACACACACAATGATCAAGGGAGAAAACTCTAGAACTACCCAAAAAAACTTGGAAAAACACAATAGAACATACCCAAGGCCTTAACCCACATCATTGTAACTTCACATTAGTCACATTCATACACATACTCACATAACTAAAATACTACTGGAATTCTCTGGTTAAATTAATTAAATGCAACAAATGATGAATTTTGAAAAAAAACCAAATATATTATCATTGAACTTAAATTAATTAAACCTAAATAAATTCTATCTAAAGAGGCATCTAACATGTGAAACTATGTGTTTGTCCATGAATTATAAACACACACACTCTTACCAATAATTCCATCACAAAATCCCATAAAATATAACCATAAATTTACACTAATGAAAAACAAAAAACTATTACATAACAAATAATTATGGAAATCCTACATACCCAATAATGTAGAAGTCTATTACACAAGAGTTTTAAAGAAAAAATCCTAGCTCTACTACTTGACTATTATCCATAATATATATACACTAATGATCCCTAAATGGTATGTAAAAATAAAGAGGTCATTGATACCATTTGTTAATACTTCAACCCATATCACATAGCCAAGGATGGGGTTAGTACATGAACTCATGTCCACCCCATTTACATAAGTTGCATCTAAATAGTACTGTGGGCCTAAAAACATTATGGGGTGACTATTCCCTAAATATAAGATCTCAATAAGAATAATGCCTTAAGAAAAAGTAATACTAAAAAAAGAAGAAATAATAAAAGTAATTAGTTGAGAAAATATATAGAAATAATAACATCATGATAATATACAATAAAAAAATGGTATACCATGATTATAAAAAGTTTTCATGAGTGATCCTACCACATAGTCGATTGATATACAAAAGTGAGTAAAATAAAAAAATAATAAAAAAGAATAAATGAAAAATTTACCAGAGTCAATCTCAGTTTCACCTCTATCCCAATCCACAACACCTGCTAAGAAGTATATCATAAGGAACTATACCTAATTGGGATCATTTTTCATGGTGTTTTGATATAAATTGATATTCTTGTACTGACATAGAGAATAAACTAAATAGGGTAGAACTGATGGCCCTTAAAATAAATGTTGAATGTCTATAAAGGTGGATGAATTGACGTAAAATAAATTCAAAAATGAACATGCAATTTTTAGGTCATTATGAGCTAACTTGGTTTCCACAAAACCCTAAACCTACCTAGTTCAGCTCTGTTATAGAAGTAATATTTATTAGGACCTCAATATCTATGTAACACACATATAACACACCTTTTACATTATCAATTACCTCATCAAATTTAACAAATTGGCCTTCTAGACTCTTGGGAGGTCATTCCAACAATTTTACCTTTCCATATAGAATCAAAAGAGGTCACATAATTACCCCAAAACCATACTTATGAATCATAGAGAGGTCATGTAATCACTTTATACCATCCACATAAATTATAACGAGTTTACATGATCACTCCAAACCATCCATGTATATTCTAGGGAGTTCACAAATAATAAGTATTTTCATGTAATGATCAATAACTATAAGTCTCACAAGCCTGTGAACTCATTACCCTAGCTACTACAAAATATTTCATAACCATTCTTACATAAAATGATGCTAAATGGACCTAATCGATAATTTTTTGATTGTAAATCCCTTATATAACCCATGAATCTATGTCAAATACCCACTTTAACTAGGAATCATCCCATATCCCAATCTAATGGGTCTATAACATTTAAAAATACCTACTCGAATAGTTTAAAAATACAAGTAGAAGTATTATATGGATAAAAATGTCATCACATGTAAAATATTATATAAAAATATGTAAACCCATTATAATATAATATTAGACTGCATACTTTAGGTGTAGTGAATCCAAAACACCATAAATTTCCACCCAAACAAGACTGACATAAATAATACTTAAATTTATTCCCAAAATCAGTCATTAGAGTCCTTATGTAAGAAATCCATCTATAATATCCGAGTTCCATTTTATAATTTATTATATTGGAATAAGATAAAAGGGATCTCATTATGAAGGTCTAATAAGTTTATTAGTCATAAAGAATAAGATACAAATATGCATCCCACATTATATTGGATATATTAAATACATAGCATAAGAAACACCCTCTCATCCTTGACATTATTCATAATATCCTTCTTAATATCCTAAGGAAAAGAAAAAAAAGGTGAGCCCAAATTCTCAGTAAGGGTTACATAAAATGGAATCTATAATGTGTAAATACAAAATAGTGAATTTGGAAAGGAAAATAATACTAAAACCATTCAATTTAATCTATTTCTTGAGTAAAAAAATACTTCCCTGAAATATCACGGAAATAATATCATGGATAACAATAACTGAATTCTCAATGAATTATGTTCTTGTTGTTGGATATCATGATCTCATATATGATGATATCAAAACCATAAATTCCTTGTTCCAAGATAGTTTAAACTATGGTAAGGCATACACTAAACCCATTTATTATATTTGGCCAACTATTTTGTATCATTGGACCCATGGATGCATTTAGGGGCTATATATAACTAGGCCCCACCCTCCCATACATGTCTTATTTATTCCATGAATATTTAATGCCCAATTTTGTTCATAAGAAATAATCCTTATATATAAATACATTAATTGATTAATGAATATAGAATACCATTTTTTCTACATACAATCAAATAAATTTGACAGTAAAACACTATATGAAAATTTTTACATGGCTTAAGGAATAAAAGTTCCCATGATACAAATAATTCAGAAACAAATGATGAAAAATGATCATGAAAATAGAAAATTTCAAGATAAATTTAATAACAAAAAAATTAATTATTAGACGAGAGACAAATATTTACTCATTATAAAAGTATATTTTTTAGTAAACAAATACTTTTTGAGGATATAAGAAAATAAATATGAATCATTAAAAATTAATTTTCATTAAATTTTCATTTCATTAAATATTAATTTTATAGAAGATGCTATATATCCCAAAATAATTATGGAAGTGGGAAAGTCCATTAACATCATATATGTTAGGAAGAAATATTCATTTTAACTTTATCTTAAAGAAAGTAAAAAATGTACATTTCCAAAAAAAATTAGAAATACTACTTTCAATACATTAACAATGTGATGTATGATATAAAATTTCATTAATAATTAATTTTTGGAAATAAAAATTTCATCAATAAGTTTTTTTTTGAAAAATACAGGCATGAAATAAAAATACACATGATAAAAAAACAAGGAAAGTATTCATTTTACACATTTCATTTAATGATTCAACATCTAAAGAGATAAAATGTTGGAATAAACCATGGAAACTCCATAAATATAAATAGGATGGTGAAATGTCTTATGTTTATGAAGGTCATATTATAAGATTTTTTTAATGAAAATTATATGAAATAATAGAAAAATAATGTTGTAAAATAAATTCATACCTCTTTTGTAGCTTTTAAATTATGACCCAATAAAACTAAATAATAATAATTTAGGTTTAATTTAAATTAATCAATATATATTAATGTGAAATACATGAATGGGTCAGTATATACACAACATAAAAGAAAATAGGTGTATATCATAAAATATGTCTCAATAGAGTTGAAATTGATATGAAATCCCTTATTAAAAAAATCCCATCATAGAAGAGATAATTAATCATTGAAGTTGTTAATTGTAAAAGAATTGAAATAAAAAAAAATAAATTCAAAATAAAACATAATATAATTTGAGGCCATTTCACAAATAATCATGGAATAACATAGTCAATGAAGTCGATGTATGACCCAATGAATGAAAGTTGACTTTGGAGTACCATTACCTCATACTTCAACTTTTCTAAACATGATTTCACCTCATGTAAAATAAATTTATATTTATTATAATTACAAAATAGAAAAATATATGTATATATAATATCATTTATGATCGAATTTTAACACCTTTTGTTCGATCAATAAAAATAATTCATTATTATCATTGTTTCTGGAGTTAAGGACTTAGTTTTATCATGTATGTTTCAATACAAATAGTCTAGTTTGTTTTTCGAAATGGGGTATGGTTTTATCATATATATAATTATATTAATGATATAAATAATATTTTTATTCATTATATACATTTTTATAATTATTTTTTAAAGGTGGACCTGGAAAGTGAATTAAATTGCTTTGTGGAGATGGTCGGCCATATATATGGATGAGCGACATTGCCATTTTTAGTTAGTGGAATGATTAGAAATTTAAACATATATTAAATTTATAGAATAAACATTATTTCAAAAGTATCATATATATTCATTATTTCTATCATTATGACTATCCATGTGAGGATGTGATGGAAAATAAATTACTTCGTTTAGCAAGGCTGTAGTCAGTCATACGCGTTAGAGATATTTTTGATTCACATTTGATGGATACAGAGATGGATAAATACAATGACTTAAAATTATAAAATATTAGTATATTTATTATATTTGGGTTTTTATGTTGATATGTTTTGTAAATAATACAATGATTAAAAAGAATATGTAAAAAAGAAAGTCCTTGGGGAAGATGATAACCTTCTCTTTGAGAAACATCATTTGGATATCTTTTTATACACCCTATAGTTGGTACTTTGGGTTGAACAGAACATATAGAGTGTTTATATATATTATTGAGAGATATTTTATTAGGTTTTTTTGGAGATAAATATATTATTAAGAGTGAATAAGTGATGAGATAAGGTTCCCATTTATAATTGAAGTTAGTGCCACACTTGTAAATTTTAAAATATTTACCCTATTAAAAAGACACATTTACGAAAAAAAATAGATGCAAAATGATTCATATTAGAAGTTGAGAACAATAAATTATAATTTATACCATAAGGTATCCTTAATAATGTTTATAGATTATTTTAACCCTTTTCGTTTGGTTCAACTCCATCGTTAACCGTTTGTAACCTTAATTATGGAAATACTGTTTTTGATCTTAAATATTTATAATATTAACGATAAAGAAAGAAATTTCTCATAAGTATCAAATGAAATATTTTTTAGACCATTTATCATAATAAATGGGATTTTCCATTTTTGTATGTTTTTTAAATAATTAAGGGGAACAAATTTTTTTATAAAATATTGTTAATGTCATTTTGACATTATTCATTTAATTTGATTTTAAATACATAAATATAATAAATAAATTTGAATAAAAAAAATTTAATAATAAATTATATATATATACTATAAAATTAATGTAAAAAATTATTTTATCCAAAAAATATTACTTTTTTATATTTTAAAATCATTTACATGGATTTTTATATTTCTTGAAAATATATTTTTTCATCATCATGTATGACTTTAATGTAGTTATAACATTAATAATAATTAAAAATAAATAATAAATAAATAAATAAATAAATAAATAATGTTTGTAAATAAAAATTTCTATCCAATCATAACATATTATTATCCCTATGTGAACAAATTAATTAAACAAAAATTAAATGAGTTCCATTTTGGAATTTTTATTACTTAAAAATAATATAAATGTAAGCATCAAGGTAAAATTGAATCCAAATGAAATATATTAAAACATTGGATGGTTATTGTAAAATTAATATATTAAAATTAAATTAAATTACGTTTTTATTGATTTTGGGACCTTATCTCGTGTTTTTACTCATGTTTACCCATTTTACCCTTACAAAGTGGTCAAAACGTTACTATAGTTACTATTTATACTGACAAAAAATAAAAGGAAAATATTTACCAAATTTGAATCATATTATTCCAAAAATTATTTCCAAATTTATATATTCATTATCTATATGTATAACTAATAAATATGAGATAAATTCATAAAATGAAACAAAAAGTAGATTTTAGAAAAATTCTATTTATGTCTAAAAATAAACATATATAAAAATCATGAATATTGACAATTGAAATTTAATAAAATATATTTTTTAAATAAAATTCACCATATTTTACATTAAAAACCAATTAAAAATGTAATGCGTCTTTTAAATTACTTGATTTAATGAAAATAAATGAGAGTATATGGAAAATCATTATTTTTCTCTATTAACTAAAATATAAATCACTTTAGAAAAATCCCAAATTGTAACCCTAAGTTTACATTGATATATTTATTTCAAAAATTATTTTGACTTTATAAAATATATTTATTAATTTTGGTATAAATTTATGATAATTTTCATTGAAAAAATATAATAATATCATTTTTGAATAATATATCTTATTGAATCATAAAATGACTTCATTAAAAATTGAGCTATTATTTCATAATCATTTTTCTATAAATAGTTTTTTTATCCTATATAATTTTAATTCCTAAATAATTATTCATATTAATATCTCAATTAAATTATTAGGTTATAATGATCACATTTAAATATTAATATTTTTAGGACATATTTCAATCCACATAGTGCTTAGTGTTGTGTGTTAAAGAAGTTATCATGGTTATTATTCTTTGAAAATAAATTGTCTATGGAGTTTCATATTAAAAATAAGAAAAATGGTAATATACAGACACATGATTTAAGATTATAATGTTGTTTTAATTATAGGGATATGAACCCCAGGATGGACAACACCAGAAATGGAAATGAAACAAGGAGTGGAGAGCCCAAATATTCACGGAGAAGGCCCTTTGTCGATGCTAGTCTTTTATGGGTATAAATAAGGGAAGGGAGGAGGGGGGGGGGTGAAGTATGTTCTATTATTTATTATTAGATATAAAATTTCATATTCTATAATATAGTTTTAATAAAGGAAGTTGGGTTAGATCCTTGAAATTAATACTAAATATTAGTACCTAATTTGTTTCATTTTAATATGAATGATTTAGAATTTATTGCCATAAAATTAGGGGATATTTAATGCTCTAAATTGTATTGAATTATTATTGTTTTCCTATTTTATATATATTGGTGAGAGATATTTATTATGGAAGATATTTTATGGTCTGATTGATATTTGAAAAATATTTCATTAAATTAACATCCACTACACATGATGATTTCAATCATAACTCACAATTTTTAAGGATTTAATTCAAGAAATATCGATGATACTAATACTAATAAATTATTATTTATAAAGGTGAATTTTTGGATCTAATAATCCATATAATTCACATTAAAAACAAACCATGTAATTAACTACTGACATATCTACTTTAACACACACGTAGTTAATGTAAATAATGTTGAACGAACAAAATGTCTCAATCAATTGACATATCAAATTTATAACTCCCCGCAATAGAATATTAACTTATAAATTGAGATTGTAAATATTATGTTTGATGTTTTTATTAGGATGATATAAATGAAAAGAAATGAATGGGATATGAAAATAATTTTGAAAAACTATCACATAAGTGGAAACTAAATAGAACATTCAAGTGATAAAATTAAATTTATAAAGAGGGAATTGATTTAAACATGATTATAAATATTTTTAGAATAAACATAATTCAATAAATAAAGTTTGTGATAGTAATATATTTTGATGAAATATTTATTAAAATTGAAATGGATTTACAAGAATATTATGTTATTACAATGAAAAGGGAATGAATAAGAGAATGAAATTAAAGAGTGGAAGAATAGTTTCTATTATTAATGCTTGAGGGCAGAAGTTCATCCCTAAAAATGTATATTATTTTTAATGATAATATATCCTTCATTATTAGTGAAGTTACAACATCAAAAATGGATGAAAAGGCACTGATTTATAGGAAAGAGGGGTGTCTAGTTTCTCTAAATATTTTTTCATAAAAACTTGACCCTTTTTTGAAATTTAAGATGGAAAAATATAATAATATTACATTATAAAATATTTTTTTCTCTATCATTTTGATTTTCCTTCAGTGTATCATTCCTTTTAGTTAGATGTACCCAAAATTATGGCTCAAATATAATTGTTGTATTTTCAGGCCAACTGAATAATCAAATATTACTATTATTAATTACAATGGATTTTTGGCATGTATTAAGATGAAAAGTAAATAATGATTGTTAATGAAATTGGTTTAAGTACTATTTTCTATCTTCACATAAATAGTGATCCTATTTTTAATGATATTTTTAGATATATACACCAATCATTTTTATGTGTAAAAAATATCAAGAGATTTGAAGTCTTCAATTTTAATGGATTTCAGACTAATCTCCCAAGAGAACCAGTAGTACATTCAATTGAATTAAAGTTATGAAATATATTATTCAAACAAAATTTTATCTTAATAGTTGATCCAATAAAAAATTTATGAATGAAATAGGGAGGTGGTTTCTATTATATCGAATGTAACTCCATGTTGAATTTAAGTCCAAATTACACCTATTAAAAATGATACCCAACTATAATGATATAAATAGAACATATATATAAATTAATTTTTTATTATTAATCAATAATACACATAAATTTTTACTATAGAAAATATCTTGTGACAAAAACACTTGAGTGAAATTAAAAGTATAGCATCATAATTTTTGTACAATTTACAAATTAACAGTCCAAGTGGATATTTCTTTCAAATCATTAAATAAATATAAAAATCGGGATTATATATAAATTAATATAAATAAAATATTTTAAAATACACTAATTATCATATCCAACACACTACAATGATTCACATCCCTAGGAATAATAAAAAAAACAACAAATAATAAGGTTATTTTGGATCACCAAAAATGTTAATGTTTTATTTTTTCTATACAGGGTGGCTTTAGAATAGTTAAAAACTCAATAATGAATCACATAAAAAACATTGACTCTAATAATGTATCAAATAAAAAAATCTGATGCCCAAAATTGTAATTAAAAAATGTTGTCACACAAAACATTCATCTCTAAAATAATAAAAAATAATTATTGACGTTAACTCATTCACCAAAAGAAATTGAAAATATTTCATATTTTAAGAACTATATTCTGACATTCCTAACCAAAAATTAATTAAAATATATTGGTGTTTGGGGGGGTGTTTGGTTTTGATATAATTATAAAATAATGGAAATAGTATGGAAAAGAAAGGGAACATCAACATGGAAAAAGAAATGAGAAATTTATGAATTACGGTGTATAGGATATAAAATCACATATTTACAAGAGATTTTTTTGAATAAACACACATTAAGGATCTATTTAAAATAGGATTAAAATATTAATTATAAAAAAACTCAAATATTTCTCCATGGATCAAGGAAACATTATACATGTGTTAATTTTCAAAAACACTTGATGCCGAATGTGGGAAAAATATAAAACTCATCTCTAAACTCATATTTCATATTTCTACTATAGTTATTATAATATTTTTAACTATATCAATTGTTGAGGGAGTGTTTTCATTGATATAACCATGAAATAACCCATTTTATGTTTTATTTCATTTTTTCTTATTTACCTTCTTTAGGAACACTATTTAGTATTAGTTGTACAAAATCGAAGAAAATAATAAATAATTTTCCAAGCTTGAGTGAATATGCAAACCTATAAACCACAATTAAATGTATTATTTCTCTCAAGAATATTTATTCTAGTAAAAAATGCATTAAAATAACGTCTGATACGAAATTAATTTTCTCACACTTAAATTTTGATTAATTATTCAATGAGAATCCATGTAGATGTTGGGTGGGATATGGTTTTTACCCTGCGATGTGGTTGTGAAAAAGAAATTTCATAGCCTAAATGGGGTTTACAAGATAAGGGTAAATGTTTTATTGTTGGTATACTATTTGGATAAAATGAACATTTTATGGGTTAAATTTTCCCCTTGATATGAATACATTATAAATAATGAAATTCCCATCAAATGTACTTAATCTATAGACTCATAATCATTTTTAAAAACACATTGGATAAAACTATTGACATAGGTTAACTTGGAAGGAATGCTTATGATGTTCCTCATGGGTTGGGGGGAATCATTTTCCAACAATAAATTGATAATTCAAAACAACATTTTATTAATATTAATTAATTTATTGATGATTGTAGTTAAAATTAAAAAAAATTTGAGATGAAAATAATGGTTTGTTGGTTCTATAAAAAAAAATTATTTTAATTTCAAAATTCATTTTTTAGTAATTATTTAGTTATTATTTTTTTTTGAAAATACCACACACATAAAACATAATAAATGAAATGGTGAATGAGGAAAGTGTTGAGGGATATAAAAAATAAGGGAGAAAGTGAGATCAATAGATGAATAAGGAAAGAGAAACTGAGAATGAGGAATAAAAATAGGGTTAAAGGGAACAAAATTATTATTTATTTGGACTATGTATATCATCCTTTGCATCAAAATACGGGCTTATAATAGTAGTTTTCAATTCTATAGGAGTAAATGTGATTCCTAGGGCATGTGTCCACTCACAAAAATTCTTTAATGGATGACCACTAAACATAAATATCCTTAAAGTGAATTTTTTAAACTATAAGAAACAAAAATGAAATAAATAACTAATAATAAAAGGTACCTCATGGTAAGAATTAATATTAACTAGGTGAATTCTAATGTGAAAATTAATAGGAATTACATTATTACGTTATGTAAATTCTTTTTGGAGGATATTGTTTCTTGGGAGTACCATATATTTCACCAGATATATATTATAATTTTTATGGGAATCATATAAAATGTCATCTAGTTTAATTTATTGGATGAATATATCATTACAGATATAATCAAAATCAAAATCACATATTTTCATAGCCCAAAATGATTTATGTTGACGTTGAACAGGTATGTGAAATGATTCGAAAAAAACTAGCCTAAATGAAATATTCTTAATCAGTGTCTTATAGGAAGTTTAATAATCAAAAAATGCTACTGAGATTTTTATATCCAATCATTTTATGTGGGATTAAATACTCTATCAAGAACACTTTTAAGTTCCCCATTTCATAGATCATCGATGATATTTTTTGGGGGTGATTATAGGGGTATGTAGTATATACAACACTGTTTTATTTCAAAAATAAATTCACCATTTTAATACAGAAATGTGTTCCAAATTCACCCACCATAGTACGTGTTATTTCAAAACTATGAAAGATGATTGTATTAAGGAAGTAAATAATAGGTTGTGAATCATACTCACTAGTTGTTTTGACACCCACCAACCTAAAAACATAATAAAAAACCATAATAATATATGGAATACCATAGGAAGTGTGAAAGGGTCCCATGAAATCATTTTAATTGACATCAAAGAATTTATTAAAGATTAATAATTTTTTTTCACTTTATTTATTTTATAAAATTTTCAAAAATTTTGGCATGTTAGACATCAAAAATAGAAGAATTACCTATTTAAACAGGTGATAACCTTAACATTAGGTGAAAAAACTTTGGTTGTATGCTACGACTGCAGTTTTGGCCTCCATGGTCATTGAAATAATTGGAATATGGCCCAATGTATAACCCCAATTTTCATTCATGGCCATATGATTTCTTCTTAGGGACCTATTCTAGTGAAGAACATAGTTTAAAAACATGTTGATAGACCCCAACCACCATAGTCATCATTGAAAAATGAAAAAGTTTAAAATACATGCCCACCATTTTTAACTGTGTTCAAATGTTATAAAAAATTGAAATACCCATCACATTTTATATTCAAAGAACTATTACCAATTTCACTTGACACCTAATGAATAACCTAAATATACTCATTGGTATCTACATATTCACATATATATATATATACGTATATATATTTATATATATTTTTTCAAATATTTATAATTTTTTTAAAATATCATAACAGAAAAATAATGAGGTATGTCCCAAGACCAATAGCCATGGTTTTTGGAATGTATGGCCTTAGGTATTTGACTAAATCCCCTTTACCATATTTTAATTTAATCATATAAATAGTTAAAAAAAGATATATGGAAATAAGTACTGAAAAATTATTTCCATATGTCATATCTACTACAACGGTGTATATAGACCATGGCTATAATGTTCAATACAACCATGGTCTACATAGACCGTTGGCATATCCATTAATTTCACTTTTCCCACCTATTTCTCCTGAAATTATTGCTTTTACTAAATCCAACTTTCACCAATATTTCACATAATTATGTATATATTTCATATTAGATATATAGTCTCAAAAGAATATGGATATAGGGTGACACATATAGCCATATAACTATAGTTTAACTCAAACCATGGAATTATGAAGCACAAAAACCATGGATATTCCTACATTGATATAAAACAATATCCAAAGGTTAATTTTTGATAGAACACATATGATTCATTGAAGAGATATGGGTGTAAAATTCTCAAATCCAAGACTTTTTAGGTGGTCATTTATTTTCTAAAGTGGCATCCTAAACATAGTGAATGAAAAAATAACCCATTATGGGGATGTTCTTCCTCATTAATAAATATTAAAATTACCACATTAACCACCATTTTTCAAATTTTATAATTATACACAAAAATAATGTTTTTTATTTACTTTTTAATTTTTCTTTTGGTTGTTTTTAAAAATCATGTGGGAAAATTTTAGAAAACATGAAATTTAAAATTGAGGTATACAACGATAATTTGAGTGAAAGAGGTAAAAATTCTTCAATGATAAAAGTAGTGTATATGATTATATAATGATAATATTTTAATATTTTACTAAAATTATTATCCATATAATTTTATTTTCCATTTACATCTCTGATATTCATTTAAATAAATTAAATCATTAGGATTTATATTATTTTCCATGGGTTGGAATCATTTTTTATGAATAACATTAAAAATGAATTATTTGTGAATATAATGATGTTATCAACTAGGAAATGAGGATTTGTTTCAAATATAAACACTATAGTTTAGTGTTATTCTTTAATTATAGTATACTTATATTGAGTTTTAAGTAGTGTTTTTAGGAATAATAGATGAATAATGGAATTGTATGTTTTCATTTACTAATGACAACCATAATGGACTTATCAATATAATAACACATCAATTCAAAGGGTATGAAAAAATTAAGGGATTGGATTGTTAGGGGAGATGTAAGGAAAACACTTATTTCAATAAATTCTATATTGAAATCCTCATAAATATATAATAGAACATCATTTTAAAGCAACTAGGTGTGATGTGGTACTATCCTTTTATGTTATGGTTGAAATGGTGAAATAAACTAGGATGCCTAAGAAGGGAATTAGTATCTCCAACTAACATGGGTTCAGAAAGTGATTAGATCACCTCTATATTTTCTAGATCTACATAAATTCCCTCATGATAGATTATGTGTCATAGGACTATCCCACTAGTGATCATGAAGTGAAATGTTTCAAAATTAATTACAAGGATAAATTGGAAATAAAATTATAGAATCACAGAGAGTGAATGAAAAAAAGACTTGAATAAATCACCATAATGAAAAAATCACCCAAGAGAACCTCCATGAAATTATTTAATAATTCAAAAAATAAATTCATATTGAAATATTAGAGTGTCTTTAGAGAGTTTTAAAGGGAAAAATGAATTCAAATATATGAATATGTTCTTTAGGGAAAAGTGAACATGGTTTTATTTTGTTTTTTGAAAAAATATGGATTTATATATATATGGTGAATCCATCATAAATATAATACATTTATTTTTCAAAATGTATTTCTAGAAATTGGTCCAAGGGAGTGGGATGTGGTCTTTTCATGATTTTTCCTTCAAAGTTAAATAATCAATGAATATAAAAAACTTATTTTTTACTAATGTTTGGACAATTTTTCTACTTTTATTGTTGATAAGAGTTATCCCAAACTATTTTTGGAACCACTTGAATAAGAATAACCCATTATGTATTGTATATAGAATATATAATACCATCTTGAATAATCGTAGAAATATATTCCCTTACGACCCCATGTATGGCTGAATTAAGTTATATATTAGGTTTCTAAATAAGATTGGAAGATTACTCTAGAGTGAAATGACATCTTCAAAGGACATGGTTGATTCTTGGAATGTCATCTAGGGTCGAACCATATGAATTTATATTTTCTTCTAATACCAAAATATGTTTTGATTTATAGATCTTATTAAGGAATTACGAGATTAGAATAGAGTATAAATGATTATGGATGAGGAATATATCCATGAAGTGTTTGAGAAGTGGATTGAATTTTGGTAGTACGTTGAATTGTGGGGTAAATTAACTTATATAGATATATATGGATTTGATTTTTTGAACATTATAAATCCCAGTAATATCTAATATAGAAAAAGGTCATTTGGGGGGATGATATTTTAGTGATATTTTACAATTTTTGAAATTCATAGTGTTTAGAAATGTATGTTAAATTTAAACTTCTTTATTTATGAATTGGTTAATGAGGATTGAAATATCACAAACGCCTCTACAACTAGAACATAAAAAATTTATCATGGTATATGAGACTATTTGAAGCATGTATAAATAAGAAAAGGATTTCCAAGAATAAGTGGAGATGAACAAGAATATGTCTCAATATAATGTTATGTATATAAAAATAAAATTATAAGATAATATCATCTACTCGAACAAGAACATCCTTGATTATTCCCTTGGCACTGACAGTTCTTTGATTGACTATCTCAATGAATATAGTAATTGGGTGTAATGGACCGAGACTAATGTCTGAAAATATAGACTATGTTATAAATTATATAGAAGATATTGGATCTATGTGTTCATAATAAAATGTATAATTCCATATTTCAAATGAATCCATAATAGTCGCTGGAAATTTTCACTTCATGGGTCAAAATATTTTCAATTCTCCTAAGATTTCGCTTATTGGTTAACCATTATAAATACCCATACATTAATCAACCAATAATAAAATGATTTGTATCAATATTTTTTACTTTAATAAATTTATAGTATATTTTTTGTTTTTATTTTTATATAATGTGGTAAATAATTAAATAAAAATGGGACTCTTTTACAGTGTGAATGTTTCTTAAAAACATGTTCTCTATATACAATACACTTGCCTCATTCAATTTAAACCTCATAACAAGAATTTTGATCTTATTAAAATTTTTAAACATAATTAATCATTGTGATTTTTTTTGAATATTTGGGAAAATAATAAAAAACCAGTAACGGAAAAAATGAAAATAAATCCAATATATTTTTTTATATCGATAAATTCTTTAGAATATATTCATTATTCGTAGAAAACATTTCAGATAAATTATCTATTTATTTTTTTATATAAAAAATGAATTTCTCAATTTAATTCATTAAAAATTTCATATTAGATCATAATGGAATAATTATTATCATAAGGATTTTTAGAAAAAACCTTAAAACTCATGAATACATTTCGTTGAAATAAAATCATTCTAACTTTTTATAAAAGACATAATTTTTTTTAAAATCATATTCTAATTATCATACCTTTAAAAATAAAATATATCCTTTTAAAAACAATTTTAATAATATTATTTTTATACCTTGGAGAATTATAAATAAATTCACCCTTATAAGGATCCTTACAATGGAATCACCCAACCAGAGTAACCCATCATCGATAAACTCCATCACTTTTCCCAATGCATTAGAGAGTTATATCAGGCTGACCCATCATCACACATATATATATTTATTTATATATATATTTGGCTTTCCCATCATTAATTATTATTTTTTAAAGAATAATTGAATAAATAAAATGCATAAAAAAATTTCACCTAAATAAAAAACCAATTTTAATTTTAATTCTATTCCATAAGAAATATAACATTTATTTTTCTTAAAAAAATGAGGAAAATTTTCTATTTCCAAATAAAATAATTTTATGGCTAAAAATTCTATAAATATTTAGAGATTTTTTTATTGAAAAAGACCACATATAATAGTAATGGTTGATTGATAACGAATAATGGTTGTAATAGAGGGAATGTGCAGTCAATCCATATATATTGTAAAGAATATATTATTTCCATTTTTGTAAAAAAAAATAAATCATAAAAAAATGTTGAAAACATTCCTCTATAATACATTATAAATAAATTCATGTTTTTTTAAAATGAAAATAATCATACTTAAAGTCATAAATTAGAAGAGTAGTGAATCATTTAATAGATCATATACATGGATGAAATAGAGTTGGAAGGAAAAAACTAAAATAGTAATTTAAAATGGAATTATCTTCCCCAGAGTCCCGAATCATTTCATTAATAGGTGAAAAATTCCACCCCTCCTCATTATATTGAGTTGTGTAGGTAGTTCTTCTAAGATTTAGGTGAAATACCTAAGATAATAAATACTGTAAATAAATTCGAATGTCATCAAAAACATTTAAGGGATGATTTTCTATTTGAGATAGAAAACCTACAACATATATAATCAACATCCAAAAAAATATATATGATGCATAAGTAAAAAATAAAACCAAAATAATAACCAAAACAACATACCATAATATAGTACAACAGGAAACCAAAATACATTCCCAAAGTGGAAAAAATACAAAAAAATCTGAAATACAAAGTGAAATAAAAAATCAACAACTAACCTACTCCATGACCAAACTACACAGTCCATGCCCATATTATCAAAAAGTGTCACTAAATAATTGAGATAGCTTTATTTTACCTATGTATTGATAGATGAAATCTACAAATGAACAATAGTTCCAATGAATGTAGTGAGTTGAAACTATTCATGATTTCCCCAATGACTTCCCAAATCCTTTCGCTATGACAAAACCATTTAGTATAATTTATAAAATTGTTATAAGAAGTAAAAAAGGGTTAATATCAAATCCATACACAATTTTATCTATATAAATAAAAAACCATCCTTTAAACAATTTCCCATTAAATTTGGAATCTTCGATTCAATGTTCACAAAGAAAAAAAAAACATAAAAGGATTATTGGAGTTATCCTTGATGGTGGATCTTCACACCCATACTCCATTAAATTTTGATAGTGGTACTTCGTAACCATTATCCATTCTAATCAACACACACCCAACTGATTATCCAAAAATCAGGCCATGTCTTTCCTATCAAAAAATTACTTTCTATAAATAATTTCAAAAAATGAATTTCTATCATCAAAACAAAACCAAAATTTTAAAATCATTCTTTTAAATTATAAAACAATGAATTTTCTAAAAACTAATCAATGTTAACTCAATTTTATAAAAAAACATGAAATATGATTTCGAATAAGAATTATAAAATCAAGTAATCGAAATTTCAATCAAAATATTTAATTAAAACAAGAAATTAAAGATTCAAATTAAGATGAGTCAAGAGAGATGTCATGACCCGTCCTTGGGGACAATTCCATGACTACCCCAAACTCGCCTTCAATAGGCCAGAGGCTGGATACTAGCACCAAAGTTGTAAATCTCGATAAAAATGAAGGGATTTCCTTTAAGATAATAAACAAACACAACAGATTACACAAGCTGAAGTAAACACAAAGTAATACTGAAGACAAAGTAAGTGCTGAAAGGTAAATGGGCCAGAATACAAACCCAACTTAAAAGTATAGTAAAACTGAAAGTCTAGTACAACATCAGTAAAGTAAATTAGCAACCACCAAGTCGTTCTCCGGGAATCCCACTAAAATGGTGGGTAAAGATAGTCTCGTTAGTAACTCGGGTCTGTTCGTCCGCTTCGTGTACGTCCCGCCAAGTGGTCCACATCCGGGTACCATCCAGCTCCACAAGCCTCATCCACGATCAGTCTTGTCTGTCGTCTGCAACCAACACAACATAGTTCGGGCATTGCCTGTGCAGAGGTGAGTATAACGATACTCGTTAGGGACCTCGAGACCCCCGAATATTTCCAAGAATCCACGAAAGATTAACCACAAAGTATAGATACAATCATGACGTCTCAACCAACTCTACTTATGTATATTACCATACATATACCTAATTAATCAATCATAGTTTAGCTCTAACTCCCGAGACTAAGCACAACCCGGTCAACACAGGAAAGAATTCAATCACAACGATGGTAAGGATTTAAAGTCAAGACTCAGCTCACACATGTATAAATTATTTCGTAAAGAGATAAAGATGATCTGATGTAGTCACTGATTCATCTAAGCTGGAGGACCAACGTAGGATACTAGTCCAGCTAAGCTGTTAGAACAACGTAGGATACTTGACCAGAAACTCTATCAGTGCAACGTAGGATACTAGAACAGAAGTCAAACAATCAGACCCACGTAGGATACAAGAAAAGTAGTCATCGACGTTGAACCCACAGAGGATTTCTTGTATGGTAGTCATCATTGCCAAACCCACGGAGGATTCTAGTACGGTAGTCGTTGTAGTCACAACCATCCCTAGGGTTCCCGCACACAGCATGCTCGATTCCGGGAGGGTCTGCTCCTCGAGCCAAGGGGGTCAATATATGAACTATCACAAAGTCCATAATTGATGTATCCCGAAGTTCCGTCTCATCAAAAGGAATCCAATTCATCGAACGATGCGTTAATCAAACGCCCAGTCTGAGATTTATTAGCACTTTTTTCCGGGGGCCCGATTGAGAATACACTCGTTCCAAACCCGGCCATTTTCCAAATTTGACCAGAACTCACATAGAGTATCTCAAAAGGACTTCCACGTCACGAGGTCTCATTTCCATAGATGGCACGTCGATCGGATGCGTGGTCTTCGAGATATTCACCTTTAAGTGAAAACGAGCCAGACTCGTTAAGCATAGTTGGTCGACGGGTCGGGTTAACCCAGTTTTGGGTTGTCCTCCCCGGTAGGGGTGTCAGACCGGCCTGATGAAACACACAGCTTAGCCTGAGGGGGCAGAGTGGTCTGAGGCGGGGAGGTAGGGGGGACCGGTTTCCCGAACCGGTGGCGCCGCCGTCCCTAACAGGCCGGCTGAAGTCAGCCAACCTTCTTGGCACAAGAAGACCGCATGGGCAGGCTGCGGTTAATTCGGCGCAGCCACCTCTTGGTGTCGTCTCTCTCCTCCGTTCAGCTGGACGACGGTCCAGCCGGTTCTTCTACCAAAGTAGACCGCGAAACGCAGGCCATGGCCTTTCACAGCGTGACACCGTGGGGCTCTGTGGTACCTCCCTTCAGCCCGGCCAGCTATGGCTAGCCGGTTCTTCCTCGGTCGAGCAGCCCGCTTTGCAGGCGGCAGTTCTTCCAAACGCGGCCGGCGCACGGCCTCCGCTTCTCCCGTCATCGCCTCTTCCAACGCGCCTCAATCACAAAAAAATAGACTACATTGGGTTGTTGGGCCGTGTGCGTTCTGCCTGCGCCCTCCACGTTAAGCGGTAGCAATTGGCCAAGGATAAACAAGGATTCACGAAGAATGAAGAAATATTTTATTCAAATAATGTTGAGGAAAACCACCCTACCATGGAAAAGATTCCTGGTAGCTGTGCATCGTGGATGATAGTGTCGATTCCTTCATCATCGGAGTACAACCGAAGAATAAGTGGCATCTGCTCTCTTGTCAAGGATAAAGGAAAAGAAGGTGTGTCTTCATTCTTTGTGGAATTGGAGTTCTTCATTGAAGAGAGTGTCGGTCTTTGTCAAAGAGGGTGGTGTTATTTAATTGAGAGGATAACACCCTTCTCTATTTCTCCAGAGCTCCCACCCAATTCAAACACAAGAAGTTCCACCATAAAAAATATCTAAGCTATTATTTTATTCACACAAGTAATTCAAAATTCAAACAACATAATTTAATTAATTTAAGAGTTAGAATTCATTGATTAACATGTGTTCGAAAACATTAAAGAGGGAGAGAGGGAGAGGAAGAGTTCTCATAATTAGGGGGGGGGGGTTGTCACAATAAATAAAGGGAATTAATTTGGAAGATTGAAGAGAGTTATGGGAGATGAAAGGTTGGGGCTTGTGTGGGCCCCACCTCCCAAATATCCACACATGGAATATTAGGTGGGTGTGGGCCCCAACAATAACTTCCCATGGGACGAAACAACTTTTATAGATATATAAAATTGTTCAAAACAAATTTATTTAACTTCTTAATTAAACCCCAATTTTTAACATTCATCCCGCATAAAACGAAAATGTGATAAAGGTCCACTTAAGCAATTACCGATACTGTGAGTTCATCGGTGTTATTGGATTTAAATTCCGAACACCGATTCAAAAGATAAAAAAATCAGCACGTACGTTTACTGAACGTACCCGAATAAAACCTCAGAAATTGATTCTGGGTACAGTGGGCCTCCGAATAAAGTTCCATCAGAAACCACATACTCATAAAATTCCAAATAATTAAGAAAAAAATTTTCCTTGAAAAATACATGTCTTTAAATTAATCTGACCTCAGGGATTTATGTCCCCGTAATGCTACAACTCACACTAGGAAAAAAATTGGGATACTGAGCTAGCATCTGTGCCTCCCGCTCCTAAGTGCTCTCCTAGAGGTTCCCGTGCTGCCAGTGAACACGCACCAGAGGAATTGACCGTCCATATAGGAACCACTCCTGTCGATCATCAATCTCCACCGGGACCTCCGCAAATTTCACCCCTTCATCGATGTCCCTCTCCCAATGATCTTTGATGTGGGTCGGGTCGTGCAAGTATCTTCTCAGCGGAGATATGTGGAAGACGTCATTCACCTAGTGCAAATGAGGTGGAAGGTCCAGGCAGTAAACCACCTCGCCGAATCTGCTGAGAACTTGGAATGGACTGATGAAACGAAGAGATAACTTGCTACCCCGGCCAAATCTCTGTAGACCCCGTCGAGGTGAGACCCGTAGTAAGACATGGTCGCCATCCTCAAACTCCAGTGGTCTCTATCTCCTATTAGCATAATACTTCTATGTGCTCTGTGAAGTCTTCATCCACTCCTATATGATCTTCACATTCTCCATCATAGCCTGAACCATCTCTAGTACTACAAGTGATGACTCCCCAGGGTCTGTCCAGCACAGAGGTGATCTGCAAGGTCAGCCGTACAGTGCCTCATATGGTGCCACCCTGATGGTGGAGTGGTAACTAATGTTGTAAAAAAACTCCACCAAGGGTAGGTGATCCTCCCAGCTATGGAAAAAGTCAAGGACACATGCACGTACCATGTCCTCGAGTGTCTATATGGTTCTCTCAGTCTGTCCCTCTCTCTAAGGATGGAAGGTGGTGCTCAGACACAGCTGGGTCCCAAAGGCCTCCTGCAACCTCTTCCAAAGCCAGGAATTAAAGCGAGCATCTCGATTAGATACAATAGTACATCGAACACCATGAAGCCGTAAGATCTCTTGATCATAGAGGCGTCCCAAACTCTATACTAAGCCCGGCTCTCTGATTGGTAGGAAGTGGGCCAACTTGGTGAGTTGGTCTATGATCCCCCAAATAGAGTCGTGTACCCTGGATGCACGTGGAATCCCCATCACAAAATCCATGGATATCACATCCCACTACCACTCTGGGACCTCTAAGTTTTATACCAAGCATGCTGGTACTTGGTGCTTCGCCTTCATTTGATGACAAGTGAGGCGTCGTGAAACGAACTCTACTACAACCTTCTTCATGACCGACCACTAGTGTTTTTGTTTGAGGTCCTGGTACATCTTTGCCACTCCTAGATGTACCTCTAGAAGAAAAGTGTGAAACTCCCTCAGTACTTCCTCCTATAGTGCAACTGGTACCATTGTACGTCCCCTGAAGAGGATGACATACTCCCCTTGTTTTGAAAAACCATAAAGAGCCAGCCTTATGGATATCTGAGAACATCGCGTCTCACAGTCCACATCCCCACACAGTGCCTCTTTAACTCGCTGAAGGAGTGGAGGAGAGACTGTGAGATACTGTAGAAAATATACTCCATCTCAATCCACCAATGATGTCTCCAACATGGAAAGCTTCTTCGTCGCCTCTCCTAGTAGCTGAATGCCCTATATCCTACTGAGAGCATCATCCACAACGTTCCCCTTCCTAGGAGTATAGACTCTATCAAAGCCATAGTCCTAGATCAACTCGAGCCATCGCTGCTGTCTCAAGTACAAGTCCTTCTACGAGAAGATTTACCTGAGACTCTTGTTGTAAGAGTAGACTATAAAGTGCTCGCCCATCAGATAGTGTCACAACAACTTCAAGGAGAAGACCACTAGTGCTAACTCCAAGTCATGGGTATCATAGTTCTTCTCATGTTTTCTCAACCGTCTTGAACCATAGGTGATCACTGCTCGCTCCTGCATCAGGACACACCCAAGTCCAATCCCTGATGGATCGCAGTAAACTACTTACCCAACACCTTATTCCGGAAAAATCATGACGGGTGCATTGTTCAACCTCTGCCTCAGCTTATGAAAGCTCTACTGACATCTATCTGACCACATGAAGGGTTTCCCCTTCTTCGTCAAGGCTAATTGCAGTGCTGCAACTCTGGAGAGGTACGAAACAAATATCTGATAGTATCCAGCCAGACCTAGGAAGCTCCGCACCTCCGTCACACTCTTGGGTGGCTCCCAAGCAAGAATTGCCTCGATATTCGCAGGATCCTCTGCAACTCCCACCTTCGAGATGATGTGTCCCATGAAGTGTACCTCTCGTATCTAGAACTAGAACTTCATGAGCTTACCATAATACCGGTGCTCTCAGAGTATCCAGTACAACCCGCAAGTGGTAGGCATGCTCCTCCTCAATAGTCGAGTATATCAGTATGTCGTCGATGAAGACTATGAAAAAATGATCGATGTAAGGCTGAAAGATCCTAATCATGAGACTCATGAACACTGCTGGAGTGTTGGTGACGCCAAAGGGCATAACCAAGAACTCATAGTGGAAATACCAACACCTGAAGGCATCTTCTGCACATCCTTATATTGATTTCTGAGCTTGTGATAGCTTGAACAAAGGTCTATCTTCGAGAACCATCTTGCTACCTTGAGCTGATCAAATATTTCCTCAATCCTCGAGAGTGGGTACTTGTTCTTTAAGGTCACCTGATTCAGGCGACGGTGGTCTACACACAATCGTAAGCTCCTATCCACCTTCTTGGTGAAAAAAATCGTAGAAGTTTAGGGTGAAACACTGGGTTGGATGAATCCCTTCCCCTGCAATTCCTCCAGCTATACCCACAGCTCACGAATCTCAGCGGGAGCCATCCGCTATTCCAGAGTAGATATCGGTGTTGTCTTGTGGTACAAGTCTATGTATAAGTCAACCTATCTGCAAGGAAGTAGTCCTGGAATGTTTTCTGGAAAAACGTCCGCATACTAATCCACCACAACAGGAAAACTCAGACTCCACACATCAACCGCTCCGAGGATGAGACTAGCCAACTGATGTGTGATCGGATACCCTCTCCTATGCGTAAGTCCATCCTGTGCTCCTAAGGCTCCCTTCCCCCCGGTGAAGGTGAACCTCCTCCCATCCGTGCAGATAGACTAAACATTGCGCCTAAAGCATTCGATCTGAGCATGGACTGTAGACAACCAGTCCATACCAAAGATGACGTCGTAAGGCCTCGATACCTCTTCAAGAATATCTCAGCCGAAGCTATATCCTCCTAGAGTAAGCTAACACTGCTGGCACCAGTGCGTAATCATCATGTCTGATCCCATAGGAGTCTCTATCCTTAAGGATCGAGCCAATGTCTCTGTCGGAATCTCCAAGCTCCGAATAAGGTTATCAGAAATAAAATAATGACTCACACCTCTGTCTATCAGTATTGCTGCATGGGTGAAATAGACACAGATAATACCTCGAATCATCTCAGGGGCACCGTGGTCTTAAGCCTCCACTGCGTAGAGCTGAGCCTGCCTCTGCACGCCAGCTCCCTGTGGTCGGGGTGGACCTCTTGGTGGTGGTGGTGGTGGTAAAGCCTCAAAGCATCGTCCACCACCCGCTGCTCGGCCAGCTCCCTGCCTCGTCCGCCTCCTCCCTGCGGACCGCCTTGGTCAAACCTCTACCTCTGCCTGGGAGGTCCCTCCACTGTCTGGTGCTCATCTATACGGTGGGTCAGGAAGTCTTGAGCCATGTGACCCCACCCACCACATGCATAGCACTGCCTGCTCCTCGTATAGCTGGCTCTGTTCCGTGTTCCCCACACAATAGAACCTGTATAATGATGTCTCTCTCCAGATGGCCTGGTCTGCTTGGACCTCTGTGACATCTATCTACTGCCGGCTGCAGAAGACTCTTCTACGTGTTTCCCAGTGGTAGGTCTCGCTAATGTTGTCGACTCAGCGAGGAATCTCTCCACAAGAAGCACTCGCACTAGTACTCCAGCCTGCGTCTGGTTGCAGAGGGAGATCATCGAAGCCCTGATCTCCTGCCCCAGTCCTTGCTCAACGGTCTGCGCCGGGAAGAATGGGTCCCGTACCAGGTCCATGGTGTAGCGTGAATGGTCGGTAAACCTCGCTCAGTACTGGGCTACTTTCATACTGCCCTGCTGTAGATGAAGTAACTCCTAGATGCGCACCGCACGAAGGGTGTTTGGAACAAAATCTGAGTAGAAAAGACTGTCGAAGTCTATTCAAAATATAGATGCCTCGTCGTGCACTTGGAGAATCAAGATCCACCATCTACCTGCTACTGTGTGCAGTAGACTCGTAGCAAGGAGCACCATAAGGTCAGCTGGTGTCCCTACCAATATGAAGAGTATGACGATATCCTTCATCCAATCCTCGGCTGCCTGAGGGACCATCTCTCTACAGAACCAGTGAGGCCTATGTCGCTGAAAGTTGTGCAATGTGCTCAGTCGGGATGCACCTTCTGCTATTGGGGCTGGTAGTATCTGTGGCTCAGTGGGTAGTGGTACCGCTGATGCCTCCACTGTAATGGAGCCATGCACCAAGGCCTCGTTGCTCGGTGGGCTTCCATCTTACACGTAACTCGGAACCCTAGCCAGCTACCTTCGTGGGGCCATCCTAAAAGGTAACAGGTGCGCCACAGGTAATACAATATACCTAGAGAGTTGAAACAAAGTAATCATAAAGAAAACTTTTGAAATACACTTTCATTCAGTTTTTTCGTGCACAGATTCGGAAATGAGAGGTCATGGTCTTGGTGTATGGATACGTCGACCGCCGCACCAACTCTGGACTCCCTGGACTGATAACCACAGTCACTACAATTAAAACTATTTGTTCACAAAAAGGAAAGATCACATTCTCGAGTTATGTGGTAGAACCAACTCCTCTGATATCAATTTGTCACAACCTGTCCTCGAGGCCCGGCCCTTGACTACCCCAAGCTTGCCCTCCATAGTCCAGGGGCTGATGACTAGCACCAAAGGCGTAAATCTCGATAAAAGGAAAGAAATTTCCTTTAAGATAGTAAACAAACACAATAGAGTATGCAAGATGAAGTGAGCACAAAGTAATACTAAACACATAGTAAGTGGTGAAAGGTAAATGGGTCAAAATACAAACCCAACTGAAAAGTACAGTACAACTGGAAGTCTAGTACAACAAAAGTAAAGTAAAGCAGCAACCACCAAGTTGTCCTCTGGGAATCCCACCTGAAGGGTGGGTATAGATAGTCTCCTTAGTACATCGGGTCCATCCGTCCACTCCGTGTATGTCCTGCAAAGTGGTCCACCTTTGGGTACAATCCTGCTCCACAGGCCTCAACCACGACCAGTGTTGTCTATCGTCTACAACCAAGAAAACGTAGTGAGGGAATTGCCCGTGCATCGGTGAGTATAACGATACTCAATAGGGACCTCGAGACCCCCGAAGGTCTCCCAGAATCCACGAAGGAATCACAACAAAGGAAAGATACAATCATAAAGTATCAACCAACTCTACTTAGAAATATTCCCATACATATACCTAAGTCATCAATCTTAGTTTGTATCCAACTTTCGAGCCCAAGCACAACCTGGTCCACATAGGAAAGAAGTAAATCACAACGATGGTAATGATTGAAAGTCAAGACTCAGCTCACATAGGTATACATTCTATCATAAAGAGATAAATATGATCATATGTAGTCATTGATTCATCT
This sequence comes from Viscum album, assembly GCA_963277665.1. Classification (NCBI taxonomy): domain Eukaryota; kingdom Viridiplantae; phylum Streptophyta; class Magnoliopsida; order Santalales; family Viscaceae; genus Viscum; species Viscum album. The sequence continues at coordinate 732,810,043 of OY728146.1, read as the reverse complement.
ATGTTGGCGGACCCATGTTGGATACTAGTCCAGCTAAGCTGTCAGACCCACGTAGGATACTAGAACAACCACTATGTCAGTCCCACGTAGGTTACTAGAACAGAAGTAAAACTGTAAGACCAACGTAGGATACAAGAACAGAAGTCATCGCCGTCAAACCCATGGAGGATTTCCAGTACAGTAGTCATTGTCACCGAACCCATGGAGGATTCCCGTACGTTAGTCGTTGTAGTCGCAGCCAGCTCTAGGGTTCCCACACACAGCACACTCGATTCCGGGAGGGTCCGCTCCTCGATCTAAGGGGGTTGATACATCAAATGTCATGAAGTACATAGTTGATATATCCCAAAATTCCTTCTCTTCAAAAGGAATCCAACGTGAAAAATGGCGGGTCAATCAGACGCCCGGTCTGAGAGTTATTAGCATTTTTGCTCTGGGGGCCCGGTTGGAAATACGCCCGTTCCAAACCCGAACATTTTACAAAGTTGAGAAGAACTAAAATAGAGTATCACAGAAGGAATTCCACGTCACGAGGGTCTCAATTCTGCAGACGATCCTTCTATCAGACACATGGTGTTCAAGATATTCATCTTTAAGTGAAAACAGGCCCGCCCCATTAAGCCCAGTGGGCCGACGGGTCAGGTTAACCCAGTTTTGGCGTGTCCGACCCAGCAGTGGTGTCCGACCAGCCCGATGAAACCCACATCCCAGCCCAGCGGGGTAGAGCGCGGCCCGGACCGGAGCGCCACGACCTGGCCGGCTGGATGAGCGGTCCGAGGCGGGGGGGGGGGGGGGGGGGGCTGGCCCCCCTGTTGCCTGAACTGGTGGCACCAAGAGGCACTGCCCTCCATAACCGGATGGCCAAATCCGGCCTGCATTCTTGGCACAAGAAGATTGCACGGGCGAGCCGTGGTTCGTCCAGCGTCGCGCCCTCCTGGCGCCATGGCTCTCCTCTGCCCCACCGGATGACGGGCCGGATGGTTCTTCGGCCGAAGCGACCAGCCGAACGTGGGCTGCGGTCTTCCTCAACGTGGAGCTGTGGGGCTCCACGGTTCCTCCCTTCAGCCCAGACGGTCCTTCCTTAGTCGAGCGGCCTAGGGTTGCAGGCCATGGTTCTTCTACACACGGCCGGTGCCCGACCATTGCTTCTCCTATCATCACCTCTTCCAACGATCCTCAATCACAAACAAGGAGAACACGGAGGGTCATCAGGCCATGTGCGTTCGGCCCGTTCCCTCCGCGTTAAGCGGTATATATTGGCCATGGAAAGAGAAGGTTTCAAGAAGACCGAAGAACAATTTTATTCAAATAAAATTTAATCAATCAACCCTACCTTGGAAAAGATTTGTGGTAGACATGCGTCGTGGATGAAGGTGTCGATTCCGTCATCGTCGGTGTGCACCCGAAGAAGTAGTGGAGTCTCCTCTCTTGTCATGGAGAAATGAAAGGAAGGTGCATCAGAGTTCTTCATGGAATTGGAATTCTTCGTTGAAGAGAGTTTCGTTCTTCGTCGAAGGTGTTCTTTGTCGAAGAGGGTGGCGTTCTTTCTTTGAGAGGAGAACACCCTTCTATATTTCTCCAGAGCTCCCACCCAATTCCAACACATCAAGTGCCACCGTAAAATATAGCTAAGCTATTATTTTATTCACAAAAGTAACTCAAAATTCAAACAACATAATTTAATTAATTTAAGAGTTACAATTCATTGATTAAAATGTGTTGGAAAACATTAAATAAGGAGAGAGGGAGAGGAAGAGTTCTCATAATTAAGGGGGGTTGTCACAATAAAGGAAGGGAAATTAATTGGGGAGTTTGAAGAGAGTTATGGGAGATGAATGGTTGGGGATCATGTGGGCCTCACCTATCAAATATCTACACATGGGAAGTTAGGTGGATGTGGGCCCCACAAATAACTTCCCATGAGAAGAAATAACTTCCATAGATATATAAAATTGTTCTAAACAATTTTATTTAACTTCTTAATTAAACCCCAATTTTTAACTTTCAACCTGCATAAAAGGCAACTACGGTAAAGGTCCCCTTAAGCAATTACCGGCACTTCGATTTCATCAGTGTCCTCAGATTTCAATTCCAAACACGGCTTCAAAAGATAGAAAAACCCGCACATACATTTACTGAACGTACCCGAGAAAAAAAATCAGAAAATGATTTCGGGCACACCGTGCCTCAGAATCAAGTGCTGTCAGAAGCCATAGACTCGTTAAATTCCAAATAATTAAGAAAAAAAATTTCCATTAAAATTCATGGTCTTTACAAGAGAATCCCCATACCTCTAAATGGTTTGTGAAAATGGAGAAGGACCCAACAAAACATGAAGATCCAATCACAACTAATGTTCCCTTAACATGATCCAACAATATTTCATTATGATACAATTCATAAACAATAGATATATCCATTTAAAACAATATCTATGATTCTGACAGAGAGAAGAACCTTGGATCAAAGAAAAAAAATAAGAACACATACTTACCAATGAATCTAGTCCCCCAACATTCTTTGATTCACTGAACAACATCCTTAGATGAAAGGTGATCATCTATCATGACTTGGGAGAAAAAATAACTTAGGTTATGGATGGATTAGGGGAAAAGGGCCAAAAGTAAAGTTTTTATCTAGATACACAATTTTTTGGAAGAGAAACTATAGGGTGCATGGTTAGGCAACATAGTTTTTAAAACTATATACAAACCATGCAGTGTTACTGTCTTATGGGCACACATCTCATGGTTGGATAGAATGGCAACGATAATTGTGAACCAGTCCTGATTTTAAATCCACTATACGATGCATGGTTTATCTTTGTAAATTTAATAGTTTTTCCAAACTGTACACCAACTGTACATTGGTCCAGTTTTCACATCTTACCTTGCATAGTATCCTAGATATGAACATGGATTATACTAATTTTTCAAAAACTGCAAACCTCCATTAATGCCTCTGATACATTCCAAAAACCCACATAAATTCTTGAAACATAATCTGGTCATTACATATATTAATAAATAATGAATAAAGGGTCTTTTAAATAATGTTTAAGGAGACAAATTATACCCACCATTATCCTTTCTATTATCATACAATTGAAATCCGTTGTTGTCTTGGAAGAGTTCAGTCCACTGATCCACCATTACCCTCTCACACTCTCATGTTTCTTCTTGAATATGACCATGTTGTTATAGAATATTTACTTGATCACTGATTTTCCCATGAAATACCTTCTATTTACTATATAAAATCTTTAATAGTACATGAATAAATTTATCATCAAGATCTAGGTCAATAAGATCCCACTGAATCATATGTTCAGGATCTGGTTGATACCTCCTCAACTAAGGTACATAAATTAAATTTTACACAAAACTGATCCTGGATGGAAATTCCAACAATTATTATACCTTACCATCTCATTCATGTATCTAAAAAGGGACTTTGTATGGAAGATATAACTTACCCAACTTACCAAAATTGAAATGACCATGTCTTGGACAGATTTTAAAGAACCCATGATCACTCATCTCAAAATATTACAGTCATCGAAGATGACCCACATATGATTTTTGATGACTCTGAAGCTTCTCTATCTAATTTATGATCAAATAATTATTATTGGTTGACTCTTATACAAGTTGGGATCTAATTTGTGAAGTCTCACATTATTAGACCCCAAAAAGTGGAGAATGAAAAGTATAACCGTAAAATGATTCAATAAAAGACATATGTATAGATGCTTGATATATATTTTTGTATGAGAAATCCATTAATGGAATATGGCCCACCCATTATCCTCCATAATACCTTACACAATCAGTAAAAATGTCCTCTAATTTTTGGATTTTCCATTCAAACTATCCATTTGGTGGAGGGTGATGACATACAGTCATAGTAAACTATATTCCAAGGGATTACAGTAAGGATTTCGAAAAAGGAGATGTAATAATAGGCTCTCTCTATAATATAATTGATATTGACACATTAATAATATTTAAAATTTATTGAATATATATTTTGTACAAGCTTTACACCAAAGGAGTTTCATGTATATTGATTATGTGAGTTGAGTTTATGAGCATATCTGTAATCTCCCATATGATATTGTGTTTCATAACTATCCTTGGTAGAATGTTTATGAAATAAATGGTTATTTTCACCCATTTACAAATCGGAATTGTTAAAGACTGTAATATATATGCTTGTAATTGATGGTCCACATTTACCTATTGGCATATGAGGTATCTGGAGACATACTCTACTAAAGCTCTTTTCATGCCAACCATTCAAAATTATTCATTCTACACATTATAAATCTTCTATATTACAAGATGAATATAACATATTTAAATATTATAGGAACTATGAATATATTCATATCAATATATATTCTGGACCATATAATTTCAGAACTTCTACACTAAAATCCATTCTAGCTTAAGACCCTCAATGGTCTTCCCAACACTGAGTTTTGAACTCAATGTATCACATTTTGAATTATATTTTTATGAAGCTCTGAACCACTCAACCAAATCTGGAAAAAATGAAATTGGAAAGAAAAGTACACCACCACCATAATATGAGAAATCTAGATACAAGTTTTCTATGAATGATGTTATTTTCCACTGTCCTAAAGCCTATTTATCCAACTGGGCATATGAATTCCTACTCGATGTAACCAAAATAGAGTTTTCTTTATCCTTTGTATGAAACTATTCATTGATACAAATATATGAATACTCTATTCATATTATATTCTTTAAATTCAAATACCTTTGTGACAAAATATTTTTCAATCTATTATGATCCATAAACACAATTAATTTATCACCAAGGATATAATGACTACATATCATCAAATCCTGGACTATAATATCTAATTACAAATATTTTTTTGGTTAGTTTTTCTCATGAAACTATAACATTCATAAACCATAAGAAACAACATGATCTACCTTGAGGGAAATTAATCCCAACCCCGAACTCAATGCCTCAATGTATACTATATACCCATATCCCAACTCTATAAACCTAAGGATATGAGCTGAAGTAACTTTAAAGGTTTTTTATTGAAATGATTTTTGATATTTTTTGTTCTATTGTAATGTAATTATTTTCCTCGTCCAAGCTTTTGTCGATGATTCCAACTAATAAAAATCACATAAATTTTTTTAGTATATCACGAATACAAGGAAAAATTGTACATCAATAAAAATATATAGTGGTTTACAAGATATAAAAACTTATATCATTTATAAATCCAAAAAATCACCATTTTCAGAAATTAAATGACCAATTAAATGAAACACTTCTATTAAGAGATGTGTCTTTATATCCCAACCATTGATCATGGTGATAATAACACTAAATATTTCCCATCTTGTTATAATTATGAAATTATCTAGGAGGTTCATATAATATCACTTGATGTGATCAGGTGAAACACCCAAAAAACACTATGTCTTACTTTTTGGTTGAAGAGGATGATCTTCTAATCCAATGATCTAATTCAGAGGTGTACCAATGCTCTGGAAATAAGTGTCCCTTTTTTTCTATTCTCAGTATTAAAGTTACATCCAGTTCCCATATGACAAAAAATACTCCCTCTAAATATATTTTCCAAGATATCCATTATTTCCATAACATGTTTATTTTATATATTTATATATTTTATAATATAAAGAAAAAAATCTTTGAGAAAATATATAGACTCAAATAAGATTAATAAATGTGTACCTTCAAGGATTCAATTACCGAAACATTTGGGAAAAGAGAACTAAATTCATAAATTTTTTAGATAATCTTCCATTGATAGATTTTCCTATTAAAAGACAAAGAATTCATCTGTTCTTGTAATCTGAGAAGAATGAGGATAAAATTAATTGTTAAATAATTCCTCAAAATCATCCCAGGGCACGGGGAGTCCAATTTTGCATAAAAAACTAATTATCAGAATTGGCATGAAAAATAATCTCAAATATATGCCCCAAAATTTACTTTTAGATATCATGGTGTCCAATAGAAATTAATGAATTGATTCATAATATTCAACCAGATATCTTCTTTTTCCAGTTCAGAATCCTCCCCAAAACATAGGTGGATTCTGATTTTGGAAGAAAATCAAATTGTAAATATACTGATGTTCTTCATTCATATTTCCCTTATCCAAAGACTAAATACATTGGAATATATTTTGGATAAATTGTTGGTTCACCTATGGATCTGGAGAAACCAAATTTGCAGTAGTTTTTTCCACTTTCTTTTTATAATGCCTACCTGGTGCAATTCACTATAACCATAACATAAATCAGTTTAGTCTCACTCATTATTAACAGAAGTCTTAGAAATTCAAATTTAACTCATAAAAACATATCCCAATATTCCATTCCATATTTCAACCATAATAAAAAACTAACAATTTTTGAAAAAATATTATAACCTTACTTTTCAAAATAAACCATTTTCACTATTTTAAAAATAAACACTTTTTCTCATTTCATAAACCACTAAACACACAATAATATTTTTTTAAACTTTTGGGAATTACTAATATCAATTCCTTCTAGGAAACACTAAAAGGTAATACCTTGGAGAAGAGGTGATAACTCAACTATAATATTATTAAAACATTGATGTACCAAAACACCCCAGTAACCTAAAGGCCATAAAGAATACATTAGATACATCTGTTTATGCGTTAAAATTCATGTTTTGAATATCCTTCTACTTAAAAACTTCTTAGGAATACATACTGATACTTTTTATAACTATTTGAGAAATCAAAAATGACACCATTTCCAATGATAATGACCAGAAAAGGTTACAAATCTTGTCCCAAATTTAATGATGGATAAACCAAGAATGAAACCATTGGTAATATCCCACCCATCATCATTTCCTTGAGGAGTGAAAGGAGTTCCACTAGGCCTTAGCTTACTTCCACAAACCCTAAATGATGGAAACAAATTCCAAGGTCCTAAAACCATTTGGGGGATGAATATGCAATATAGAGATAATACATAAAAACTACATATTCCACAACCAAACAAAGATCAATAGGATGAAAGAGTATGGAATACAAATCAAATCATAACCATACTAGTAAAACATAAAATACTATAACTGAAAACAAAAATACATACTCCAATAGGACTAAAAGACGACATTACACAAAAACACCAATGATACAAAAACCATTACACCAAAGCTGCTTCATGATCCAACTGCATAATAGAATACTAAATTATCAAAAATGATCACTAAATAATTGGGATACCTTGGTATTACCCATGTGTCGATAGATGGAAGATAAAAAATCCCAATAATAACTAAGCATGAGTTTATTCTAAAATAAGAAGGATTTCCCCTAGGACTTCCCAACTCACAGCACTAGGAAAAAGCATATTACTAATATCTATAAATTATTTTTATTTAGTAAGAATAGTTCATATCAAATAATTAATAAATTTTTTCTATTTAAGTAAAAAATAAATTTAGACCATTTTACATTGAATAGGGAATATTCACAAACAGGTTTACATACAAAACCATATGAATAGACACAATCATGGTGTTACCCATATCTATTAAACTTCACAACCATACTCTATCCCATTCCGATGGTGGTACATCATGTCCATTATCCATCCCATTGAATAGAATTGCAACAGGTTATGAAAAATAATTCTATAAAATTCTAATAAAAATATTTCATTATTTATATCATTCAAAAATTTTCTTTTAAATTCATACAAATGAAACAAAAATTTTTAAATCATCATTTAAAAATTACAAGTTAAGGGGATTATAGAAATTACACCAATTTCCCCAATTTTTTCAAAGAAAGAACCAAATGGGATTTCCACAAAGAGTAAAACCAATATTTCACCACAATTTAATCAATAAAACTAATTAAAAATATACCTTGAAGATATAAATAATGTGCAGTCTGGATAGAAGACACATTCCTCTCAAGAATGGTGAAAATAATGAATTTCACAACGAATCTTCAAGATAAAATCCCATAGAAATTTTACTTTATTATATCCAATATGTATTCATTATAAAACTATTTATAACACATAAATATATCCATTTTAAAAAGGATATATGGTTTGGAGATATATAATGACCTTGGATATAAAGAGAACGAGGAAGAATATTTACTTTCTAAAGAATCTGAGGCTCCAACAAACATTGATTCATGAAATGATCAATCATGTATAGAAGGTTATCACCTCTCAAATCTCAAGAGAAATAGAATTTTGGTTAATGAAGGAATATGGGAAAATTTATAGTCAAATTCCAAAAGTTTTTTAGATCCATAATTTTTGGATGTCCAACTATACAGTGCATAGTTTGGCCACATGGTTTGGAAAAATATATTCCGAAGTTCTAGTTTTATTTTCCGAAGGCCACACCTTACCAAATTTGACGACATGTTTAGAAAAAACATTTGAAACCATTATTTTCCCTCTATTGTAAGATACATATATTATTCAAGATATTCTAATGGTTTTTCTAAACTGTGAACCAACTGCGCACGTTCCCAATGCCCATTGTATTCCCTTGAATTATTTTTGGGAGATGTTGCCTGGTTTTTACTAAGCATGCACAAACCATGATCTTCTAGAAAAACCCCCAAAACATTCCAAACGCCTTTAAACTTCATGAAACATAAATCAATAATTATAAAGACTCCTGATACATGAATAAAAGGTCAGGTACTTAAAATCGAGGGTACACAGAATGACCACCATCTTGAGTAATAACATTACCTTAGTTTTATACTTATTTTAACCACATTAATGTTCATTAAAACATAATTATTCAATTTATTTAATTTTTACCATGTTTTATTTAGTTACTAAATGGTTATGTTCTTGTATAACATTTTGAGGACATTATATTTATACGTACAAAATTACATAGGTTCGTTGACTAAGGTTAGAGGGTTCATGATTGCATAAAATATGGAATATTAATAATGAAAAAATTTATATTTTTTTACATTAATTTTTTAATGTCCATCTAAGAATGTTGCACTTGGAAAATGAAACATTTCATATCATGGAAGTGGTATTCTGAATGTATACACTAGAAACATATAGAAATTTCCACTATCTGAAAAAGATATAAAGTTTAAAAATTATTTATATTTATATAATAATAATTATATAATAAATTTTTTATTAAATAATTATTTTAATCATCATGACCAACCATGTGAGGTGATAATGAAAAATTAATCACAACACTTAATGGAGGTGATATTCCACATGTACGAACGAGTGATGTTTCTAATTTACTATAGACAGAATGTGTAATATGAAAACAAATTTGTTGTATTTATATATTAATTAAAATTTAATAAAAATATTAGATATATTTATAAATTCTATTGTTCTATCATGTTGTCTGAGGTGTTGATAGAAAAAAAAACACATCTCTTTGTAGAGGTGGTAGTCAACATATAAATACTGGTGATGTTTTCATTTCCCACATGTACAAAAATATATATATAAGAGTTGTTCCATTAGAATTATAAAATTTAAGTATATATAGTATATTTATTACATTATTTAATATATTTTATAACAAATTTTATGACGTTAGAACAATATATAAACTTGGAATAGGCTCATTAGAACTTATAACTCCTCCTAAGACATCTCCATTTATATTACACATTAATCCTTCTTGGATTGCAATTTTTTGATGAAAAAGACCTATAATACATGTTAATGGATTTTGTAATGTGAATTAAGTAGATATATTTTATCCTAAGTGGATACAAATGTGTGAAGAATTGATGAGAGGAGGTTACATTTTAATTGTGAGGGGAATGACAATCTTTTAAATAAATTAAAATTTTAATTACAAAATATATATTTATTAATGAATTTCGATAATATTTAGTAAAATTATGGTGGAAAGTTATGGTTAGGTCTCAATACACTAAAAATTACATTTAGAATATTTTTAGAGGTATTTTAGTCCTTATCTCTGGTTTTACCTCTTTAACCTGTATAACATTTACCAGGGAGATAAAGTATTTCCATTATAAATATTCACTATGAAAAAAAAATTAAATTGGAGACATTAAAAAAATATGATTCCCAATATCCCAATATCCCAATATTTAAATCCATTTTTAAATATTTAATTTTTAGAATTGAGTAAAATAATATTAATTTTTTTTGCAGAAAACACAACACAAACAGTTTTTGAATTTTTTTTATTTAAATGTTCAAAAATAATATTAAGCCAAAATATTAAATAATACAAATTATTATAAAATTACTTATATTTTCTTATTCAATGGGGACTAAATATAACATTAAAATGAATAAAAAATTTATTGGATCATTTTAAAATACTTTAAAATAAAAAAAAGTGTTAAAAAATTGGCATTTTTACCATTGAAATACATTATAATACCATATTTGAATCTATTTTTTTTTAAAATAAATAATATTTTATAATTATTAAATATTATCATTACATAGGTTGTCACAAAAATTACTTAAAAAAATTTAAATTAATCTGATTTATTTGATGAAATTCAAGAGGGGAATGTTGACTTCAATAAGTATAAATATATTGAACATTTCATTGTTGTGTTCGGAGGGAATATTTGTCACAAATATTTGAAAATGAAAATTAATTGGGTTACATATATGGATGAAATAAGGCAAGGTATGTATTTTCAAGATCCCACATGGGTGGTTTATTTTTAAATTTTCCATGTTCAAAAGATGAAGTGGCCATAGAGGGGTCTAAATAAGGCATGTAGATGTTCCTTCTAGATCTAAGTGAAATTTCACTTACATTACCATTAGGGTTTGTAAATTAATGAGTTGAAAAGATGAGAGGAATTTTTTTTGGATTTAATGTTAATCCTAGTGAAAAATTCATTTTTTAATATTTTCTAATTTGAATGGAGTGAAGGGTGTTAAATCTTCAACAATACTTTTACAATATTTACTAGATGAAAAGGGATGTACCATATTAATATTTCTCTAATTAAGGTTATTTCAAAATTAATTATACCTATTTGGGAACTAATATGTACTAGTATTATATTTGAAAACATGTGGAGGAGGAGTTCCTCTTTGATGTTGATGAAAAAAATTGATAGGTTTTTTGGAAGTTACTACCACCATAACTATATTTAAATTAGTTTGGATTTTAGTGAGTGGTTTAAGGGGTTAGATGTGATTAATTAACATACATAAAAACTGTATGAAATTTATATCATGGTTTATTTGAAATAGGTATGGTATCACTATTTAGTTAGTATGAATGTAATAGCTCGAAATTCTAAAATAAGGTCATTGTATTTGACATCTTGTATAACACGCAACACCATGAACAAAATGGAGTATAATACCTAAAGAATTTATATTATATAATTTAATTTAAAAATATTAAATCGAATATATATATTTCAATTCTTGGAATATCGATTTTAACTTGCGTTTCAATGAATACGTCTCTTTAACGGAATGTGTTACACTCTAGACAAATTCATAAAAAATACCATTAATATTATTATTTTAAATAAACATTATATCTTATTCATTGAATAGAAGTTATGAATTGAATTAAATAACTTCTGAAAATATTTATTATAATTCGTTGGTTATTAATTAATTATAAATCAATATTGAAACCAAATGATAATAAATAGAATGATTTTATAAAAAAATCTATTTATATGATCTAAAATTGTTTCATCTCAATAAGTTAAACTAATTTATATTACTGAATGGGACTAATTATATATATATATATTATATTAAATAAAAAATATATCATATTCTTTCAATATATTTTAAAGCCAAACGATAAGAACAAACCAAATTTCACACAAAACACCTGTATTTTTATGAATATAGTTTTACTCCATTTTAATAGAATACATATTTTAAATTTAGATTTTTATAATTTTAAAAATATAATATTAAAATATCAAATAATATTATAAATAAAAACATAATAATAATAATCTTATGGTTATTTTTTATCAATTTTTTTGAGATGTTTTATTTTTAATGAATAATGTAAAATATTGAATTTTAATTCAAAACTTATTTTTTGTATATTTTTAAATTAATTTTTTATTAGTTTTAAATATTAATTAGAAAATTTATACATATATTAACCTAATATCTATCATTTCAACCAATATCACTTTGAAAATGTGTATAAAAACATTTCTATCTTTTGAAAATTTTCACATTAAAAACACACATTGTTGTCCCATATGTTGGAAATAATTTTATTTTAATTTATGATATTTTTAAAATGGGTATTTGGAAAAATAGATTTAATATTAATATTAATGAAAATTTATAATTTATTATAATGTTAACATAGTGTCTGACTTAAAGCAACAGTGATAGTTATTAAAATTAATTACATCGATTAATGTAAAAAAATTAGCTTAACAAAAGACTAAACATTAATCTTAAGGCCCAAAATGTCTTAAACAATTATCCAAAATACATTGGATTTAGTTATTTATAATATATAATACCTTTTATAGATGTTTTACCTTTATTGGATCCACTTATCATGGGGTAAATGTGGTTGGAATTTCTTTCTTGAAAATTTTACAAGAATACCAGTCCTCACCCACTATAAAATGGCAGTCCACCATCCCATCTTTTCAAAACTGTGAATCCATTTTATCTTGCAAAAATTTCATAACAATAATCTCCTGACATACATACCCTCATCCTAGAATCCTATAGTTAGAATAAATGCGATCAAAGGAATCACATTGGTGCTATCCAAAAAGAGTTTCCCAAAGAAGAGATAACATCCTTCCACAAGATCTTTTGTTTTATTTAAATTATCCACCTTCTAAAATATTCATATTTAATTATTAAAATATATAATCAGTATAAAAAATTTAATTATATTTCTTTACAATATGTTTTTAACTATAATAATACACACTTCAATAAAATTGGTAACGAACTTTTCGTTCATGTGTGTGTTGAACTACCGCCTCACGAAATAATGACTATTCATTCAACCTTTACCACCTCTCATGGTGGGAATTATGATGGAAATACCATTTTAATTTGTGATATATTATATTCAATTTTTATCTACACCTATATAATTCTTATATAACATGTAACTTTATGCTTCCCATTTTTTGGTGATACAATAACATCATTTGTGGAAGTGTGGACTAACGCTTAGTCAAAGTGATGTGATTCCTTCATGCTAAACACAGAATGCATAAAGTAATGTTTTAAAAAAATATATGAAAGAAATTTAATAAATATGATAAATAATTATAATATACATATATATCATTTTATTTTTATTCTTTTAATCCGAAAATGAAATGTATGTAGTGTTCATTCGTACGTACAACCTATCATCTCAATGAATGGTGAATTTCATTTCTTATATTAAAATATTATATATTACTAAAAATAAAAATATAATAACCATATATAGTAATTATGTTATTGTTTAAATTTTTGATAGTATGAAATCATCATCTATTTAATATCAACCATAAACAAAAAGTCATAATTTTCTTAAGAAACAAGGCAATTACCACCCAAAAGAGTGAAATTAGAAATTTTGTTAAATAAGGATAATAAGATGGCATAATTAGTTGATATATGGTATTATGAATATAATTATGGTAGAGGAATAATATAGTAACATGGTTAAAACCCCTATACATAAGGATAATGGAAGTTCATCCAAAAAGGAATCAGAAGGAAAGTGTTTTCATCTCAATTTATATTCTTTTGAGACTTATAGGTTACTATATTCCATTCCACTTAATTATGGCCTATATAATTTCAAATTTTCCTTTAATATCATTATTATCTCATAATTAATTTTATTGTATGTTTTATGGAGAATTATATCACCCAATATAATTTATCATGAAAATCTACAAGTGGTAAAAGTTAAATTTGTAATCTTACTTTACTTTTTGATTTTTAATTTTCTCATGAGAAAATAAAATTATTGAAATAATTTCTTATTTGATATTTCCCTTAATATCCATATTGTTGGATGATTTATATTATTATTTCTTAAAACATATACCATTATCACATATGGTGTTTTGTTTGATAGTTATTTTATTGAATATGAATTTATTGATAAATCTACACCATCTATTCAGTACGAATATTGGATCTAACATGATGTTATTTTATTAAATAGTTTATTTCATATATGTGAAATGATTTGGAAATGAAAGATAAATTCTGGGTACCATTTAATATAATCCCTATAGGTTGGCATCCTATTAATAAATTTCCATCGATGCATTGTTAATCTCATATGATGAATCAGTTGGCCCCATCAAAAAAAATTATCCATCTAATATTGAAGGTAAATGTATCATGTGATTAGTAAACATGAATTATAATAATTAATAATTAAATTAATTTAGAATTAATTATGTATTATCCATGTTATTATTGAATCAAAATAACAATGGATGTATTTCATTCTTATTTTATTAATTAAATGGCATCGGTTTTAGTTTCATACCTTTACATGTTGATTACTCCTTATCTAGTTATTTGAATGACATGTGTTATCAGTTATTTACCATTCCATGTTGATTTATTCTGATGAATTCATTATTCCATATGCTTTAATTTCCCTTATTAAAGAATTGAACTAATTTTTATTAGGTTTACTTTCCCTAGGTTATGTAGAGGAATCCTTTGACTGAGTTTCAGGGATGATGAGTTTTTAATTAAGTTATGATTTATTTTCATTTCCCAATGTATTATGTGTATAATGTTTGTAATACAGTTTTATAAAACAGATAAAATATTTATTTTCTTGACATTTTAATCATGTATCTATGCCAATGTAATAATGTAATGCACAATGATTGGGCTACATAGGTCGAGGTGTTATAGTTGGAATCAAAGGATTCTTAACCACAACCTTGTAAAATATATTTAGAAAACATATATTTCGGAAAATAACCATATGAAAAATGTTGTGAATATTTATTGATGAATCTCTTAGAATTTTGGAAAGGTAGAGATTATATAGGTATTCCTACCTATACTTATCTTCTTGAATACTACAAGTGGAAGTAGTTTTAGAACATACGTACAAAGGGGTTACAATTCCAAAAAATAGTGTTGGACCTAACATCAGAGTAACCTGGTACATGACAATGGGACATACTATGCACCCGATTTGACACTATTGAGGGATACAATTAAGATAATTAAAATTTTATTTATAAACTATTATAAATTATTTAAATATAATGATGTCCCCT
This sequence comes from Viscum album, assembly GCA_963277665.1. Classification (NCBI taxonomy): domain Eukaryota; kingdom Viridiplantae; phylum Streptophyta; class Magnoliopsida; order Santalales; family Viscaceae; genus Viscum; species Viscum album. The sequence continues at coordinate 732,794,733 of OY728146.1, read as the reverse complement.
AAGAACTCAAGGTTAATAATTAAATGATATATTATACATAAATTTATGTTAAGAACTATAAAATTATCAAATATATATATATATATATATATATTGATTTTATAATCCAATCAAGTATATTCCATTGTTTAGAATTTTCACTTGGAAGGATGAATGGTATCAATACATGTGGAAACTTTGTAGCTTTCCCTACTGAGAATTCTGATATAGCTATTGTTGTAACTAAGAATGTTATGAATATATTATGGTAGCTTAATTAGGTTATGAATCAAAACCGTTCCAATATGGTGAAATTTATTTCCCAAAGAAAATATCATATACTGAATTTCTTTTTGTGATAGATGGCCCCATTATTTATATAACTACTAACCCAATGGCTTCTGAGAAAAAGGATAATTATTTAAAGAGGATAATTATCCCATTGATATGTGGTTAAAAGTAAAAGGTTACCGTTTTAGTGTATTTCATCATTGGTGTTGCAGATTAGTGGTGTTTGTTGATCTGGAATACTAAGGAGGAAAATAAAATAGAGCTAATTGAATATAAAACTATAAAAGAGACATTATTAGATAAATAATTCACTCATGAGAAAAAAGAAAGATAAATAGAAAAAACATTAGTTTAAAAAAAGATAAAATTGTTGTAATGTATGATGAAACATTTTCCATATTATCATGGTTTGATATTAATTTCATATGCAACATGGAATTAAATATTTATAATTTCATTGAAGGATATAAGTGAAGTATCCAAAAGGAACTGGGGTTTGAAACATATATTCCATACAATGAAATAGTTTTCTATGATATAAAGATATAGAAATAATTCTCTAAGTAATGAATTGAAAGGTGATGAAGAGAATAAGATAAAGGAAGATAAAAAACATGAAAGGGGAATAATGTAATGAATGATTTTCCCACATGAAATAACTGTGGAAAAATTCACTATCAGAAACTCTGGAAGGGTCTGGGAGTCTATAATAAGTATGGATAAAAGGTTCATCATATTAAATATTTTACGGGTATGAAGGAAAATTCTAATATTCAGTGTTTTACATATAGGGAGTTGGTTCCCTCTAAAAGAAAATGCACAAAGAATCAAGGGAATATACCTCAAAATAATATAAGGGATCAAGGTAAAACATCTGTTATTTAAAAAACCTATGTGGAATGATTAATCTAGTTCTTTATTTTCATATAAGAAATATGTTTTAATGGTATTCCATTGATGATTTTGTCATCATATGAATTATGAAATATATAAGGATTGTACTACAATACTTTTTTATTAATTATTTGAGATCATCTGTAGAATATTACCAAGAAATTGATTCAGTAGGAAGTTATTTTTTTGGGAACTAAAGTATTGAGAGAAAGATAAGACCAAATATATATCTAATTTGGACATAATGTAGTTTGGATAATGATATTATTTATTAAGATAAGTGCTGACAACCTTCGAACTAATTAATTTTATTTTGAAAAAGTGGTTTAATCTTTCATGTTTCAAGATAATACATAAGAATGGTCCTCAAATAGTTCACCAAAAACTAATGGATAATATATTTCTTAGTAAATACCATTATATTACCATGTTTCAAGAAAATACATAAGTAAGGTCCTAAAATTTTCCGTATGGGATAAATAAGTAGCTACTTCATGATGACTAAAGGCTAATGATAAGTACATTTTGAAAATACAATGGCCTTCCTTCTACTGTGTTGTACCATAATCTCTTTAACAAGTAAATCTTTTATGAAAATGCTTAAGATGGCCATTTGATGTTGTTTTGTGGATAATTTTTTTACATTACCTTATGCTAAAACCAATTATAGGAAATGAAGTCGAAATAGTTCACCAACAACTGAAGGATAATATATTTCTTAGTAAATACCATCATATCAAATTATTAATATTTTTACATTACTATATATTGAAGGAATTCCACAACTCTAAGAAAACGGTCATTGAAATAAAAATGTTATCCTCTTATCATCCTTTATTTAAATTAAAAAAACTTATATAACTCAACTTTATAGATTTGTGGTCATGAAATATTAGCAAAACATGTACTCTATCACTCTCCATCAGAACATAATAGTTTTATTTTTTTCCATGTCCATGTTTTCACTAATGTTGTTATATTTGAAGGCATAGTATAGTGGGGATGATGGTATTTATTTTTCCCTCATATTAAGAATATGTTTTAACCATATTTAAGATGTGGGGTTTCTAGAAATAGCATTTTCAATTATTAATCCCTCTATAACTGAGATAATGTTTAAATTGGGAATAAACAATTTATTTAAAGTAGGGATAATGCGACTTCCCAAAATTCTTAAATATGGAAATTATATTTGATAGCATGTATGACACATAAACCCAAGTGCGTAAGAGAATATAATATCATGATAATTTATTATATACTTTCTATTCCAAATATATTTATCCTATTTAATATATTTTAACACATGAAACATTTATTTTTGTTTCTGTTGTGTGCATCAAGTTTCTTCAATAGATTGTGTTACACGGAAGATCAAATCATACTGATTAAAATTAATATTATTTTTTAAAATGAAAATTACATCCAAGAAATTAAATTTTAATTATGAATTAGATTAACTAACTTATTAAAATATATAGTTTAATTCATTAGTTACCAATTAATTAGAAATTAATATAGAAACCAAATGAATATAAAGGGAATGATTTTATGAAAGACTTTATTTATGATTCAATGGAGTTTTATAATAATAAAATAAATTATTTAATATTATTGAATTATATTAATGATATATATATATATTATATTCTAATAAATAGTTTTAATATTCATTCAATTTATTTTATATGAATATGATATAAACAATCTAATTTTACATATAAAAAACCTCTATTTTTATAAAAGTAGTGTTCTCACCTTTAAAATGGTCCACATATTTTATATCTAAATTTTAAAACATTTATAAATTTAATATGAAACAATACACCTAATTTTTTAGATGGAAATATAAATATTAGTTTATGACTATTTTTGGTAATTTTTTTGTTCAGAATTTTCATTTCTTAAATAAATAATAAAAAATACTATATTTTAATTCATAACTTCTTTTTATGATAAATTATTTATATTTATAAATTAAATTTTTTATTTTTTTTAAAATTTTAATTAGATAAAATATACATATATTAATCAAATTTAGGTAATTGGAATCAATCCCACAAAAAAATATGGTATAATGAATTTTATAATGTTTGAACATTTTTTACTTTAAAAACATACATTGTCATCATATCTGTGGGATTAATTTTAAATTAATTTTAGCCACACATGTGATTGAAATTTATAAAAATGTATTCAATATTTGGAATCAGAATAATTTAAAATTTATAATAATTTCAACAATTTTTTTTATTAAAAATATTAGTGAAGGTGATGAAAATTAATTTCAACAATAAGTGAAATATTAGCTTAACAAAGGAATAAAGCATAATCATAATGCCAATAATGAACTAGAAATAGGTCAAAAATCTATTGTATGTTCTTATTTGGACAATATCCTATTTTTTATAGTATTTCGGAAATTATTGATGAGACTCAATGTAGCATACCAACCTGAAAATCCCCCAAAAATTGCTTCTACACCGCTGGGTCACTGGACTTAGGTGTATCTCCTGGTATGCCAAAGGCTTATGAATAAAAGATAGAGCACAATTTAATATGTTAGGGAGACTATACCCAATGTGGATAAATAATAATTTTTGTGTGAGTATATGATATAACATCCATCGGAAAGATAACACTCCATAGACTCAAACCATACCCACAAATTGAATGCATAGACAATATATAGAAATAATCAAAGTAATAAATAAACAACTATAACGTATGATTAATGAATAGAACATCATGATATAAAAACGCTTTTATCCACTAAAATATGTAAATCATGCATTAAATAAAACTTCTTACAAGTTAATATACAAAGAGGAACCCTTGACTAACCGTTGTAGCTACATACAATAATCAAATACATGTTGAAACAGAAATAAAAGCCAAATGGAAACTCAAACATTGCACAGAATCAAGTACCATTTCAACTCCATGAAAGTACCTAATAATATCAATTACATAAAACAAATCCTTTATGTGAACATAAATTCATAAATTCTACACGCATACCGAAGTACCCATGTTGGCTATGAGATTAATCTCAGTAATGTACCACTAAATGGTGCTTACACAGAATTGTGTTTAAGTAGGTGTGATGCAATAATAAATAAGAAATTCAATACATTAAAATAATTAAAAAAATCATCTCTAGTGTTCAATAACCACCATGACGTGTCACCTGATTCATCAAATGTTGAAATATTAAAAGCAAGGAGGTCTTTGGCCTATGAACCAGGGCACCATTGATGTCATATAGTCCAGGTGAACCCTCATGTTCTTCCTCAATCATGTAACGAAACAACTCATGTCCCATGAAACATCACGTATCAACATAGTAACAGTGTATTGAAGTAACTCTCATCTAATCAGTAAACTAGTCTCACATACACCTACTCAAAAACCCTTATAAGCCCAAGGCCCAATGTTTGGCAGTACAATGATATTTGGACTCAAATAAATATCAAGGCTCGGGGCCTCAAGAACAAAATTCCTCAACCTCTAACCATGAGCCTCAATGATATCATCTAAAGTCTCCTAAAAATTCTTGTGGATTTATATAGAAAGAGACCCCAAACCATAATGAAATAAATTGAAACTACTGAGGGACTTTACCAATAAAGATTTTCAAAACCACATCATCTTGTAGTCAACTTGTGTGCACATGGATCAATAGGAAATTTGGACATCGTGGGTGGGAAACAGTCACTAATTAAGTTTCTATGTCACACCATTACTGGAACCTTGTCCTCCCTGTGACCTTATCACTCAATAATGATGGTCTTTTCATACCTATATCATGCGCCATTCCCAACTCGAATTCCTCTCCACCTCATCCAACATCTATGACACCCAATCCTGTGGTCAAACCACTCAAGTATCTGGGACAATCCCAACCATATAATCTATATATCCACAATCATGATGGTCATGCCATAAAAATTACCTAGTCCATGCCCATCACAATCCCATGATTTCTATTAGATGCAATTCAACATTTCTCATATATATATTAAAAACACCTTAATCAAGATATTCTACTTAAACACAATAAATTTCAGAAGATATCAACTCTAAAAAATCAATACGGACATCTTGAATGCCTCTAATTATTATAACTAAGATATAATAATTTAACTAAATTAATTTAAATAAAAATAATTAAATTCAAGCAAATTTGGAATCCACGACGAAAATACCTCGAGGAGCGACGACCTCTGACATGAATTTGATCATCCGAAAAAGGATCTGGATTTCCCAATGACATCCCATTGGGTCAAACAATAATTTTTTATAAATAATGAAATATATTAGGTTACCCCCTCAAAATACCCAAAATGAACACTTTAAGACACACCCCCAAAACAACTAGAAAACAAAAATCAAGGTATGCACCACCTACCTTAGACTCATATACACCAACATGTACAATACTGAGATCCAATTCAAGATTGATTAGATTGGATCTGAGTTTCCATATTATTCATTGAAAATACGGTGAAACAGCTAAAATGGTATCTTCACTCCTTGTGGATTAAAATTTGAAGGAGCAGCTAGGGTGAGGGAAGACTCACTAATGTGGTTCTATATCATCTAACAGATGTAAAACCAAACCCCCGGTTGAGGAGAGGGATCAAATGGGAGAATAGGAGGAAGGGAAGTAACTCCCCTAGTGTGCAAGAGATTGAGGAGAAAGAAGGAAGATAATAAGGAAAATAAGGAAAAATGAAAATGAACGAAAAACCTAAAAAAACTCATTGTTCAGGCTGCATGGTTTACCCGCACAATTTTACGCACCATGCGGCAGCTGTGTGGTAGACACTACCTAGATGATCCTGGCAGCACATCTACCCCACACGATTTTCTAAACCATGTGAAAACTGTGCGGCAACCACTATCAAAACTATATAGAAACCCTCATGACCATACACCTCCCACAAATAGTTTACACAAACCATGATTCAATACAAAACCGGGCCACACATTTACCTTGAATGGTTTGTATGGTTTTACCCTAAACAACACACATTCAGCCAGAAACCAAAAATTTTCCATTGGTCTGTTGTAGCTCCCAAAACCAAACCAAAACTCCCAAGGAACTATCCAAGCCTCTATAGTAAAAAGTAAACATTCATATAAATCACGTGGAACTCTCATTTGTTTTGATAAATGAAAAAAAAGTATCATATAGAGTAATTAAAAAAATTATATTTCGAGTGGTTTTTGACACAACTCAAAAACCTAGGATGCTACAATCTCTCTACCGTAACATAAATCATTAAAAAGCAAGAAAATGAAACCTAAAGATGGTATCAAACATAACCATACTAGTAAAATATAACCCAGACTACCTCGTTCTCCAAGGTATAGGTCAACTTATATCAAGGGAGAAACCTTAGGAATGAACTACCCCTATGCATCTTGACCAAAACTCAAATAATTCATAGGTACTATAACCTATTTTTGGAAACATAGTCCTATCATGACGAATAATCACTCCCACACCACATCAAGTTATTCCATGTCGCTCCCGACACACAATCACATCCCACACCACATGAGTTCCTTGCTTGAGCTCATGTCACAAATAACACTACAAAGTCCCAAAACTCAATAGATGCTCAAACAAGTACCAGTGCTTCACACATCAATGAAATATCACATTTTTGATTTCTTTATTCCCAAGGCACATGAAGGAACCTACAACCCTTAGATTCCCCAATGCCTAATAACCTTATACACACATTAAGAAATTACCTATATGCCAAGCACCTCATATATACATATATATATATATAAGTAAATGCTCTTGAGTTGGTTCAAACATTATAACTAGAGTCTGGTCAGACTATATATAGACTGTTTACCCTATGCAATAAAAATGGGAATCTGTCAAAATTCCATATCGAAAAGGACTTTACTTAACAAGAAATTCAAATAAGAAACAAAAATAGATCCAGGCTATGCCCATGTCATACCTTTGACTGTTGTGATGTCCCAAGCCTACTTAGAACCTGGAAGCTCCATGGTGTGAACCAATCTAGAAGAACGAGTACTTGACGCCTAACCACCCTATGGTGTTGCAGCAGCCACCGATCCCTGATCTCCTGGATGGGTACCACTATCATTTTCACATCCTCGCTGCGTAGCTGATCCCCAGATACCGTCACTTCATGTCGATCATGAACCAATATTAGAATGTTGAGCCTGCCTCAACCCTTCACTACATGCTATGTGAGAAGCCTTCATGTAGATCCTTTCATGGTGTCTGAACTATCCACATTCCCAATACTCTTTTTTAGGTCCATCACACAGAGTCGAGACATGTTATGGATTCACACACTAAAAGAAAACCACAACAGAGCTTCCACGTGGTTGTCTAGATAAGTCCTTGGTATGACTCCCTTACTGGAACCCATCCCAACATAATTTCTAGCCTCCTAAAACCTCACATGAAGCTGTTTTCTTGATCTAGTATGACATGTGCATCTGATTTCCATCATCTATGAGAATATGATTCGTCACCAATGATAATGAGCCATGAATAAATATTTTTAGATTCACCTGAATGACATGTTGTAAACCATATTCGAAGAGGCTCTATAACAACCCCAAGATTTTATGAGAATTATTCTTTTCAATTTCATTTATTTCTTGTGTTGTACACGACACCAAAATTTGCTTGTTCTATACGCAACACCATATACACAACACTATTCTTCGTTCGTGTTACACAATATTTTAAGTTCGTTTGATAAAAGTTATTCTACGCAACATTGAGTATATATATATATATATATTCAATCTATAAATGAAATAAAGTTGGATTCTATTATACAAAACAACAAATTAATATTACACTACACGCATCCATGACTTGGCTTGCATTACACGCAATCACGACCTTCCACGATAGCGTGTGTTGTACGCAATATCGAGTTTCACTAAACAACTATATGTTATTAAAATATTATATAAACCAGCCATTATGAATAGTAATACCAACTTTTTAAATATTATTTTTCAAACTGGACTTCATTTTTGGATTTCGAATATAGAAATTAGCCTACAATGAATTTTTGGTATTTTTCAAAAAAATTTCAATTTTTGATGAATAGTGAAAACACTAGTTTACTATTTAAAAATTGAATTTATATAAATAATTATTTATATTATTTAAATTTATTTTAGGTAAAAATTGATAAATAATACCAATATATGTTCAATTTAATTCATTGGAGACATTTCATAATAATTTTAGACATATACAAATTTTATTGAACTTTTCACCGTCTTTTACCCACCTCCTAGGAGAGCATGAAAATTTACAAAAAAAATAATTTTACCACTTCTGTGAGTGGAATTTGGAAACAATGAGAGACACAGTTAATATCATGGACTAAAATGTGGTTCAATGAGATGAAAATATATTTTGTGGAAGAGTAACTTTTTATTTTTAATTAGCACAGTTAAAAGTAAATAGGGTAATTAAGGGTAAAAATGATATTATTATTACCATAACACATGACTTAATTCTATTGGATAAGTGTAATCAGACCAAAAACAACCTTAGGAATAAAATATTACCCTTTAGGTCCACTTGGATTAGATTAGGATATTTTTTAGTATTTTATTTAAATAAGGATTAAAATAGTTAAAATCAATGTTTAATAACTAAAACATTTTTAATATGGGGTTATACATAAGATAAATTAGACTATAAATATTAATTATAAAGAAGAAAAATTCCTACATAATTTTATTTTATTTATAATTTTTAGACATTAAAAAATTCTATTTATTTATGACACAATGATGATGCAGTAATTATCTTATTAATAAAATATTAACATAATTGATATTATAAATACCCCAATAAACGTAATTTGAGACTTTTTATGAATTAAACTAAGTTTCTAGGTTAATATGACATGTTAGTATTAATTAAATTAAATGTTTTCGAACTAATAATGTTGTTATGAGTTTCAAAAAAATCAATTACCAAATAGTGTCAAGATTGACATAAATAGTTTTTAAAACAAATATTATATTATTAATTGTTATAATATTATTAAAATTCTAAGGTTTAGAAAAATGACTTAGATAAGTTTATATATATTAATAGTGATTCACATGGGGTTATTTATGGCTGTTATAGTATGCTAATTAACCATATAGTGTAAGAAAACAAGAAGACCTAGAAAAAGTTAAATTATTTAACATAGAGTTAAATCTAAAAGATAAGGTTAAAATAGTATACTAAACTTGTCTCAAACCTGTTGGTTGAGAGTCTGTTTACCGATACCCACTTTGGCTTCAAAATTAGTCAATTTGGAGCTATTATAAACCGAATATGACTTTACTATAAAATAATTTTTTAATTTTTTCCAAAGGTTCCCCTCTCATCCCTTATAAAAAGGGCACCCCTTCCCTCTTCTCTTCACACCATTTAAGCCTTGAATCTTGGAAAACCCATGCCCATTTCTCTTCTCCACTTCCCTAGAAACATTTTGGAGGTTCTGGTCTTCTCAAAAGACCATGTCTATTTACTTAAGAGGAAGCTTAAAGGAGGTGTGTCGAAGAAGAGGTAATCTCTTCTTCTGATTCTCTCAAGTTTCTTTCATAATATACTTCTACTTATTTAGTGGTATCATTATAATGTAATAACATAAGTATTACTTATATACTGATATGTTATTATAAATATGAAAAAAATCCTATTTCTCTAACATCCCAAGTATGTAATGAATAATAGATATTTTTATCTATGTCTATTAATGATTAAGATAGTGTTATAGAGGCCTAAAATGAAAAATAAATACAATCTTCTGCATGGAATACACTAATATTCTTAAAAGATTGTTTTACTGCCTTTTGATGGCAAAAATTTTTGAATCTATATTTTGAAAATTTTATAAACAATGTTTGCCAAAATAAACTTATTCTTTATGATTGGGACATCAAAATTTATTTTGTGTGAATTTTTGGTATTTTTCTGACAATGTTCATTTTTAATGAATAGTGAAAAATACTGCATTTTACATTAAAACTGCTTTTTAATATAATTTATTTATATGATTAGATTCTGTTTTGAATTGGTTTTGAAGTGAAATTAGAATATATTTTTACAATTTTATCCAATGGTGATCATTGGAATCAATTTCACTTTGAAATTAGACTTAAACTGGTGTCAATATTTTGATAATTATTGTTTTGTAAAAACACGCTATTTGCTATGGCAGCGGGAATTAATTATTGAATTAATTAATGTGACTTCTATGATTTGAATTTTGTAAAATGGACTTCATTTTTGAATACGGAATATGAAATATAGCTTAGGGTGAATTTTTGGTAATTTTCTGAAAAACTTCAATTTTTGATGAATAGTGAAACCACTAAGTGGAAATCAAGCAAACTGATTTTTCAGTTAAATGAATGTTTACCACTAATGTGTATTGAATTTTGAAAATCCGACATACATAGTTGTAATTAAGAAGTAAAATGTGGTTCAATGATATTATAATAATTTTTTGGTGAATAGTAACTTATTAAGTTCTTAATCGCGATTAGTGGTAATTAGGGTAGTTTAAGGTATAAATAATGCTTTAATAATAGGAAATGACCTAGACACATGCCCCAAACTTATTGGTTGTGTCATGGCCGACCAATAAAAGCCATGGGTCAACTTGGGGACCCCATGGAGACACTTTGGTTTGGAAATGACATAAATAACTTTTTATTAAATGTTAATGTAAAAAATGACACAAACAAGAAATGTTTTACGAAAACAATTTTTACATGGGGTTATAAAGATCATATTTTTGATTATAAATATTCATTGGAAAGATAAAAAGATTTCATACATCACAGTATTTTTTTTATGATTTTTAGACATTAAATAAATTAAATTATTTATGACATAATAATGATGCAGCGATGACATCATTATTTGACGATTTAAATAAAATGGAAAGATAATGTAAAATCTATGAACTAAACATGGAAAAAACCAATTGGATGAGTGGATTTCGAAGCCTTATCACCTTATCCACGAATGATATCAATGTGGGACCTTTTGAAACCGAAACACATTTTCAAATAAAGTAATATTTCTTTACTTTCCAAAAGTACCCCTCCTCTCCTCTTATAAAAGGCCCCCACCTCTACCTCATTTCACATACTTCTCAAGCATTTGGCTCGGCCAACCCCTAACCATTTACTCTCTACACATCCCACTCCTAATCCTAGAGTATTACCTTTGGGAAGAATCCTTTCAAAGGAATCCTTTAGGCTCAAATCAAAAGGAGTTACACTTTTAAGGGTAATTCATTCTCTCATGTTCATTTGTTTTATTTTGCTTCTCCAACCCCCTAAACACTTTTTATTTACTTCCTTTGTAACAACACCAGTATCTTCAATATACTATGATGTTGTTATAAGATTTATTTGAGCTACACTCTCACACAACTACATCAAATGGTTAAAGAACATACGGTTTTCGTGGATGGCGAAATTCTGCCTCCTGAAACGATGATTGTTCAATACTCATTTAACACCTTCAAAGGTGGCCATTATGATGTCACTATTTTTGTATATGATATATGATATGTTTATGTTTTCCTTAAGCTTCTGTTTTTTTCATTTTGGGCATACCTTTATGGTTTCCATTATGGGTAAACACGATATCTTCATTTTAGGAAGTGCGGACTACCGCCCCCTGAAAGTGATTTGATTCGTTAATACCATATGTGGGATGTGTAAAGGATAAAGTTAATGATATTATATATGTTATTATACTGGAATTATAATATACTCTTATATCATTATGATTCCATTCCAGAAAATATGAAATAGAAATGGAAGTAGCGTTCATGCGTACGTACGGCTTACCGTCTCCATGAACGGTGCATTTCATTTCTTACCTCTAAATGTGATGTAATATTATAAATACATGTATATGATGAATATATATGATATATATTTTATCCAAATCATTAATATCATTCTGGATATAACGAACCTATGACCAAATTAACAACATGTAAGTGTAAGAAGTCTATTTTTGACTTATGAACCAAATACCGACAAAATGAACATTATTAACTTAACTGATTACATGATGTCCATAACATGGTATAAAAGGAATAATGAACTTGGAAAAGATTCATAAGCAAGTAGAGATTAACTCAAGTTTATTATTCAGGAGATTAAAGAACGGTCGGATGAAGTCAGATACGAGGTATGGGACTTCGTCTCAATCTCCTTTCGTTGAGGCATATTTTATTTTATACACAACTTTCTTTTATACAGTGTATAAACCCATTTGACTTTTAAGTTTATTCAAAAGGAATCTTTTTTATATGAAGCGTTTACTAAACGACAAAAGGGAATGTTTTTGTCATACGTATGCGGCGACAACGACTTCTCTGCCGTCGTAAACGTTATTTGAGTTTTGTCTTTCTCTACAAGCCATACCTTTTTTTTAAAATAAAAATAAATACCATGTTTTACTTTTCTTTTATTTTGGTATTGAAAATGGTTTTCACAATGTTTTTTGTGTTGTATTGATATCTTGTGATTGAAACGTGGAAATGTTAGGTTTCCTTTATGCATGTTTTATGTGATACGATTATGTTATGGTTCTTGGGAATTATTATGAAGACAGGTGGTTCCGTGATAAACTAAGGGCGGGTGAGCCCGATATAGCTCTCCAATGCATTGGGTCACGCGAAGGAGTGAAACGTTAAGGTTTCTCCGAAGATATTTTAGGGAATATACTGTGATGGGTATTCTAAACGTAACCAAGAGGGTTACTCCCTACGTCAGAATGTTATGAATGCCTCAAGTTACCTTTATGTCTTATGATTTCTATGATTTATTCATGATTTTATGAGGTATGTTAAAGTGCCTATGTTTTATGGGTAAAGTATGATTTCATTCTTATGTATATATGAACTCATGTTTTCTTTCCATGTTTTTATAACCCATACTGAGTTTTTATGCTCATCCCAAGTTTTTGAAATGTTTTTCACAGGTCAAGGGAAAGGTACATGATAAGATGATAGAGTCAAGGATGTGTCAAGAAATAATCCATGTTTTATTTTAAATGTGTTTCCATTGATGGGAATGAAGAATACTATCTTTATGTAACCACTTTGTTTATATGTGGAATGTAATGCAAGTTTTATGATCTAATTCTCTAAAACTCTAAACCCGAAAAGATCCTCAATGTGTAATCTTGTAATAACTCAAGATTAAGTAAGGTTTAAGGCTGGGGCCTTATAGTTGGTATCAAAGGGCGGTTTAGATAACTTTAGGAGTTAGAATTATATTAAATGATTATCCAAAAATATATTTTTTTTCGAAATGATATAGCATTTAAAGATTACCATGTTGCTTCATCTAAGACATGTTTGTTCAGAATGGTTTTCTGCAGAGAAAACAGGGAAGCAGTGCTAGGAAGGCATACAGAAGGAAATAACCTTCCGAATCAGCATCCAGAAATGGTCAGAATTGGAACTGAACAGTTTGTTGTAGTGATGGCGCAGTTGACTCAAGCGATAAATGGCGGTGGTATCCATGCATGAGATCAGCCAGATCAACCGCAGAGGAACATGTCAGTGGTGGAACATTTCATGAGGCAACAACCACCATCATTCAGAGGATCATCTGACCCTGTGCTAGCTGAAGGGTGGATTAAAGCACTGGAGAAGATTTTTGATGTCATGGGGTGTTCAGACAATCAAAAGGTTAGTCTTTCTATTTACCTTTTGGAGGGTGAAGCAGATTAGTGGTGGTCTATGGTTAAGAATATCAGGGACGCCGATGAGATTGATGCTCTTGACTGAGATGAATTCAAAGGTATGTTTCTCGAGAAGTATTTTCCTAAGGCTCTTCGACTTAGGATGGAAACGCAATCCATGGAATTGAGGCAAGAGGAGGACTCAGTGGCTGCCTATGAAGAAAGGTACACTCGATTGGCAAGGTATGCTCCAAATTTTATCCGAGACCTTGATAGTAAAATAAATCGTTTTTACTTAGGATTAAAGCCAAAATATCGAAGGGCATTAGCTTCTCGTGAGTTTAAAAGTTATGAAAAGCTTGTTCGATGTGCTGAGAAGGTGGAAATGGAGTTTTCCGATGACCAAGTTTTCTATAACAACCAGCAAAAGAAGAGACCGAGGTGGCAGGAGAAAGGTAAGAATTCTTCAAAAAAGTCTGATGGTAAGAGAACTAAGTTTCCAGTTTGTGATAAATGTGGCAAAAGGCATGCTGGGGAATGTCTTCTGAATTCTGGGAAGTGCTACCGATGTGGTAAGATGGGACATAAGGCTCGTGATTGCACTGAAAAGGATCAAGGTGAAGGTAAGAACAAATTTGATTTACAGTTGGTGAAATGTTATAAGTGCAATGAGATGGGTCACTATGCAAACGAGTGTCCGACAAAGAGCTTGAGTGATGGGAAGCAGTTAGACTACAAGCAGAAAGGGGTGGTGAAATCCTTTGCAACTACTTCAGCAGATGTCGGGCCATCAAATGAAGTTGTATCAGGTACTTTGTTTGTTTTTTCAGATTATGCCATTGTGTTGTTTGATTCGGGGTCTACACATTCTTTCATCTCTGAAACCTTTTCTAGTAAAATGGGAATACCATCTCAAGAAATGACTGCTGAACTTTTGGTAAAAACACCTGGGGGAAATGTTGAGGCAAAAAGAATTTATAAGAATCTTCCTATCCTTATCTGTGGAAAGAACCTACTTGCAAACCTTATTGTTCTACCTCTAGTAGAGTTTGATGTTATCCTGGGTATGGATTGGCTCTCTATTTACCATGATAAGATTGACTGTAGAGCTAAAGAGGTTTCTTTTCAGAAAGACTTTCAGTTTGTGTACAAGAATGAACCCTTACTTTTGATAACATATCAAGAGGCCGAGAAACTTGTGAAAGATGGAAATGAATGTTACCTTGCACACGTCATTGAAAATAAAGGAACTGTTCAGATTAATGATGTGCCCGTGGTAAATGAGTATCCTGATGTGTTTCCTGATGAGTTGCCTGTAATAATACCAGATCGGGAAGTTGAGTTTACTGTTGACTTAGTTCCTGATGCTAAGCCAATTTCAAAACCCCCTTATCGAATGGCACAAATTGAACTTTTAGAGTTGAAGGAGCAATTGGAAGATTTATTAGAGAAAGGTTTCATTAGACCTAGCACATCACCATGTGGTCATCCTGTTTTATTTGTTAAAAAGAAAGATGGTTCTATGAGACTTTGCATTGATTATAGAGCCTTGAATAATATCACTGTTAAGAACAAATATCCTTTGCCTCATATCGATGATTTGTTTGATCAGCTCCAGGGAGCTCAGTTTTTTTCAAAGATTGACTTGAGATCAGGGTACCATCAACTGAAGGTAAAGGAGGCAGATATTCCAAAGACCGCGTTCCGTACGAGATATGGCCATTATGAATTTGTAGTAATGCCTTTTGGGCTAACCAATGCACCTACTGTATTCATGTACTTAATGAATAGAATTTTCCATGAGTTCTTGGATAAGTTTGTGGTGGTTTTCATTGATGATATTTTGGTGTTTTCTAAAAGTAAAGAGGAGCATGAATAACATTTAAGGGTTACCTTGCAAACCTTAAAAGAAAAGAAACTGTATGGGAAATTCAGCAAGTGTGAGTTTTGGTTGCAACAAATTTCTTTCCTTGGTCACATTGTTTCTAAAGATGGAATAACTGTTGATCCTGCAAAAACAAAAGTTGTGGAAGAATGGCCAAGACCCACAAATGTAACAGAGATTCGTAGCTTCCTTGGTTTGGCGGGCTATTACCGATGGTTTGTTAGAAATTTTTCACGGTTATATTGTCCAATGACTAAGCTTACTCGGAAGGGTGTTAAGTTTATCTGGACAAAAGAATGTGATGTTTGTTTTCAGGAATTGAAAAGAAGATTGGTGAATGCTCCAGTTTTGGCACTACCTTCCAGGAATGGTGAGTTTGTTATATACAATGATTCTTCATTGAAAGGACTTGGTTGCGTCCTAATGCAGAATGATCAGGTAATTGCTTATGCTTCACGACAGTTGAAAACTCATGAGGTAAATTTCCCTACACATGATTTGGAATTATCTACTGTTGTTTTTGCTTTAAAAATTTGGAGGAATCATTTGTATGGAGTAAAGTGTGAAATATATACCGATCACAAAAGTTTAAAGGATATAGTCACTCAGAAAGAGTTAAACATGAGACAAAGGAGATGGATGGAATTAATCAAGGAGTATGATTGTACAATTCATTACCATCCGGGAAAAGCAAATAAAGTGGCTGATGCTTTGAGTCGAAAAAGTAATGCTTCATTAACAATGTTTCCTTTGGAACGTGATACTTTGGTTAACGATTTGATGAACTTTGGCATAGATGTTGTTGGTGCAGGAAGTCCTTCTGTTTTGTTTCAGGTATCAGTGAGATCTTCTCTATCAGATAGAATCCAGCAAGCACAGAAGCAAGACAGTGAGTTGCAGAAAAAGGTAGAGATGGTTCAGAAAGGTAAGTTTCCTGAATTCAACATTGATAGTGATTGTGTTTTGAGATTTGGGAAGAGATTGTGTGTGCCTTGTGATTCACAGTTAAAGAGAGAGTTGTTATGTGAAGCTCATAGTTCTCTGTTTTCAGTTCATCCGGGCAGTACTAAGATGTACAGAGATCTGCGGGACTATTACTGGTGGGATAGAATGAAAAGAGATATTGCTGATTTTACTGTGAAGTGTTTGACTTATCAGCAGGTTAAAGCAGAGCGACAGTTACCGAAAGGGATACTTCAGCCTTTACCAGTGCCAGAGTGGAAATGGGAGAATATATCCATGGACTTTGTTGTTGGATTACCGAAGACATCTCGAGGTAATAATGCAATCTGGGTTATTGTTGATCGCTTGACCAAATCATCTCATTTCCTTGCTATACGAGATACTTTCTCTCTTGATCAACCTTCCCGTTTGTATCTTAAAGAGATAGTCAGGTTACATGGAGTTCCTCTCTCCATTGTATCGGATCGTGATCCCAGGTTCACTTCTAACTTTTGGAAAGGCCTTCAGAAGTCATTAGGTACTCAATTAAATTTTAGTACATCTTTTCATCCTCAATCAGATGGGCAGTCAGAACGAACAATTCAGACATTGGAGGATATGCTACAAGCTTGTTCTATGGATTATCAGGGAAGTTGGGACCAACATCTTTCTTTGGTTGAGTTTTCATATAATAACAGTTTTCATTCTAGTATACAGATGGAACCATTTCAGGCATTATATGGGAAGCGGTGTCAAACTCCAGCTTTCTGGGATGAAGTGGGTGAAAGGAAGTTGATGGGACCAGAATTGGTAGAAGAGATGTCAGAAAAAGTTCAGCTGATTCAGAAACACATGAGAACAGCTCAGAGCAGGCAGAAGAGTTATGCGGATAACCGGAGGAAGGATCTATCTTTCGAGGTAGGTGATCATGTTTTTCTCAAGGTTTCTCCTTTGAAAAGTGTGATGAGATTTGGTAAGAAAGGAAAGTTGAGTCCAAGGTTTGTTGGACCATACGAAATTCTGGAGAGAGTTGGATCAGTTTCATACCGAGTGGCTTTACCTCCGAGTTTATCTCAGGTACACAATGTTTTTCATGTTTCGATGTTGAGAAAGTATATGCCAGATCCATCTCCTGTTTTGAGTCCAGAGGTAGTTCAGCTGGAAGAGAACCTATCTTATGAGGAACAATCGGTCCAGATTCTTGACCACAGGGAGCAAGTGTTACGGAATAAGGTGATTAAGCAGGTAAAGGTTTTGTGGAAAAACCACATGATTGAAGAGGCAACATGGGAATCTGAAAATGCAATGAGGGATAAGTACCCCCATTTATTCGATAAGTAAATAAATTGCGGGGAAGCAATTTTCTAAAGGGGGGAAGGATGTAACATCCCAAGTAAGTAATGAATAATAGATATTTTTATCTATGTCTATTAATTATTAAGATAGTGTTATAGTGGCTTAAAATGAAAAATAAATACAATCTTATGCATGGAATACACTAATATTCTTAAAAGATTGTTTTACTTACTTTTGATGGAAAACCATTTTTGAATCTATATTTTGACAATTTTATAAACTATGTTTGTTAAAATAAACTTATTCTTTATGATTGGGACATCAAAATTTATTTTGTGTGAATTTTTGGTATTTTTCTGACAATGTTCATTTTTAATGAATAGTGAAAAATACTGCATTTTACATTAAAACTTTTTTTTAATCTAATTTATTTATATGATTAGATTATGTTTTGAATTGGTTTTGAAGTGAAATTAGAATATATTTTTACCATTTTATCCAATGTTGATCATTGGAATCAATTTCACTTTGAAATTAGACTTAAACTGGTGTCAATATTTTGATACTTATTATTTTGTAAAAACACGCTATTTGCTATGGCAGCGGGAATTAATTATTGAATTAATTAATGTGACTTATATGATCTGAATTTTGTAAAATGGAATTCATTTTTGAATTCGGAATATCAAATATAGCTTATGGTGAATTTTTGGTAATTTTCTGAAAAACTTCAATTTTTGATGAATCGTGAAACCACTAAGTTGTAATCAAGCAAACTGATTTTTCTGTTAAATGAATGTTTACCACTAATGTGTATTGAATTTTGAAAATCCTAAATACATGGTTGTCATTAATAAGTAAAATGTGGTTCAATGAGATTATAATATTTTTTTGGTGAATAGTAACTTATTAAGTTCTTAATCGCGATTAGTCGTAATTAGGGTAGTTTAAGGTATAAATAATGCTTTAATAATAGGAAATGACCTAGAAACATGTCCCAAACTTATTGGTTGTGTCATGGACGACCATGAAAATCCATGGGTCAACTTGGGGACCCCATTGAGACACTTTGGTTTGGAAATGACATAAATAACGTTTTATTAAATGTTAAAGTAAAAATGACACAAACAAGAGATGTTTTACGAAAACATTTTTTACATGGGGTTATAAAAATCAGATTTTTTATTATAAATAGTCATTGGAAGCTAAAACGATTTCCTACATCATAGTATTTTTTTTATGATTTTTAGACATTAAATAAATTAAATTATTTATGACATAATAATGATGCAGCGATGACATCATTATTTGACGATTTAAATAAAATGGAATGATAATGTAAAATCTATGAACTAAACATGGCCAAAACCAATTGGATGAGTGGATTTCGAAGCCATATCACCTTATCCACGAATCATATCAATGTGGGACCTTTTGAAACCGAAACACATTTTCAAATAAAGTAATATTTCTTTACTTTCCAAAATTGCCCCTCCTCTCCTCTTATAAAAGGCCCCCACCTCTATCTCATTTCACACACTTCTCAAGCCTTTGGCTCGGCCAACCCCTGCCCATTTACTCTCTCCACATCCCTCTACTCATCCTAGAGTATTCTCTTTGTGCAGATTCCTTTCAAAGGAAGCCTTTAGGCTCAAATCAAAAGGAGTTACACTTTTAAAGGTAATTCATTCTCTCATGTTCATTTGTTTTATTTTGCTTCTCCAACCCCCTAAACTATTTTTATTTACTTCCTTTGTAACAACACCAGTATCTTCAATATACTAGGATGTTGTTATTAGATTTATTTGAGCTACACTCTCAGACAACTACATCAAATGGTTAAAGAACATACGGTTTCCGTGGATGGTGAAATTCTGCCTCCCGAAACGATGATTGTTCAATACTCATTTAACACCTTCAAAGGTGGCCATTATGATGTCACTATTTTTGTATATGATATATGATATGTTTATGTTTTCCTTAAGCTTATATTTTTTTCATTTTGGGCATACCTTTATGGTTTCCATTATGGGTAAACACGATATCTTCATTTTAGGAAGTGCCGACTACCGCCCCCTGAAAGTGATTTGATTCGTTAATACCATATGTGGGATGTGTAAAGGATAAAGTTAATGATATTATATATGTTATTATACTGGAATTATAATATACTCTTATATCATTATGATTCCATTCCAGAAAATATGAAATAGAAATGGAAGTAGCGTTCATGCGTACGTACGGCTTACCGTCTCCATGAACGGTGCATTTCATTTCTTACCTCTAAATGTGATGTAATATTATAAATAAATTTATATTATGAATATATATGATATATATGTTATACAAATCATTAATATCATTCTGGATATAACGAACCTATGACCAAATTAACAACATGTAAGTGTAAGAAGTCTATTTTGACTTAAGAACCAAATACCGACAAAATGAACATTATTAACTTAACTGGTTACATGATGTCCATAACATGGTATAAAAGGAATAATGAACTTGGAAAATATTCATAAGCAAGTAGAGATTAACTCAAGTTTATTACTCAGGAGATTAAAGAACAATCGGGTCAAGTCGGATATGAGGTATGGGACTTCGCCTCAATCTCCTTTCGTTGAGGCATATTTTATTTTATACACAACTTTCTTTTATACAGTGTATAAACCCCTTTGACTTTTACGTTTATTCAAAAGGAATCTTTTTTATACAAAGCGTTTACTAAATGACAAAAGGGAATGTTTTTGTCGTACGTATGCGGCGACAACGACTTCTCCGCCGTCGTGACCGTTATTTGAGTTTCGGCTTTCTCTACAAGCCATACCTTCTTTTTAAAAGAAAAATAAATACCAAGTTTTACTTTTATTTTATTTTGGTGTTGAAAATGGTTTTCACAATGTTTTTTGTGTTGTATTGATATCTTGTGATTGAAACGTGGAAATGTTATGTTTCCTTTATGCATGTTTTATGTGATACGATTATGTTATGGTTCTTGGGCATTATTATGAAGACGAGTAGTTCTGTGATAAACTAAGGGCGGGTGAGCCCGATATAGCTCTGCAATGCATTGGGTAACGCGAAGGAGTGAAATGTTAAGGTTTCTCCGAAGAGATTTTAGGGAATATACTGTGATGGGTATTCCAAACGTAACCATGAGGGTTACTACCTACGTAAGAATGTTATGAATGCCTCAAGTTACCTTTATGTCTTATTATTTCTATGATTTATTCATGATTTTATGTGGTATTTTAAAGTGCCTATGTTTTATGGGTAAAGTATGATTTTATTCTTATGTATATATGAACTCATGTTTCCTTTCCATGTTTTTATAACCCATACTGAGTTTTTATGCTCATCCCAAGTTTTTGAAATGTTTTTCACAGGTCAAGGGAAAGGTACATAATAAGATGATAGAGTCAAGGATGTGTCAAGAAATAACCCATGTTTTATTTTAAATGTGTTTCCATTGATGGGAATGAAGAATACTATCTTTATGTATCCACTTTGTTTATATGTGGAATGTAATGAAAGTTTTATGATCTAATTCTCTAAAACTCTAAACCCGAAAAGATCCTCAATGTGTAATCTTGTAATAACTCAAGATTAAGTAAGGTTCAAGGATGAGGCCTTATAATTTCACATTCTATCCATCCTACGGAAAACGAAATCACTGTGTGTGCGTACGTACGAAATACCGTCTCCACGCCGTGGTGTAATTTTTTTTCGACAACCACCATACTTGGATGGGTATAATGGTGTAAATAAATATCTATATATGATTATTGTAAATTGATATTGATTCTGAAATATTATACAAACACTTCATTACAATTCCACGATCATGGTAATGATATCATCGCTCGTACGTACGTACGGACTACCGTCTCCACGACCCGATGAGATTCATTATCCATGTTAACCATCCATGAATGATTATAAAGTATATATGATGAATAATAATGAAATATATGACATAATAATGATACTGGATTAATGTATATATATATTTATTTCATCTACATAATTCCATTCAATTCAATAAGGAAACGAAAACAACGTTCTTGTGTACGTACGACCTACCGTCTCCATGAAAGGTGTATTTCATTCCATTTATCGATCTATCATATATATTTATATGATGAATATATATTATATATAAATAATGTTTTACATTATTAAATTATGTAAATCAGGATATAAGTAATAATATCAATAACAACAAGACGAAACTAGTACGATAAACGAAACGATTTTACCCAAAATGGTGCTTTAACATGGAATTTACAAAAGAACGGGTAATATAAAGTCACAAGTGCACCATATATGATATCATAAAAATGAATATGATTCTATAATAAGTCAATGAAAATATTTATATCAATATACAGGAGGTTCGGAAACATACGAAGCATATCGTACATAAGTTAAGGGAAAATTTTTCAAATCTTACTCTTATCCGAGATTGTTATTCGTAAGTATTTAATGGGGCTATGTTTTTTATCCACATCCACATGTTCTCAAAATGTTTTCATAAAATTTTCACATTTCTTCCATGTATGTTTAAAGTAATTTTTACCCTTTTTTTACTTTTACCACATCGTATGGAAGGAATCTTTCTTTTGTTTACCATACAAGGTACTTTTTGACTTTTCTGACAAAAGTACGAGGAGAATGTTTTTTTAAATTATACGGAATGAATGGATTTTTAAGGTTTCATATCGCCTAAATTTCAAGAATCTTCCTATACAAGTTTTCATGTTTATTTTCAATAAAATCCATTTCTTTTAAAATTGTGTGGCATTTTGTGAAAAGAAAATGATTTTTAAGGAGAAAGGATATTTTCCTCAAGAATTCATTTCAAGTGTCTTATCAAAACTATTTTCCATATAAGAAGAAATTATTTAGCATGTATATTTTTCAAGTATTATGTCTCTATTATTTACATGGTTTTATTCTTCTTAAGATGAAATGATATCCATTTTTTTATATGGATTATTTTATGACAGAATAATGTTTACGAAACCCATTTTATTATCTGGGTTATGATGAATGATTTATGTTTATGTTGAGGCACAAGTAATAATGATTTAATTATGATATGGGTGGGAGCTATATCTTCCTCCAATTCATTGGGTAAAGATTTATATCTCATGATATAGACATGGCTGGAATGGTAAGTTAATCTGGTTCAGTGTTACAGGACTGAAACGAAGAGTGAACTCGATTCAAAAAGGGACTTTGTCCACTACAATGGTCTTGGCATCAATTCCTTGGCTACTATGGAAATCATAACATGTGATTAATGGTTTTCCACAATTACATGTTTTATTCCCTTGCTATTTTATCGTGATTGATGTTCCCTTATGATATATGCCTTACTTCCAAGATTCATGTCTTTGCTCAATATTTTGATGTTTAGATTTTATGTTCATGTTTTTTGCATTCAAATGATTATGGATTGTTTTATGTTCTTTATGTTTACCTTTATTGGGATTTTGAGCTCACATTTTTTTAGGAATTCTTTTCCCCAGGATTTAAATAAAGGTTTTAGGTAAGAAAATAAAAGGGGAAGATCTTCATGGGAGATTTTGAATATCTTTCACTAAGATTAGAAGATTAGATTCCGAGTTCCCAAAGACACTAAAATATTAAAGACCTTTGGTGTCTGTTTTTGTTATGTATTAAGTATTCTGCAAAAGTAATGTAATGTCCATGTACGTCATGATTTGGGTCTCTACATGCTCACCCTCAAGGTGTCATTTTTTTACATACAAGGTGTGAAGAAAGATAGTTCAGTGAAGGTAGCTTCATATTGTATGACATACATGTCACCATAATGAAGGATCAATAACTCCCAATCTCTATCCACCCCCATCATCACTAGGAAGATGTGCTCAAAGAACCTCACCTAAAAATCATTCCAGGCCAGCCCTTATGTATGCTAGACTAAACTATCTTGTCCCGCCAGTGGCTTGATGATCCTATGATCATGTATGTTTCATGCTTAAACACAATCCTTGGATGCATCTCAAGCTACTCCAAGATCATATGGATTCTTTCTATCCAATTATATGCCTCGTGCGAACCACCCTTACCCGAGAAAAGTGGTTGGTTTTGCAACTAGAACACTCTATTTAAGAAATCCATTGATGAATATGGTCCCTGAGAACCTTTTTAAATCCCCTAAAAGATACATACCAAGCTCAATCAGAGATGGACATCAATTTATGACCCGAACAATATCAAGTCAAGAAACTACCCGGACTACTCTAGATCCAAAACCTTAGACTATACCTACGACTCATGAAGTACCTAACCCGAGAGGGTCTGAACCAGTTCATTTTCTTGTGGCACTGTATCATCACCTTCCTAGTTCTCCATACGAGCCATCTATGAAGAACCCAATTAACATGATAAATGGTTTGAGATACCAAATATATGCATATAAATTAAAATAAGGAAAGTAGTAAAAGGTAGAATATAACGACTAACCTTACTCTCCCACATCAGAACCATTCCCCCTAACATACCAACCTCATGGACACCTTAGCCTCCCGTAAAATATCATTGTATCAGTATAATTTATGGATATTACCTATCGCAAAAAAAATCATTTCCTCTAAATGATGACCAGGTCATCTAATCATGGAGATCAAAATCACCTCAAACATAGTACATGCTTTCTCCTAAAAGATGCAAGGCCATTTCACATGACACATGAAATTATTCATTTATATAATGAATTGAAAATCACACTGCATATAACAAAATCTATTAACACATATCATGTAATATGATATAAATCACATGGTATAAAAACATTACAAAGAATACATGCAATATAATTTTGAAATAACCTAAAATTTGACTATCAAAATCCAAGAAAACACACCTTGCATCACCGGGAAAATGTATATATATATATTAACATGTTATACAAATCCAGGGTTCTAGGTCCCCCCATATTTCACCAGGTCAAGGGATATATATCACCAAATATGACCACCACATAGCATGCAAAACATCGAGGTAGAAATAATATAAATTATAACTTATCAGAGTAGATAAACAAATCCCTCCCCCATAAATATGGCCATTCTCACATACTTGGGGCTACATGAACCCAAACACAAGCTATAAACCCAGTTCCAACCACAACCTATCTTTAGTCTACAATAACCCAAATAGTATTACTTGAAAAAATGAAAAGGCATTCTCAATCAGATAAATAACTATGAAAAAAGTAATATTAGATCCCAATCAAGAACAACATTGATACCCCTTTTAGTGTCCCCAAACCAATTATACACATGAACTTTCCTATTGAGTTGGGTGCCACTATACTTAAGTGCACTTCCCCGAACCCCAAAGGAAACTGACTGGATATGATGGTGTAAAATGGTTTATTGGGGAGGCTATTCCCTCTAAGAGTAGATAAAAGTAATGATATGAGTATAATTGTAATGTCCTGGACCTCTTTGGTCCATTCCTTTGTGAAATATGGTGCTGGATGCGTGCCGGGTGGTCCAGGTGACTTGGCGGTGTGTTTGGGTTGACTTTTAAGAAAGCTCAAGGGTAATAGCTTTCGCATGGTTGGCACAGAGTTTGGCTAAATCGTGCAGGCAAACCGTGCAGGTTTGGTGTTGGAGGCAGTGGCTAAAGGAGGGTTAGTACGCATTTTGGATAACCGTGTGGACTAACCGTGCGAGGAGTGTTTGGCGTGGTAGAAGATAACACACGGTTAGCGCACAGTTTGTTAAATCGTGTGGACTAACTGTGCGTGAACTTAAAATTATATCATAAAATTGTGGATCTGAACTCTTTTGCCTCTAAATGGCTAGTTTAAGCACCTAAGCGGCCATAACTCGGGATTACCCTTCCTTGGAGGTAGAAGAACCTCTCCCAATCATTTTTGGAGGTGATACAGAGGCTTTTCTTGGCGAATCGAAGACGGTTTTTTGAGGTATGTGATCATTATTGCTTGATTTCCTAGATATACTTAGATCTACTCCTCCTCTTATCTTGGTTTGATAGATCTACACCCGTTATGGGTAGATCTAAGAATGTGGATGTCGAATATGATGAGCTTCTGTATTGGTTGTGTTAGGAGAGGATATCTAAGCAGTATTCGTGGAGAATCGACCTGGTTTCTTGAGAGTTCTTTGACGGTCATGGTTTCATCAAAAACCATTGAGGTAGGGATCCTACATTATTCTCTCTCACACTTTTGTGCATAACACAGGGTGGGAATGCTCTTGTTTTATGAGATACGGTTGAACCGGTAAATAAAGATAATAACTTGTTAAAGAACGGGTTTGGGGAGATTTTTTATGGTTTTGTTGTTTTATTTCCATCAATTATTCTCCTTTGATTATGTTGTGAACTGAATGGGATTATACCTACTCAAAATCACAGTCGTTGGTGGCCATTGCTTGCACCATTAGATGTTTTCATGTTTTTCTGGATTGTTTTGTGGATGGAATTTCATAGAAAGTGGAAATTGGTTAATCATTTAAAGTTGGATGATTAAATGAATACCAGGAACCCTTGTATGATCATCCTGATTAAATTAAATTAAAGAATGAATTTTTTGGGTGTTGTTTGGGGTTTAATTATGTGAAGGGGTATTTCATGGGTTATTGTAGAATGGTTGAGTAGAGGGGTTGTAGTTGGCTTGGTTGTGGGTTGGCGTGTATCATATGGTTTTGACCGTCAGCAGAGCTACGATGAATGGTATTGAAGGGATAATCATGTGGTACGAGTTTTGTTTCTGAGGTGGTTGTGGTTGTGGTGGTTGGCAGAAGGGCTGTAGGGATGGGCTGTGAATATGAATAAAAGTGTAAGAGTTAACTAATGAAATGTGGGGAATGGTAGTTGCTTAAATTCATAAAATCAACAGAATTTATTGGCTGATAAAAGAAAATGGTTTTGTGTTTCTTGTGTTTTCCCAAACCTTATTTGTGGTCAGCAGGGATATGTTTTAGGAATGTTTGATGTAGTTTGGTTGTTGTTAGTTTCTCGGTAGTTAAGGAACTAATAAACTAAAACTATTGAAACGTGAAAAGATTAATGGGGTTTGGGGACTTTCATTGTGTGCATACTTTCATGGTATCAATGTTAAGGCAAGTGCCCAAATATTTTGTGTAGAAACCTTAGGATGGGCTAAGTGGATGATATTATTTTATAAACCTGTACGTTTTATGTTTCTTTATGCACCCCACCCATGTTGAGCACCACATACCGAACACCCGTGGGACGGGCTGTGAGATTCCCAAACATCCAAAGGATGGCTGGTTACTATTCTTCCTTGTGATCCCTCTTCCAGGTTCTATAGCCCAATATCCTTCAAGAAGGTCATGACAGATGTTTCCCAAAAGTCTTCGGGATGAGATGTGATGTGGTTACCCGGTGTCTTTGGGATTAGATGTGTTTATGGCCGAGGATTGAGTGCCAAAGAAATGCGGGATGATATGTGGTTATAGCCGAGGATTGTGTGCCAGCGAGATACTATGAGCTTCGTATGGCTAGGTTGCAGCACTAGCTCGAGCTTCGTATGGCCAAGTTGCGGCACTAGCTCAAGAAGAGGGGGAAGTATCAGAGCATTAGGCATGATGGCATGAGTAGTATTTAGTGGTATGGTGGTGCGGGGTACCCATACTTTCATAATATTACTACACTACTCTATTAACTTGCGATATTTGGTGAGAGTGGCTTGTAATGTTGAGTGGATAGATTCTTTTCTTGGCTTTGGTTCCTTTTGTTTTCTCACGGGGAATTAGGATGTCTCCCCACCTGTGCACGAGAGCTTTAGGTTCCCCTACTGAGTATACTTGTATTCTCACCCTACATTTAGTTTCAGGATTTCAGGAGGACTTCAGGAACTGCGCATGACCTTTCTAGTTGGGCGTTGGAGTTTTGCTGGTTGCAGTTTTTTCTTTCCTTTCATGGTATCGTGCTTTGGAGCTTTTCTTGTACTTTTACTTCTGTTTCAGTATTGTATAAAACATTCATATGGGCTTGTTTTTGAGTTTATATACATTGACTTGTTCCCTTTTCTTTTGGAGTTTGACTCATCCTATT
Source organism: Viscum album (assembly GCA_963277665.1). NCBI lineage: Eukaryota > Viridiplantae > Streptophyta > Magnoliopsida > Santalales > Viscaceae > Viscum > Viscum album. The sequence continues at coordinate 732,766,606 of OY728146.1, read as the reverse complement.
TCCCGATCTTAATTAATAAAAAGGATAATGCCTCCTATAATTGGGAAAACTCATAACTTTGGTGATAGTCACCACCCTGGGGCCTACTGGAGGCGGGACTCAGGGGTTATTATCACCCTTTCATGATTTCCAGCTCAGGAGGGGTATCTATGGTGGGAGGGGGTCATGACAGAATGGTATCAGAGGCAATGGTTAAGAGATTGGATGGAGTATAGAGTTAGGCACAGTGAGGATTGCATGGGAAGGTAGGTAAATAGTGTTAGGTGATATTGGAGCGTGAAATAGGATAGGGAAGACCAGCTAGGACACAGGATTTTAGGGCCCCATGTTATCCGATGCATGGACTCTGGACCTACCGAACGACCAAGTGAGGCCACACTGAATGTAGGGTAGAGACCCTAGGAAAAGAACATTCATCATAATGACTTGTTTTTATGGGGTATTTTTTGTATTTAAAATGAACAAGGAGTCTAAGAAAATTTAACAACAATATTCTACACTACTTGGGATTAGGAATTCCTTGTTTACCTTGCAGCTATGGATCCTAGGAGACGACCACGAGTAGTGAGGGCGATCGAGGCCTATGAGGTTGACATGGCTGATCAACAATGGGATGACCGAGAGTAGGAGGACGATCAGAGGCATAAGACCCTTCGAGACTTTCAGTGGCAGACTCTTGGGAAGTACGAGGGAAGAATATCAGACATAGAGACAGAGAGCTAGATAGAGGAGCTTGTGATAACTTTCAGCTTGATCCTGGATCTGACGAAGTATGAGGTTCCTCTAGATGTCATCCAGATGCATAGAGCAGTGCGTCAGTGGTGGAATCTTTTCCTTGGGGAGAAGACGGTGGCTGAGGTCACGTGGACTGACTTCAAGAAGGAGTTCTGGAAGAATTAGTCTCTTCCATGATAAAGGATAAGAAGATGCCGGAACTACTCTTCCTCTAGCTGAGGAGAATGTTAGTGAGAAAGTTGGGGATCAAGTTCTAGGATCTCCTTAGCTTTTCTCCTGACCTCTTTCCAGATGAGGAGCCTCGGGCGAGATGTTTGGAAGAGGCACTTCAGCCTTCTCTCCAGGATGTTGTTACTCCCTTCACCCTACTGACATACTTGGAATTCCAGAAGAATGCTGAAGTGGTGGAAAGGATGCACACACTGGGAGGTGTGTCGCAAGAAGGAATCCAGTTGGGCTCGTTAAAGGGGAAAGATGTCAGCAGAAGGCCTCCTGCATCAGGGCCCTATAGGTTCCGACCAGTAGGGATCATGCCTCAATAGGTTCAGTTCCGATATCCCGGTCCACGCCCTTTTCCTTCGACCTTGGGACTGAGGTATTGCATCTGTGGTAGCTGTGGGCACCTTTGGAAACAATTCCTGGACCGAGTACAGTATAGTGGAGGTGGACAAGTACAGCACCAGCCTCAGCCACATCAGTTTCAAGCCAGGCCCTTCCAGCAGCAGCAGCAGCAAGGGAAGCGATCTCCCGCTACTCCGAGGGCAGACACTCCAGGAGGAGGCTGACCTCAGGGCACTCCTCAAGGACCCCAACCGGGGCATGGTCGGAGAGGTGGCCGATAGACGAGAGGCAGAATAACTAGGCGTGGGAAGAGCACGCCACAAAGGCAGTAGTTCCAGCAGATTCATAAGTCATTCGAGGTACGATCTGCTTTTTTTGAACCCTTTCTTTTGCCTTGTTTGAATTAGGAGATTTGAGATCCTTTGTTGTTCCCAGTATAGCCCATTCGTTGGGCCTAGACAGAGAGATGCTTTCCGTACCCCTAGTTTTTAGTATGCCAGTCTGATGTCATACCAGCTTGCCTCGTGTTTTCTAGGGATGTAGGTTGATATTGGGGCCACACCAATCCAGTGGAGATCTTCATTTACTGCAAATTTAGCAATATGATGTCATTCTATGCATCAAATGACTATTCTCAGTGTGTTCAATAATCGATTTTTTTGAAGAATTTTTGTGTTTTCAGACTCGGGCGTCTGACTTGTGACTTTTATCGGCGAGCGAGGTTACCAGGAAGGTAACCGGCAAGTGGATACCCTCCTTTCCTTGTTAGCTGAACTGTCAGTGGAGTCTGAGAATACAGAAATGGTGGAAGTCCCGGGGATTGTTGATGATTTTATGGATGTCTTCCCGGAAGAGGTGGCGACCTACCCTCTCGACGTCATGTTGAGTTCGGGATAGACTTGCAACCTGGTGCACGTCTGATTTCGACAGATCCCTACTGAATGGTACCTTATGAGTTGCAGGAGTTGCGAATTTAGATTGACGATCTGATTAAGAATTGTTTTGTTCGACCTAGTGCGTCACCTTGGGGTGCTTTGGTCTTGTTCGCAAAAAAAGAAGATGGTGGTCTTAGGCTGTGCATTGACTACCAAAGACTGAATCAGGTAACGGTCAAGAACTGTTACCCCCTCTTGAGGATATACAATATCTTTGTCCAGCTGAAGGGAGCAGGTTGGTTCTCTAAGATCGATCTGTAGTCTGGATATCAGAAGTTGAGGGTGAACGAGGGAGACATCTCGAAAACTTCCTTTAGATGTAGGTATGGGCACTTTGGGTTTGTATTCATGTCGTTCTGTGTTAAAAATACACCAGATGTGTTCATGGGACTCATGAACTCCATCATCAGGGAATACCTGGATCAGTTCGTAGTCGTGTTTATTGAGGACATTCTGATCTACTCAAGATCAGAGATCATTCTGAGCACCTGAGAACAGTTTTAGAGGTCCTCCGACAACACCAAATCTATGGGAAATTGACCAAGTGCAAGTTCTGGAAGTGAGAAGTGCACTTCCTTGAGCATGTGGTGTCCGAGAAGGGAATAACGGTGGACCCATTGAAGGTCGAGGCAGTTTTTTCTTGGGTAGCACCCAAGAATGTGGAAGATGATCGTAGTTTCCTTGGACTGGCATGTTAATACCAAAGGTTCGTACCCAACTTCTCCCGAGTTGCATCACCATTGACAGCCTCGGCGAAGTGGGATCGAGCTTTCGTGTGGGATGAGCAGTGTGATGCATCCTTCAGTTACCTGAAGGAGAAGTTGGTTAGTGCCCCAGTGCTGAGATTTCTAGAAGAAGGGATGACATATGAGGTGTTCTGTGATGCATCAGGGAAAGGTCTCAGATGTGCGTTGATGCAGCGGCAAGGGGTGATCTCTTATTGGAATAGGGAGTTACGTCCTCATGATCGTAATTATTCCACCCATGATCTGGAGCATGCGGCGGTCGTTTTTGTGCTAAATTTGTGGCAACATTACGTCATCAGAGAGCGCTTTGCGGTCTTCATGGATCACAAAAGCTTGAAGCTTATCTTATCCCAGTGGGACCTGAACTTACGGCAGTGAAGGTGGATGGAGTTCCTTTAGGACTATGACTTCATGATTTCTTACACCTCAGGAAAAGGGAATGTGATGGCCGATGCCATGAGCAGGAAGTCGTAGAAGGATGCGGTTCGAGAGTTGGCAGATACTTGGAAAGCAATGGAGGAGTTGGCTAGCCTGCACCTGGATGCAAGGACGGATGGTGGTAGATGTTGCCTATATCAGATGACAGTGCAATATTCTCTACTATGGCAAGTGGAGGATTCCCAGTGGGGAGACACAGAAAATTAAGTGATGTGTGACTTGGTTTCCCAAGGCGATGCCCCGGAAGGGTGGACGAAGGATAGTCAGAATCAGATTCTTTTCCGAGGGAAGATGTTTGTTCCAGAGATGATGCATGATAGGTTTCTTGGTGAGTTCCCCAACTCACCCCTATCGTTACACTCTGGAATTTCCAAGATGTACTAGGTTCTGAAGAGATAGTTTTGGTGGCCCAACGTAATGTGGGCAGTGGCAGAGATCGTGGCCAAGTGCATAGTGTGTCAGTAGGGGAAGGCTGAACATCGTGTTCCAGGTGGTTTGTTGCAACCTTTAGATGTCCCTGAGTGGAAGTGGGACGACATCTTGATGGATTTATTTACAGGGATACCCATGTTTCAAGGAGGCTATGATTCTATCTGGGTGGTGGTGGACCGGTTGAAGAAATCAGATCACTTCTTGGAAATCAAGGAGTCGGGTGTAGTGGATTCCTTAGCACAGACGTATGTGGATGAGGTGGTGTTGTTACATGGAGTTATGAGGTCCATAGTCTCAGATAGGGATGAACAGTGTACCTCATGAGTCTAGAAAGGATTGTAGTATGATTTTGGCACCCAGCTATGCCTTAGAACTGCTTTCCACCCCCAGACAGATGGGCAGACAGAGCCCACCATCCAGACTTCGGAAGATACACTACGAGAATGTGTTTTGGACCTTGGAGGATCATGGGTACAACACATGCCTCTGATAGAGTTATCTTACAATAACAACTATCACTCTACCATTTGCATGGATCCTTTCTAAGCTTTGTATGAGAGGTTGTGATGCTCGCTCGTATGCTAGACAGAGGTTGGAGAAGTAGGTGTTCTTGGCCCGGAGGTGGTTCATAGCATGACGGAGAAGGTTCAGCTTATACGAGAGAGGATGAAGGCAGCTCATGGCTGGAAGAAGTCATACGCTGATAATAGGAGGAGACCCTTAGAGTTCAAGGTCGGGGACCATGTATTCATGAAGGTCTCCCCCCGGTGTTGGTAGCAGAGGTTCAGCAGAGGGAGTAAGCTTTCCCCCAGGTTTGTCAGACCATTCAAAGTGATGCAGTGGGTCGGTGAGGTGGCTTATCATCTGGTATTTCCACCACAGCTACAAATGGTGCATAATGTCTTCCATGTGTCCCAAAATCGTTGGTATCTACACGACGATTCACACGTCCTTGTCTAGGGAGAGCTAGATATCAGGAATGATGCAATGTTCGTGGAGCGACCAGAGATGATAGAAGGTCTTGAAGAGATGGTGATTTTTGGATGAACCATTCCGTTGGTTCGTGTGTTGTGGAGACACAATGGTCTTGAAGAAATTACATGCGAATGAGAGACACAGATGCATGCCCAGTACCTAGAGTTGTTTTAAGTTTTGTTCTTTTTTGTTTGTACTTGGTTAATTGAACACATTACTTTGATAATTATGGAATGTGCGGTTTTCCTTCTTTCTAGATGTGTGTGAAGTGTCCTGAGAAGTGGAGAGGGGAGGACCTGATCCCTAGTAAAGATGCATTATAGTGGATGTGCCTAAACCAGTGCGGGCGAGTCAGTGCCACCGAAATTGGATAGTTTCTTATCATGGAGGAAGGAAAACCCCTCACCCACTTGACCGGACTGTTTAGTCATTTTTTTCTTAGTTTCACAGGGGAGAAGAGCGGTATGATTGTTATTGTTCCGGAGATAGATGGAGAAGGGGGAGCTCCATGGTAACAAGGAGGTTTTCCCCTGAGAGGTATCTTTTGAGGGGAGTTGTTCAGACACCTCTCCTTCCTTTAGGTGGTTTTTTGGATTCTCGAGGACGAGAATGTTTTGAGAAGTATGTGATATGATGGCCCCAACCTCTTCGGTCCATTACTTTGTGAATTGTGGCGCTGGAGGTGTGTCGGGAGGTCAAGGTGACTTGGAGTTGCGTTTTGGTGGACTTTTATGGAAAGATAAAGGGAAATAGCTTTTTCACTGTTGGCACATGGTTTGGAAAAACTGTGCGACCAAACCGTGCAAGGTTTGTGTTGGAGGTAGTGGCTAACGCATGGTAAGCATACATTTTTTTAAACCATGTGGACTAACCGTGCGAGCACTTAAAGTTAGATCCCAAAATTGTGGATCTGAACTCTTTTGCCTATAAATAGTTCTTTTAAGCCCCTATGTGTTCAAAACTTGGGATTACCCTTCCTTGAAGGTAGAATAACCTCTCCCAAGCATTCTAGAGGCGATCCGGAGGCTTTTCTTGGCGAATCGAAGTCGGTTTTTAAGGTATGTGATCGTTATTTCTTGATTTCCTAGATCTACTTAGATCTAATCCTCCTATTCTCATGTATTCTTATATCTACGCCCGTTATGGGTAGATCTAAGTGTGTGGATGTCGAATATGATGAGCTTTTGTCTTGGTTGTGTTAGGAGAGGATATATAACAAGGATTCGTGGAGAATCGACCCGGTTTCGTGAGCGTTCTTCGACCATCGTGGTTTCATAAAAAACCATTGAGGTAGGGATCTTACCTTCATCTCACTCCCACTTTTGTGCATTATGTGGTGTGGGTATCCTCTTGTTTTATGAGACACGATTGAGCTGGTAAATAAAGATAATAACTGGTTAAAGAATAGGTTTGGGGAGATTTTTGTAGGTATTGTTGTTTCATTTCAATCAATGCTTCTCCTTTGATTATGTTGTGAATTGAATGGGATTATGAATACTGAAAATCACGGTCATTGGGGGCCTTTTCTTGCACCATTATATGATTCCTTGTTTTTCTAGATTTTTTTGTGGATGGAATTTCATAGAAAGTGGAAATTGGTTAATCATTAAAATTTGGATGATTAAATGAATACCTAGAACCCTTGTATGATCACCTTGATTAAATTAAATGAAAGAAAGTATTTTTTGGGTTCTGGTTGGGGTTTAATTATGTGAAGGGGTGTTTCATGGTTTGTTGTGGAACGGGTGAGCAGCGGGGCTGTGGTTGGATTGGTTGTGGTTTGGTGTGTATCATATGGTTGTGACTGGCAGCGGAGCTGTGGTGAATGGTATTGAAGGGTTAATGATGCGGTATGTGTTTTTTTCAAGGTGTTTGTGGTTGTGGTGGTTGGAAGCATGGATGAAGGGATGGGTTGTGAGTATGAATATAGGTGGAAGAATTAACTAATGAACTTTGGGTCATGGTAGTTGATTGAATATGGAAAATCAATGGAATTTATTGGTTGATAAAAGAAAATGGTTTTGTGTTTCTTGTGTTTTCCCTAACCATATTTGTGGTTGGTAGGGATATGTTTTACAAACGTTTGATCTGTTTTGTTTGTTTTTAGTTGTTCAGTAGTTAAGGAACTGATAAACTAAAACCCTTGAAACATGAAGATCTTAATTGAGTTTGGGGCAGTTCATTGTGTGACAACTTTCGTGGCAGCAGTGTCAAGGCATGTGCTAAAATATTTTGTGTAGAAGCCTTAGGATGGGCTGAGTGGTTGATATAATTATATAAATCTATACGTTTTATGTTTCTTTACCCACCCCACCCATGTTGAGCACCACATACTGAACACCCGTTGGAAGGGGGGGGGGGAGGGGGGGAGATTCCCAAACATTAAAAGGATGGAGGGTTATTTTTCTTCCCTGTGCTCCCTCTTCTAGGTTCTATACCCCAAGATCCTTTGGGTAGGTTACGACAGATGTTTTCCAAGAGTCTTCGGGTTGAGATGTGATGTGGTTCCCAGGTGTCTTCGGGATGAGATGTGGTTATGGACGAGGATTGAGTGCTGGCAGAATGCAGGATGAGATGTGGTTATAGCCAAGGATTCTGTGCCGACCGGATACTATGAGCTTCGTATGTCCAGGTTGCGGCACCAACTTGAGCTTTGTATGGCCAGGTTGCGGCAATAGTTCAAGAAGAGGGGGAAGCATTAGAGCGTTAGGCGTGAGGGATTTAGCAGTATTTAGTGGGAAGGTGGTGAAGGGTACCCATATATTGATAATATTACTATACTACTCCATTGAATTGTGATATTTGGTGAGTGTGTCTTGTTAGGTTGGGTGGATAGATTCCATTCTAGGCTTTGGTTCCTTATGTTTTCTCACAGGGCATTAGGATGTCTCCCCACCTGTTCACGAGAGCTTTAGGTTTCCCTACTGAGTATACTTGTATTCTCACCCTACCTTTACATTCAGGTTTTCAGGAGGACTTTAGGGACCATTAGGGACCTTTCTAGTTGGGCGTTGGAGTTTTTCTGGTTGTAGTTTTTGATTTCCTTTCATGGTATCATGCTTTGGAGATTTTCTTGTACTTGTACTTTTTTTTCATTATTTTATAAAACATACATATGGGCTTGGTTTTGGGTTTATTTTCATTTACTTGTTCCCTTTTTCTTTTGGTGTTTGACTAATCTTATTTCACTATATTAATTAATAAAAAGGGTAATGCCTCCCATAATTGTGAAAAATCATACCCTTGGTGATAGTCGCCACACTGGGGCCTACTGGAGGTGGGACTAGGGGGTCATTATGTCCCTTTCACCATTTCCAGCTCTGGAGGGGCATCTTTGGTGGGAGGGGGTCATGATAATAATATATATATAACATGTAATAGAATGATAAGAATCAATAGAATAAAAAAAGTCCTATAAAGCAGAAGCATATTCAATAACAACCTATAGAGAAAGTAATAAATAAAAAACTATAGAAAAAGATAAATTAACATTTCTGCATTCTAGGAATCTTGAACACCAGTTGTATACACTAGAACATATCATTAATTCATTACATAACAAGTATTACATGTCAATATACAAAGGGGTTCCCATGGATAAACACTGTAGCTACACACAATATAGAAAAACCTACAGAAAAAGAAATAAACACTAAAACAGAAATGATAGCTTGGCATATCCTTAAGGTCCCTTCCAGCATGTTGAAATAATCCTCTAGGATCTTAGTCCTTTGGATGATCCTTTACCTAAACATAAATTTATAAAGTATACACTAGTCCTGAAGAACTCGTGCTGGGTGTGGGATGTTTCTGAGTAGAGTACCACCAAGTGGTGTGTAACTAGAATATGTTTTTAAGTAGGTGTGATACAATAATAAATAACAAATTGAACACATTAAAAAAATTTCTACTTCCCAAAAACTACCATGTAGTGTTACCTGCTTTAGCCAATGCCAGAATTTCATATGAATGGTGGTCCTTGGCCCATTTCTCATGGGGCCACTGATGTCATACCATCCAAGTGAACCCTATAGTTCCACATCCATCATGTACCCATCACCTCATGGCCCCTAACAGATCATGGCTCAACAAATTGTTGAAGTCCCAAAGGCATGCCGAAGTATTTAGTAACCTATTCCCACAGACCCCTTATAATATTCCCATTTCATCCCATGGCCCGATGTCTGGAGGTGAAACTATATCTACCCTCAAATAAAATTCAAGGCCTAGGACCTTAAGCACGACATGCCTCATCCCATAAATGCTAGCCTCAATGATTTCATCCAAAGGCTCTTCACCATCTATGTGGCTTTCTATGACAGGTACCACCAAACCATAATCAACTAAAACCCAACTAAATGGGCCTCTAACCACATGATTAGTCAAAACCACATCATTATTTATTCAACCCATGTGAACATGACTAAATAGGTTCTTTGAATATAAAAGTGAGATATAGTCCACAATTAAGTCACTAAGACACCTTATTACCATAACCTCATTCCCCTATAACCTTATCAATCTATAAATATGGCCATTTCATTCTGATATCATGGGCTATACCCAAACTTACATCCTCAGTACCTCAACTAATGATGATGACTCCCAATCATGTGGAAAAACACTCAAGTATTCAAAATCTCATCCAAATGATATACATCATCTAAAACCTCATGGTAGGGCCATCCCAATTTCACAGTCCATGCTCCTCACAACCCCATTTGATTCATCACATGAAATTATTTATTATATATATATATATTTCAAAACAAAACACCTTAATCAAGATATACCTTTTAAAAATAATTGAGTTTCAAAATCCAAAAAACTATAAAAAATCTTCATAGATGTCTTAAATGCATATAATTCTTCTAACCATGTTATAATAATTTAATAAAATAAATATAAATCAAATCAAATCAAATCAGTCAATTTTGGAATCCTCGTGAAAAATACAACGTGGAGAAATGACCACAAACCTGGTGTCACTCATCCAAAAATGGTTTGGGCATGCCCAAGAAAATAACATTGGATCTCATGATCAAATTTACATAAATTGTGAGGTATATAAGCATCCTTCTCAAAATACCCAAAATGGGAACTTTAGGCCGCACCAACAAAATGACTACAAAAACACAAATCAATGTATGCACCACCAACCTTAGACACGTATATAATAGAACATATGGTATCGATATCAAATTCAAAATATATTAGCATATATCCAATATTCTATCTTATTCCCTAAACATATAGTGAATCATATCAAATGGATTATGAGCACCGTGAGGTGAAAACAAATAGAATGAGTAGTTAGGGTAAGGGGAGACTCACCGAAACGGTTATATAGTATATGACAGACATGAAATCAGACCACCAGTTAAGGGGAGTGATCAAAGGGTATAATAAGATAAAGGGGGATCTCTACCCATATTATGTGAGTGACCAAGAAAATGAATGAAGAAATCAAGGAAAATAGGGAAAATGAAAATAAAAGAAAAACTATAAAAAACACTATGCAGGACATATGTTTTATCCACATGGTTTTCAAAATCGCGCGAAAACTATAAAGTATCCATTACCTAGAATCTTTAGTCCACATGGTTCCCCCACACAATTGTCTAATCCATGCAAAAAACATGCCATAACCATTGTCAAAACTGATGAAAACCAACACAACCATGCACCTCCCATGCACAGTTTAGAAAAAGTATGATCAAGGAAAAAATGTTCATGCATAGTTACCTAGAAGGGAATGGACACTTTTCCCTAACACCATGATATTTTCAATGACAACACAAAATAGTAAATTTGGAGTTATATGATCCAAAAACTAATCCAAATCACCCAAGACACTATCCAACCCCCTAAACTCACCCAAACCATCATATAAATCTTATGTAACTCAGATAATTGAATAATAATCAAAAACATTGAACGAACACTAATTGAAAAGATTAAATTTAGAGTGGTTTTTGACCCAAATCAAAACCTGATATGTTACACTAGACATGGGAAAAAATTGGTGGAATTTACTTTTGGTAATACTTACTAGAATGCAACTCCTCCTCCACTATAAAAAGGCACTCACCCATGAAATTTTTTCACACCACTAAAGTCGTTTATGTTGCCAAAATATTCTCAAATAGTCTTCCAAAATACCTCCTCACATTTTATATACCTCCCCTTGGCCCTAAATCCATCTAATATATCCCATTGGTTAAATCAAAAGGAAGTTACCCAAAGAAGATGTAACATCCTTCCTCAATCCCTTTAATTTTATTTACATTATACTCCTTTCAAATATTTTTTTTCAATGAATATTTAATAAAAAAACTATAAGTAATATACTATGATTTTTTATATTATGTTGTATACCATCACTTAGACACACACCCATCGAATGCGTAATGAACATATAGTTCATGGGTACATTGAAATTCCGCCTCACAAAATGATGATTGTTCGTTCTTCTTTTACCACCTATCATGGTGAGAATTATGAAAGAATATATATATATATATATATGTAATATGTGATATTAATAACATATTTATACTTCTTAAATTCATATATAACATATAACAATTAAGATATCTATTTTGTGGGGAAGTTATAACATCATTTGTGGAAGTGTGGACTATCGCCTCCTCAAAGCAATATGATTCGTTCAACCTATACATGGAGTGTATAATGGTTAGTTTCATTAGAAATAAGTTAAATATATGACGTATATATAACCATAGAGTTATAATAAGTCTATATGTTAGTTAATTTTCATTCATTTAATATGATAAAGAAATGAATGTAGTGTTTATGCGTACGTACGTTCTATCGTCTCTAGGAACAGTTCATTTCATTTATTATCTCAAAAATATTTTCAATTATTATAAATACATATATATTAAATATATAAGGTAATTACTTTATGCTCTACATTTTTGTGATGATAAAATCATGATCTATTTAATAGTAACCTGAAATAAAAAAAGTCAAGTCTTACTCGAGAAACTAGAAAATTGAAAATTGCAATTATGAAAATAATGAAATAATATAAACAAATAGGAAATAAGATATCATATGAAGATAATAAATGACCAGGTGGTTGCGGGATAGTGTTCTTATAAGAAAAAACAGAATTGAACTCCATTATACCCAAATTATTTAATAGTTCATCTAGTAATTTTGGGATGTGTTAGTTTTATGAGGTGATGAGTATGAGTTACAATAATATTTAATATTTATGGGGAAATATTGTTGAAATTAAATAATATATTAAGGATTTAGATGATAATTATAGTTATCTCTTTATTCTAGTGAGCATAGTTATCAAAATAATTATATTATTTGGTTTTATGGTCGGAATTTATTATTCTTCGTTTACTTTAACCGGTTCCCATGTTAGGGATTGTAAGATAATTTCATCAATATTTTTTGTGTTGTTTTAGTTTTAGATGGATTCTTTTATATAAGTATAATACCACTTAAAACATCAATGAGACTTATATCCATTAAAAACCCACTCATAAATGTCTTGGGTATTATGTAATTATGGAATTTGGAGGTGTGAAAATGTTTCTAAATGCTTCATCAATATTTTGTAATATTCATGATGAGATTCATTTTTGAATTGATGAATTCCTGTAATTTCCTTTAGGATTGTAGTGGTTCATGTTTTGGTAAATAATCCTCAAAAAAAGAGATGCTTCATGTAATTCCATGAGTTTATGAAACTAGGGTAGGAATATTATATCATTGATTTTATTGAGTTAGTAAGGGAGAAAAAGAATTATCTAGGATTTATTTATTCTTTAGAAACCCTTAGATACTTCATAGAAAAGGAAAAACAATAAATTCATTAATATTAGAATGCACATCTTCTCGAATAAACCAATGAAAATGTGCTAATAAATTAATTTTACATGATTTTATTTCTAAATCAAAATCTATATTTAGATATTGAATACTAAGGGTATGTTAAGTCATGTTTTTGGTAATAATATATTTTAATGTTTAAACTATAGGATTTTCCATTTTAGGATTAAGGTGATAGAATACGAACAAATCTACTGTGTTTTGTTAATTCCTAATTCTACACCTAATTACATTATGTGATCAATTGATTTTAGGTTCAAATAAATATCAAGGATCATTTATGAGATTATTGGACATTTAATAATGATTATTTTTTAAAATATCAAGGTTGGTGAGTAGATATAGAAAAGGTTATTTTTTTTATTCCACTTTTTTATTATTATAGTTTTTTGGATATAATTAAGAACATTTTAGACCATATATCACCACCCCCAACAACGACACTAATTTGAATCATGAGTGATTATCATATATCGATGGTCAATTGTATAATTATATGTTATAACGCGTATATTGACACTCATGTTGTGTTATTAGTGATGAGACTATATAATAGGAATCAATTTTTTCAGTTATGTTTGAAATTTTTTGTCTTTATGGTATAAATATTATGGGGGAGTGGTGTTGTTTTCTGATATAAATTAAAATGATTAATGATTTTTATTTTATTACCTATTTGACATGGATTGAGGTCAGTTAATTGTTATGGGTGAAAGATAGAAATATCATATGGAGTTTAAAAATATTTAATCAAATTGGCATCCACATCAAGAAATGATTTCATTTGAAATTTCCAATTACTAATAATTTATTCCAAACCAAAAGTAGGATACTAACCCTAATAAATAAATATTTATTGTGTGTATTTTTTCCCAATAATCATTGATATATACTTGTAAATCCAAACATTTCATTAACCCATATCATATATAGTTTAATATAGAAAATATTAATTTCATGAATAATACATAACTAAAATCAAGAAATCATTCGACATACCAAAATTATAACTCACCAAATGGAAGATTATCATAGACACATATCTAATGAACCCAAATATTGAAGCCCAGATCTTATGCCTATTTAATAAAATTTTCATATATATAAGGTGTCAAATCGATACAGACTGATCCGTTTTGTCATTTTGGAAAACTATATACATACAAGATACCCATTTTACATTGGGAAAAGAAAATATTAGTAATAGTAAAGTATAACATTTTTCATCCATGAAAAAATTCAAAGAATCTATCTTCATATCCTGGGTAAATGAAAACACAAGTATAGAAGGATAAAATTCTTTGTAAGGCTTTGATACAGTATAAAATATCATAATTCAATAATGAATGATCAATATGGTAAGGTAAATAGATGAACAAAAACTCTATTTAGTCAATAACTTAACTGTCATAATTGGATAAGGCATAATCTATAAAGGACGACAAATAACTAAAACACATGAAAATTAAAAAATAAAATGAGAATAAAATGAATCCATAGATAATATAATAGTGAAAATATCCTGGATAATAATAAGAAATTAATTTTTATATAAGGTATTTCTTATTAATTAGATATCATAATCTCAAGCATCATGATACATATACCATTAAGACCTTTCAAAAGATGATTTAAAAATATTGGTAGAAACCTGTGAAATTTGGAAAAATGAGTTGTCTCATGAGACCTGGTAATGAATTGAGGGGATATATAATTTGGATCCCCACCTATCACTTGATATATTAATTAATAAAAATATATCTCATTATCTATTTAATTCATGAGTAAATATTTCTTATAATGAAATATTTCTATTTCAAAAAGGATTAAAATTTATCAATATTTCTTCAGTTAATCAAATAACATTCAATGTAAGCACCATTGTAAAAATGACATGTAGTTTAGGTAATAATAATATCCATCATAAGGTAATATTTATCCTTAATCGAAATGAAATATCCAACGAAACTGACCAAATGAATGTTCTTGTTTCAGGAGAAAGTTAACAATCAAAAACGAAAGTGATATTATATAATAAATTTTACCTCTTTTTTATTTTATAGTCAAATCCAAAGGGATTAAATAAATAAAATTGAAACATAAAATACAATAAAATTGTAATGAATCATGATGTAGATATCAATGGGAAATAATATAAAACTTATATTAATTTTGGATCATTACATTATAATATGCCTCAATGCAGAGAAATTGAGATTATTCCCCTTACCTCATGCTTACTTTTGGTTGAACAAGAACTAAACTTATATATAATTGTTTTAATAATGTTATTAGTTTATACCAGAACCATAATAATATTAATAATATCAAATATTATCCCATTATAACATTTTATCAACCATCAGTTAATAATATTTCACTATTTTAATTATTTCGGGTGTTAGTTACCTTGTGTTTTCATATATTTAATTCATGAATGTTTCATTTATTGCACATATTAAACAGTACCATCATATAAATAATGATATTATTTTAATAAATATAATATTATTTAGAATATAAATTCTTATTAACATTTATTAATGCTGGACATGGAAAATGAATATTATCACGTCATAGAGTTGACCAAACGTACACATGAGCGACAATATCATTCCTTTAATGGTTCAAAGGGTTATTAAATGAGTAATATATTAATTTTACATAATAAATATCATATAATATATATTAAATAAATTCTTATATTTTTTCATTATTTCATTCCTTGTAAAACTTAAGGGAAAAGAAAATCACATCACTTTGTGAGACGATATCCCTCCATACACATGAGAAACATTATCATATTTTAAATGGAATGGAAATTAAAAATGTAGATGTGATATTAAAATTATATATGTCTAATAATATCATAAATATAATTTAATTTTTTTAATTCTATCATTATATCCATCAATTAATGGTAGTGATGGAAAAATAATTAAATTGGTTTGTGATGCAGTAGTCCACCGTACTCATGATCGAATGTTTCATTTACAATTTGATAGAAGAGGAGATATATATTGGTTATGAAATTGATATAATAAAATCTTATTTTATTCTATATACTTCCAATTTAAATAATATCATTACTGAATTTTATTATAAATAGGTGGTAGAATAAATGAAATTAAAACGCTCGTTTATGATCTTTACCTATTTTTTAGACGACCTTCTTATGTTTACATATAAATCCTTTATATGATAGATTTATTATCAAAATAGGGCTTTTAGTATAAGGATAATGAATTAAGTATGTGATAAAGTTATTTATTGGAAAAACCAAATTTATTGGGGAGGATGAATATGGGAGATGGGGGGTTTCTATTCATAAGTAGGGAAGATGAAAAAACTAGAAATTTTAAACAAAATCAGTGTAAAACCTGTTTTTAACATGTAAAATCATCCAAAATGGTTCATTACAAACTTTTACAGGATTTACAATTGAAATATGTCAATAAAATGTGTATTTGAGAAGTTTTTAGGTTATTTTTTACTGAGATTTTCTAATTTTAACCCTTAGTAAATTAGGTTTAACCTTAATTGTGAAAATTAATTTTACTGAATTTTCTACTCATAATAATAAGAAAATAATTAGAATTTATTAGATAATATAAATTAATATAATTACCAATTCAATTCAAATATGTTTAAGAATCCAATTTTAAATTTTTCTTATAGACGTGATCAAAAAGCATGTTTCCAACGAGGTAATTTTCCTTAGTATAGAGGTTATTAATATAAAAAATCATTATTAAATTGATTATAAGTACCTAAATATTATTTATTTTAATATTATTGATCTCATTTTAATTTAAACCGAACATAAAATATAATTTAACATCATATATAATTTAAATGAAAAGGTCGTTTTTAATAAAAAGTGATATTTTGAATATTCATAAAAAAATGATTCTATTTAGAAAAATCCCAAGAAGTCACCACAAGATAATTTTTATATGAATATTTAATAAATTTATATCATTTTATCAAATATATTTTTTAAATTTGAAAAATGTAATTTTATATTATTTGCGTAATGAGTGACTAAACCACTATTTGTAAATAAAAACAATTATTTTGAAATAAAATATTTTTCATTTAATTAATTCTTATTATTATTTCGAATAAATTTATTTACAATGAATATGAGTAAAAAATACTTTTTATAATTTAGTTAGTCATTTTCATATCATCTAATTTAATTTCTAGTTTAAAATGTTGATGTTTAATTAATACATTAAATGAGTATCAGGTATCTTTTAAACATAGTGTTTCAATTATCACATTTTATCAATGATATTGAATTTATTTAAAATTAAATGAATAATAAATTATAGGGGTGTTTCATTATTCCCTCCTACGTATTGTTTTTCTAAAAACATCATGGACATTACCTTCTAAATAGATGAGGGTAGCTCTTATTCAGAACATTCTTTGGTACCCATATTGCTTTCTCCATTTTGTGATTTTTCAAATGTATCTTTACTATTCTATTAATATGATTCCTAAATACTTTATTTATAGTATACATAATCTAGATGTGTTCTTCTGAGTATGATAGATTAGGATTCAATTCTATTTCACTGGATATGAGAACATGAATTTGGTCTAGAATGTACTTCCTTATTAATGATATATGGAACACATCATGTAATTTTGAGATACATTGTCCCATTAGAATATGATAAGGAACAAATATAATTATTTCTAGAATGAAAAATGGTTTGATGCACCGAGGGCTCAACTTTCCCTGTTTTCAATCCTTATGTAACCCTACCATGGAGAAACTATTACAAAAAATTATCTTACATATGAAATTCAAAATCCTTGATCCGATTATTGACATAACTCTTTTGGATTGTTTGGGAGATTATAATATGATACTAAATATCCATTATAGTTGTTGTTATATTTTAACATACTCTAGGTGTACATGTTTTCTTTCACTAAATTCCTCCCACTAAGTTGATGTATGACTTCTCTTTCCATATATTGCTTCATAGAGTGCCATTTTAATTCTTGAATGAAAACTATTGTTATTAGAAATCTAAGAAAAAGGTTAATACTTATCCCAGATACCTTGAATGTCCGGTCAACATTACCAAAACATTCCATCCATTGTTTTAATAGTTCTCTTAAGATTTATATGAAATTGAGGATCCAGAAAATGCTTAAATGAGGCTTATTATTAATTTCCTTCTGAAAAATCCTCCATTGTTTTGATATAAAAATGGTATCATGATCAAACAGGATCAAGAGAGTTTCAATCAAAATTTTATAAATTTAATATATAGATCCTTACAAGGTGTTCAGTAGATAAATATTCTCCTATAATGAAGAAATGTGCATATTTTAAAAGTTAATAAATAGAAACCAATAATTAATCATTTTTTCAAGGAGTATTTGGTAGTCCTTTGACAAAGTTCATAGTAATGTGATCCAATTTATTGAAAAAATATGGAGATATTTCATGACTCTCCAAGGATGTCATCTAAAATATTTAACTTATTGATAAACCAAATATCTCAACACATAATCATCAATATCCATCTTCATCTTATCATAACAAATATAAACCATTAAATCTATATACATCTTGGTACAAACAAGGTGTATAGAGAAATTCAATATATGAGAAAAAACCAAAAATTATCTTTTTATTTTTGGTACATATTCAAAATATAAAATATGTACAAATTTTAGACCATCATCTTCCGAAATAATGTCAGCAAATTTCCCATCATTCAAAACATTAATTTTGTTTTGAAAGTTTTCATCATTAAAAAAATAACATTTTACCTTTTCAAATAATTAATATTTTGAAATAATTTAAAAAATGAGTGAAGTCACCCCTTATTTAAACATTTTCAAATATATCTTTACTAGATAAATGAACATGGGATCTCTCTAAATCAAAATTTTGGTTAAAACTCCATGTTCTTTCCCAATCAATGAATCTTATACATTATTTTATTTCCTTGGGAGGTAGTGTGTTTCTCAATAAGAGTCTATTATTATCTTCTGATATCTCCCATTCTCATGTTGAGATCTTTCTATGAAAATACGTATTTTAGGATTTTTTGTTCTGTGTATATATCACATATTTAAACAAGATATAATGTCTATATATTTTCAAATAATGTATTATAAATTCTGAATCTTGAACATGTATAAGATAGTTTCATTAAAGAGTATGGAATTTACTTGGTTCCAATGCAATAAATTTATCACTTTACCTTAGAAAAAGACTGATTCCTTTTTCGGATACGTCAATATATATAATAATCCCATAATTTCATCGTGGTAACTTGAAAATATGATCATTTTAGAATCTTTTATTTAATTATAAAAAACATCCATCAAATTAATTTTACCAAATGAACTTAACCCTTTTATGTGTAATCTTGGATAATGGATTGAAAAATACGAGGAAACTATAAACGAATTGATGATACTAACCAACCAAAATAATGAAACTACATATATGAGTCATGTTCAATTGTGTAGGCCATTCTACAATTTCCTCTTTCTTCATGAGATAAACTGCGATTCTTTAATTGGTCACAAGATATACAAGAAATGAATTTTTCTGATGTTTGAAATCACACTCATTAAATTTCTAATATAACACATTTCTTCTAAGAGTCTCATGAATTCTCCAAAATTTATCCTCTTGGTCCTCATAGAATTTATAATACCCCATAACATCATCAATTAATACCTCAACAAAATAATCAAGATAGACCATGAATACTCTATTTATTAGACCCATAAAAATAGTGGGTTCATTAGTAAATACAAATGGAATTACAATGAACTCATTATTTCCATACATCTTTTGGAATACTATATTAGAAATTTCTTTTATCTTTAATATAAATTTACAACACCCAGAATGATGGTCAATCATTGAAAAATATTGATCTCAAATACATTGATCAAATAAGTCATCAATTCAAGGAATATTATACTTGGGCTTTATGAAAATGTCATAAATTTCATTATAATCAACGCACAACCTCAGTAATCCATATTTATTATTAAGAAAGAGAACATGGGATCACCAGTGTGAAATAATAGGGAATTTAAATCCCTTATTACATTACTCCACAAGTTGATTCTTCAACTCCACAATCTCTTCAATGTTCATCCTATCTGGGTTCTTTGGTAATATGAATTAACTAGGGACTAAACTTATGGAAGACAAGACATCACATTTTGGTGCTTTTCCTAGTAATTCCTTATGAAATAAATCACTGCGTTATAGTACAACAGATACACCCTCAATTATATGTTTAACTTATCCATCCATGTATTTTTTTTCCTCAACAAGAACATAATTTTTAATAGCTATTGGGGGAGGATATGAACATGAATCAAGTGATGAATTCTCCACTCTAATGAAAAGAAATTCCACATATTCATCATGAATAATAATTTAATTCCATTTTTTAAAATTTTGAATCAAATTTTGAAATCCATTCTATAAAATGTTTATATAAAAGAAAAAAATTTGTGTAATAATAATTTATAAAAATAAATAATCTTCTTGTTCCATAATCAGTACTTTCTAACACATTCCCAGTTGTAGTGAGACTTCCTTTAAGAGTTTTTACTACAAGATACCTTCTTAAATTATATTGTAAATGTCCATATTTCTTATAAAATGGGTTGATATAAATGAGTGGGAGGGTCTAGAATCAAATATATCTCCTTGGGAACTTATGTGGTAGATTCCCTTGATTCATGTGACACAGGTGTGAATAATGAACAAATTATCCACAACTATTGAACTCAGATTTTTTTTCTTTAAATTTTATTAATTAGCTACATGACACTTATCTACACACATCTAATAAATTCCAATTCCCTTAATGAATTTATCTAGATGATTCTTTCCACTTTTGTCACAAGGATGACATTTCCTCATTTAATTATAATTATATAAAACATTTCTTTTTAATAAGTGTATAGATGACCACTTCTTCATTTTAACCCTTAAATATATAAGATAAATGATATTCATATTTTGTTATCATTCCACATTAAACCATTTCATTATATGACAAAATTGTTTAAGAGGCTAATACCATTCAGAGACTTGGCTTATTCCCATCAATGAAATGGAAAATGTTACACTCTATATTGCATATGTAATCCATATAAGACATAAGTATCCATGTATATATATAATCATACTCAAAAACACATTATACATCAATTCTATTTTAGATATGTAATTTTACCTTTATTTCAATTTTTTTTCTAATGGGGAATATATTTTCCCAAGAATGTATCCTTAATATATGTCCATTCCCTGAGTTCTATTTACTCTTCCTCCTTTGTAATATAGATCAATGACCACTATTGATTAACATCACCTTCGAAAGAATACACTAAATGTGTATATTTTTTCTTTTCATCACATCCTAGGCCATAAATATATCCACTAGAGTCTTAATCCATTACTCATCTATCATTGGATTATTAGTTTCACTAAATGATCAGAGATTATATTTCTTGATGATATACAATATATTTTAATCACACTAGAGAAAAGGCATCTCTATATAAGGAAGTTAATTTTTAATAACCTAGTTATGATACCCTCATATATCCATAATTTTCTCATTTTGAATGCTAGTTTTATTGACATCCTCAGCCATGATATATATACACATTCCATAACAATGAAGACCCCATCAACCTTCTAAGAACCATTTATAAACAATGAAATAAATTACATTAATTATTAATATAATGAAATTAAAACCATATTTTATAACTCCAAATAATTTTTTGACACATAACAAGTATTTAAAATTTAAACATTGTTAATCATAGAATAATAAACTTGGTTTCTTTGGGGATATCTTCATTTTCAAATCCTTCAAAAGGGTTTGTAATGAAAATATCAATTATCATTAGGATATAATTTGATAGTGTAAATCTAGGAGTGCATTTAGACCCATTTTAATGCACAAGGTGATAACTGTGTCAAGCACAATGAACCCTTTTCAATGTTATTATCACTATGTAATTTTTTTGTCTTGAATTGAATCCACTTTTTGTATCTAAAAAAGAATGCACTTCTAGGGAAAACCACATAATATCATCATTATAAAAATTATTAGATACTATTCTAAATTTATCCCCAAAATATATCATGGGGTTATGATCCCTAATTAATGGTTTCCTTAATCTAATTCCTAGTTTTTATTCCAAACCTCCTCTAATAGAATTTATAACTACCCAGAATCTAGTTTCTTAGTGCCATTGCCAGTTTTATATATTCTCATTGATACATTGGGTAATATCCTGAACAATTGATCAATTTAGTAGTTTTGGAATAACAAATATATACATGATAAAATTGTACATTGGGAAAAGAAAATACAATGAATAGTAGTGGAATAAATTTGGCATCCTTTAGCTTATTCCAAGAATAATTATTCATAACATATAGAAAGGGAATAAAAAACGGGTGAGATAAAATTCTTATAAAGAGTTATATATAGTGGAATCTATAATGAATCAATAAATAATAATCATTATCTAATATAAAATTACTGAAATCGGATTTCATATAACCTATATCATGACTCTCATAAATGGATAAGGCATAATCAATATGGCAATGCTAATAACCAAAAAGACATTTCATTTAATCTATAAACTATGAATGAAATGAATCAAAAGAAAATATCATAGTAAAAATATCATGGATAATAATAATAAAAGGAATTTTAAATTAATTAAATTCTTAATTATTTAATTTCCTGATCTCATGCATTAGGATACCTCTACCGTCAGGTCCATTCACTAGAAAATTTAAAACTAAATGTAGACAGAAGTTTACTTTGGCCAACAACATTTTCTCATCAGACATGTAAATTAATTTATGGTATATTTAATTCAATTCCCTATTCATGAAATAATATCCAAACAATTTCTCATATAAAATAATTATTTTTAATGAATAAATGCACCTTATCATCAAATATCTATATAAAATAACAAATAAAAATTTAACGATACTTTCATAGTTTATGAACTGACTTACAAAGTAAAAATATATATTTAAAAATATAAAATGATTTAGTAAATAATCATATCCTTCATAAAAGAATATTTATATTTAATTGAAATATAATTTTTAATGAAAAATGATCACAACAAAGATATTTTTTTTAGAGGAAGTTAGCAATCACAAAATAAAGTGAGATAGTAAAATAACTTTTACCACTTTGTAATTTTCAAATAAAATACCCTTGGTTAAAAACATAAACATGAAACATTAAATTACCATGAATTATTACCTAATCATGATATAAAAGATAATGGGGATGTATATGAACTTTTTCAAAGAATTTAGTTGAATAACATAATAGTATTCCCCAATGAAGGGAAATTTAGATGAGGCCCCTTACCTTGTGCTTAATTTTATTTGATCATGATTTAAACTCATGTTTAATGGTATTAATAATGTTATAAATTTATTAAATTAAAATAATAATAATAATAATATCATATAAGATCAACTTATATCATTTTACAACCCCTTTGTCAAAAATATTTAATTATTTTCACAATTTAAGATGTAAATTTCCTTGTTTTGTCATAAATAATTTTTCATAAATGCTTTGATTCCTCAAATTATTATATTGTTTCATCAAATATACAATTGTATTCATATTATAAATTTTTTATTTACTATGTATATAAATTTATAGAATCATTTTTGAAATCTAGACAACAAAACTGAATAACATTACATTATAGAAGCGGTAGACCATACATATTCATGAGAAAAGATATAATTATATTAAATAGTGAATGAGTGAAGAAGTAGGTAATATTTTGGAGGCCCTATTTTTTATTTTTATGAATTTTTAATATTTCCATATATATTTTAAGAGTTAGGTGCTGAGATGAAATATGATTTTGGGGACAAGTGTGACTGAAATTAATATTATAAAAATATTAAATATATTATATATTACATGCACATGATTTCACAAATAAAATGGGATAACTATTAAATGAATTCTTATATCATAAATCCATGACAATGGTATAGTTTCAAATGTTATTTTTACAATTGGCATGGACTAAAATGGATTAGTGTGGGGTGTTCGGATAAAACAACCATTGGAGGTATATTCAGTTCGATAATTAAATAATTATATAATTTAATTTATTTATTGTACTGCATGAAGTATTTTTAGTTGAACATAATTATATAAGGATATATAGGGTTTTCCACATAACATTAGGATCATTATTAAATGAATTATTTCCCCTCTAATTGGAAAATCATATTCAAACGACAACGAATATTTGAATCAGGATATATCGAGATGTAGTGAAAAAAAAACATTTCTTCTTTGTTGGTGATCATGTTGTTCAAATAATAACTATAAAACTAGTTTGGAATGCTTATTTGTTTATTTCACATAATTTGATTAAAATTTTGAGTATTATCACTTTCTAATATTTTATCTGCGTTAATTATGGACCATTGCATGCGGCCGCATACTAACATTTAATTTTTTTTTCATGCGAGACACCATATATATATTTATTGTCTAGTAACTCATGTAAAATGATAATGAAACATTTTTTACTTTGTATTAATAATTTATTTCTTGTTTTTAGTAATTATTGGACCATGGGGTTTCAATTTTACATTACCAGGCAGGACCGAGCCCGATCAGACCCCTAGAATCCCAACAGATTCATGTGGGATATATTGAAAGAAAAAGAAAGGATGGAATAAGATTATTTTAAGGTTTTGAAAAAATATTGGTGGTTATAAACTCTTAAATAGGTTTGTCTCTCTACATAATATGTGTAGGTTCATAAGAGATCCGATCAAAGCAATGGAAATCCGATTTCAGGCCATTAGACGCCTAGAAACGATGAATGAAGGAATGATTAGAAATGTTTTGGTGGATGGATGTGGGATATATGGAGAAGGGTCCTGATATGTATCCCAATTATATATAAACATATTTCTATAAAAACCATGACTAAATGATTTGATGTTTGTAAGAACAAACAACATGTACCCCTTGGCTTTTAAAACTATGGTCTCAGGTGAGAAAATTATCAAAACTGTGTGTAGGACCCTAATATGTATTGTTAACTATGTGATAGAGACCTAGAATATAATCTATGGGTATAGAGTAACAAGAATGGCTAGGATCACACCATGTTCTTAAGTACACAGACATGAGCTTGCAACATGGATTGGATTAGGAATCATGGGTAGGACCCCTTATTTTCTGATGTATGCCATGTAGTAACCCTAAATGAAGTGTAGTCCTACTTGGTAAGTGAGACATGGTTTAAAGGTAAAAATCCATGTGATGTAATGGTACCAAATATCATGTGATTCCTCTTACACATTGTGTACCAACTTCTTTCCTTTTGATGAAACATCAACCTATCATATCTCCTTGGTTTGGACTCCGATTTTTCCCCACGAGTATCATATGCAGATTTTATTCCATGAGGAATGTGATGATGGAATATTTAATCTATTTTAATATATGGTACAATATGTTTTGATTAGGGTTCTTCTTTCGATATTGTTCAATGATGGCGGTGATTAGGTTGGATCATATAGGGATTTAGTGTGGCACCCTCCTGCTGGATTGGGCATTAGTCCTATACATGTCCATAACATGTAAACCTCATAAGGGGAAGGTAATGGGTCATCTATTTATTATTAGAGTCGAACCATCCTATATATATAGGGCATTATTTCTCCACATATCACTATGTTTCACCCTCATGTGGATTCAGGGTATGGTTCCTTGACTACGAGAGTGGAAACCTCTTACATGGATGGACATGGGTACTCTATTTGTTATTGGAGTGGCACCCTACTATTGTATCAGGGAATTTCCCACATCTATTAGAGTGGATTCTTTTAGGTGGGTTGGTAATGGGTCCTCTACTTAAATATAGAGTATAACCCTTCAGCTGGGATGAGCATGTGACTACTACCATTTACTATATTTTTTCCTCCATAATAATGTTGGGAATTGGTCATCTAGAAGTATAATAAGTGGAACCCTCCTATTCAATAGGGAATGGGTCCTCTATCTAGGTATTAAATCCCATTGACCATGTAATACAATGGTTACTTAAGGTTTGACTTGGATGGTTTTTGATGAGAAGTCGTTTGAGATTACACACATCTTTGATGGACTTCTAGAGCTGATGGAACCCTTTTCATTGGATGAGATGTGAGACGTAAATAACTAGTCTCTATTTTTTATATTATTTGATTTTAGAATATATATATATTAGTATCCATTTCAATAGATTTTGTAACTCTCTTTTTTTGGGTCAAGATATCTACTAACGTTTTTATCATGTCTCAAATTACACCCCTTAATATTTCAAAGCATCTTAATGGGTATGTATATACTCACACCATTATGGGTTTTTCCTGTATGTGTCATGTATTATATAGAAGATTGAAAGGTAAGTGGTAACTGCAGATGAACATGAGGATTTATAGTGCATTTGACTATGTATAGTGGTCAGAGCAAGAAGATAAGGATAAGGGATCTCTCAGCATTTATAGTGCATTTGGTATATCTTTCCTATTTAGTGTGTATTTTACCCTTAGCATTTAGTTTTTACAATTTTACACCTTCACACCTTAGAGGGTTCCACATTCATGAATATTTTCAAGATACACTAAATTTGTATATTATTCCTATGAACTAATGCTCTGAAATGGCCTTATGAGTGGGTACCAGTACATTAGGTAAAGGCGTCCCCATGTTATATTTTACCTATGGACCTGATCTCCAGCCCCTGTCCAATGAAGGTGGGCTTATGGAAGATGTGAAATAAGCCTCATTGGATCTATTCATGATTTATTGGTATCATAGAAGTTTATTCCTAGGGATGGTGTTCGGTGTGGTCCCCTTACATGTATGTTTTTTTTTAATATTTTAGGAATTATATGAGAGTGTTTTAAGTATGGATTTCAGGCCGTGTAATCCAATGTTGGTATGGTGGATGATATATCCATTCACTAGGAAATCGAATAATTTTTTGTCAACTAATAATACTATAAAAATGGTTAAATGGATCAATGGTACATTTACCATATAAGTTTTAGTATTTTACTATGCTTCTGGAATAAGATCCCCATTTTTTTATATATTCTCATCTAACTATGGTACATCTTGATTAAATTTTCAGAATTCCTCTATGATGAATATCTGGAAGGTTACCAGTTTTAAATTATGATGATCATATGATGAGTGATGAAGCCTTAGTTTGGGGCATATTCCATGTGATCCTCCCTCTATATGGATTGGTTGGAGCGGCCAAAACGTTTGACTAATAGATCATACCTGAAGGACTGAATGAGGATGTCTCTAACATTATCAAACTCTACATGTTCTAGTGCCATAGACTACTTTGGTTCTATAGAGAACTAGATACCCTAGAAGTAAAGGATTGGATAATCTTAGTGGTCAGTGTTTTCATGGTTATCTTGACATTAATAGATCATGTGGTTTCAATGAAATATAGCATATTACACATAGTAGTTGGAACTGGTGGGGCCTTATTACCCAGAAGCACATTTAGTCAGTACTCTTATAGACCATTTTCTATAAATTGTTCCATGATGAATACTACCCATATTTTTTCACATGGGTTAGATTCAAGAGCATATAGGGCATGATAAGTGAGGGATGATAGTGCATGATTATGTAGCAAGGTTTGAACACCTTACATAGTACTCCATTGATATGATCCAGGAAATTTAATTTTGGGAATGGAAGAATTAAAATGGAATCTATATATATATACAGGACAATGTGTTATCCATCTACATTCATACATATTATGGGGTGTTAGAGTATGAACTGGTGAAAGAGATCATTCTATCAAGTGGATTCCAGGAACCTGGAGCTGGTACTTGGCATTACAGAGTTGAGTCCTCTGTAGTATCTAGATGACTCTAGTAGAAATTTTCTTAGAATAAAAGATCTTCCTAGTATTAGGGTCTCGAATGTGGCCAAGGGAATCATAGAGGACTAGAGTAGTTTGGAGAGGGGAAATTCTATACCTGTGATGGAAAAGGTCTCATGGCCTATGACTGCCTGACCAAAAGTATTGAGGACTGCAAGGAGATAACATACATACCACCATATAATGAGTTGTTCTATGATTAGGGACCTCCATGTAGAGTATAGGGAATCCCCACCAAGAGGAGATGATGGAATATGACTAGGTGGATCTCCAAGAGGAGAATATATGGGTGGTTCATGATGCTATGAAATCCTTACACCACCTCCACAAGGTGACCCACATTAGGCTAATATAGCTGGCAATTTGGGTCACATTAATCTATAGAATATGGAGGAATTGTATCCAAAATCACACAAGATGATTAGAGTTACAATATGTGTTTTTTATATTCTTTTTTATTAATCTTATAGATATGTGTTGTTAATTAATTTATAAAATTGTGCATTGTGTGGGAGATGGAGTTCCCAATTGAGGTGCTAGCCCAACAGCTTTTTCATGAGGTTCCTATATGGAGCAAATTTTATTTATTTGTTTTCTACTCGTAGTAAGAGGTAACTCTTTCTCGAGATAGAGGATAAAAAGGTACCTTTTGTCATCATTATGGAACCCTATGATGTCATAATAGTCATGGATAGTTTGTCTTTTCTCTGATACTATTATTACAGTTATCGTAGATGAGTCAGATGCCATTTCACTAATGGGAGAAGACTCTACTTTGTGGGACGGAAATATTTCATTGTGCGATGAGTGGGTTATATGAGTAGGAGGCAACATCCCACCACTCCCCAGTTGAAGAGTTTACCCCTTTGTACAACAGGCTCTTCATGAATCTGGATTACATTAGTTATGGATGAGTTTATGGATGTATTCCATATAGATGTATTGAGACATCCTATGATGTGGTAGATATAATTTTTCTTTAATTTCATCATGGGACCTCTCCAATATATTTTATGGCATGTTAGATGGTCCTTGTTGAGCTCTAAGAGATGCAGTTGCAGTTAATGGACATTTTAGAGAAGTGTTTTATCAGACCCGATATGTCCCCCTAGGACGCTCTGGTATTGTTTGTGAAAAGTTTTGATGAGAGATTTGGGATTTCTGTGGATTATATTCACCATAATTAGACCATGATAATGAAAATTGCCCCTTTGAAGTATTTCTAACATCATTGACTTGTTGTGAGGCATGAGTTCATTATTGATGATCGATCTCTGGTCTGACTACCAACAGTTGAGAGTTCAAGAGGATGATATTATCAGGATAGAATTACGATGTCTCTAAAGACAACATGATTTCATGGTGACACTATTTGGTGTAATTAATTACCCATTCGTGTTTCTGTCTTTGTTGAAATATATATTTCTGTCATACATATACAAGGTTGTGGGTGTATTCATTCAAAATATTTTCCTATAACCATGATAGAGTAGGTGCATGAATAACACTTGATGATGGTCCTAGATATGATGTGGGAGTCCCATATTTCTGGAAATCTGTCAATATTCTAGTTTTGGATTCATCAAGTTCATTTAATAGGGTGTATCATTTCTAAGTATGGTTTAGCAATAGTCCCAACAAAGATCATTGTAGTTCTTTCTTATGAGCTACCCAAGGAAATTTCTAAGGTGCATATGAATATTGATTGGAGGGGTACAAAAAGAGGTTTTGGGAAGACTTATCTAGGATTGAATCCCATTTTACTACCTTCACATAGAATGATTAACATTTTCCTAGATGGACAGGTTCTAGAGGGCCTCTGGTTATTTGAGTCTGGGGGTGAATGGTGATCTAATTTTGAGACTACTAGACAATTAAATTGGATACATGTTGTATTGTGATGACTTATAAGTTGGTCTTCGCTTATTTTTGATGCCACAGAAGGTAGTTATTCTATACGGGTCAAGAAAATTGACACCCTTTGGGAATAACTAAAAAACTCACAACTAAGATCTGGAATTAGTAGTCTTATCCAAGAGTATTTGGATTCACTATCTTCTAGGAGAGTGATTTTTGGTTTACCTAGACCATCAGATTCCCAAGTACATATTCTTGTAGAGGGACTTGAACCAGAGATATTGACATTATTTGGAGTTCTTATTAGACAATTACTTTGAGGTAGTATATATTCTGGGGAAGTAAAACATATTAGTAGACTCATTTAGTAGGAATCCCCAAACTCATTTGGTGAATGATGTAATAGAGTAGTTGGATTCCTTGTAGTTTACCATATTTGAATAGGAAGGTGGAAATTTGATTCAGTTCTTGTTGTTAAATTATATGCTCCTCTATAATTTGCGAGTGTTACAACTGAGATACATCATCTATGAGGTCTTTCATGACCAAATAACCTCAAGATATAAAAAAATAGATTTTTTAAAGTAGGTAATTACACAATCCTTTTCCCAGGGCAGAAACTGGACCCAGTCAGGATATAGGAGGAGGTGATGATGGTGTTTCAGACTACTCATTAAGTTGTACATCGTAGTTCGGGAAAGATATGAAGGGACATTTAGTGGTATTTTTGGTTGGCGGGCCAGGCACATAGAATGGATGATTTCATTTCACAGTGCCTGACTTATCAGCAGGTGAATAATGAGCACCAGGATCTAGTAGGATTGTTGTAGCCTCCAAAGATCCTAATGTGGAAATGGGATGACATACCCATGGACTATGCAACATGGATTCCATAGAAATTGAAATCCATGATTCTATCTAAGTGATATTTGACTAACTAAAAAAGTCATTTCACTTATTTTCTATTAGGGGGCGTAGTACGATAAATCATTTTGGGATGATGTACATATGTGAGACAATTAGACTTCCTGTGGTTCTAGGGACTATTATCTCTTACCACGATGCGCAGTTCACATCATGGTAGTGGAGAGTCCTATATGAAGAATTTAGGACCCATATTAGGATGAGTACAACCTTATACCTCTAGGAAGATCAAAATTATATGTTCAAAGTCCTGTTGTTAGAGAATATTATGATTTATTTCGTGTTGCAAATTCGGCCAGGCCAGAGATGATCAATTTCCAGTGGTGGAGTTTTCATTCCACACAAATCACCATTCTACTATCCACATACTACAGTTCGCGTAACGGTATAAGAGACCCTATATGTCACCATAGATATGGATGGAGAACAATGAGTAATATATTTTGTTTAAAAATGGTTTAATTGATTATATGGATCATATATTTAATCCAAGAGTGGATGAAGATAACCTAGATTAGGCAGAATTATGACACAGATCAATGTTGTAGGCCTGTGGGGTTCAAGCAGGGAGACCATGTTATCTTCAAAGTCTCCCCATGAAGAGTATTGTAGTGGTTTGGATGTGGATGAAAGATATCCATGAGTTTCATTGGTCCATTTGAGATCATCTAAAGGGTTGGAGATGTGTTATACCTCCTCACCCTACCCACACAGTTAGAGAGGGTTCACATCGTCTTCCATGTGTTGCATCTGTGGAGATACAAGAATGACCCCACACACTTTATTCACTGTGGTGAGTGGGACATCAAAGATGGAGAAATTTTTTTGAATAACATGTTATAAATTGAGTATCATTAGGAGAGAACCATACATAGATATACTATTCCTTTGGTTCAATGTTTTGTGACATCTTGAGGTCACGCAGGTGAGCTCATTAGAGCAGGAGTCCTTATGAAAACTCAATTTCTTGAGTATTTTTCTTAAATTTTTTTCAAGGATAATAATATTAAAGGATGGAATGATTTAGAATCCTTTTTCCCGTGTAATGATTCAAGATATTTTAACATATATATTTTGTAGACAGGCGTCGATACAACATGCAATTCTTAGGCAAGGATGGATCAAAATTAATTTTAAAAAAATGTTAAATATATTTTATATTACATGGAATTTTTTTCTTAAATAAAATTGAATAAATTTTAATAGTAATCTCATATTAGAAATATAATACCATATTTGAGTGCGAATCTTGATGTTCACCTGAGGACAGACATAAAATAAATTGGCGTGTAGTGTTCGTATAAAATGTTTGTTGGTGGTTTTCTCATTTGATTATTTAAATAAATAATTTATATAATTTATTAATTATCATAACTGAAATATTTATATTTAAACATAATTGTGGAAGGCTCACCACCGTTAGTCACATAACCCCCAGATCATTATGCACCGACTACTTCCACCCATCATTGGAATATAAGATTCTGATGATGACGTACCACTGGATCATGGAAGATTGAGACACATAAAACAAAATGGAAGATCGTTTCTATTATAGAGCACATTCTTCGAAGAATAACAAAAGGAAACCATGTAGGGCTCGTCAATTTTTTTTTATTTTTCCATATTTAATTAAAATTTGTAATATGATCACCTTCTTATTATTTCATCCGCATCAATTGTAGACCATTTCATGCACCCACTTAAAAATATTTAAATTTATTATTCAGTTTTATCTACCTAATTCTCCAAATCTATATCCATTGGCCATGAAAGCTTGGGAAAAAATAATTTAAACTATTTTTACTATGTATTTATCCCTTTATTCTTTACGTTAGTAAACATTGGACAACATGGTTGTGGTTCAACATTTTTATGAAATATCGATCCATATCATAACCTCATATTTGTGATTAATTTGGGTATGATGAATGGAATGGAATCCCATTGATGGAATCAGATTGTTTTGGGGTTGTATGTGAATGATATTTTTGTTTCAAAATCCATTTTGGTGGTGGAGTATCATTGGATATGTGTAGTTTCCTAACATATCAGAGTAAATCAATGAAAATCTAATTTCTAGCCACCAGGAGGCTAAGAAAGATGAACATTGGAATGGTCAACTATTTTTGGGTGGATCTATGCGAGATTCATTATATCAAACCCAGTTCTACAATGAAAAAGAACAAATATTGGTTATAGAAACATACCAACCACACTCTATGTAGTCCTGAATTAAAAAAGGTGTTTAACCCCTTGGATGTAGGAGCACGTTTTTGACAGAAAAATTATCACACATCTTTTGGGACCCCACAAGTCACGTGACCCTTATGATGGTGACCAGGGGTGCACTTTGGGAGTTTAAGGGCATGATCGCATCCAAGAAAATTCCATTTTCCAAAGTACACAGAGATGGGAACGGTACAAAGACACAACTGGATAGCATGGTTGGGAACCTTGGTGGATGAGGCCTGTCATGTGCATAACCATCCATGATATGTAGTCTTACAAGGGTAGTGATCCATGTTTGAAATGGGACATGAACTAAAGATGTTACGTGACCCCACAAAATGTGTTCCCCCTTTCATTCTTTGAACCCCCTTCATTCCATTTGAGGAAAACTCAAACTCTTATATCTCCTTCTTTTGGACTCAGATTTTTGGTCTATGAGTAGCCTATCCTCAGTGCTTCCACATATAAAAAAATGGTGTCCCCCAGAGTATATTTTAAAATATGATGAACTATTTTATAAATTTAAGGATTTTTTTGAGATTCTTGATAACATTAGTGATCAGGGAAGATCACTAATGGAATTAGGGTGGCACCCTCAAGCTGGGATAAGCATGGGTTTTCAACCTTTCTAATGATTGGAACACTCATGTGAATCAGTGAATTGTTCCCCATTACATTATTATAGTGGAATACTCCTATTAGTATTGGGAATTGGTCCTATGCCTACCCACCGTGAGGCACTCCTCTATGGAGTTAGGGCATGGGTCCTTGACTATGAGAGTGGCACCCTACAACAGGGAAGGTAAAAGTTCTTCAATCAGTTGGGAACAAGTTGGATGATGATGTTTTTGGATGCAAATAGTATTGAATTCTGTTGTTAAGGACGTTTGGGAAGAAATGAAATCAATAAACTTTGTATATGTGGGTGAGGAAATAAAGTAATGTTAATACTTTCCATGGTAAATATGATGATGCTGGCCTGTATTTCAAAAAATTTATATGCTGATTGGAGAACATATGATGAATCCATTATGAAGGAAAGGGGGAGAAAAGACTCATCCAATTATGATGGTAGATCTTGTAGAATCCAATGTATAATGATGAAAAACATGGTTTTCTCAAAGATAGGGATCATGAAGTAAATTTCGCAAAGACAAGAGGATTGTTGAGGGTATTTTTTTCGATCACGTTGAGATTTGTGAATGGAAGAGGTGTAGATATTTGAAAGTAAGAATTGTGGTGAAAAGTAATAAAAACCATCAGAGTGACGCAAAGGAAAAAGGATCATCACGACAACGCAAAGAAAGAAGGATAATTGATGAAACACCAAAGATTTGACAGAACACATCATTATTACAAGTAACTTTAAAAATCTAGAAAATAGCCATGGTGCATCGTGAAACATTATGAATTTCATCATAAATTACAGAGCTCCGTGATTTGATGCTAACGTGATGATGAGGTGGATTGATGGTTCTAGAGTCAGTGGGAAATTCAAATAAATAAGCCCCTACCCCCTCAAGAAAATTAGAGATACATAAAGAGGATTTTAGAGTTCTCGAATTGTGAAGAAGGTCTGCGAAGAAAGGGAGTTCTGTGAAGGCAGTGAGCTCTACAAAGGTAACAAGCTTCAAAGTGAGCCACTTAACATTGAAAAAGAAGTGAACTTCACAAAGTCCAATCTACGAACCTCCAAATAGTGTGTTTTGTTATATAGTGAGCTTTGAGAACCAGATAGCTTTTTGACCTATAGTACTCTACAAAGCTGGGAACTTCACGAAGGAGCTTCCCAAGAGAGATCTACGAGCTAAAGATTTGAATACACAAATTAATTGAGAATTAAATTCATGTGGATCATGATTTGACTGGGGTATAAGACTATGTATTATTACTAACTCCAGGTAGTTCCTATCAACTCTTGGATAGGAAATAGATGAGAATTTTTCAATGATCATATTTGTGATGGTTTTTCAAGAAGCGCATAGATATTTATTTACCTTATTTGTCTTATGAGGGTATACAAATACATGAGGATTATCTTCCAAGTACTACATGATGGAATGGTAACAACCTACTTATTTTAATACATATTAAAGGATTGTTTTCTAGAGGATTATGTGGTATAGGCTTATTTCTATACCATACTAAGGACGTAGCAGCTCTTATAGAGTAGTGAACCTTGTAAATCTTGCGTTCTTGTGTTTGTGTGCATTTATAAGGTAACTAACTATTTAATAGGAGTCTTAAGTATTTTCAAAAATAATCAATACATAAAAGAAATGATATCACTTATTCACCCCTCCCCCTCTCAGTGATACTTGGATCCTGGCCATGGAACTTCAATTGATATTAGAGGGAGGATCCATTCATTTTTTCACTACTGAATGTTTAAAGAGATGTTTTGCTGGATAATATGAACTGCATGAATAGTAAGGGGATTCCGATATTTTATGGGAAGAATTATCATATCTAGAATGATAGAATTACACATTATTTTAGGTCCTTGGATATGAAGTTCATGGAATGATAACAGATGGATTTCCTGATATTAATGAAAATATTCATTTTACTCATAAATATAAGAAAAATCTTGAGAATGATGGAAGTGATAAAAATATTTAACTCTCATATCTTTCTGAGAGTTAATTTTTAAGAGTAAAAGGTGTTTCTATAGCCAAAAGAATGTATGACCAACGGAAAATCATTTATGAAGGAAATTCAAAAGTGAAGAAATAAAAAATATCATTTCTGGTGGCTGAAGTATGAAGACTTAAAGATGGGTGAGCATTAATCAGTTGGGGAATTATTTACCATGATAAGAAAAATTGGTAGTACAATCAGATGTCTTGGTTAAAACTTGGATGATTCTATAGATGATGAAAAGATCTTGAAAATTCTTCCTGAAAAATTTTAAACTAATGATTCATCATAGGAATACAGTGATCCAGAAACATTACCTCTAGATGATTTTCATAGCACTCCCATAACTCATGAAATGAGAAGGGATAAGACTTTGATGTGAAAAGAAAAGGCTAATAAAGGAATTTTATTCAAGGCATCAATTAAATAGAAGTTGAAGAAAATTTTAATTGAAGAATAATCTGGTGAATCTGACTTTGAGAATGAGGTGTGTCAATATTTTTATGAAATTTTACCCTTGTTTTATAAAAACGTGAAAAGAGGCATAGGGAAATACAATGGGAAACTCCATTTGAATTTTTTTGATTATGGAGTTGTTGGCCACTTTGTAGCTAATTTCCCTTATGAAGGGAAATATGAATTTAGTGATGAAGAAAACAAAAGACCATGAAGGTCTTGGAATAAACGTGATGAAAAAGTAAAATATTCTAGTAGATGTAAGGATAAAAAGATCCTCAAATTTAAAAGATGAATATTTTTGTCAAAACAATGATGAAGATGATGATAGTGAGACTGAATTTGAAAAATCTATTGATGAGAAAGCTGGAGAGAGTAACTTTATTGCAATAGTGAATAATGATGATTATGAGGGCTGTAACACTAAAGAGGTGAAATCCAAACATGAATAGTATCTAAAAGAAGAGATGAAGGAATTCTTGAGAAAGATCAAAAGGCTAGAGTAGGAAAATGAGAAATTGGAAAATGAAAACATTTCATCAAATGACCAAGAAGGCTTTATTGATAAGAAATCAAAATTTTAAAAGGATATTTATGATCTGAAAAATTATTTTTAGAGTGAAAATAATTATAATGATCATCTGGAAGTAAAGGTAAAGGAAAAATGAATATGAGTTGGAACTTGTCCAACCTAAACTTTCTAAAGATTAGGAAAAGAACACAAGGTTCAAAAACTCTGTTAGAGATGTTGGTGAATGTTTTGATAATAATGAGCATAAAAATGATCAATAAAAGACACCTTCAATGGTTGAGATGAAAGATGGAACTGGTTCAAATAAAAAAATTATAGAAAAGAAACACATGTGGTCAAATTAAGAAATACTGAAAAATTAGAAACTTCTAAAAATATAGTGCATAGAAAGATTTCTACTACTTCTAGTTAAAGTAAGTCTGAAAAACATTTGAGATAATGATGAAAGTTATAATTAAAAATATGAATGCTGATGGTCAGTAGAGTTCTAGTGAGAATATTTTTGATAAACATGTCCACAACTCTGGTCACTCTGGATTTTTTGGAGGGAAATACTAATTCTATGGCTGTTAGTGGTATTGTGGTGGATTCACACATATAAAAAATATCTGTTTGTTCAACTAACAACATTAATAATATTCAAAAAACTTTGAAAAACAATGAATGAGGATGATTCAATATTTTCAAAATAAAAAACCTCAAAATAAAATATATAAGATATCTGAGAAGGATGGTTTGAAAGTTGAGAATAAGTTACAATCATAAGAAACTATTTTAAAAAGACGTGATTGACTTGTACATCTTGCTAAAGGGTGTCATATTCTTTTATGAGAACAAGAAAAGTGTTTTAAAAACTCTTAGAAGTATAATATTTCAATGTCTAAGAAAGACAGATTTTCAATGTCTAAAAACAAAAAGTGATTGGCTGTCTAGCCAGAACACATTGGCATGTCTAGTAAAATTGATGAAGCACAAAAGACAGTGGTAGAAAAGAATGAATGTAAATCTCTTATTATTGACACTGCTTTAAAATCTATGAAAGGAGGACCACCTTGGTTATTTGATAGTGGGTGTTTGTCTCATATGACATGAGAGGTAAATATGTTAATGAATGTGAATGATTTCAATGAAGGAACAATGAAAATTGGAAACAATTAATCTCTAAGGATTAATGGCGTGGGATCATCCATCATTGGAAAAGAAAATATAAAATCCAGGAAAACATTATTTGTTGATGGGATAAAACAAAAACCCACTAATTGTGTCAGAAATCTATGATGAGGAAAAAAATGTTATATTTTGAAAAGATGGGTATTTTGTGAAAGGAAAAAAAATATAAAAATGTAGTTACAAAAGGCCAATGTATAATAAATAATTTGTTCCAAGTTTTTGAAGTACATAACACTTGTTACATTTGTGTGGTGAATGAAAATCGTTTATCACCTAAATATCTGAGAAAATATGTGTCATAGAAAGATGTTATTGTTATCAAAGTGAGACAGTGTATGAGATATTCTAGATTTATCTAGAATAAGTGATTAGTGTCACACTATTTGTAAGGAAGGAAAGATTACAAACATTATGCATAAGAGAGTTTACATTTGCTCAAAATGACCCTTGGAGCTCTGAAATTATGATATATTTGGACCAATGAGAAAGAAATATACCAATGGAGATAAGTACTTCATTACATCCATCGATGAATTTACTTTAATTACTTGTGTTCTGTACATGAGACATAAGTCACATGCTTTGAAAATGATTAAGAGTTTTAGATGGAAATCAGAGAAAGAATTTGAGTATTCAGTGAGGAGTTGAGAACTAATAATGGTGGCAAGTATAAAAATGAAGATTTTGAATGTTATCTTGACTAGAATGGAATTTAGCATGAGATCATTTTACAATACACACCTCAAAAAATGGGATTTCTGAAAGAAATAATAGAAGGATGGTTTAAATGGGGAGAACAATGTTACATGAATATTGTTTTTCTCATTATTACTGGAGGCAAGCCATGATCACTACTATGTATATTCAGAATCAAGGATTATACAAATAAACTCACATATGACTCCATACTAAATTTTCTATGGAAAAACAATATGTCTGAAACAGTTAAGAGTATTTGGGATTCCACGCATTATAAAAAAATTGTTTGAAACCTTGGAACATTTTATGAAGGAGAAGATGATTGAATTTTTCTTGGATATGCTCTAGAAAGAAGGGGATATAGATTTTTCATCAAATAAATATGAATAGTCATTGATTCGAAATATGTGAATGTTGTTGATAATGTTGAGAAAGAAAACCAGTAATTTGATGATGTGGATTTTGAGAAGGATGGAGGAGATTTTGTTTACAATTATGATAATACTGCAAAGTGATTTAATCTACTCACGAAGAGGAATCTGACTTAGCAATCTCAAGTGATGAAAATTAAATTGAAACAACTCATCCTAGGACAAGGAAACAAGTGTAGGCTCAAAAAATTATTAGAGATCAACATGGGAGGGTTCAAACCTGAAGAGGAACGAATTCTATTTCACACACTAATATCTATTCGAAAGTTGATCCGAATGATGTAAATGAAGCACTAGAGCATCCATAATGGGTTCATTCTATGAATTAAAAGCTTGATCAGATAGAGATGAATGATTCATGGTAACTTGTACCCAAGCCAGACAATAAAAACACTATTGGAACAAAGTGGGTTGTCATGAATAAGATGAATGAAGAAGGTGACATGATAAGAAGTAGAGAAAAAATAGTTTGCAAAGGGTATTCACAAAGTGGGGGCATTTATTTGGATGAAACATTTGCTTTGGTGGCATGGTTAGAAACAATAAGAATATTTCATGTTGTTTCTTCATAATGAGGTTACAAAATCATTCAAATAGATGTAAAATTCGCAATATTGAATGGTAATCTGGATGATGATGTTTACATTGATCAACCTTATGGTTTTGTTATTGAGAAGGATGAAAGATATGTCTGTAGGTTGAAGAAGGATTTGTATTGACTAAAATTGGCTCTGAGGGCATGGTACTCTAAATTGGATACTTTTTTGAGGAAGATAGATTTAAATAAAGGGAGATTTGAGTGTAATATTTACATCAAGGAATGTCTGAAGTTTTCCCTCAACTTTATTATTTAGGTCGATGAATTCTCATTGCCCGAAATAATGAAAGATCATGTGAAAGAATTACTAAGGCGATAAAGAAATTATTTTATATTTCCATGATGGGAGAAATGAAATACATTATTTGGTTGAAAATTGTATAGTAGATGAAACACATTTTTATTTCTAAAGAAAACATTTCTAAGGATCTTCTATAGAAGTTTGGCATGGAAAAATCAAAAATAGTATCCACACTAATTTTTGTGGGAACTATGTTTTATAAAGATGGATAAAGCAAAGAATTTGATCAAAAATAGTTTCAAAAGTGGATCAGAATGATGTTATATTTGAATGCCTACATAACTAACAATGTCTAAGATGTTAACTCATGTGAAAGATTTTACATCTCTCTGTAAGAATAACATTTGATTGGTTGAAAAATAATTCTTGGATATATCAAAGCCATAACAAATTTTGGAATCAGGAATTAATGACCAGAAAATATTGATCTACTTGGGTATTTATATGATGATTGGGTAGAAAATGTTGATGATCAAAGTTCCACATATGGTAGAGTTTTATTTTATGGGAAAATTTGAGTATGTTGGCATACAAAGAAAAAAAATTCAGTAACTATTAGAACATATGAAGCTATGTATATTGCAGCTACTAAATCTGTCACCCAACCAATGTGTGTGAAGGCTCTGTTAGAGGATATACTTGTGAATGTAGATCAAACCTTGATATTTTCATGTGATAATTAGAGTTAAATAAATTCTACAATGAATACGGTATAACAATATCATTAAAAACACATTGTAATAATGTACTACTTCAACAAAGAACATGGGGATAAGAATGAATTGAATATGGGGTGTGTTTCTACATTGGAACATATTGCTGACATATTCTCAAAACCTTTATCGAAGGAACCATTTTCTAAATTTAGGTTGAAAATGGGTCTATGACCAATTTCTCATAAAGGTTGAGGTACACGTTTCTATCCCCTCTCTCATCTTACATTGGGATATTATTATCATGGGGGAGAATTATCATAAATCTATACTTATAATGGAATGAATAAAGGGGGAGTTGTGGGTAATCTGTGAATTCATCCTAAATTTTGATGAAGTTATGAAGGTTGTAGAGGAATGCAGTGGTGATGTGGTTTCTTAGTCACTAATTCTGGGCATCCTGGTATTTATTTCAATAATTCATGTTTCTTACAATGAGTTAGCTCGTGTAGGCTTATATCTGTTGATATATGACCCATTGACTAATGATTCAATGTTTATTGATTTATGAATCTTGGTTGAAAAAAAATCTAAAAGGGTGGATTGTTAGTACCAAGTTGGATGATGATGTTTTTGGATGCACAATGTATTTCTTTCTATTGTCAAGGTATTTTAAAAAGAAAATAAATCACTTCAATTTGTATAAGTGGGTGAGGAAGGGTAAAAAAGTTAATACTCTATTGGTAAATCAGATGATTCATTGCTGGTTTGTATTTCTCAAAGATCATAAGTTCATTGGAGAACATATGATGAATTCATTATGAAGGAAATTTGGGGGGGGGGCAGATGTAGCCAATCATAATAGTTGGTCTTGCATAAGTAGGTGTCAAAGTTGGCATAGTTATGAAGTGATTTCTAAAATTTTGGGTTCTAAAATATGGAGTTGGGGTAGTATTTCCAAAAGTGTATTTCCTTGAATATCTCTTCTAAATTTGGTAAATTCATGAATTTCATGAAGATAGGATTCCTGAAGTAGATTTCACAAATACATGAAGAATGATGACAATGTTCTTCACAAATATGATGAGATTTACATATGGATGATGTGAAGAGACTTTCAAGTAAGTTTAATGGTATAATGTATGAAAAATCATTGTAGAGGCGCAAAGGTAGAAGGAATATCACGACAATGTAAATGAAGAAGATGAATTGTGGTAGTGGAAAGGATTTTATGGAATACTTCATGATAATGATAAGCTTTGAGAAATCGGAAAATTTCAATGGTGCTTCCAGAAAGAGTGTGAACATTGGTGAAAATTACAGAGATCTGTGATTAAATGATGAAATGGCCCTGAGGTGGATGGAAGGATCTAGATTTGTGAGAGACTCTTATAAATAGGCCTTACCCCCACGAGAAAGGTAGTGAGACTTAATGAGAATTTTAGAGCACTTTAATTGCGAAGATGGTTCGCAGAAAGCGCGAGCTCTACGAAGTTTGGGATCTCTATAAAGGAAAAGAGCTTCACTTTGAGCCATTGAGCTTGGCGAAAAAAGATAACTTCGTAAAGACGAATTTTTTCTCCTCCAAATAGTGAGCTCTGTGATCTAGTGTGTTTTTTTAACTAGACAACTTTGCGAACTAGAGTGCTCTGCGAAGATGGGAGATTCACGAAGAAGCTATGCGAAGGAGATCTAAGAGATGAAGATTTTAAAACCCAAATTAATTGAGAAGTACATTCAAGTGGATCAAGATATGATGGGGGTATCATAATATGTATTATTATGTTGTTCATATAGTTCATATCTACTTGTGGATTAGAAATAGAAGAGTTGTTTTCAACGATCAGATTTGTGATGGTTTTTCAAGAGGAACATATATATTTATTTACTCTATTTGTGCTAAAAGGGTTCATACATACTTGAAGATTATCTTCCATGTTATTCAATAGTGAAAGGGAATATCCTACTCATTTTTTTCCACATCGAAGGATTGTTTTCTAGTGGAATGTGTGGTATTGGATTATTTCAATACAAAACAAAGGATGTAGCTACTCTTGTTGAGTAGAAAACCTTGTAAATCATGTGTTCATGTGGTTGTGACCATTAAAAACAGAAAGAACTCTTTAGTAAGAGGCTATGTTTGTTTAAAAAATAAAGGAAACATAAAAAGAAATGTTATCACAGATTCTCCCCTCCCCCTCTCAGTGATACTTTGATCCTAACTAGGAACTTCACTATCTACTATCTGAGTGGAACCCACATATTTTATCAGGGAATATGTAATCTCCTACTAGAGTGTGACCCAATTATTGGGTTGTGAATGGGACCTATGCTAAATTCTAGTGTCTGACCCTCTTTATATGCTGGTTATGTGTCCTCTACTGTGTACTTGGGTGGCACCCTCCTGCCAGGGATGGGAATGGGTCCACTAGCTATATACTAAGTGGCACCATCGTGTTGTACAAGGGAATATGTCTAATACCATGAAAATGTGGCCCCTTGAATATGTTGATCAATGGTGAGGTGATATTTGAGTTAGATGTTTTTAATAATAATAAACACATGATGTTGATCATCATTGATGGACTTTTGGAACTGGTAGAACTCTTTTCCAGGGCAAGGTTGTGAGATAGAAAACCCATTTATCTATATTTAGCGATTATTTAGTTTGATAATATATATATACATGTTTTTTTATATTTTCAAACTCTTTATTTTTAATGTGATTCCTTCTATATTTTCCTATTTTTTATGTTATAACTCCCCCTTTATCTTTTGGGGCATCCCACTAATAAACTCACCCTTGAATAGGATTTTCCATCACGTGTCATTTCTTTTGAAAACAATTGATAGTTCATCGACTAATATATAGGATAATATGGATACCATTTGAGTTGGACTATATCTAATTATTAGAGTGTGGAGATCAAGAGATAGGAACTCTCAACACTTTTATTTTCTAGTTTTGTTAGGTTGAGACATCTTTCTTATGGAGCATGTAATTTCTCCCATTACATTCAGTTTTCACTATTGTACTCTCGTACACCCTAGTGGGTTTCCCATGCATGTTTATATTCATGATATTATATATTTTTCATTTATTACTCTACAATAATTTATTGATATGTTCATGTGTGTTCCTAAAAGTACATTAGATAAGGTACTCCCCTTGTTAGATATGTTTTTCATCTTTGGTTGCCAACTCTTTGACTATGGGGATGGGCTTGGGGTAGATGTGATTCAAGCCCCATTGGGCCAGGCGATGAAAGATATATTAATTTCATAGAATCAATATCATCTCATATATATAACATATACTCATTAATATAATACATATTAAATTCCTTGTAATGTGTAATTGAAAAATTAATCTCATCACTTTCTGAGGTTGCATTTTTCCATACAAACGAGTGAAATTATCATATTTTAAACCGAAACGAATGTAAAAAGGTATATGTGATCATAAAATAGTAAAATAATAACAATATCATAAATATCATATAAATTTTTTAAATATATAATTATACACTTCCTTGAAAGGTGGATATGGAAATTGAATTAAATTAGTTCACAAGGCTCTAGTTCGATATACACGTGATTGGCAATTTCATTTTTCATTTGATAGGGATAAAGATATAGGTGATTAAATTAGAAAAAAAAATTTACCACTACATTTTATATTTTTTTGTTATTATTCATTAATGATTTAAAATGATTTAAAATAGGTGGAGGAAGAAATAAAATAAAAAAACACTCATTTTGGAACGTTACCTCTTCTTCAGAAGACCTCCTAAGGATTTCACCAAAAGGCTTCCAAGGATGGAATTATGATAAAACAAAATTTTATGGAATGAATTGAGAAAATTATGGATGTTTTTTGGGATGTTATCAAACAATATATATGTATTTTGGTGTGTGGGGAAGGGAGTAGAGTGTTTGGCCTTTTATATGTGGTGGAAAGGACGTACATGAAATTTTTGGAAAGAATAAATTACAACCAAATTTTAATCATGTAAAAATACTTTTAAATTGGTAAAAATAGGATAATAGAGGTTATAAGATCAAAATATTTCCCTAATGTGGGGTTTGGAAATGTTGTTTGGCCATTCTTGAACCATATATTCAGAGTTTTACCCTTGATAAAGGAGTTTTTTTTACCACAACCACAAAAATTAATTTTTAATAATAATGTTAATAAAAATAGAAATATTAATTTAAAAATATTATTTAACATAAATTAATCTATTTTAAAATATTTAATCTATTTTTAGAAATTT
Organism: Viscum album; assembly: GCA_963277665.1. Taxonomy (NCBI): domain Eukaryota; kingdom Viridiplantae; phylum Streptophyta; class Magnoliopsida; order Santalales; family Viscaceae; genus Viscum; species Viscum album. Next base: position 732,722,130 of record OY728146.1, on the reverse strand, counting down.
ATTTCATAAAAGAAGTAGAATCTACTTTAAAATTATACCTCTAGACGCAATGAAAAAGTGGGGTTCCAAAGAGATAATTCTCATATATATTGAAGGATTTAATTTTAAAATTCACTATTAAATTTATTCAAAGACATAAATAGTATTTATTCTAATTTAATTTTTCTAATTTCAATTTAAAACCAATTTAAAATAAATTTTATTTTTTATATAATTTATTCAAAAAATGATGATTTCTAAAAAAACAGTATTTTCTACTATTGATCAGAAAAATAAAATTTTATAAAAATACTATAAATTAACTCTAAGATAATTTATATATTTTAATTAAAAAATTAATTTATTTTATTCAAATAAGGTTTTTAAAATTTTTATAAATTAATTTTAAATTATTTGTGCATTGTTTAACTATACAGCTTTTTAGAAAAAATATTTTTTAAAATAAATTTATTTTCTTTCAATGGATTGTTATATATATTTATAAATAATAGATAGAAAATGAATTATTTCAAAAAATAAATTTATTTAATAATTTAGTTAGTCATATTCATACCCTCTAATTTAATGGCTAGTAAATAATGGTCATTTTTAAATACTATTTTATTAGATCATTCCTTTCAATTTAAACCCAATGTTTCTTAAATCCGAAGTTATCAAAGAGGTTGAATTTATTTAAAAGGAAATAAATAATAAACTATCTGAGTTTTAAAATAGAGATTGTAAATAATTTTTTTGAGTTGTTTTTGGTTATGATATAAATTAAATAATAAATAAGAATGGGACAAGAAAATAATTTTGAAATATTTTCATACAAGTGGTAATAAAAAAGAACACATTAGTCTTAAAATTAAAATGGTTATAAGGGGAGTGAGTTAATCATGGATAGATATATTTTTAGAATACAAATAACACACTAATTAATGTGGGTGATAAAAATAGATGATAGAGACAATTTATCAATATTTTAATGGAATTAAATTAATCTTACTTGATTACAATAAATAGTGAAAAAATAATGATATAAAATGAAAATATAGAAGAAGGGATCCTTTTGTTATAAAAATCTTATGGAAGGCCATCGTATCCATATATCACGTATTATTTATGTTAATATCTCCTCTTTGAATAGGTAACCATACATTTCATACTAAGTGATGAAGTATTATTATATGAATATTCATTAAAAAACAAAAGGATCGATGCCAATATCAAATATGTCTTGTGCCTTTAGAAACTTGGATGCATAATCAACATGTTTATAAGATAACCAAATCATATCAAACTGTGTTCTTCCAAAATTTAAACCTTCTTATACAAATCAGATATAATACCATTCTTTATAACGTGGGAAAATAAAATGCAAGAAAGGGTAATTTTGATTCAATGTAAGGGTAAACAAGGGATACATGAATAATCACTTAATCATAATTTGATAGTAAGGGTATTAGAACAAGAAAATTACATCTAAATACTATACACAATATATCATATAACTAAATAATGAGTCGACGAGTAAATCTTGGTAGTTTCGTAGACATTAATCATAAAATAATCAAAGAACAGAATCCGTGAGAGGATTAAATTGAAATAAGAAATATATTTGTGGATTACACATAGGTATAGAAAATCATATACATAGTATTGAATTCATACATATGATACTATAATGGTGGATTGAATTCACTCTATAAGGCATATTTGTTATAACTGTTCACTCCTAAAACTATATGAATGGAAATATTCCTTAATAGAATTGGGGTTTCTACCTATTCGAGTCTTATTGATCTCAAGAGACATACAATTTTAGAAAATTCATTGGGGTGATATATGATTTTGGTCCCACCCATAACATAGTGAAAATCATACAAATTTTCCCCATAGGATCACAAATCATATCTCATCCCATGAAAAAGAAATGTAGTTCTTAAACATTTAATCAAGATATTACCAGTGGGAATGAAATATGATTCATAATCATTTCATCAATTAAACATAGAATAACCCATGGAAAAGTAACGTGATTCATAAAAACCAGGTTATTATAATTATAAAAAATCCTTATGAAGAATAAGGATGGTATAATTTGATTATATCTCTAGTAAAGAATTTTTAACATCAAGGGATGTTATCTTAGATGAAAATAAATTTATAATATATCTAGAATATTTCTTCACGAAAATAACTATTTCATTTTGAAATATCATATAAAAAATATAATTTTTTTTCAAAAAATTAAGTAATAAAATATAGTTAAAAATATAATTGTAAAATTTTAAACGAATCATTAAGGTATTAAGAGGTCATAGTGTTGGTAAATTCTATTCATACATTGTACATTAAAAAAATTATTCTCATTATATTCTCAGTAAAAAGACAAGAAATAATCCATTTAAAAAACAAATAGAGGATTACTTTTTATAAATTTTGTAAAAAATTAAAAAATGGGTAAATAACAAATTTAATGAATAATATAATAATATTAAAAATATTTATCAAAACAATTTTGTAAAACTTTGACATAGTAGAGAAAGGGATTTTGATCGATGTGATAAATAATTTCGATTTTCCTCCAAATAGGTCTTGCGGTCATCTCATTACTTAAAGAGTGAAATCAAAGGAAATCATGTATTATTAAAAAATAAAAATAAGACAATAAGATTCATGAGTTAATTTAGAGTAATATCATAATATTTCGTCATAAAAAATTTGTCATATAAAGTCTCTATAAATAATGGGATTCTAACCAAAAACCATCACCAGTGTGGTATCTTTTGAATCAAAATCCCCGGGTAAAATAAAATCAAATAAAACATTAAATATCATGATATAAATATATTCATGACATATAATTTTAAAATGAATTTATAAACACCTCATAAAATAATATAGGTTTATAAAATAAAAAATATACCAATGAAGGCAAATTGAGATGATAAACCCTTACATCGAGTTCCACTTTCTTTGAAAGTGTTATAACTTTATTTGTAATAAATTAAAATTTAATAAAATTGTATAAAATATTTATTAATATACTTATAATATCATATATGGCAACATTATTACATTTCAACACCCATTTCTTAGTAATACCTTATTAAAATTGTTGTTTCCTAGTCTTAACTATTTCAATTTTTTCATTAGAATTTTGGTTCAACAGTTTCTATCATTGTACTGTGATCATGGTTCCATCATATTCATATTTTTACTGATGATATAAATATAATATATCTTCCTCAAATATATTCATAGTAATATATAAAATTTATAGATCGAAAAATTATTTACACCATTGATGCAGAGTGTAGGTCGTATGTTTGCATGAACATTGTTTTCAATTTTCATCGAATGGAATGATGGAATAGTAAATAATAATTAAAATTAAAATAATATATATTATAAAATATAAATTATATATATTCATAAAACACATTGTTATTACAATAAATTTAAAATTTAAGTGAAAAAAATCATATCGCTTCAAAGAGGTGGTTGCCAACACGTAAATAGTAATGATGTTATTGTTTTCCAACAAATTGGAATGATAAAAGTTAGATATAAAATTATCATTATAGACTGAAAATTTTTTAATATATATCATATATAAACATTAAAACCACTATAATTTCAATCCATAGTCTTTGGTGATTAACAATTAACTGTATCACTACATGGAGACGGTATGTTGTGTTTACACATAAGCAATAATTTCACTTCAAATTAATTGTAAAAATGGATCGATAATGGTGTTATAATAAAAATAATAGTAGTATAATATATTTAGGATATTAAGATACTATTTTATTATAAATTCTATTAATTTAGAGGAGTATAATAAAGAAGTAAAATTAAAGTGATCAGTTAAGGCGATTACCTCTTCCTTGAATGAACTCCTTATGAAATAATTTTAAGGATAATAAAAAAAGAATTTTAAAAATAAAACAACATATATAATATAAATAATTATTTTTATAATGTAATTTATTATGGTTTTGTTGAACTAGAATGCTCAAAATGTTGTAATAAAGATAAATTAGGTGTTCCATTTTATTTGAGTTGGGAGGGGATCTCTTAGAAATTCATAAATGAATAAAAATTAATGTAAATTAATTCTATATGAAAATGATTCCAAATTTGCATTCATTAAAATAAAAATTAGTATGTGGTTAAAATAAAATCATATAAGGAAATTTTTATTGGTTTATGTGGTGTTTTAAAACCTATATTTTAATTTAACCACTTAGTTAACTTTTTGAGTCGTAACTATGATAAAAACAACCTTCTCATTTCTAAGGGGTTATAATGTTGCTTATAAGATGAAATTTGGATCATAAGTAGAATTGTTTTAAATATTAAACCATATATTTCCCAAAATGTCATCTTTTACTATTTTTATGAAATGTATGTATATAAAAAATTATAATTTTCTAAAATATCATTAATTTCATTTTTACACTATTCATTTATTTGGACATTAATGACTCCATGAAAATGATAGAATTTGGATATTATCATTTAACAGATATGTGATATGTAATATTCATCTTCTATATTCTTATAACACAAAAATTGAATAAATTTTTATATTTTATTTTTTAATAATATTTATTTAATTATTCTTTTAACAGAAGAAATATTGTATCACTGTTTCAAATGAATTTATGGTAGTTATATAATTATTGAAAAGTAGAAATAAATTACTATCTTGAAAATACTGTAATTATTCACAAAATAACCCTTATGATTCATTTATAACTATTTTTTGTCTATGTGAACGTAAAATAGATATTTAAACGTATGTGAGCGACATTTTGTATTATTCGTTACATTAAATATTATATATGCCCTCTTCCATGATAAGTTCCATTTAAAAAATTATCTTTTGGGAATAAGGTGTTAATGATCCAATTCCCTCAATAAAATATGAATTAATATAAAAAATAGTTACCATAACATTTTTTTAACCTATGTTAATCTACATATCCATTTTCTGAGGTGAAACATTTTAACATGGTTATAATTTATATAGCCTTAAAAGATATTAGTTTTTATCAAATTTGAATATTTTGATCAAAAATATGGATTCCATTTGTTAAAATTCAATTTCTATAATTGCAATAAACGATATTTAAAATAATTTCATAAAACCTGGTAATTTTTTATAGAAAATTAAAATTTTAAGCATAAATTTACAAATATATTATTATTGCATGCCTCAAAAAATATTATATGAATGTTAAATTCTTTTATGGAATACACAATTTATAAAACTAATTAAATTGAATCACCAATATTGATTCATTAAATTGTATTTGTTAAGAAGAAAGTTATTATGTAATTTATTTGATAAATATCTTTTTTACTGAAAAATGTTTGTTTATTTTCATTTCTAACCAATTTATAAACTATTGACGTATTTTATAAAAGTGTAAAACCTAAATTTGTAATAATTTAGTTATTCTTTGTTATACCCCTAAATATAATCTGTTGTTTTTAATGGTATACTATATTACATTTTATTTTGAATTGAGATTTAATGTATCAAAGGCTATCAGAGAAATGAATTTATTTGCAATGAATTATACCATAAAATCATGAGGTAATATATTATACCCACATTAAAATGAATGTAACTCTAAATATTCTTCAAATTTAATACAGAATATTTAGGATATATCTGTTTATTTACATCCTTGGGTTCATAAGTAGCTTTTTAAAATTTATGATTCCTCTAAAGAACATTAATCTAGTGAGTTGTATTTTCTTAATTCCATTTATCTATATGATAAAATATTTATATCATCTCTTATTTATAAGAAAGATTATCCTCAGGTGGAATGTCTTCTATGATTAGAACATGTGAAAGATCAGTAATGTACTTCAATATGAGGGATACATAGATCACATCATGAACATGATAAAGATTCATTAGAAACACTAGCAAAATAGAAACAATCCATAATAATTAAATAATATTAAATGGGTGAGTATATCTAGGGCTAATATTTCTATTATTTAATTAATAGAAGGAAATTCTCACCAATGTCAAATTCTAGGACACATTATCAATTCTAAGCCTTAAAATTATATCACTTTGATTTTCATTTATGTTCTTCATAATGAATATAACATTCTCTACTATTTCCTTATCAATATCAGGTCCCAGTTATAAGGCCCCAACCTTAAACCTCACTTAATCTTGAGTTATTACAAGATTACACATTGAAGATCTTTTCGGGTATAGAGTTTTAGAAAATTAGATCATAAACCTTGAATTACATTCCACATATAATCGAAGTGGTTACATAAAGATAGTATTCTTCTGTCCCATCAATTGAAACATATTTAAAATAAAACATGGGTTCTTTCTTGACACATCCTTGACACTATCATCATATCATGTACCTTTCCCATGCCCTGTGAAAAACATTTAAAAAAAACTTGGGATGAGCATAAAAAGCTCAGTAAGGGATATGAAAAATATGGAAAGGAAACATGGGTACATATATACATAAGAATGAAATCATACATTACCCATAAAACTTAATTACTTTAATATACCTCATCAAATCATGAATAAATCCCAGAAATCACAAGACATAAAGGTAACTTGAGGCATTCATAACATTCTTACGTAGGGAGTAACCCTCTTGGTTATGTTTGGAATACCCATCACAATATATTCCCTAAATCGCCTCAGAGAAACCTTAACATTACACTCCTTCGCGTTACCCAATGCATTGGGGAGCTATATCAGGCTCACCCGCCCTTAGTTTATCACGGAACCACCCATCTTCATAATAATGCCCAAGAACCTCAACATAACCATATCACATAAAACATACATAAAGGAAACATAACATTTCCACCATTCAATCAAAAGATATAAATACAACACATTGATATAAAAATATTATGAAAACCATTTTCAAAACCAAAATAAAAGAAAATTAAAACATGGTATTTATCTTTCTTTTAAAAAGAAGGTATGGATTTTAGAGGAAGCCGAAACTCAAATAACGGTCACGGCGGCAGAGAAGTCGTTGTCGCCGCATACGTACGACAAAAAATACCCTTTTTCGTTTAGTAAAATGCTTCATATAAAAAATATTCTTTTTTGGATAAACGTAAAAGTTAAAGGGGTTTATACACCATATAAAAGAAGGTTGTGTGTAAAACAAAATATGCCTCAATGAAAGGAGATTGAGATGAAGTCCCATACCTCGGGTCTGACTTGAATCAGTCGTTCATTAATCTCCTAAATAATAAACTTGAGTTAATTTATACTTGTTCAAGAACCTTTTTCATGTTCATTATTCCTTTTATATCACTTATTGCCATGTAATTAACACTATGTAATTATTTAAGTTAATAACGGTCCTTTTAACGATCATTGGTACTTGAGTCAAAAATAAACCCTTTATACTTACATGTTGTTCATGTATCCATTATATGAAGAATTATAATCATTATGTATATATAATATATATCCAGTATATACATGCATTTATAATATTACATAATCATTTAGAGGTAAGAAATTAAATGCACCGTTCATGGAGACGGTAAGCCGTACGTACGCATGAACGCTACTTTCATTTCTATTTCATATTTTATAGAATGGAATCATAATGATATAAAGGTATATTATAATTGCAGTATAATATCATATATAATATCATATTTTCATCCTTTATACGTCCCACATATGGTATTTAACGATTCAAATCACTTTGAGGGGGCGGTAGTCCGCACTTCCTTAAATGAAGATATCGCGTTTACCCATAATGGAAACCATAAAGGTATGCCCAAAATGAAATATACATAAGTGTAAAGAAAACCTAAACATATTATATATCATATATAAATATAGTGACATCTTAATGGCCACCTTTGAAGGTGTTAAAATAATTTTGAACAATCATCGTCTCGGGAGGCATAAATTCACCATCCACGGAAACAGTATATCATTTAACCACTAGATGTAGTTGTGTGTAAGTGTAGCTCGAATCCTTATTATAAAAACATCCTAGTATATTGAGGATACTTTAGTTTTTACAAAAGAAAAGAATGAAAAGAGTTTAGGGGGTTGGAGAAGCAAAATAAAACAAAAGGACCTAAAAGAAGACACTACCTTAAAATTGGGTAACTCTCTTAGATTTGAGATCAAAGGCTTCCTTGGGAAGACTTATTCCCAATGTGAGTCTTCAAAGAGTAAGATAGGGATGTGGAGAGCCAAAATGTGTAGGGGTTGTCCGATCCAAATGCTTTGGGAGTGTGGGTAAGGAGGTAGAGGTGGGGGCCTTTTATAAGAGGAGAGGAGGGGCACTCTTGGAAGGTAAAGAAAATTAACTTTATTTTAAAATGGTATTCCGATTTAAGAGGTACCACATTGATGTGTTTTGAGGATAAGGTGGTAAGGGTTCGAAATCCTCCCATAATATAGGTTTTTCCATGTTTAGGTCTTAGATTTTACATTATCATTCCATTTTATTTAAATCATTAAATAATGAGGTCATCGCTGCATCATCATGATGTCATACATAATTTAATTTATTTGAAGTCTAAAAATTATAAAAAAAATACTATGATGTAGTAAATCGTTTTATCTTTCCAATTACTATTTATAATCAAAAATATGATCTTTATAACCCAATGTAAAAATTGTTTTAGTAAAACGTCTCATGTTTGTGTCATTTTTTACTTTTACATTAAATAAAAAGTTATTTATGTCATTTCCCAACCAAAGTGGCGCCATGGGGTCCCCAAGTTGACCCATGGATTTTCTTGGTCGGCCATGATACATCCAATGAGGGTAGTACATGTTTCAAGCTCATCTCAGTTTATTAAAGTAATATTTTTACCTAAAACTACACTAATTGCCTCTAATCGCGATTAAGAACTTAAGAGTTACTATTCACCAAAAAAATTATTTTAATCTCATTGAACCACATTTTACATCTTAATGACAACCATGTATGTCAGATTTTTTAAATTCAAAACACAGAAGTGGTAAAATTTCATTTAAAAGAAAAATCAGTTTTTATAAGTACCACTTAGTGGTTTCACTATTCATCAAAAATTGAAGTTTTTTAGAAAAATACCAAAAATTCACCCTAAGCTATATCTGATATTCTGAATTCAAAAATGAATTCTATTTTACAAAATTCAAAACATATAAGTCAAATTAATTAATTTGATAATTAATTCCCGCTATCATGACAAATAGGGTGTTTTTATGAAACAATAAGTATCAAAAGATTGACACCAATTTAAGTCCAATTTCAAAGTGAAATTGATTCCAATGACCACCATTGGATTAAATGGTGAAAATATATTCCAATTTCACTTCAAAACCAATTTAAATGATAATATATTCATATAAATAAAATATATTAAAATGCAGTTTTGATGTAAAATGCAGTATTTTTCACTACTCATTAAAAAATGAACATTGACTGAAAAATACCAAAAATTCAAAAAAAGTAAATTTTGATGTCCCAATAACAAAGAATAAGTTCATATTGACAAACATATCTTATAAAATTGTCAAAATATAGATTTAAAAATGGTTTTCCATCAAAAGGCAGTAAAACAAGCTTTTAAAAATATTAGTGTATTCCATGCTTAAGATTGGATTTATTATCATTTTAAACCTCTAAAACACTATCTAATTCACTAATAAACATAGATAAAAACATATATTATTCATTACTTACTTGGGATGTTACATCCTTCCCCCCTTTAGAAAATTGCGTCCCCATAATTTATTTACTTATCGAATAAGTGGGGGTATTTATCCCTCATTGAATTTTCAGATTCCCATGTTGCCTCTTCCATCATGTGGTTTTTCCAAAAAACCATTACCTGATTAATCACCTTATTCTGTAACACTTTCTCCCTGTGGTCAAGAATCTGGACAGATTGTTCCTCAAAAGATAGGTTCTCTTCCAGCTGAACTACCTCTGGACTCAAAACATAAGATGGATTTGGCATATACATTCTCAACATCGAAACGTGAAAAACATTGTGTACTTGAGATAAACTCAGAAGTAAAGCCACCCGGTATGCAACTGATCCAAATCTCTCATGAATTTCATAGGGACCAATAAAACTTGGACTCATCTTTCATTTCTAACCAAATCTCATCACACTTTTCCAAGGAGAAACCTTGAGAAAAACATGATCACCTACCTCGAAAGATAGATCCTTCCTCCGGTTATCCGCATAACTCTTCAGCCTTCCCTGAGATGTTCTCATGTGCTTCTGAATCAGCTAAACTTTTTCTACCATCTCTTCTACCAATTCTGGTCCCATCAACATCCATTCACCCACTTCATCCCAGAAAGATGGAGTTCGACACCGCTTCCCATATAATTCCTGAAATGGTACCATCTGTATACTGGAATGAAAACTGTTATTATATTAAAATTCAACCAAAGAAAGACGTTGGTCCCAACTTCCCTGATAATCCATAGAGAAATAACGTATCATATCCTCCAATGTCTGAATTGTTCGTTCTGACTGCCCATCTGATTGAGGATGAAAAGTTGTACTAAAATTTAATTCAGTACCCAAAGACTTCTGAAGGCCTTTCCAAAAGTTATAAGTGAACCTGGGATCACAATCAGATACAATGGAGAGGGTAACTCCATGTAACCTGACTATCTATTTAAGATAGAAACGGGAAAGTTGATCTAGGGAAAAAGTATCTTGTATAGCAAGGAAATGAGAGGATTTGGTCAAGCGATCAACAATAACCCAGATTGCATTATTACCTCGCGATGTTTTCGGTAATCCCACAACAAAGTCCATGGATATATTCTCCCATTTCCACTCTGGAACTGGTAAAGGCTGAAGCATCGCTTTCGGTAACTGCCGCTCTGCTTTAACCTGTTGACATGTCAAACACTTCACAGTAAAATCAGCAATATCTCTTTTCATTCCATCCCACCAGTAATAGTCCCGCAGATCTCTGTACATCTTAGTACTACCAGGATGAACTGGAAACAGATAATTATGAGCTTCACATAACAACTCTCTCTTCAACTGTGAATCACAAGGCACACACAATCTCTTCCCCAATCTCTAAACACAATCATTATCAATGTTGAATTCAGGAAACTTACCATTCTGAACCAGCTCTACCTTTTTCTGCAACTCACTGTCTTTCTTCTGTGCTTGCTTGATTCTGTCTGATAGAGAAGATTTCACTGATACCTGAAACAAAACAGAAGAAATTACTGCACCATCAACTTCTATGCCAAAGTTCATCAAATCCTTAACCAAAGGATCACATTCCAAACACAACATTGTTAATGAAGCATTATATTTTCGACTCAAATCATCAGCCAATTTATTTTCTTTTCCCAAATGGTAATGAATTGTACAATCATAATCCTTGATTAATTCCCACCATATCCTTTGTCTCATGTTTAACTCTTTCTGAGTGAATATATACTTTAAACTTTTGTGATCAGTATATATTTCAAACTTTACTCCATACAAATGATGTCTCCAAATTTTTAAATAAAAAACAAAAGCAGCTAATTCCAAATCATGTGTAGGGTAATTTACCTCATGAGTTTTCAACTGACGTGAAGCATAAGAAATTACCTGATCATTCTGCATTAGGACACAACCAAGTCCTTTCAATGAAGCATCACTATATATAACAAACTCACCATTCTTGGAAGGTAGTGCCAAAACTGGATCATTCACCAATCTTCTTTTCAATTACTGAAAACAATCATCACATTCTATTCTTCAGATAAACATAACACCCTTCCGAGTTAGCTTAGTCATTGGACTAGATAACCGTGAAAAATTTCTAACAAAACATCGGTAATAGCCTTCCAAACCAAGGAAACTACGAATCTTAGTTACATTTTTGTGTCTTGGCCATTCATCAACAACCTTTGTTTTTGCAGGATCAACAGTTATCCCATCTTTAGAAACAATATATCCAAGGAAAGAAATATGTTGCAACCAAAACTCACACTAGCTGAATTTTCCATACAGTTTCTTTTATTTTAAGGTTTGCAAGATAACCCTTAAATGTCCTTCATTCTCCTCTTTACTTTTAGAAAACACCAAAATATCATCAATGAAAACCACCACAAACTTATCCAAGAACTCATGGAAAATTCTATTCATTAAGTCCATGAATACCACAGGTGCATTGGTTAGCCCAAAAGGCATTACTACAAATTCATAATGGCCATATCTTGTACGGAACGCAGTCTTCGGAATATCTGCTTCCTTTACCTTCAGCTGATGGTACCCAGATCTCAAGTCAATCTTTGAAAAATACTGAGCTACCTGGAGCTGATCAATCAAATCATCGATATGAGGCAAAGGGTATTTGTTCTTAACAATGATGTTATTGAAGGCTCTATAATCAATGTGAAGTCTCATAGAACTATATATCTTTTTAATAAATAATACCGGAGCACCCCATGGTGACGTGCTAGGTTGAATGAAACTTTTCTCTAATAAATCTTGCAATTGCTCCTTTAACTCTAAAAGTTCAATTTGAGCCATTCGATAAGGGGGTTTTGAAATTGGCTTAGCATCAGGAACTAAGTCAATAGTAAACTCAACTTCCCAATCTGGTATTATTCCAGGAAACTCATCAGGAAAAACATCAGGATACTCATTTTCCACTGGAACATCATTAATCTGAACAGTTCCTTTATTTTCAATGATGTGTGCAAGGTAACATTCATTTCCATCATTTACAAGTTTCTTGGCCTCTTGATAAGTTATCAACAGTAAGGGTTCATTCTTGTACACAAACTGAAAGTCTTTATGAAAAGAAACTTCTTTAGCTCTACAGTCAATCTTAGCATGGTAAATAGATAGCCAATCCATACCAAGGATAACATCAAACTCTACTAGAGGTAGAACAATAAGGTTTGCAAGTAGGTTCTTTCCACAGATAAGAATAAGAAGATTCTTATAAATTCTTTTTGCCTCAACATTTCCCCTAGGTGTTTTTACCAAAATTCCAGGAGTCATTTCTTGAGATGGTATTCCCATTTTACTAGAAAAGGATTCAGAGATGAAAGAATGTGTAGACCCTGAATCAAACAACACACTGGAATAATCTGAAAAAACAAAAAAAGTACCTGATACAACTTCATTTGATGGCCCGACATCTGCTGAAGTTGTTGCAATGGATTTCACCACCCCATTCTACTTGTAGTCTGACTGCTTCCCATCACCCAAGCTCTTTGTCGGACACTCGTTTGCATAGTGACCCATCTCATTGCACATATAACATTTCACTAACTGTAAATCAAATTTGGTCTTACCATCACCCTGATCATTTCCAGTGCAATCACAAGCTTTATGTCCCATCATACCACATCGGTAGTAGTTTACAGAATTCAGAAGACATTCCCGAGCATGCCTTTTTCCACATTTATCACAAACTGGAAACTTAGTTTTCTTACCATCATACTTTTTTGAATAATTCTTACCTTTCTCCGGCCACCTCGGTCTCTTCTTCTGTTGGTTGTTATAGAACAATTGATCATCGGAAAATTCCATTTCCACCTTCTCAGCACATCGAACAAGCTTTTCATAACTTTTAAACTCACGAGAAGCTAATGCCCTTCGATATTTTGGCATTAATCCTGAGTAAAAAAGATTGATTTTACTATCAAGGTCTCGGATAAAATTTGGAGCATACCTTGCCAATCGAGGGAACCTTTCTTCATAGGCAACCACTGAGTCTTCCTCTTGCCTCAATTCCAAGAATTTATTTTCCATACTAAGTCGAATAGCCTTAGGAAAATACTTCTCAAGTAATACACCTTTGAATTCATCCCAGTCGAGAGCATCAATCTCCTCAGCGTCCCTGATATTTTTAACCATCGACCACCACTGATCTGCTTCACCATCCAAAAGATAAATAACAAGACTAACCTTTTGATTGTCTGAGCACCTCATGACATCAAAAATATTATCCATTTCTTTAGTCCAACCTTCAGCTAGCACAGGGTCAGATGATCCTCTGAATGATGGGTGATGCTGCCTAACGAAATGTTCAACCACTGACATGTTCCTCTGCGGTTGATCTGGCTAATCTCGTGTATGGAAACCACCGCCATTTATCGCTTGAGTCAACTGCGCCATTACTATAACAAACTGTTCATTTCCAATTCCGACCACCTCAGGATGCTGAATCAGAAGCTTATTTCCTTCTGCATTCCTTCCTAGCACTGGTTCCCTATTTCCTCTGCGGAAAACCTTTCTGAACAAACATGTCACAGATGAAGCAACATGGTAATCTTCAAATACTATATCACTTCAATTTGACCATAAAAAATATTTTTATATAATAATTTAATATATTTCTAACTCCTAAAGTTATCTAAACCGATCTCTGATACCAACTATAAGGCCCCAGCCTTAAACCTTACTTAATCATGAGTTATTACCGGATTACACATTGAGGATCTTTTCGGGTTTATAGTTTTAGAGAATTAGATCATAAAACTTGCATTACATTCCACATAAAAAAAAAGTGGTTACATAAAGTTAGTATTCTTCTTTCCCATCAATGGAAACATATTTAAAATAAAACATGGGTTCTTTATTGACACTTCCTTGACACTATCATGATATCATGTACCTTTCCCTTGACCTGTGAAAAACATTTCAAAAAAAAACTTGGGATGAGCAATAAAAGCTCAATAAGGGATATAAAAAATATAGAAATGAAACATGGGTACATATATACATAGAAATGGAATCATACTTTAACCATAAAACTTAAGCACATTAACATACCTCATCAAATCATGAATAAATCATATAAATCATAAGACATAAAGGCAACTTGAGGCATTCATAACATTCTTACGTAGGGAGTAACCCTCTTGGTTACGTTTGGAATACCCATCAAAGTATATTCCATAAATCTCTTTGGAGAAAGCTTAACGTTACACTCCTTCGCATTACCCAATGCATTGGAGAGCTATATCTGGCTCACCCGCCCTTAGTTTATAATAGAACCACTCGTCTTCATAATAATGCCCAAGAACCTCAACATAATCATATCACATAAAACATACATAAAGGAAACATAACATTTCCACCTTTAAATCACAAGATATCAATACAACACATTGATATAAAATCATTATGAAAACCATTTTCAATACCAAAATAAAATAAAATTAAAACAGGGTATTTATTTTTCTTTTAAAATGAAGGTATGACTTGTAAATGAAGCAAAAACTCAAATAGTGGTCACGACAGCGGAGAAGTCGTTGTCGCCGCATGTGTATGACAAAAACATTCCCTTTTGTCGTTTATTAAAACGCTTCATATAAAAAATATTCCTTTTGGATAAACGTAAAAGTCAAAGGGGCTTATACACTATATAAAAGATGGTTGTGTATAAAATAAAATATGCCTCAGTGAAAGGAGATTGAGACGAAGTCCCATACCTCGGGTCCGACTTGACTTGGTCGTTCTTTAATCTCTTGAATAATAAACTTGAGTTAATTTCTACTTGTTTAAGAACCTTTTTCACGTTCATTATTCCTTTTATATCACTTATTTCCATGTCATGAACACTATGTAATTATTTAGGTTAATAACAATCGTTTTAACGATCATTGGTACTTGAGTCAAAAATAAACCATTTATAATTACATGTTGTTCATGTATCCATTATATCCAAAATTATAATCATTATGTATATATCATATATATCCAGTATATACATGCATTTATAATATTACATAATCATTTAGAGGTAAGAAATTAAATGTACCGTTCATGGAGACGGTAAGCCGTACGTACGCATGAACGCTACTTTCATTTCAATTTCGTATTTTATAGAATGGAATAATAATGATATAAAGATATATTATAATTCCAGTATAATATCATATATAATATCATAGTTCCATCCTTTATACGTCCCACATATGGTATTTAACGAATCAAATCACTTTGAGGGGGCGGTAGTCCGCACTTCCTTAAATGAAGATATCACATTTACCAATAATGGAAACCATGAAGGTATGCCCCAAATGAAAAATACAGAAGCTAAAGGAAAACATAAACATATTATATATCATATATAAATATAGTGAAATCTTAATGGCCACCTTTGAAGGTGTTAAAAGAATGCTGAACAATCATTGTTTCGGGAGGCATAAATTCACCATCCACGGAAACAGTATGTCCTTTAACCATTAGATGTTGGGGTGTGTAAGTGTGGCTCGAATAATTATTATAACAACATCCTAGTAAATTGAGGATACTGGATTTGTTACAAAAGAAAAGAATAAGATGAGTTTAGGGGGTTGGAGAAGGAAAATCAAACAAAAGGACTCAAAAGAAGACATTACCTTAAAATCAGGTAACTCTCTTAGATTTGAGCTCAAAGGCTTCCTTGGGAAAACTTCTGCCCAAAGTGAGGCTTCAAGGAGTAATAGAGGGGTGTGGAGAGCCAAAATGGGCAGGGGTTGGCCGAGCCAAAGGCTTTGGGAGTGTGGGGAAGGAGGTAGAGGTGGGGGCTTTTTATAAGAGGAGAGGAGGGGAACTCTTGGAAGGTAAAGAAAAGTCACTTTATTTTAAAATGGTATTCGGATTTAAGAGGTCCCACATTGATGTGTTTCAAGGATAAGGTGATAAGGGTTTGAGATCCACCAATCCAATAGGTTTTGGCCATGTGTAGGTCTTATATTTTAAATTATCATTCCATTTAATTTAAATCGTTAAATATTGAGGTCATCGCTGCATCATCATGATGTCATAAATAATTTAATATATTTAAAGTCTAAAAATTATAAAAAAATAAAATGATGTAGGAAATCATTTTATCTTTCCAATTACTATTTATAATAAAAAATCTGATCTTAATAACCCCATTTAAAAATTGTTTTAGTAAAACATCTCATGTTTGTGTCATTTTTTCTTTTACATTAAATAAAAAGTTATTTATGTCATTTCCAAACCAATGTGGATCCATGGGGTACCCAAGTTGACCCATGGATTGTCTTGGTCTGCCATGACAAATCCAATGAGGTTAGTACATGTGTCAATCTCATCTCAGTTTATTAAAGCATTATTTTTACCTTAAACTACACTAATTACCTCTAATCGCGATTAAGAACTTAAGAGTTACTATTCACCAAAAAATTATTTTAATCTCATTGAACCAAATTTTACTTCTTAATGACAACCATGTATGTTGAATTTTTGAAATTCAAAACACAGAAGTGGTAAAATTTCATTTAAAGGAAAAATCAGTTTTTATAAGTACCACTTAGTGGTTTCACTATTCATCAAAAATTGATGTTTTTCAGAAAAATACCAAAAATTCACCCTATGATATATTTGATATTACAAATTCAAAAATGAAGACTATTTTACAAAAATCCAAAAATATAAGTGACATTAATTAATTTAATAATTAACTCCCGTTGTCATGACAAATAGCGTGTTTTTTTGAAACAATAAGTATCAAAAGATTGACACGAGTTTAAGTCCAATTTCAAAGTGAAATTGATTCCAATGACCACCATTGGATTAAATGGTAAAAATATAGTATAATTTCACTTAGAAACCAATTCAAAATATAATCTAGTCATATAAATAAATTAGATTAAAAATCAGTTTTCATGTAAAATGCAGTATTTTTCATTAGTCATTAAAAAATGAACATTGTTTGAAAAATACCAAAAATTCTCACAAAGTAAATTTTGATGTCCCAATCACAAAGAATAAGTTTATTTTGACAAATATACCTTATAAAATTGTCAAAATATATATTTAAAAATGGTTTTCCATCAAAAGGTAGAAAAACAATCTTTTAAAAACATTAGTGTATTTCATGTTTAAGATTGGATTTATTATCATTTTAAACCTCTAAAACACTATCTAATTCACTAATAGACATAGATAAAAACATATATTATTAATTAAATACTTGGTATGTTACACTAGTAGATTTTTTATACAAATTAATTTTATCCCATTGTAGTTATATACTTCTTTCCATATATGGACTTATAATGAGGCACATGAATTCTTGAGTGAAATCTGTTATTATAAGATAATATTACTGAAAAAATTGTTGATACCGACTTCCATTAAAATAAATAAAATAATAACTATTCATATCTTCTATGTTTTTAATGGATCTATCAAATATACCATCTATTTTAGGAATATAATACTTTCAGAAACTCAACTATATCAATATATTGTAGAGGAAATTATCATAACATTGAGGTAAAAGTCATATATAGATCATATAAATTAGATTGTGGTACTCAATGAAACCTTATAACTTATTTAATGTATATTTTGGAAATATAATGAAAAGGTAGATCTTCATTGACATCAATCCTCTGTGATGATTTTCTAAGGTGAATGGCTGAAACCCAAATAATATTATGGTCTTTAGATGTTTTTGGGAGTCCAGCAATAAAATAAATTTTTTCCCATTCCCATTATGGTATAGGTGATGGTTTTAAAATTACCTTAGACATATTTATTTAGAAATTATGATGATGACATACCATGAAACATTTTCTAAATTTTTTTACTCAATTAATTTTATGCCATGTAAAATATTAATTTAGATCTCAATACATCTTTGAACAACCATGATAAATTGAGAATAAAAAACTACGAGGCTCTTCCATCTTTCCATTAATTATCTATATTTTTTACAGGACTTGTAAATGGCTCCAAACATTACCATTTCATCATAATTACGGTTGACCTCAGAAAAAATTATATCCTTCTTCTACAGTTCTACATCTTACTAACACACATTTTTACTCCTCACATGGATATATGGTTGACCACAAATTTGATAAATATTTTATTTATCCCCATACTTTATGATTTCCACATCAATCCTTTGAAAATAAAAAAAGTATTGGATGTTTTTATCCAAATAATTGATATTCTATAATGATCCACTTGACTCCGACCATCCGCCACATTGTTCAATTTCCCAGGGTAGAAATCTATTTACAAAACGAAATATTTAATGAACTCCAACCATATTCGAAGGTATATAATCAGGTTTTTCTATGTGAATATATTCCATAATATTATTCAATATATATATATATCAAAAATTTCCCCATTAATATAATTCCACTATAAATTTAATGTAAAATTTACCCTAGATAACTCCTAATCATGAGTTTGAAATGTTTTTCTCAAAAACCATGAATTTTTATGAAGCATAATCTATCACCATATCATTATGTATGAGGATTTATCACCATTATTTTATTTATGCATCACGATAGATTAAAAAACCTTTTCTATTATTGGTTAATTTAAGATTATGTTTTCAAATAAACTTTAACTTTCGTACCAAGAATGTTTATTCACCTTAGTTTATCTAAATGAACATGGATTCACTTTGATTAATCATGGTAATTAGATAAGAGAACCCCAATAAATTCCCTATAATGCATTGAAAATTTCCATACTTACCAAGAAAAATATGAATATTAATAAAAATGGTTTTCCTAGGATATTATTCATCAAATTCCATCTCTTATGGATCACCAAGTATACTCTCACATCAGATTATATAACCTTGAAATGAAATTTTTCATAGAAAAAATTATTATGTTATAATTTTTTCAACAACGAATGCATTCTTCGGGACTTTAGTATAATCCCAAAGTGTTATTGATTTTCTCTCATTATCTTATAATATTTAATAATATCACCAATAAAGACTACTGAAAACTAATCAAGTTAATAACAAATGACTCTATTTATTAAATATATGAACAATGTGGGGTAATTAGTAAGAGTAAATATAATCATGATATATTGATAGTATCTTGGCATAGTTTGGAATGTTTTATTCGGTATATGCTTCTTTTTTACGATCAATTGGAAATTTGGAAAATGAATTTCAATCCTGGAAAGGAATTTATCACCGAAACATTGGTGAAAAAAGACATTAATATATGGAAGAGGGTACATATTATTGATTTTGACGTTGTTATGTCCTTGATAATCAATAAGGATTCACATTGATAAATATTTAATCTTTATAAAAGGTACATGTTCACCCAAATGTGACAAACCTGTCCGAATAAATCCATTATCATGACTATCCTTGAGTTTCTCCATTAATTCACAATTCTAAATCAAATATATTATTTATAGAGAGTATTTTAAATATGTGTAACACCAGGTATGTTTTTTTTAAAATGAACTTCATGATTCAGTGTATGACATGGAAAATATTCTGGAAAGACATCAATAAACTCCCACATAATAGTAATATATTTGATTCTTAGTTTTTCTATATATATACGATATAAAAATCAATTTTGTATTGGAATAAATACCTATAAAATTATTTATATTTCTAGTTGAAGTTGATATTTATCATTGTACTGAGAAATATTAATATTTCGATTTAGAATGTCAAATATGAATTCCCTTACTTGAATTTATGTGGGATTGATATAATGAAATCCAATCAATCCACCAAATCACATATTATAAAATTAGAGAGATAATAATGATATCTTTAGGAATCACATTCCCAAAAAATGTATAAGAGAGGAATAATATACATGAGATTTGATCATCATAACATTATGGGATTTCCATATTGTTTCGATATCTAATTTTCATTCGTACTATGATAAACTTATAAAATTATTCCGATAAAATAGAGTGGGTATATCCAAAATCAAATAGGATTTTAAAAGTAATATTTTAGAGGTTATTTATATGTTACAAAACTTCGTTATCATACCCCTCATGAGAAAGAGAGATAACATGATATTAAACTTTTTCTCTTAGCCTAAGGGGTTACTGATAAAAATAATTATCATTATCCATAAAATTTAAACAATAATTATCATAATAAATATAATCCCTTTGTTTTAAACAATGGGATGTGGTTCGTTGATTCTTTTCATTTTTCACTTTCTTCACTTTATTAGATAACTTCTTCCCATCAATTCAAAATTTAATTTCCTGATTACTCTCCTATCTGGACATGAAATATTTACCTATACCCATAAAACAATTTCATCCATGTTTCCTTCCACACTTTAAGAACTAACGTACAATCATATATTTACGTAATATTTTTCTATAAATCTTTTATAATTACAAATTTATTTTCATAAAAATAATAATATATTTATGGTTAACATCAATATAAATTCTTGCTTTGATTTCACATCGATAAATTTGTTTATAGATATTGATGTATGTTATCGAAATACACTTTAGATACATGGTTTAATGACACTAATGAACAAATATACCATACCTTCATGATAGAAGATAATAAAAAATTATAGTTCATGAGACATGTAATAGATTCCTTATATTTAATGACAGAATATTTATCTTTCAACAATATCTCAAGGAATTTTTTCACCATTATTATTTTGTAGAATATGAGGAATGTACTAACTATAAACTAATCGCTTAAACTATACCCATGAAATGCTGTTAATTTCATTATGTGGGGATGTGATATTGATAAGAGACCATCATTGATCTAGTTTATCTTATAGATGATAAATTACTAAAATATACTTTTCATGCTTCGAATACCGGAGAATGAATAAAATATTTTTTGTGGTATTAATACATTTTCTAGTAAATAGTGGATAAATAAACATATTAAAATAAGTTTGATGTCTCCTATAAAAGTAATCAATAAAGAATTTTCCCCTCATTTTCTCAATTGGAAGTTTTGTATGATTCATATCATTAAAATGTTATAAAAGCATAAAAAATAATTTCTTTTTTTTGAGGTCCCATAAAATTTCATTGATGACACAATAAATTTTCATGAATATTTTTTAATTAATATAAATGTTTTTAAATTTATTTTTGTTATAAATCAACATGTATTAAAATGTTTTATCAATTTATTATAAATTATGAAAATATAATGAAAATGATTTAAATAAAGTAAACAATGTTATTTTGAAAATTTAACATTAATTATTCAATATGATTAATTTTACATAATTATTGAAACTTATTTTTTGGGTGTTGAAAAATAAAGGTCCATTAATGGAAAGATATCAACCATAGACACCATTGCGACATAGCCTGACTCTAAGGGTGAGGATAGAAAATTTGTTCCCTGGGAGAGACCGTGTAGGGAGGGAGAGCATAGGGGCATTAGGTTCGTGCTGAGTTGGCCCCCAGGGGGTTAATAATATAGGGAGTACCATGTGGGAAGAAATAAAAATGGGCCACATGTGGTGTGACACATATATGTGTGTGTGTAAGTGGAAACTGAGACCCCATCCCTTGATTAGGTGTCCGAACTAGGGACACACCTCACTGTAATTTATGAAAGCACACTCACCATCCTAGAAATCATTGTAGGATGATATTATTAACCAGAATTATTCATTTTTATTATATATAATCAAATATTTTCACAAATTCCTCATCCTTGATTAGAAATTCATCTCTACCACTCCACATATCCTCCCACACTAGATTACCATATCCTTAAATTCTTTATCATGGGATCCACTATATCCACACCATGGGTGGTCGATCTCGAGATCCTTTCTCTATGATAAAGTTTGAGGTCACACATGATCACTACATGTCCCTCGTTTGTCCTGTGTAAGCTTTTTTTGGGCTCATCCACCCAACATGAAGGTTTCATTAGAATAAATATCCACCACTACTTCTTCAATCACTCACCACACCACTTCTATTCCACATAGACTATTAATAAATCATTCATGAAATGAATTCATAAAGTCCCTTCCACGTTCCCTTTGCTTCCATGCATCCCATGATTCCCAAATAGATTATTCTATGGTGAATCCCTAGTACAATTGCAATCAGATCACCTATTATATATGGGTGATGTTAGAATATGTTTTGAAAATGTATCGAAATTTAAAATGAAGGTTTCCCTTAATGGTTTGGGGGATTTTGAGAATGCTCTCTAACTACCAATAAATGGATTTGTCGAACACATGATAAAGGGAGATCACACAAGGGGAGGAGTGGCTACTGTCGATGTTAAAAAAATTACTACCTTTTTTCTTCATTGTTTTATTTTTATTTTAATATTTATTTTTATTTCTCATATAATTTTAATTTAATTTTATTAATTTAATTCATTAATTATTAATTATTAAGTGTTTCCCCTATACAATTTTCATCTTATCAATGCATATCTACTTTTTAATTTAATTATTTATTCTATAATTCTTTTACCCATCATGTTTTTATTTTAATTTTTTATTCTCTCTCTCTATCCTTATTCTTATATTTTTTTTGAAATTTATTGTGGGTGTTTTCTTATTCTTATATCTTATATTCCTTTTATTTTTTTCTTCTATTATTTCTCAATTTACCCTCATAACTTATTTCCCTTAAAAATTGAGTGGATAACCCAAGGCTTGGCTGGAGGAAGGTAAATGGTGATTTCATTCATTATTCAAGTAAATTGTGAAGTTTTATTTACTTTTTTTTGTGAGAAACTGTGAAGTGCACGAGTGTGTTGGTTCTCCATTATGGAACTAAACAGAAACTAAATTATTTGATTAAAATTTTTCACTCCCTTTAAGTAACCATAAGATCTTCATATGACGATGTTGACTCATTTAGTGGATGAAATGTCATACCATGGAGTTAGGTCATAAGAGTTGTCACATTCCCAATTGAGGTGTTTCATAAACATTTACTATAGGATAATGTGGAATTAATATTTCTAAATGAATTACAGATTTCACACCCCAAAATAAAAGAATAGTAATTCATTAATGAGATATCATAAATGAATTATCAAACTAAATTCGAACACTATATGAAGAATTATAGAAAAAATAAAGGTAAACCACAAGGTAAATGTTCATTATTTTGTAAATTTAATTGTATAATTATGTCTTTGTATAAATTTTGTCATTTAATTTATCTTTTTAAATTCCATAGTTTTTGAAAAATTAATAAAAAAAAATGAAGTAGTTTATTTGATTTTGAATATGTAGGTGAACAACTATGAATCTTCTCAAGCAAGACTACCCTGGTCAGCCTCTATGTTTCATTAGGAAAATAAATTTCATTTTTTCCATTCACAATTATATGTATACTATTAGTTTTTTAGATTTAAAATTATTACAATTTCCATCACATTATTTATTAACCTGATTCATTCAGGTTCTAACCTTTTAATAAAACAAACAATCATTGTGTGAAGAATAGTAATCATTAATGGAAACCACATAATCGTGGGAAATATTTTATAGTTTGTATAAATCAAGACACCTTTATAAATATAAGAAAAAATATGTTTAACTAATGCTATCAATGATCATCATATTTGAAATTCCTTCATAATGGGTTGTAATGAAAATGAGAATTAACCTATTAATATCCCCTAGAGTGTCAAACCTGGTGAAGATTAAGGGTACAGTAACTATTTACCAAAATTATTGTTGTGATGTACTCAAAAACTATTTTCAGACTTCTTAACCCAAGAAGGATCTCCTCCAAAACTATATACACATTTAGTCTCTATAGATAGATATTATTCTCAGAAAATCAGACACCATTAATTAATATATCTTAAGTTATTATCCGATATATAGGGTAACTCTAACAATCATTACTAATGTTTTGTCATCATAGTTTCCAAATATTAAGTAAACAATTCTCTAATACTAACTATATCAACCAATAAATTTCAGGAATAGACATTATATCCCACTAGATGAATATTAATTACATAACAAAATGATCTATTATAGAATTTAATCAGTCCATTACCATCAGAAACATGGATACATAAAAAATTTACTAAGAGAACTATTTCATCTACCACTATGATATTCCAAAATATCATCCTTTTTATAAATAACATATATTAAACATTTTTTATGAGACAATGAAGTGATACATAATAAAGGGTGAGGTCTAATGATTTTTATGGGAAAAAAACGGGGATAAAATTAATCACCTAATGATAATAGAAACATAAGGGTATTTGAACACAAGAATAACATTTGAAAACTACACCCCATATATTATTGATCATAATTTAGACTCATTGGATAATGATATATAGTTCATAAAAAATTAATCATAAATGAATAAATGATCATGATCCATAAGAGAATAACATTGGAAAATGATATATATTTGTGGAATACAAATAATTAAAGAAAGTTATTTCCTTGATAGTCAATGATTACCTCCAAGATAATCCTAGTGAATTGGGTTCACTTTGAAAACCATTATAGTAGTCAATCTTCACCCCAAAGACTATCATAGTTGATAGAGTCTCTTATGGAACTAAGTTCACTCCCCTTTCTTATCCTATTTATCTATTGAGATATCTATATTTACCAAAAGAATCGAATGAATATGTATTATAGGACAACCTATAACATAATTTAAATCATATATATATTTTCCAAAATATCATAAATCATATCATTACCCACAAAATAGAAATGTATTTTATAAATATTATATCCACGAATAACCTATTGAAAATAAACATTTTTTATAATCATTTCCTAATCTATTATTGAATAACACATGGAAAAGTAACATGTTTTTTAAAAATCCTATCTATGTAATCATAAAGCATTCTGAGAAAGAATATAGATGGTATAATTATGTCATAACCCCAGTAAAGATGAAGTAATATCATGGGATGTCATCTTAGATAAAAATACCATTAAAATATATCATGAATATTTATTTGGGAAAATAAACATTTCATTTCGAAATCATATATTGAAAAACAAAAAATTTCACACATATAAATGAAAAACATTTCTTCAAAAATAAACTCAAAAAAATTTAAACTAATAACTAAAGCATTAAGAACTTATGAAATCATGAAATTACATTAATATCGCATTTGTTAAAATAAATATTCCATTAACTTTGTTAAAATTTAAAAGTATTTTGTTTTTGAAAATGATAAGAATATTACTTTTAAAATATTTTTTAATTTTTTTTTTCATGGGTAGAAAATAGAACGATCATATTTGAATATTATAAACATTCTCTAGTCCATTTGGGTAAAACATGCACATAGAAGGGATATGGTTTTCGATCAAATAGATAAATAAAGTCATTTTTCTTAAAAATATTCTTTTGGATTCTTGTTTACTTAAAGTAAGGAAAATGAAAAGAAAATATTTATGACCATTAAGTAACAAGAGGATAATAAAATTTATGTTCTTTATGAGATTTATATGATAATATTTAATATTTGAAAACACAATTAGACAACAATCTCTATAAATAATGATATTGTAACATAAACCTCTTACCACCATAATATATTTTGAATCATATACCCCATTAAAAATAAATTTAATTGAAACTTTAAATATAAAATAATAACGAGGTTCATTATATATCAACTTATTTGGTATTTATAAACACCTTAAATAAGAATATATATTCATGTTATTACATATATCCCAAAAAAACCATTTGAGATGATAAACCATTTCGTCAAGTTCCAATTTCTTTGAAGGAACTCTTCCCTATTGTATAAAAAATTATAATTTATTATAATTATATAATATAAAATTTTAAATACTTATAATATCATATATGATC
This sequence comes from Viscum album, assembly GCA_963277665.1. NCBI lineage: Eukaryota > Viridiplantae > Streptophyta > Magnoliopsida > Santalales > Viscaceae > Viscum > Viscum album. The sequence continues at coordinate 732,695,529 of OY728146.1, read as the reverse complement.
CATTTATGATATTTCAACACCAATTTATTAATACCCCCTTATTAAAATTGTTGTTCCAGGATGATAATTGTTTTATAAGAATTATGATTCAGTAGTTCAAGGTATAATACATTTATCCTACTTCCATTATCTAGTGATTATTAATCATGATGTAAATATCATATATATTCATTATATATATATAGGCATTAATAAAATATAAAAATCGAAAAATGAATCACATCGTTCATGGGTATGGTAGGTCGTACGTACACATGAAAACTATTTTCACTTCTAGATGGATAGATAAAATGAAATGTAAATAATAATTAAACCCTATAGAATCATTATTATATAATATAAATCATATATATTTATATAATTCCTCTTTATTACTATCATTTTAAAATAGAAATGAAAAAATAACACATCCCTTCAAGGAGGTGGTAGGCCATGCATACGAACGAGCGACATTGATATTTATGAATTGATTATAAGGCAGAAGATAGAAATGATAATATAATTAAAAAATAAAAATTACTTATTAAATATCATATATATATATATATATATTAAACCCATCCAAATGATATAGTGATGAAAAATAAACATTATCGCCACATGGAGATGGTAAGACGTACTTAGAGATGAGTGATATTTTCACATCCATTTGATGGAAATGGGGTAGAAATTGGTGGTTTCATTATCATTATAACATTAAGTATATTTAATATAATAAATATTTTATTTTATTATAAACACCACTAATTATTAATAGGTTAAAGAATAAGTAAAGAATAAAGTACTACATTTTGTTGATTATATTATCCATGAAAGATCTCCTTTTGAAACCTTCTTAAGTAAACTAGTGTTGGAATTTTTGAAAGACCTGAACCTCTATAACAAGGATAATGAATTTTATAAGGTAATATAATAGTTTTTTATAACTTTGAATGTGGTGTAATGAAGGGAAAGGATGGGTTTCCTTTTATAAGATAGGGGTGGGCGACTAATGGAATTTCATAAAACATTATATTATATGAATTCATTTCTTTCAAAAGAAGATTTTAAATGAATAGATATTTGAAGATAAAGTACTATTTTGTTTAAATATAATAAAAAAATAAAATTTAGATCGGTTAATGTGGGTTTTCAATCCTTATTGTTTTGTTTTACCCCTATGATAAACTATTTTAACCATAGCCTCAGTGACATATTTTTCAATCTTAACTGGTTATAATTTTATATTTAAGGTGAAATTTTTATCATAAATGTCAAATAGATGAAATTTCAGACAATATATTATCCAAAATTTAATCATTATATAATTTAACAATCTATAAATAAATAAATAATATATTATTTTCATGAAATATAATTTATATGATTTTTGACAGTATTCATTTAATTTGACTTTAGAGACACATAGATAAATATTTAATTCAAATAAAACCCTTTAATATATCCCTAATATTTTATATTGTTCAATAAAATTAATTTCACACTATAATTCTCTAAAATTATATTATTATAGTATTTTTAATATATTTAATTGTTTTCAATTAATTAAATAAATACTATATCAATGATGCATATTCATTATAGGTAACTGTATCATTATTAAATACTATAAATAAATTAACATAATAAAGAAATTTTCATTATTCTAAAAATATACATTACTATTCAATGAAATGTTTCTTTTTTCATTATGTACTCACAATAGACATTTAAAACAAAAGAGTGATATTGTTTATTTGTCCTTATATAATATATTTTATAGGTCAATTTCATGAATATGTTCTTTTTAAATAGTTAAATTTCACTACTAAGGTGATAAGGGTATAATTAAATTCATATAATAAGAATTAATGTAGATAATGGTGACCTTAACAAATAGTTTTAACCAAGGATAATCTGATTTACCCTTTACCGAGTTGATAAATTATTCCACATTCACTATTAATAACGAATTAGAATAAAAAACAATTATTTAACAAATTAGGACCTCAATATTCCAAACATGGAATCTATTTTCTATTCAATTATTTATATTAATGGGTGAAATTCATTTTAAAATATGGTTGAAAATTGAGAAACAACAATTTTTTTAAAAAATAATTTTTAGCGTTAAAGTTGATATATATTTATATGTCATGACTAAACAAATTTTAGATGAATGATAAAAATATATTATTAAATAAATAATATATAAATTAATTTTTAATAATTAAAATAATATGAGCAATTAAATTTTTTAGGATAAAAATTCATTACATGCATAAAATTGTTTTTTCTTGAAAAAATATTTCATTTACATAAAAATTATTTCTATTTTAATTATAACCAATTGATGACCAATGAATTTAATTTATAAACGTGTAAACCATAGATTTTTTAAAATCAATTTATTCTTATTATGACTAGCTAATTTAACATCCATGTTATTTTTATATATAACATTATAATTAAATTTTTAACAGTGTTGCGTGTATCATAATCCATAAAGGAAATTATTATATTATAAAGGAAATATATCATAAAATTTAATAGTGTTAGACCTAGATTTTTGATGTTACAACATCTGGAATAGACGTGGAAGTACAGATTTATAGGAATGGGGGGTGGTATGTTTCTTTAAAAAGTACTCCTCGAAATCATTAACCATATATAACATTTAAGACATCCAAATCATGGAATTTTAACTTATGAAATATTTTTATTTGATATTTTATTGTGTTTAATAAAACATTTCAAGAATATCTAACTAGTATATCCATAGTGATATCAAAAATAGAATGTTTTACTAGTATATTCAAGAATGATCCTCAATGATTTCTATGTAAACTTATCATGAATTTATGGTCTCAATTATGATGGAATTTTGAATCCTTATAGTTATTGAAATTAGTCAAAGTCGTATTATATATCTTAAAAAAGAATTGAATTTAAATTGATGACATGGAACCATAATTATCTATTTGAAAAAAAAATTGATTAGATTTTACGTCAAAAGTTGGGACATGTTTTTTTGGACTAATCTAAAACATGAACAAGTTTTTTATCTAGTCGAATTGAATGTTCCAAATTGATTGTTTTATATTTTTTACTAAATTTTTGATCAATAAATGAATTGTTGAAAACATTGTAACCAAAATTTTACGGTGGGTTCCACTCTACCAGGTCCATCTCAACATTTAGGTCAAGCTAAAATTGTAAAAATTTAACATTGGATCTATGTCCTGTGATTTGAATGAAATATATAGATAAATATAATGGTTTTCACATGAAATTTCACATACATATTCATCTAATAATGTATTTTTTGATAAAAACTAAAATTAAATTAAATGTGTAAAAGTTGAATATTTTTTGAATATGAAAATTTAAGATCCAGATGTAAATTACTCTAAAATCCTCATATAAATTTCAATATGGGGAAATTATATCAATATTTTTAAACCAAATATTCAATAAAAAAGGGTTATTAGGGGATACCATGTAAAAATTTATGGAAGACCCTTTAGATAAATATACCTATGTGGGTTTTAATGTGTTAATAGTAGTTCATATCATGAACAACTATAGGAAAAACCCTCATGGAATTATATCATGATATGTTACGGTGTCAAAGATGACTACTGACAATGAATAGATTCTTGCATCATCAACTCAAATATAGGTTCATCACATTCTTCCCAAAACCACTCATGATCAATATCAATACCCTGAATAACCATGAATGCATAAAATATTATTGTTTTGGATGAAACTAAAAATTTAATAACTTGAAATCCTTGGGTTGTTACTAGAAAAATAGAGTTAAGATAAAGAAGACTATAAATATCTCATGAGTAGTATTATTTATTCCGTAGTAAATACTTGGTAAAAGGACAAGAATTTTATTATTCAAAAATAGTACATACTTGAAAAAATTAATAATGAATTACATGAGGAATATGTTTTTAATTTCGAAAAATCATTTAAAATTATATTTGTTCGAAACATGATTTTCATCATTTGGATTTATTTTTGTGAAAACATGGGATCATGTAAAAGTTTAATCCTTTGTGAATGTTTTATAATGAAAAAATAAATTTTTAAAACATAGTGTTTAATATGATTTAGAAAAAATGGAGTTTCATAAGGACAAGTTACATCTCAGAGGATAGAATAAAAATGTCATTAATAATACTTAATTATGAAAAAGTTAAAACATTAATATTTCAAAATGATGTATCTTAATTTGATACTAACCTAATTAATAAAATTCAATTTGTTTATGCATAAAATGTTTTCACACTATAATTTACCCATTTTTTCCTTTCGATCAGTGGATAATATTTATTGAGGTTATGTATGGATTAATAACTTCTAACTCAAAAAATTTAATGTGTTAATCAATGATACATCTAATAAAATAAATTAATGGGAACAAAAAAATGGATTCTAATGAAATATAATCACACTAAACATGAATTTAACTTTAATATTCTCCAATGCGATTATTTACATATCCATTGTAATTCCAATATTGTCTTAGGTAGAATCTCTAAGGTCATGTAATGAATTATTGTCCTAATATATTAGTTAATTAATAAGAGAGGTCCAACTAATTCATTACAATTTTAGATTCATGGGTTAAACTTTAGTATAAAAAATTTAATTATGTAAAATTTTGAATACCAAATAGATTATTTAAGAATTTATATCTAATATAATAACACTATAGTAATAATTCTTGGATTATAAGGCACTTTATTTTTCATTACCAATGAATGAATCCATATTCATATTTTTTACTCAAAATTTTATAATTTTATATAGGGAAAAAATTCATATTATATAAATTATAGTCATGTACATGAAGGATAAAATTTTTATAGGTGATACTAACATAATGAATCACAAAAAATACATATTTCCCAAGTAATGATACGAAAAACATTAACTAACTATTTAGAAAAATAATATGAATTCCAAATAAAGTCTTTTTATAATTTATTTGAAGAATAGAAAATTGTTTTCTTAGTGATAAATATTCTACATATATTTATGTTATTTGTTAAAAAATAATATTTCTTAGATAAATAATTAAATTACAGTAGAATTTATCAACATTAAGATAGTAGTGGTAGAAAAATGAAAAGAAAGTACTAAGGGATTCCATATAGATCAGAACAAACTTCCATTTACATATACTCAACAAGCCCTCCACCAAATCCCAATAAAACACTAGTTGTTCCAAATTATCAAAAAAAAATATTCCTTAACAAATTTAAATTTTTTTCCAAGTAATGAAACTCACCATATTGAAAAATTAAATTAAAGCTTCTAGAAACATAGTTATAAAATGACAAGAATTATTCTAAGAATCAGTTGGTAGAAGTATTCGTCTAAAGAAAACATAAAAATCACTAAATAAAGGTATAAAGAAAACCATAAAAAACGTCACTTAATAAATAAAATATTTATTAATAGTAAAAAATAAATATATATACATTTGTATGAGGCTCCAATAATACAATTAAAGGAAGTCCATGATGTATTTTTTGATTTCACTATGAAGTTGGTGTACTATAAATTTAAAAATCTAATTTATAAAAAACTATCAGCGGAGAAAATGATATGAAATAAGAATAAGAGAGAAGATAGTGCATACATTAATTTTTTAAATGAGAATTTACATTTAAAATCACCTAGAATCATGTTAGAAAAATAAATTGAGAGAGGAGATCAATAGTTACCCAGTGGATGTCTCTCAAAATGCTATGAGTAAGTGAGATCAAAGGATTACCCAATGGGGATTAAGTGGTTGGGATAAAATAAATAAATCTCATCTTTAAAAAATAAAATACAACTAGACTACTACATAATTGTTCTAGGGATAACAGGAACTCGATGGCACCCCTAGCCCCACCTGGAGTATTCAATAACATCCAATAATCAATAACCGAAAATTTTATACCCGGTGCCACATATTTCTTAAAACTATTAGTTAAACCTACTATAATATTTGTATAAACACCCATTCAACTAATATAACAAAAAAACCTCCAAAATAATATAAGGATTCATTCTTAACCACCCAAATTGATGTCTAAATCAACTGTTGAAAAACAACACTCAAACAAAATTATAAAATTTATATGATCCCATTCATTAGTTACCCAATGTTCCCATATAAGGTCAGGACAATACCTTAATAGTTGTATACATGACATGGGTTGGTACAATCCAAGGGAATTAGATCTCGTGGTAAGGGTTTTTGTATGAAATTAATATTTGTTCCATATATTATTTCCATATTGTCCATCATTATATATATATATATATATCATATCACTAGTTTATTGAATATATTCCTTACTATTTCTAATATTTTAATGCAATTATAGTCTCATTACATATCTTATTTCTTTATTGGGTGCCTCACACTACTTTTTTCTTGTTATTATCTTATATATAATTCCCTCTCTCTTGAATTCATCATTCTTTTCATGTTCATATTATTTAACTTATATATGTATTTTATATCTCTATAAAATTATATATTTATTTGATTATATTCATTTCATTTTTATGTTATGTAGACTATATATTTTTATAATTAGGTTTTATGTTTTTTTAAATAAAATGTTTTATGAATCACATTTTGAGTAAAATATTGTCAATTCATATTCTCATTATTTCAATTTTGAAAATTATTTATTATTTTCCATGATTATGTAAAAGGTTATTTATGGAATAAAATATATTGTATCCATTGTAAATTTATTCATTTACAATGATGAATTCATTAGACTTACTAATTGATAAGTGGAAACTAGAATTATACATAATATTGATCCATCAATATGTCAAATGGGAAAAAATAATATAGGTATTTGGTCTATTCATACACATTTATATATTATTTCTTTTCAAGGCATTGAATGTATGATTACGATATTCAATATTATTAATTGCATCACTATTAAATTATTTATTATTATACATTTAGTTAATCATTTTGATTTTAATGTCTCCCATGAAATTAATATGATGATGTAATAAATTATAATAAATTATTTTATTATTTTTACCAATCATATTATGTTTTTCTTATTAATTTTATGATAGATTCCATTATATACAACCCCTTACGGAGCATTTAATCACACATGTTTTACTAGATTCTCATTTATCATCAAATCAATAAGATAAAAATGAATGGTATAAATATAGGTAAAGAAGAAATAATTATATATCATTAGTTGTAATGATGTTTCCCTAGTAATATATTTTTTATGAATCTATCTCATAATATAAAACTATAAAACAAAATGTCCTGTGTATTTTGATATATGAATTTTATCCCATTGTCAGGTGGGGGAGTCATGTTGTAACTATAGATGATTATCCAAATGATATATAAAATAGATTTTTAATATTTGAATCCCAATCCACCTAATTTTTAAGTATAAAAATTTGATACTGTGAATGAAACTACACCCTCTTTTTATCACCCATATCACTGATCGCAAAATTGGCTAATAACTTACTGATATCATGTATGAGTGTGTTATAAAGCGTAAATATTTCCATATGTTAAGTAAATTAGATTTCCTTATGACTTTTACTTTCCTTCATGATTGGGTAGATTTTTAAGTGAATAAGGTTTCATTATGACTTTACCATTTCTTCATGTTTGGAAAATCACAACCACCTTATATTAAGTGGAATTTTATTTACCATATGTTTTAATTTCATTAGAAAAAAATTCCATCCCCATGGAAATTTTCCCATACCATATTTTCATTGATCATTTTTTCTATGTATAACATTCAGTTTCATATACAAGACCTTGGAATATAATTATACTTAGATGTAAAGCATTCTGTTTTCAAGATATGAATTGAGACTTGGAACTCTTCTGAGTTCTGACTCCGAGTTCACTGAATTTAGACTATGATCTCTTCTATGTTCTGAATCCAAGTTCTCTCAATTCAGACTCCGAACATCGTAAGTTCAGAATCTGAACTCTTCTGAATTCAGACTCCCAACAATATAAGTTCAGACTCCGAACTCTTATGAATTTAGACTCCAAAAAATGTATGTTCAGACTCAGAACTCTTTTGAATTCATACTCAGAAATCTACTGAATTCAAGATTCGGAATTTCTTTGAAATTTAGACTTCTTAATTCTATATAATTTTAACTCTGAATTCATCTGATAAACAGAATCGGAATTTTCACGTATTATAGACTCTGAATAGTTTTTGGTTAGACTCTGAACATTCATTTTTTCTTACACTCCGTAAAATGAATATGTTCAAGTAGTCATATTTTTTCTTACACATGCTTTGGCTATAAAAAAAATTCATTCATTTAGTTGCTAACTAACAATTGTTTGAGTGACACGTGTTTAGGTCTCTCTAAAATTCAAGGAAAAATATGACCCTTGGAGGAGGGATCCAACCATTGAAGTCATGCCTATAAATAGGAGCTCATTTTAAAGAGCTCATAACAATAAAAAGTTGATCAATATAGATCATACATGATGTAGAAGGGATTTATAAAGAGATGCACTAATAAACTCTTAGGTATCATGTAGAAAGTTTGAATGAATTTTTCAATATTTGCTTCAAACAGAATTTCTTTGTGGGGAGGTGTGATTTCCTTAAAATCAGAGACTTTGGGTTGTGAAGTCAGAGGTGCCAATTTCCGTACAAATCATGGTCTTGCGAGGATAGCAAGATAGATACCGATCTTTGGATTGAGGGCTTACCTTGGTTCGGATAAGATAGAATTTCTTAAATGTATAAATCAAGGGACCTTAATCTAAGGTTGGTGGATACCCTTCTATTTGGGTTTAAAGATTTACTACTTGTTACTTGTAGTGTTTCAATTTTTTTCCACTGTAATTTTGGTTGTTGAGGATTGCATAACTATCTTATACATCTTTAGAATTGTACCCTGATTAAAAATTATTCTATATGATTTATGGTAAAATCTTTATTGTTGTAAACTTTTCTTAAGTTTCATTTCATGAATATCTTTTTCAGAGTTAAGCAAATTATTACAACTTAGAGGTGTTGTGAATATTGTTTATACAAAATTTCCTTAATGATTTTTTAAGTATACAATTTACCCCCTCTTATATACTGAGTATCTACATCATAGTTTGATACTACAATCAGTATCATATATATCATACTATAGATCCAACACCATCATATAAGTATAAATTGAATGAGAAATTGATTGAATATGAACAACATTTCTCATCATGAGAATATTTTTATTAATCGTAATACTAACTCTATTTATGACTAAATCTAGAATAGATGAATATAACTCATTCATTATTTTCTAATTATAGGTAGATAATCCCAAATAATTATCAAAAACTTTATAAAGACAATGATATTCCAAAAATAATTCCATCTTTCACAATTAACCCATTAACTCAACAAGTCCTACATTTTATATAAATTAAATTTACCCAGCTGATTTTTGGCACTTCTAAGGAACTAATGTAATCATTTGGACTTATAAATGGGTAACTATTGAGAATATATGTAAATCGTTAATAGAAATATGTAAGATATCATAAGACTGTTCCTTCATTCTTTAGCCCCATGGATTTCCCACATATAATCTAACTCTTTGACAATTTAAGAAAAAGAACTGACCACCATGATAGACAAGGAAACAAAAATATTATAAAATTGTCATAACCTAGAGGAAGTCTTAAGAACATTTTCTTATTTACCATTTACAAAAAATGAATAAAACTGATGCAACACTATTCATAATCATAGAAATCCACTATCCCCAAACCTCAAATGTAGAATAATTTACATAAAAAATTTGAATCCACTATCACTATGCCAGAAAAAGAATCTTAGCAGAGGTTTAAAGAAATACTAAACTGTTTCATGATGATTTTATGAAACATCTGTGATATGTAGTTTTTGGAAACATTTCGTGACACTTTTCAAAAGCATCACAAAACCATTTAACTACGATTTAAAGCACTGCTAAAATCTGAACACATATTTTTATTTTTATTTTAAAATTATATTTATTATTTATTATTCATTTATTAAGCCCTGTAGAAAGTAAGAATATATATATATATATATATATGTGTGTGTGTGTGTGTGTGTGTGACTATGTGTGTGTGCGTTGGATGTGATTTGAACTTCGTATATCTTGGATATTCAACACAGATTTTATGACTTCAATAAACTCTTCATGTGGTGAATAATCAAAAGTTAATATAATTATAAATACTTACACATATAAATGTATATAATACATATGCAAACAAGTATTTGTTAATTATTATTATTATTTATTTATATAAGAATAAAACTAAAATGTATTACATTATATGTTATATATTATATTTATTTTGATTCTTTTTATAGTATTAGAGTTAATATGTATTATTTGTAAATATATATAATAATTAATAAAAAAATAATAAAGAAGAAACAAAAAATTATAAATAATGGATAAATAACTAATTAATGAAAATTTATTGAATTATAAATAAATACAAAAATTAATAATAAAAAATAATAGTTAAAAAATAAATAAAAAATAATAAAAAATAATAAATATAATTTAGAAATAAAAAAAATAAAAATAGAAATATAAGAAAATAATTACTAACAAATAATTAATAAATAAATAATAAATAAATACTAAATAATATATATTATATAATAGATAAATGAATAGTAAAAATATATTTAAATTATAAAGAATTAATATTCAATAGTAAATAATAAATAATAAATAACAAATAAATGAAAAATAATAAATAATAAATGTTAAATAATAAAGCTTATATAATATATTTTAAATAATAAATAGTAAATAAAATTATTTTATAAAAAAAAGGAAAATAATAAATAAATAAACAAAATATAAATATATTAAATTAATAATAAATATATAATTAATAATAAATAAATAATTAAAAGTTAATAAATAATGAATAAAAATGTTAAATAATAAATAATAAATAATAAATAGTTTGTAATATGTAATAAATAATTATTAAAAAATAATTAAAAAATTTAAAATATAATATCTTATTCAAAAGTAATGAATAAAGAAAAAAGATTATTTTATAAATAAATAAATAAATAAAAACTATGTAATAAAGAATAAATATAAAAAAATTAAAATAACAAATAAATAAATAATAGATAAATAAAAAAATATTATATATTCATGAAGAATAAATATTAAATAAATATAAAATAAAAAATAAAAAATAAATATGAAAATAAAAACTAAAAAAATAAAAAAAATAAAATAAAAAAAGTAAAAAAAAAATAACAGAAAATATTTAATAAGAAATCCTAAATAATAAACAGATAATAAATAATGAAAAATATTAACTATAAATAAATTATATAGAAACATAATAAATAATAAATAAATAATAATAAATAAATAATTAACAAATAATAATTTTCTAACAATTAATAAATAAATTGTAAATAATAAACTTTTAAATAATAAATAAATAAATAATAAATAAATAATAAATAATATAATTAATTAATTGTTATAATAAAAAATATGATTCAAATACTAACTAAATAAATAATAATAACAAATATATAAATCGTAAATAGTAAAATAAATAAATAAATATTATATTTATATATAGAATGGTAAATATATTTAAATACATATGTTTTGGTCTTGAATTTCATATGTATATATCAATGTATGTTTGCTGGTATATATGCATATTAGTGTCTTTGAGTGACAGTATATATATGAATATTTACATATATAAATAATTCGTAAAAGATAATTAAAAACTATGAAAAAATTTATTTCTTGATTAATTACAAATAATTAATTATAGAAAATAGAAAATAATAATTAACACACAATAATTAATTGAATCATTAAATAATAATTAATAATTTAAAAGTATTTAATTATTATAAATAATAAAAAGTATCATTAAGTAGTAAATAAAAATTATTTTTTATAGATTTATATATTTTTCCTTATTTTTAGCAGTGCTAAATTTAAAACCCACCACTTATTTTTAATAAATAATTATTAATAGACAATATTTCAAATTTTATTCATAGTTAATACCTCTGCCAAAAACTAATTCTAAATGGATTTATTTTTTAATTAAAAACTGCTAAAAAAGGACAAATAATAGAGAGGAAATTCCAAATATCCCCTCTAAAGATTCCCTTCAGTGGATTATATTTTCATGAAACCATTGCTAAAAGTCACGAATGATGCATTTAGAACTGATTTTAAAAACTGACCCTAAAACCCCACAAAAATGCCTATTTTTATAAAGTGACACTCATAATTCGTCATCACATTTTGCTTCATAGATGACACCCATTAATGAGGAAATGAAAATGTTTTCATAGAGTGAAAAAATGAGAAATAATGAAATTATCTATAACAAGTCTCAGTGGTATAAAATAATTTTGTTTCACAAGGATAATAGATAAAAAGATTTTCCTCAACCTATTTACAAGTGAATTGGAAAACATTTTGTATATGAAAGTATAATGACTAATGGGATGAACCATTGACAAACTTAATTGAGATGGCATCTTCAGAATAAGAAAAATAATGGCCTTATTAAATTTATCTACATTATATTACCTCAATGACAATTGATTCAAATTCTCCAAAATATGATATTTAATAACATCCTAATACCTATAAAAGAACATTGTTTGCAAAGGATTTTATCCAAGATTTTAATTAGGAGGCCTTCCTTCAATATATTTTTTAAACTCATATCCCTAAAGAGGATGATCCAAAATCTCATTCCATTTATTGTATATCTGTTTATGTACATTATTGATTAATTTTGTTACCACCTGAAAAGAATCTGAAGAATATTATATTTAATACAAATAAACAATAATACTTATAATTTCATCATTCTAATTACCAATTCATTAAATCCATAAGTAATTTGATATTTTTATTTTACATTACCTTGTAGGTTCTATTTGATGAAGAAACCATGAATTAAAATTCTTATTTTGAATTTCACTCATTGATGGGTGAATATTATATTTGTTTCATAATTCTATATCATATCTCCAAGATTAGATTCAAAATTGGAATTTATGTACATCATTATATACTCCAAGGTTTAATGTAAATATATTAGGGAAACCTATTTATTGTGTTAAATTATACTTCAGTAATATGTCACCAATAGTTACTCTAACACATGAGACTATAAATAGTTTATCTATGATTTTCATTAACAGTGTATGTATTATTAGAAACATATCCCATTCAAAAAAAATATCATCACAAACCTCATTAATACCCATTAGATTCCCAAATGAAACATCATATTTGATATATTTTCATAACATAAAAAAGTCATTCAATAGAATCTGTGGAGGTTCATATTTAAAATAATGTAATAATTTTAATGTGATTTCTCCCTTGGTACAATGTAATAATAGTCCCATAAAAATAGGATCCATGAATATAATAATACAAAACAACCCAATAGATGATATATATTTTTCTTTGATCTTGTTAAGGACCACCTTATTTTTAATAATATCCAAAATATCTGTAAACCAACAAAATTAACCCCAAACATTATAAAATAATTATATATATCACATACCATTTAATTTACTTTTTTATCAATATGTGGAAAACATCATTGTAACGTCCCGACCCTTGTTCCCTAGAGTAGGTGCATTATTACATAGCATTGGTATGATCAAAAGGGATCAAGTCTCAAAATACAGATTAGTTTATTAGTCTTGGATGTAATATATACATACATAAGTTTTACATTACATTGAGAAACGAAAAAAACTACATTGTGTCTCCTTCGAACACACTTTTATCCCATAGCCTATCCCTGTATGTCAGTCAGAATATACTTCTTCACATCCTAGGAAAAATAAAATATAATAAAGTGGTGAGCTCAGATGCTCAGAAATGATAACAATATAGAGAGAAAGTTAATAAATAATCATAAACATTGAAGGCAATTTATAATACTAAAAAACAAGCCTCTAAAATTAATCATCAGAATAATATGGAAAAGATAAAGAAAATAATTCTATTTACTTATTGACATGGATCTTCCACTAGTCGAAGAATCACATATAATATTAACAACTAATTTAATACTAATGGAATTCATAATGATGGATATCATAACCACATAGTCGAGATGTTATGCCAAGAATAAAAATACGATTTTGTCAAGGCCTTGTTCCATGACACAAGTTTTTCTCATGAGACTGACCGATGTATCAAGGAGCTACAGCGGGCTCCACCCATCACTGACTATGTCTAATTCATTCCTCATATGAAAAACTTGAAACATAACATAAACATTCATATTAAAACTATCATAAGAAATGTTTATACATTAACAATAAATCGTGAATGGTATAAAAATAACATATCCCCAATCAAACATATCACAAAACCTTAAATACAATATGGAAGATTGTATCACAATAAATCAAATTCAAACAAGTGTAAAATCCATCAAAGGATATTGGCATAGATGAAATCAAGACTATTTATGAGAAATATTTCTTTATATTTTGAAAAAAATTCAAAGTCACATTTTTATAAAAGAATCCCTTTATATTGAAAATATCTTTATAATCTTATAAGGGATTATTTGAAGCTTTCAGAATGATATAAAATTTCCACACTCACCGTATAAGTTAAAAAACATTATTTCCTTAATTTTTTTAGAAGGTTATAAATTACCTTTTTTGGAAAAAGACATAAATTTTCATTTCCAAACATTTTATAAAAATCAAAAAAAGGATATAAATGACTTTAACCCATATTCTAGGATATAGTAAAAATGTTTTGAAATAAATTTTTATGAAACACCGATGTGAATGATAATGAAGTCCTAGTACATACATTTGTTTAAACAATATTATATAAATATAGAGATTATAAAATTAACAATTTCATTGAACTTTTCCTTATTTGAGGGTAAATTAACCTCTTGATTAATAGTTTAATCATTTTTATTAAATTATCCAGAACCGCATACATAAATATGAAATTATATATGATCTTCTAATATTTCTTTGTTAATAATATGTTAGTAGTATCATTGGTTTGGGTGTTAACTAATTCATTTTCATTTACATGATTTATTACATAAGACATGTGTTTTATGGATAGGATGTATTTGATTCATATATATAATGATATTAAGTTCATAAAAAGTATTTTTAATCAGTATGTAAGATTTATTATTGAATGGTTTCTATGGGGGATGAATCTCATTGTGTTCATGGAGACGATAATCCGTACGTACTCACATGCGACAATATCATTCTATTGGGGGTGAAATCATATGTAATTGGATGGTATATTACATAAAAATTATAATTAACAAGTTATATATGTTATTTAAATTAGGTTTACTCTTTATTATACTCATAAAAATAATGAAGTGTTGAATAACGAACAACACCACGACACAGAGACGGTAAGCCGTACGTAGGCACATACGGTGACTTGTAATTCATAGGATGTATAGAATAATGAATATGGTTGTACCATATTTATAATAACATAAAAGTGTGTATATGGTTCAGGAGTTATTGTTATGTTAAGGAAACAACAATTAATGTGTAAGTGGAAGAATAAATGAACTTTGAATGAGGTGGTGAAGTTATTACCTCTTCTTCAGGTGCTTCCTTTTGATTTGATAAACAGGGATTTTTATATTAGCTTTCTAATAAATGTAAGGAATCTTGGATGAATTGAGTTTATTTGGGAGGATATTTGCGTAAGGGTTAGCTAAGCCAAATGTCTTTGGAAGTGTAAACCAAATAGAAGGGGAAGAACCCTTTTATAAGGGAGGTGTGAGGTACTTTAGTAAAAGTTTGAAATATTAATTTATTATAAAATAATTTTCAGTTTATAATATCTCTAAATGAATTTATTTATAGGATAAAGTTGGGACGGGTCGAAATAATCTCAACCAATTGGTTTTATACAAGTTTATTTCACCATATAAACCTTATCGTTTAGATTTAACCCTTAGTTAAATAATTAAACTATTACCATGTCTTCTTGTATTGTTATAATACATAGTTAATAAACTCAATATAAAACTCCAAGAGAATCAATAGTGGTTCGTTATTGACATATCTAACCTTATCAATGTCATTTTTTCAAACCATATATTTTTACGATTTTTAAATTATTTAATAAAATTGTAGTTGTATTAAAAACTCATTTATTTGAATTTTTATACTATTTAGTAATTGGTTTTTTCATAAATTCATAACAACTTTATGAATTATAAAAAAAATAAATTGAATCATAATTAAAATGTAATATTCACATAGAAAATTCGTTGATGGTATAAAAAGTCCCAATTTACATTTATTTTGATATTTATAATATCAATTATTTTAATCTTTCATTAATAAAGTAATAAATGCATCTACATTGTTTCAGAAATAAATTTACTAATAAAATCTCTAAAAATTTTAAATAATATAATACTATGTAAGAAATATTTTTAACTTTCTATATAATATTTATATTTGAATTTATATTATCTATAACTCTATATTAAAAATGGTTTAGTTAATAAAAATTAAATTTTACACTTTTAACTCTTCATGAAATAAAATATAATAAAAGTCATAATCTAACAAAAATTGATCAAAACGATATTATTTTGGTCCTTAGGTTGATTTTGGTTTAAAAATACTTATTCAATATTATTATAACATGCTTTAGGGTAATTATAATATCATTTTTACCAAAAATTACCCTATTTACTTTTAACCGTGGTATATAAAATACAAAAGTTACTATTCACCAAAAAGTATTTTCATCATATTGAACCACACCTTAATTACTAATTTCAACTGTGTCTCTCTTATTTTTTAAATTCAATTTATAAAAATGGTAAAAATAGGTTTTATACAAATTTGGAAATGTGCCTTGAAGGTGGGAAAAAGATTTTAAAAAGTTCAATAAGAATTTATACATCTAATTTTGTTATAAATCGATTCCAATTAAATAAATTGAACTTATATTGGTATTATGTATCTATTTTTAATTAATTTTATTTTAATTGGAAGCAATTATTTAAATGAAGAAGGCAGTTTTTATCTACACCGTATTTTTTTTCACTATTCAACAAAAATTAAATGTTTTTAAAAAAATTCCAAAAATTTACCCAAATATAATTTTGATATTTAAAATTTAAAAATGATATCAATTTTACCAAATTAAAAATATTTATGTTTCATTAATTAATTTAAAATTAATTATTATTGTCAAAACTACATGGAATGTTTTTTAGAAGTAAAAACTATCAAAATATTGGCTCGTGTTTATATAGAAATTAAATGTGAAATTACATAAAATTATCTATATTATATTAAATGATAAATATATAATATGATGATACCTTAGAACCACTAAAATGTATAATTTAACACTATAAATTATTTTGATTAATAATTTTGTTTTCAATTAAAATTTTTATTTTTCACTATTCATCAAAATTCGAAAGATAACATAAAAACACCAAACTATTTTCAAAAATAAATTTTTTGTGTCTTGTTTCTAAAAATACATCGTTTATCTATGATATTGAATTTTTTATCATATAATGTTTACGAAACATATAATATTGATTTTAAAATTATATAATCTATATAAAATTTAAAACGAAGTAAATAATATTCATAACAGCTTTTGAACGGCTAGTTTGGTAAGTCATGGTGTGATCTAACTCAGTGTTGTGTGTAGCACAAGTTATTGATTTTTTATATACATAATGTGCTATGAAATACATGGGTTTTACATTCTCCCCTTCATCCATAAATTACATCCTCTCAGTTTGAAATTTATTTTCTAAAATAAAAGTTTAAAAATAGAGAATACATTTGGTGAAATCCCACATCAGAAATAGGGTTAATAAAATTTATTCTTAATAAGATGGAAAGAAAAATGAAAAATTCACCACCAAATTATGATCTCTAATTGGAGAACATTGGTGGAAATTATAGAAACATAATTGGAGGAAACGTGTAAAAATATATAGGGGTGATAAAGTTAATCAATCAAAAACATGTGAATAATATATTAGATATTGGGGCCTCAAAGCAATAAATCTATGATGATTTAAATGTCATCGGTTCAATAAAACCTAAGGTATTAGGATACCACATTTTTGGTTTTATTATCCCATCCCAAATGTTTGAGAATTAATTTCATCATAGAATAAGTGAAGAAAACTACATGACAAGTAGAGTTCCATCATTCAACTAACATCTACCACAAACTCATCTTTTACACCAAAAGATAATATATTTTCAAAATATTCTATTTATATTAATAGTATAGGGTTCCAAAAATAATAAATTTATAATTAATATCCCTGAACATAAAAAATAAAATTACGTTATACAGACCATGAAATCACACAGGCTAGTTTTTGGTGATGCACCCTTGACGCCATTCAGATGCGGGTTTAAGTCTCACAACATTGCTGGACATGACAAGTTGTCACCTGACCTCCAGGTTTCTCTTTTTATAACAAAAAAAAATTCTTATGAAATGGTTTATCCTTTAAAAATAGTATCCAATGTCCAACATTATTCATTCCTACCTTTAGACTTATCCAAAATACTTCAATCCAAACTCACAACCCAGAATTTATTTGGAAGGAAAACATAATGAATATCTCTTATGCCACATAATAACATGTGAATTCCTTCATCATGTAATCTATTAAAACATGGTAACACCCTGAATTACCATAAAACCTTATTGATTACATTCATTCTCCCATATTCTTCATGAAATACGGGATATACATTTAATAGACAAAAACATTGTAATCTCCAACAATTATGGAATAAAAAAACAATTAATTATTTTCATAGTAGTGATTAATATGTATTATAATTTATCAAAATAAACCATTTCTTATTCTGAAATCATAATCTCATCTCCTGAAACATATTATGGGTTTTATTTCTCCCAACCATAAATTTTCCAAAATGATTAAATTGAAACTATGTCACATTACATGGCACCATAAAATGTCAAATCCTTAATGAAATAGTTTTGCAGTACAATCCTTATTTATTTCCATAAATCATATTAATAGTAAATAATTTATACAAAAATCAAATTACCTAATTATTTAATATCTACATAACAACGCAAATAATTATTCTTCATTTTCGGAAGTATCATAACTAGATTATTATCCAATAGCATCATTTAGGGTATACTCTGATGATTGGGACACTATTTCACGTAGCTACCCAAATCCTTCTAGATGAAGCATTAAAAATATTAAACCTTTTTCTTACACTTTCAATCACAAAATTGGTGTCATTTTTATCCACACTTATGACAAACTATAATTCCATTCAGGCATTTACCAAGGTAATTTTTTTCACAGTTATCACATGTGGAAAAATATTTCATTCCCTTATTCACTTTATTCACATTTTCTCTTCCTTCCACTATTTATCTTGTTTCCTATCAAATCCATTAGACACAAATGATTCATTACTTATATTATTAAAACATGATACTACTAATTCATATGATGAGAATACATGGAAAACTATTTTCCTTCAAAATTTTGGCTTAAAATAATGAATAATATGATCTTTATTACTCTTTGGATCAAGTGTATTGCTGGAGTACTCATTCCATCAACTAGGTTCCTTTTCTAAATGACGAAATACACTATGTTTGATCATATCATAATATATAATACAAAAACATTAAAAATTCTCAACATTAATGGAATATTTACACACATCTAGGCTCGTAATTCAAGAAATGGTTTCTTTGTTGACATATTAACTCCTAAATCATTTATAATGGGTTTTAATGAAAATGTGAATTATCCTAAGCATATCCTCCGGGAGTTTCATAAACAAGTGTACAACAAGGCCCATTTTCATGTACCAGGATATCCTGCGTCAAGCCAAAAACTCTTTGTCGAAGTTTTCACTCATAATTACAAGTCTACCAGAGCCGCCTCTACCAGCTCATATCCAGACAGGGATATATTTCATAGAAAATTCACAAAATCTCTATGTTAGCTAAATTCTAGGAAGTTATTCTATACTTATCCTCAATGTCTATATAAGGGTAATGTTCTCTAATCAGAGTTTTTCTAAATAATGTATCCAAGGTTTGTACTAAACTTCCTATGATACCAACTGTAATGCCCTGACCCTTGTTACCTAGAGTCGGTACAATATTACTTAACACTTTAATGATCACAAGGGATCATGTTTCGAATGATTGATTAGTTTTTTATCATTGGATGTACTAGATATATACAGGAATTTTTACGTTACATTATGAACTGAAAAAAAACATTGTGTCTCATTTGAACAAAATCATATCTAATAACCTACCCTTGTAGGTCAATCCTAATATTATTCTTCACATATTGGATAAAATAAAATATAATAAAGGGGTGATCTCAAATGCTCAGTAAGGATAACAATATATTAGAAAAGTTCATAAATAATTATAAACATTGAAGGCTTTGTATAAGACTAAAACACATGCCATTTTAAATTAAACTTCATCATAACATGTAAATGATAAATCATAATATACTTCTTGAAATTTTGGGGAAATAAAACATAATAAAGGGGTGATATTAGATTCTTAGCAAGGATAAACACTATAGCGTAAGCTATCATAAATAATAATAAAACTTTATAGAAAGGTATAAAATTGATATAGAAACTATTTAAACATAAACTTCAGAACAACATGGAAATGATAAATATAATAATTTAATTTACTTATTCACGTAGATATTGTAATAGAAGAATAATCACATGTAATATCAATAGATAATTTTCTAATTATGTAACGCATAATGTCAGAGAACATAACAACAGAATCAAAAACATGTTCCAAGAATACCAATAATATTTTATCGAGGACCTGTTCTAAGACACAAGTCTATCTCATGAGATCTACCGATTCAACGAAGAGCTATAATAGGCTATACCCACCACTTACTACGTATAATGCATTCCACATATGAAAAGGATGAAACATAACCTAAAAATTCATATTAAAACTAGGATACAAAATGTTAATAATTATACCATAAACCATGAATGGTATAAAAATAAAACACCCTTAGTAAAACATATCACCAAACCTTCAATACAATATAGAAGATTGTATCATAACAAATCAACATGAAACATGTGAAAAATCAGTCAAAGGATGCTGACATAGATGAAATAAAAACTATTTGAGAAAAATATATCATTCTAATTTCAAATCATTTAAAAGTCGCATAATTATAAATGAAATAATTTATTTTGAAAATATATTTATAATATTATAAGGGTTTCTTTGAAGGTGTCATAATGGCAGAAAATACATGCACTTTCCGTATAAGTTAAAAAAACATTCGTACCTTAATTTGTTGAAAAGGTTATAAAGTACATTGTTTGAAAAAATACAGAAATACTCATTTGAAAAAAATTTATAAAAAGTTAATAAAGGGTATAAATGACTTTAACCCATATTCTAGGAAATACTAAAAATGTCTTGAAATACATTTTTAAGAAATTTGCATGTGGATGATAAAAAAATATGAGTACATAGTTATGTATAAACAACTTCAAATAAATAATAAAATAGTAAAATTGACACTTAACTTCTATATTTCCTTAGTAGAGGTATGTTAAACAAGTGAATAATAGTTAAATCAATGTTATTAAATTTTAAAAGAACAAAATAATTAAATATGATATTATAAATGATCTTCAAATATTACTTTGTTAATAATATTTTAGTAGTATCATTGTTTAGAGTGATAATTGATTTGTTTTCCTTTATATTATTTGTTCTGTAAGACATATTGGTTATGGATTGGATGTATTTGATTCATATAATTAATTATATTATGTTTAAAAACTTTATTTTTAATCATAAAATTAATATTATTATTGAATGTTTAAAATGGGGGATGAATCTCATTGCGTTCGTGGAGATGGTAATATGTACGTACAAAAATGTGAAAATATCATTCTTTTGATGGTGAAATAGTATGTAATTGGGAGGAATATTACATATAAATAATAATTAACTTGTTGTATTAGTTATTTAACTATTTTATACTCCATATTATACCCATCCATATAATGAAGCGTTGAATAACAAACTACACCACGATGTAGAGACAGTAAGCCGTACATATGCACATATGGTGACTTGTCATTCATAGGATGGATGGAATAATGAATATGGTTGTACCATTTTCATAATAATATCACATAATTTATAAGTTACTAGAGTTATTATTTTGTTATGGAAACACCAAAGAAATATGAAGTGGATGAAGAAAAGAATATTGAAATAAGTGGTGAAATTATTACCTCTTCTTCTGGTACTTCTTTTTGATTTGATCAAAAGGGAACTATAGATTGGATTTCTGATCAAAATAACCAATATAAGATGAATTTAGGGAATTTGGGAGCATATATGAGCAGGGTTTGGCCGATCCAAATGTATTTGGGGTGTGAAGTTAATAGATGTGGAAGTACCCTTTTATAATGGAGCTAAGGGGTACTATTAGAAAAAATTGAAATATTAATTTATTAAAAACTTAATTTCGGTTTATAATAGATCTAAATGGATATATTTGGAGGCTATGGTGGGTATTGGTCTAAATAATTTCAGCCAATAGGTTTTATATAAGTTTAGGAACCATATTAACCTTATCTTATATATTTAACCATTAGTTAAATAGTTTAACCTTTACCGCATCTTCTGGTATTATTATAACACGTGGTTAACAAACGTACAATAAAAAATCCAAGAGAACCCCAAGTGGTTAATTACTGACATATCTAACTTTATCAAAGTCATTTTTCCAAACTATAGATTATTTATTATTTTTATATTGTTTCATAAAATGGTCTTTGTATTAAAAACTCATTTCTGTAAATTCTGACATTATTTAGTTATTTATTTTTTCATAAAGTCATTCAAACTTTATGACTTCAAAAAAAATACATTGAATCATCCCTAAAATGTTATATTCACATTGAAAATTCTTTTATGGAATCAAAATACCCAATTTACATTTATTTTTATATTTATAATATGAATTACATTTATCTTTCCTAAATAAGGTTATTACTACATAATCATTGTGTCAAAAATAAATTTAATTATTAAATTTATAAAAATTAGAAATAAAATACAATGATATAGAAAGTCTTATTATATTTATAATGAATATTTATATTCAAATTTATCCTATGTATAACTTTATATTAAAAATGGTTTATTTAATAAACATTGAATATAACACTTTTAACTCTTTTTCAAATAAAATATAAAAAATTTCCTCATCTAACCCAAATGTATCAAAATGATCTAATTTATTTCTATAAGTTGATTTTGGCCAAAAAACAGGATTCCAAATGAAATAGGACATGTGTTAGAGTAATTATAATATAATTTGTACCTTTAATTACAATATTTACATTTAACTGTGGTAAATAAAATACAAAAGTTACTATTCATAAAAATTATTTTCATCCGATTGAACCAAATTTTGCTTATTGATTTCAACCGTGTCTCTAGGATTTTTGAAATTAAATTCACAAATGTGGTAAAATTATGTTTTAAGAAAATTTTAAAATGATCTTAGAAGGTGGGTAAAAGACGTTAAAATGTTCAACAAAATTTTATACATCTAATTTTATTATAAAATTACTCCAATGAATTACATTGAACTTATATAGGTATTATGTAACTATTTTGACTTAAAATGATGTTTTAATTAAAAATAATTATTTAAAAGAAAAAGTCGATTTTTATCTACAAAGTAGTGTTTTTCAATATTATTTAAAAATTGACTATTTTTAGAAAAATGAAAAAAAAATCCGAAATAAAATTTTGATATTCCAATTTAAAAAATGATGTCAATTTTACCAAATAAAAAACATATAAGTTGCATTAATTAATTAAAAAATAATTCCCATTGTAAAAACTAGACAACTGGTTTTTAAGAAGGATATACTAAAAAAATACTAACATGTGTTTATATACAATTCAAATGTCGAATTACATCCAATGAACTAAATTATATTAAATGATAAAAATATAATCTAATGATACATTAAAAACAAAAAATGTAAAATTTTACAATATAAATTATTTTGATTAAAAATGTTGTTTTCAATTAGAATTTAGTTTATTTTCACTATCCATCAAAATATGAAAGTTATTATAAAAACACCAAAAAATTATTGAAAATAAATTTTTATGTCAAGCTTCTAAATAAGAATTTTATTTTGTCAAATTGAATATGTCAAATATTGGATTTAAAAAGGTTTTTCCATTAAAATGTGATAACATTTTATTTTAAAAAGAAATTCATCCTTTATCTAAAATATTTAATCTGTTCTTATATTATGTCTAAAAAACACATAACATAGATGTTAAAATTATATGGAGTATATAAAACTCAAAATGCAGTTAATACTATTCATAAATACTTTTTGAATGGCTTGTTTGGTAAGTCGTGGTGCACTCGAACACAGTGTTCTGTGTAGCGCAAGCTATAGAATTATTTTAAATAGATAATGTGCTATGAAATTCAAGGGTGTTACATTCTCTCCTCATTCAATAAATTGGTTCCTCTCAATTTGAATTTTTTTTTGAAAAATAAAGGGTTAAAAATAGAAAATACTTTTTTCCGAAACCGATATCAGAAATAGAGTTAATAAAATTTATTATTAATAATAGGGATAGGGAAATGTAAAATTCGCCAAAAAATTATGTTCTCAAATAGGAGAAAATTTCTGGAAAATTAGAGAAACATAATTGGAGGAAAATATTCTCACACCATTATATATTATTGTATAATTCACATTAAATAAATCAAATTTCTTTTATAGCTTGTCATTCATGTAACCCCAAGTCTAAATGAATCATAATATAGTATTCTAGTATAACCTAACAATCAAATTGGGGGTTTGAATAGTAATAAAAACATATTCAAAATATATATAATGGTTTCACATAAAGAATATATATCGATATACATATACTCAATTTGTTTAAAAGTCATTATATATTTTTAAAATTAAATTTTCCTCAAATAAAGTATTTTAATATTTTTAGTGAATAAAAAATATAATTCAATTTTTCCAAATTTGAATATAAATTATTTTAAAAAATTATTTTAATTTTTCAAATCATCGTGTAAAAATTACGTCATTTTTTTATTTTATGAAAATAATATTTTTTGATGTGTATTTAAAAATAATGATTTTATTGAAGACAAGAACTATTTAATGAATTTAAAAAGTTATATTTTTCAATTTTTTTCATGTTAATATTAGTTAGGATCATTTATATTATGAATAATACAAGTATTTTACTTAATTTTATTTTGATTTGGTTATAAAATATTGTGTATGAAAGAAATAATTTCTTATTGAAAACCATTTTACATTACATTTTGAAACCATATTTAAAATTTAATTTTATTCATATCATACATTTAATTTTATAAAATAAATTCAATAATTGTAATAAAAATTATCAACTTTCGTAAGAAGCCAACTTTCATTTAGAGTCATAGTGAATTATAAAAGAGGTAAAAAATTCACTACTGTTTTGGGTAAAACCGGTTTATCGGGGGAGGGGGGTTAAACAAAGAGGTAAATGTAAATTAACAAATTATACTTTCATTTATCATATATTATGGATATATTTCAATTTAATAACATTCCAATATTTAATCTATAACCATTCATGAGCATTTTTCTAGATATCAATATTATAATATTTTTATCTTATAATAAATTTGATGTATTCCCTCTCCACCATATATAAAATGACAACACTCATTTATTTTATTTATGAATATTTGGGCCTTATATATTTACGATAAACTTTCCAAATCACTATTCCACTTCAATATATATAATTTCAAGAATATGGCCTTTTAAATGAATCTACCATTGATCCTTAAAAACGATTGACTAGAAATTAATTGAAGGTATATGTAATTGTATTACCCAAACTCTATCAATTTAGATACTTTTTTACACTCTATAAATATATTTTAGTGATTATAATGTAATAAAATAAGTATTCTAAATATATTTAAATATTATTATTATTATTTGACCACCAATATCCACCCTTATTTCTTCAAATATGATGTGAATGTATTTCTCATGTGTACGTGTGGACTATTGATTACATGTTTGGATACAATTCATTTTCCTCCACCGTATATCATATATGGTTTTTATGATTATTTCAAAGTTAATATATAATATTTATAACGTAATTATGCACATATAATTATCATTTCTTATCAATATTCTTTCCTTCCAATCATTTTGAAAATGATAAAGTCCCTCGTGCATATCTGGGGACTACCACCTATATGAAGAGATGTGATTCATTTTTAGACTCAAAATTACATGGAAAATAATAAAGAAAATATTTATTGACTATATATGATATATATGATATTATTATAAATCCATAAGGGTTCATTATTTTCTAAATCTCATTTTCTTATCTGGTGAAGTGTGAAAAATAACATTGATGGGTTTTAATGACATTCCATCTCCATGGATAGTGTACATCATTTTACTATATTAACCTTTTATGGTTGAATATATATATATAATAAATAAATATGATAATTATTAAATTATTAAAACTATATATATTATTGAATAATGATCAACATATAATAATAATAACTACCCTACCAAGATTCCCTTGAAAATCGAAACAATTAACACTGGGAAAAATGACTTTAATAAGAAATTATTAATAAATGTTTGTTAAAATGATATAATTGTAAAACATATGATATTTTAAGTATATAAATATATTTTCATATAATTAATAAAAATTTAAATGTTTTATAAATGAGTTTTGAATAAAATTCAAATCAAGTCAAACTATATATAAGTGATTTATGTTAAAATCTCATTGTTTATCGGGGTTTTCTAGGATGATGTTTATAAAAATTGAATTTTATAAATTATCAAAAAATAATACCCTGAATATTATTATGTGATGATTTTTTTATAGAATAATTTTTAATTTCCTTTTATTCTCTTTAATTACTCATGATACAGAAAGAAATTTTCAAGGTTAACTGACGTTATTTCCCTCTTCGGTCAGTAATTATTTTTTCATTCATGTTTATATTTTTAAAAAAAATTTCAAGAATGAAATTAATATTGTTATATGATTTATTAAATTGACTTTTACCCATGATTGAATATTTTATTTTTGTTTAAAAAATTTATTTTCATTTGGTTTTGCGAATTATTAACTTTTGAATTTTTATCAAAATTTTAAATGGAATATTTGTTTTTACACACATAGAATGAATGGAATTAAACTCTATCATGACTGATAAATGATTAAATGGTTAATATATATGTTTAAATGATTATTTTAGATGAAAACATTTCCATAATTTTTTTTTAATTTTCTATATTTTAAATTTGTGATTTCAACTTGAAAGGTTAATTTTTCTCGGGAAAATATTTAGTGGCCTTTTAAATGAATATTTCATCATTGATAAAATCCTTGATATTAGTCAGGATTTTTTGGGAATATTATATAATGATTCCATAATTTTATTTTATTTTTGTGAATTTTGATGTTGATGATTTAAGTATGATTCTCTAGATCCAATTTCATTCACATTGGTTAATTAAGTTAAGAGGAAACCCTTACATAACCTTAATCTCATTCCAAATGTTATGCTATGATGATATGATAATAATTTTAAGAAAAAAATTTTATTTTCCATAGTTTATTATATGTTATGAATTCTTTATGACCTTATGTGAAACATTTTTTTTATATTCATTATGTTAATTTTTTGCCAATATTTTCATAACCCCACCATGCATTTTGTAAATATGGATATATATTTAGATAATAATGATTAGAATACTTAGTGAACCCAGTTCAGTAAGGGAATATTCTAAATTTGAAGTCTTGTGAGTGAACATTGACTAATGATATAATGGAATGTGGTGTTAACATTATCCTATATGATAGTCTTTGTTGTGAACCTTAATGAAGGAAATCATTTAATATGATTATGTGTATTCCACTAACACATATTTTATGAAAATGTTATTATATCATGGATTACATTCCTTGATTCGTTTATGATTATTATATCATAAACTACTACAGATTACTATATGAATCAATATTATGATCAGTGATATACATGTTATAGTTTTCAAATGTTATTATCATGTTCACATTCTCTTATACTCATGTTATGTTTAAGATATTCCAGATATCCCCCTTATTTACGTTTTAAAACCATTAAAGCTCAACCATTCTCATGATTCCTTTCCAAAAGTTTTGAGTAATTATTTTATGTATTACATGTAATATAAAGAAGTTATTTTTTATTAAATTAAAGGTAAATTATGTAGATATATTATGAATAGGTTGTTAATGTATCCACGTTTCCAAAGAAACATGACCAATACGATTCTAGAATGGATTATAATGATATTTTATGAATATTAATATATTAAAATGTGATATATATATATATTAGTATGAAAATTATAATTTGATATTGTTTTTATAAGAACAAGTTTTTCTTACATCTAGAAACTAGGATGATAAAACTTTAATGGGAACCCTTAGGACAATATAATTATAGGAGAATGACTTGTTTTTTTATTGAAAGGATTGTTTTATCCAATAAATTTATATATTCATGATAATATAAGTTGATGAGGTTTTGGAACATATGAATTCTGGTGTGAAAATCCCAAAACTATTTGGTAGTGTATATCGTGCACATCATTCTATTTCATATTGGGGCTCCATTATTGGGTAACGGGTTTGGAACTCCCATAGGTTATACATGGATAACACATATTATCTATATAATCCATTAAGATGGGTTTTAATATATTGTTATTGTGAATTTCATAGGTTAAAACAATGTTTTCATATCTTGAAAATAAGATGACAATGTTTTGAAATCCAATAAATTATTTTTAAATATTTTATGGATCTATATAATGATTATAATTTTTTTAAATTTTCATTTTTGCATTTATTTAATATCCAGTACCAAAAAGAATTTAGTTAATGATGAATATGATGAAAAATAAATTTATTTTCCTATTGAGAACCAATTGTAATATGATTTGTAATTTAAGAGATCATTACTGTTTATACCAAATTTTCCCAAGCTATGAATCCTGATAAGAATAAAAAAAATAATTAGAGGGAACAAATTTATGTTTAGCCTTTGATGAGAAAATATCAACCTTATTTTAGTTGGTCAGCTAATCCTCTAGTTATTGTTCAATGGAATAGTAAAATTGAAATGAAACTTTCTTCTATATGGTCTTTAAAACATGTAAAACATATTTTTATTATTTATAATTTGTAAGGAGAAGCCGATGAATGGTGGAATCATATAAAGAACAGTGGGAAATAGAAAGATGTCGACTATATAGAGTGTGATGATATTGAGAGATTATTTTTAAATAATTACAATCCTAAAATTATATTTATGAAAATATTTAAGTAATTACACAAGGATAAAAATAGATGGATTACGAATTCGGTAGTGTATAAGAGGAAAATTCTATAAGACATGTGTGGTATGGTTATGGTACTATCAACCAACTTAATAGTTAGGTTGATTAATTACTTAGTGGATTAAAAAATTGTCTCTTAATGGTGTTATACAAAAGGGACATTAATTGAAATGAATAAATCATTTGATGTGAGATCAATATGGAAATATAGATGAAATTTTCATAAGGGATATGTTAAATGTTTTATGTGTGGAATGGAAGTTCACAACAAAATAAAATTTCTAAATAATGGGATGATGTTGGTAAATGATGAAAATAGAGTTAAGGATCCATATAATTCACCACCCATAATCTAGTGCTTGAATTACAAGTAGTATGATAATTATACTATATAGTTATAAAATCCTAAGGATAATAATCATGGTCAATTTTATCAAAATCATAATCCATGGGAAAAAGTGATATTTCATAATATCACTATTATTTATGAGAGGTATGATAACTACATGATTAAAGGCACTCATACCTTCAACTCTAGATGTTATAATGTATTATTTTGTTCTCGATGTAATTAATGTTTTTCTATATGATGAATTTTATATGATTATAAAAATACCATTTCAATAATTATATGTTTAATTAGTAGTGAAAACCCTAATAGTAAGATGATCACATATCAAATCTATGATGGTTTTACTATTTATGTTTTTTGGAATGTGCTTCCTTTAAATCTTATTATTCTCTCGCTAATTGAATTTTATTTTATATTAGACATGGATTGAATTTATCTACATAAATACTACATTAATTAAATTGAAGGGAATTCCTGTTTGATATTCTAATCCAGATTATGTCTTTCTATTAGTTTGATGATAAATATGATCATATGATTGAAACTACATACACTATATAACTCTTTATTACTTTTCAGAAGGGTTTTTTTCATCATAGAGGGTTAAGAAAAGACTCAACATCAATGATATATCTATTGAGTGTGAATTTTTCAATGTATTTCTAGGATAGTTTCCTTATCTTCCATAGAATCATGATATTTAGTTTTTAATAGAACCCAAATCAAGTTCTACACCCACTTTAAAGACTCTATAGGGAATTGCTTCAATTGAGTTGTAGGAATTTAAGAATAAACTCTAGAAAAATCATGATAAAGGACTCATTTAGACATGTGAACCACATTATAGTGAACCTATTTTTTTCTAAATGATAATTTGAACAATGTGACCCTGCATTGATTATTCTGAATGTAACTAGATGACAACTAAGAACATGTATTCTCTAAATATTATTTATGAATTGTTTGATCAACTGTTTGGAGATAAATACATTTTAAAGATTGAAATTCATTATAGATATCAATAATTTTTAGTTCAGAACCAATGAAAACCTTATATATGAGTTATGGAATCTATGAATTATAGTGATTCAATTTTTTATTACTAATTCCCCCTTTAAGTTCAGGGATTTAATTAATAGAATCTTTCAAGATTACCAAGATCAATTTGTGGTAATCATTATAGATGATATTGAATAATATTCATAGAGAAAGGAATATCACATAGATTATATGAGGACTATATTAAATACTCTAAGGAAATATAATTTGTAAGAAAAATTTAGAAATATTATTTTTTTTTTCATATATTTTCATTATATAGTTTTATAATCTCAAGAGAGGGTATATTGGGTGATCCATCAATGAATGAATTTATTGAAAATTGGCCCATACCAACCATGGTTAATGAGGTACACTATTTTCTTGTTTTTATTGAAGTTATTGGTGCTTTATAGAGAATGTATCATGCCTATCTAATCCACACAACATTTTATCTTTAAATCGATTCATGTTCATTTCAATATATGAATGTGATGAAAATTTCATCGAACTAATGATAAGGCCAATTAGATTACTTATTCATAATATACCTTACAATTGTTATGGGTTTCTAATCTTTAGTGATGCAATGACGAAGGGACTGGGATTCATCCTTATACATAATGGAATGTTGATAGCTTATGCCTCATGACAATTAATTATATATGAGAAAAATTATGGAACTCATGATTTGGAGTCATCTATGGTAATTATATCATTAAGGATATGTATAATTTATCTTCACAAAGAAATGTGTAATATATATAACAATTATGAAATATTAATGTTTATATTCACTCAGAAATATATAAATATGATTCATAGTAGTTAATTGTAGTTGATTAAGTATTATGAATTTTCAATACATTACCACCCCAGGAAAGGGAATAAGGTGGCTGGTGTTTTGAGTTGAAATGACCATTATATATATTTTTTGAAAAGGATATCAAAAGATCCAAAATTTCTATATTTGTAAAGGATGGAACTCAAAATATTAATGTAATGGTAAAATATTATATATCTCAAACGTGTGTTCAAATATGTATAAAAGTAATGATTAAAGATGAAAAAGAATGATGAATAACTATAAAATAAGGTGAGAAATTATCATGATCTCAATATTGATTGTTATGGAATCATAATTTATTGGAAATTTGACTATGTACCATAATTATTAGATCTTAAAAAGAAGAAATTGGATGAATCTCATCATCCATCATTCTCTATTCATCAGGGTATTTTAAATATGTACAGAGATCTCAATGAGTATTTTGAGTGAAAAAACATAATGTAATATATTGCATATTAAATATATCAGTGCATGGTATTTTAGTAAGTTATTTATATAACACAGATGTCTATGTGGATGCTACAAAAATTACACAAATTATAATGGATATGGAAAAACAAAATTCATGATTATTTCATTTGACTCCCCAAAAAATAAAAGGGTTATAATTCTAATTAGTGTATAGTCAATAAACATAAAACATCATCACGCTTCATTGATATCAGTTAAAATTCATCGACTGATAATATATTCAAAATATACAATATGAAATTTTTTTGGGTTCATGAAGTACCATATTTTATTTTTCTTGACCATGATCCAAGGATTACCTTAATGTTCAAGAGATGTATTTTTCAAGGTATTGATTTGTAGTTGTGTTTTGGTACTTATTAGTATCCTTAAATAGATATCTAGATATATATAACCATTAAACCCCTATATAATATTTTGAGATTATTTTCTTTGGATTTTATAGTTGATTGGGACCAACTACATCCTATAGTTTATATTTCTCATAAAATCGATATATTTCAAGAATTTAGATTAATTATTAAGGATAAATATATAGAAAGAAGTGTAGAACATAAATTTTATGGGATGGATCTTGAGAAGGAAAGAAATTTAGACCTGATTTACCTAAGGTAATGGTAGAGAGTGTAAGATCCATTCAATAACAGATTAAAAAAATCAATGTGTCCAGAAAAGATATATAGAAAATCATTAGAAAAATTTTTAAATTAACATTTGGTAGAAGGTATTTATCATAATTTGTCCATGGAGTATGGTCATGATATTTAGAAAAAAGGTACGGATGATACATAGGTATATTTTCCCCTTTGGTATTTTTGATCAAATAAATATGATATATTATCACTTTGTGATCCTATCAATCCTCTCTCATGTTTGTTATGTGTTCATAATATCACATCTGATGATCTGTATGACAGATCCAAAACATATAGTAAACTGAGTCATTGTACCACTAGAGAATGATATTTCCTAAAAATATTAATATGTTTAAATATTTTATTATTGATAATATGATCTATGGAACACAGATACTCACTCGATTAAATTTCTCTATAGGAATAAAACATTTATAGAAGAACATTGGAAACTCAAGGATGTGATAAATCAGAGATATAATCATTTGTTTTTATAAGAGTGACAAAATTTGAAGGGTGAAATTCATTTTAAGGGGGAAGAGTGTCACACCCAATGATTGATGATATATTCCGCTTTAAATAATTTTTTTTGATTAAGGGCGATACATGAATACCTGAGTCTTATTGAATCATAATATAGTATTACTTTATAACAAAGACATTAAATTATATGTATGAAAATTAATAAACACTTATTAAAAATACATATAAGGGTTTTAGATAAATAAAATATATTTTTAAATAATTAATTAATTTATAATAAAGTAATTAAATGTTTTGATATTACATTTTACCTCAAAAATATATTTTATTTCTTTTTCAGAGAAAATTATATAATTAATTTTATGTTCCAATTTTAGATTATTTATTTGAAAAAACCAACATCATTTTAGAATTCAACATGTATAAGGACTCTAATATTTCATTTTTTAGAATTTTATATAAAGATTAGTTTCTTGAAGGATAATGAAAATACTAATTTTTATTGAAATATAAATTCTAATTTAATGAATTTTCAAAGATATATTTTGTTTGAAAACGGTTTTAAATGTAAAATTTTCAAATTTCTATTATCAATAATCTAATTATGACCAATAGAATTCATTTTTTGTGGATTCTTTTTTAAAAATATATTTAATTATGAATTTTTTTATGAAAACCATTTTACATAATGTTTCTTGAGTTTATTTTAAAATTAATAGTACAAATATTAGATATTTAATTTGATTAAATGGGTTATATATTTTAGATAATCATGTAATGATTTTTTAATGACTATAATTTCATTTTTGGTCATAATAGATAGTAAATAAAATATTTTTTCTCTCTAGGTCTATGGATAAAATGGGTTTACCAGAGGAGGGTATGGGGACTAGAAGATAATGTTGACAATGGAAAATTAATTTATATAAACCATAAGATTACCATATTTCTACGTTATATTATCCCAATATCAAATATATGTCCATTTTTATGATTTTAGGAGGAGAATATATTTATTATATTTTAATCTTTTAAAAAATTTGATATGTGTCATCACCACAACATATAAAACAACACCCCACATTTATCTTATTTAAAAAATAAGATAATTATTGATTAAAAACAACCCGAATATATTATAAAATACTATTCATGAATTAGAAGTGTTTTTATTATTAAAATTACAGTCAACGTGTTTATAAAAAGGGATATATAGGATTCCAATCGAAAGAGAGATATTCACCTTAGCCAACATCTTTCAATATATTTATTCTTATACCTACTATAAATATATTATATTTATCATAAAATAATAATTTTAGTTTCATTAATATACCCTATTATTATTATACCACATTTATTTAACATAATTTAATTAAATGGAATGTGAAAATATCGCTTCTGCGTATGTGTGGACTACCATCTCCAGGTAGTGGTTGAAGTTATTTTTCATAAACAGATATCCTGAAATATTATTATGATGGTTTCATAGAATATATATGATATTTATTACATAATTATGTTTTCTATAATTATAATATCATTTATACCTTTTAACAATCCTAGAATTTGGAAAATGAATATGTCCCTCACACGTTCGTGTGGACCACAACCTCTATAAAGCTATGTGATCTGTCTTTCAATTAAATTTTCATTAAATGGTATTAATAATATATTTAATGAATATATATTATATATATTAAATAATTATTATTCTTTTAAAGGTTAATTATTAGTTACTAGTTTTATTTAATTTTTTAAAAATATGAATACATTATTCATGCTTCTGTAGGACCTATCATCTCCAGTAACTATTTTATTCATTTTTCAATATCTAAATTTTGTGGATAAATATAAATATATATAATGAATATATTTGATATATATATCAATATTAACATTTTATATTTGATTTAACCAAGATCAATGTACTAGGATCAGAACATACGGACCAAATTTCTCAATAAAAATGAAAAGTTATCCCTCAGAAATGATGATTTTAGTAAAACATTATCAATAAAATGATGTTTAAATTTGAAAATAGGATTATATACGATGTTATAAGTTTGTAATAGATTATTTAATATAATTATAATAAATATTAATATGTTATACATGAGTTTATAACACATTCAATTAAATTCTAATTCAAGGTAAGGGCTTTATTTTACAATCTCATTAATTATTCGGAATGTTTATGATCTAGATTCCAATGATATAATTTTACAAATTATCTATAAATAACCCATAAAATATATTTTCCTTTGTAATTTATAATGATTAATTTTTTCATTTAATTACACTCATTTTAATTAATAAATCCATTGAAAGAATATTTTTTTTCTGGAAAACCTACTTTATTTCTCTCTTTAGTTGAAATATTTTTTCTTCCAAGTGGATATTTTAAAGATATGTTTTAAATAACACTGTAAATATTCAAAAATTATTTTTTAATTACATTTTAACTATATTTATATTTTTTTAAAATTGTATAAAAGTTATCTATATGATATTTTATAAATGAGGTAGTTGTGAATTTTTATCAAATATATTAAATAAATTACTATTTTATGGTACATAGAATGAACATAATTTCCCCCTACATGAAAAATAATTTATTTGAATAATTATTTAAATATTTCCATTTATTTTTAAATGACAATTTTTCTATAATATTTGGAGAGTTTTTCTATTTAAAATAATCTATTTTTAATTTAAAAGTTAATTTTAGTTAATAAAATTTCTAGGGATATTTTAATGAATTTGTCAACTATGAACAAATTCATGATGTTACTTATACATTAATATATATAAGTTCCAATGATTAAATTCTCTAAATTGTTTTAGGATGGGTTGTGAAATATTTGATTTTAGGTTGAATCGATGAAACCCATTTCTTTCATATGGCTCAATTTAGTTCTGATTAATCTTTTATGAAACCCAAACTTTTTCTTCGGGTTCTACTATGATAAAATATTGAAGTATTTTGGAAAATCATATTCTTTTCTATGGGTTATGATATATGTTGAATGTTTTATGATATTGTGGTATTCATATGTATAAATTTCCTTATAGGAGGGGTGGTCATGAAATTATATATACCTCAAATGCATTAGGTGATATTGGATATCTCATGAGAGAATAATGACTAATATGGGGAGTGAACCTAGTTCAATAAAGGACATTTTCTACAATGATGGTAATAGAAGTGAAAATTAACTAAGGATGTTTTGGAATGGGTATTGAACCCATTATTATATAATATTCATGGACATGAATATTTATTAATGAAATTATTTTATATTATTAAGTGCATTCTATAATAAAAAATATTATGAATTTTTATAATAAAATTAAAATTTTACTTTGATTCCTTTACAATTCATATCTCAAATACTTTTAATCATTTTCCCATGACCCAATATTAAGATCTATGATATGAACATCCTTGTTTTAAAATTTTATAGTCATATTATCATACAATTAGATTCATGTTATATTAATGTGACAATTAATATCTCTCATGATTACATGTACTGAGAATCTGAACCCACCCATTCTTATGTTTTTTTACTATCTTATGAAGATTGGTTTTATGTATGATATGTTTATGAAAGGTACTTGTTATTAAGAACATATTTGACGATGGTATAGATCTATTATGGAAAAATTCTGTATGAATACATGATTCCAAATACACTAAACCAATATGATTATGGAGTGGATCATAATTTTATGTAGTGAATATTAATATAGTATGTTTTAATATTTATGTATGTAAATTATAGGTCACTATAAAAATAACTCCATGATTCCTATGAATTAGGCTAAAAATGTGATATTTTGATAATATATTAATTCTAAAATCGATATCCATAATCCATAAATAACTATTATTTTAATATCTTCCCCAGCAAATACTCCATACACAGAAGAAAAATGAAATTTAAATTATTAAGGAACTAAGTCCTTAGCATCAAACAATATATTCATAAAAAAGGCGGTATTAGAGATATTTATTTAACACCAATACTAGAATAGTCAAACTGTCCTTGGATTTCTAAAACCATATAAATTCGATTATATAATATTTTTTTAATTAAAAATTATAATATTGAAATGATCATATAAATTTAAACAACCAAGATTGTTAAAAATAAAAAAAATTCAATCAAAATGATAAATGAATAGAAAATACAAACAATAATGATCAAATTAAACTAAACTAGTTGATGGTAAACCACTAATACATTCTAAAAGTCTAGAAGAAAAGATTAATCAATTAATGTGGAATCCAAAAACAAAAAAAATATAAATATATGAGGAATAATACAGATCATTTAAAAGATTCAAATGAGGTTGAAATTGATCTAGATAAGAACCACCACAATTTATTAACATGAATATGAAATTCTGAATCACATAACCAAAAATCCAAATGAAAATAAATACAATCCCATAAACCTATAAACCATAAAAACATGTGAATATGTACCACATTAATATGAACTAATAGATCAAATTAGAATAACGAAAAAATAAATAATGGAGAATATAAACCACAAAAAATTATGCACCTACCGAAGCACATAAGAAATGAAACATAACACCAAAATAATTTA
This sequence comes from Viscum album, assembly GCA_963277665.1. NCBI lineage: Eukaryota > Viridiplantae > Streptophyta > Magnoliopsida > Santalales > Viscaceae > Viscum > Viscum album. The sequence goes on along the minus strand of OY728146.1, from coordinate 732,657,448 downwards.
ATATATAAATTTAAGTGAACTAGATAAATCCTGATAGAAGTGAAATTTTATTGAGAAACACCAAATACTGATTAGAAAAATCATTTATATATGGATGAATATAAAATATTTGGAATGTAATTAATGAATAAACCCATCCAAAACATCTGATCCACCAGATTGTAAAAAAATAGAATCCCACAAAGGGAATACTTCTAAAATTGGGATGCCTATTTTTATTTTTCAAATTTTTTTATTTTCAACCATAAATTTATTCAAAAAAATAAAAGACATCCCATTTTATATTGATTTAAATTTAATATAAAATTAGAAATTAAAAAAATGTATAATTTGAGAAATTCTTTTTTAATTATAATATTTTTAAAAAGTGTACCTTCTCACATATATGAGATCATATAATTTTCATATAAAATTATAATATATTTTATGTGATTAATTTAAACTAAAATAGAATGTAATTTCTTGGTAAACATGGTTAAAAACATAAGTATCATATGTTATGTAAAATGAATGGAAATTGATAGACTCATTTTATTTTGATATGAATAATCCAAATATTTATTCCAAATTTCATTTTTTCAATGTTAGTGAGGAAAAAAAACTCTATAAAAAATTAATCCCAAAAATTACCAACAATCATTAAATGAAAATTCATAGAGTACCCATTTGGTAGACTATAAAAGCTTATAATATATAATAAGAATGAAAATTTTAAAAAAAAAATAGACTTTTGACATTAAAATTAAATATTTTTATTGAAGTATATGACCATACTGTATGGTTTACTATACTATCCCTTAAATAATTTAAACCTTATTGTGTAGATGATTTTACCAATCATGATTTCTTACAAGGTCCCTTCTACAGTTTATTCCAATCATGTATCTGAGTAATATCACTAAAATTTTCTATTTTGATTCCAAATGTTATAATGAATAGAGAAGTTAGTAATAAATGAAATTATATTCTAGTGACTGTGTGGGTGTCAAAATTCTCAGCACTACACACCTTTATTCTCCTAGAATCCCTTCTGATTAGAAGATAATAAATTAAGTTATTTACCCCACATCATTGACTAAAAATTCATAAATATCATGGGATTTATTTAAATGTTTTTATTGAAAACGAGAAAGTAGAATAAATTATATTAAAATAATTTATTATAATATTCAGCAATCGTGATTGGTTATTCAATGAAAGTGATATCATAATCTAAATCAAGATAATAATAATTAATATTATGATATTTTTGAGGATGATACCTCTTCTGCTAGGGTATATAATGTTTATTATTAATCAAAATCAGTTATATAGGTAATGTTATCCCATATTAAACTGTTTCACAGAATTACCTTCTTCCCCAATGTCATATTTCATAGTTAAGGAGAAATAATGGAAAAAAATCGATCACTTAATGCAAATTCCGATATTCGATAGTGTGAATTTTAAATAGACTTTTGTTGAAATTGAGTGGTCATCAATTGTTTCTAAATAAACTGGATCTTATTTATTATTTCCTAAAAAATGATTGGGTCCAATAAAGAACATTCAGCAAACATATCCCAATTGAATTGAGGCTCATATGGTTAAGTCTTAGATCCTTGGAATGATACAATTTGATCGGTGGTTGATAATGTTTTCTATAATAAAACCAAGTCCATTATGAATGGGTTCCCTATAACATCCATAATTAATAACATGATAATGGAGTATATATTAAAAAAATTTATTAACTTATTCAGTTTATCTATCAGTCTAAGGATGATATCATGTGAAAAACATTAAATATTTTAACACAAATTTCTATACAAATTTCAATAACATTGTATTATATATCATATAATGGATATAGACAATAGAATATGGTACCCCAAGAAAAAAAATACAATTTTCAATATGTATAATTATCCTTAAACTTCAATTTTTTAACCTTGTAAATGGAAATGAAATTATTTGATTTATTAAATTGATAGATAAGATACATATACAATTCATTCAATGAATATATTAAGTAAATCCAATAAAAGAGATCATGGATAAATCATCCTATTTCAACATAGGAATCAAATGAGTCTAAAAAAATATTATGGATTTTTATTCATGAAAATTACTTTCTAATAGTCATGTTAATGAGATAAAAACTCAAAAATTACCCACATAATCAAATGCCACTAATCGTTAGTATTTATATCATAAAAAATATTAGTAGCACCCCAGTGGGATTGAGAACATGGAACATAGTAAACATTCATTAATTTTTATATCAAATAATGAAAATCCCTGAAACCCTTAAGAAAATAAAGGGTAAATCAGGAAACCAAGAATACTCATCGGTGGTTTCTAAATTATTTATATTTTTTTCAAAAATAAAAATAAAAAATTTTATAATTGAATTTTTTTTTATTTGATAAATATAAATAGATGTTACAAGTACACTATAAAAAAATTCCAAACTCCCATATTCCCTTACCTGAAAATGAAATTATATAAAAAAGCATCACCTTCCAATCATCAAGAGACTATTTTACTACACACATTAAAAACACCACATGATTCATTTTTCTAAGTTATAATCTAGATAAAAAAATGGTTGTAAAAATATACACATCATCTCTTATTTATGTTTATATCCTTATTGGAGAATATAAATTTTAAAATTTTATGATATTTATAAATAAATAATTTCTCCAAAATTATATAAGTTTACAAACACATCAACAAAAAAGTCATAGTTTCCAACTAAATTACAGAGGTGGGAAAAATATTCTCATTTGGAGGAACTAATGAGATCCATAAGAAACCTAATGATCATGTTGTATAAGAGTTCAGTTTACACCCATACCGAGGGTATTACAATAAATGATATAATATTGACTAGGGGAATGAAGAATCTACAAAGGATCTAAATTCAACCACATCTTTAACTCATAATAAGATTTATGATATTTTTCTATATATTCAAAAATCACATCCATTAATTTCAAATATGTCAATGGTGAAAAAAACATCAATAAGTCATGAAAAAATCAACATTAGTACTACTATAATCATTAGAAACAACTAATTTAATAAATATTCATAGTTTCACGGGGAAATAAAACATCATGAATAATAAGATAAACTAATATTCCTTTCTTAGAATATATGTTATCCAAAAAAATTACATCAAAAATGTAAACATGGCATTTATATAACATATTAGAAGATTAATGTTCCTCTTAGAGTTACCAATAAGACATCAATATGATTTTAATCCTCTCCAATTTAAATAAAATAAATTAATAAATTAACTATATAATATCATAAATGTTCATTATCTTATGTATGAATGATATAATTCCTCAACAGCATGAAGAAAACATAAGAATTTCATAGACCAAATGGTATCAAAAAAAATTTAATTACATTATCTACCCCATAATAAATTTAAAAATCTTTGATCTATATCCATTAATTAGAAATATATTGACCTCTAGATGATTTTAAAAAATGATATCAGTTCTCTAAGATATGGAAAATGTTGATCAATCTAATGAAAATGGTATTTGTTTTTTATAATCACCTCGTTGAACATCTTGTAATAGATAATTTGGTGATGCCATCATTCTTCAATTTTTTAAAAATTAAAGATAGATTCCCCTAGTGACACAACTCATTGAATAAAACCATTTGGTCAAATTTAGTATTTCTAAATTATAAACTTTTTTTATTAAGAGGGATATATTAAAAAATGATATAAAATGGTACTTTTCCTTGAATGTAAATAAATTTTAAATTCTACTTCCTCCTATGGTGAAAATAAGGATAAATCAACCGAAAATTCTTTTGATTATCTTTTCAAAAATAATAAAATTTATATTCTTAGATTTACCTCTATAAAATTGTAATTAAAACTCAATATCTGATATGAATCATTCTAGTGTCCTAATAAACCAGTCATTCTCTACCTGATAGTTGATCCTACAATCTTCGAAATATACGAGTGTCCCTATTTCATGAGAGGAATAAAAAATTATGGTCATAGAAAATAATATGATCCATTCAATTTTCAATCAAATCCATTCCAAGGATATGGAAATATATATATAAATTAAGAAAAAAAATCCCCACATAACATCAATTGAAAATTTAACCATATAATTGTATTGACATTTGAACCCCCACTTTTTCTTATTTCCCAAAAGAGTAGTGAACTTGATTATATAAGGCATAATTTCCAAATTTTACTCTTAATTGATTAATGACATAATATACTATAAGATATTGTGGAATACATGTATCAAAAAATTACAAACATATAATATATGAAATAGGCATTATCCCTTTAATAATCTTTGGTTTCATCACACACTTAACAAGGACATGAATGACAAATAAAATCTTCCCTAATTAGGCTAAAACATATATTTTTTCAAAATTTATAGTTATAATGAATTTTATCCTTTTTTATATACCTTGAAATGTAATATTACATTCTCTATGTTATATAATACTATAAATTAGAACATCTTTATACCATAAATCTATCTTTTCCATACCAATAAGTTTGAATGTAAAAGAAATACAAATGAAAAATCCACTCACACAAATAAAATGTCACTGATTTACCCTAAAAATATTCTTCTTAATTCTTTAACATACCCCATTGGATGAATATAATAAATTCATGTCCCAATGAAATTGATGAAATGGGGTTAGATACTCACTATGAACTTTCACTACTACCCCATCTGAATTTTATCATGCATCCACTCCAGACATGTGGATTCACCATGAATTCTATTAATGGTGTCTAAAGAAGATCTCATACCTTGAATCGTTATGAAATATATGTTATCCATAACAAACTCATTGACCACACCATTATATGATGATTGGAAAAATAGAATAACTCCTCATATAATATCAAGATATAAACCCATCACAAATCAAGACATTTTAATGATTTATTTGAAACATAATTAGTTTAAAGGTACATATTTACTACCAAATGGGTTATATATTTCTTCCCCTAGTTAATTATTTATTATTTATCTAGAAACACCTATGACAAACCAATATAAAGAAATTTTAGATGAAATTATTTTCAGAAATAATCATTAAAATCCATCAAGGAATTATTTTCATCTACTTAGTCTACATAATATTATCCTATTATTTTCTACTTTGACCTTAAAATATATATGTAATAATATTAAATTCAGTGTTTTTAGGTTTCAAAAAAATAAAATATTTTATAAATCTTTTTTAGTCACTCTAAAACCGTTTGGGTTATTTAGAAAAAATGAACGGTTAGAAATATCTACCTTGTAAACTATAGATCACGATATATTAAATTCACTATATCTAATTATACATTCTTTACTAGATGTTGGGTAGTATGATGACATGATTTAATTAGATTTGGATCAATTAAGGGATTCATTATTGTAAAATTATCTACTCCATCCCCTCTACGATTCATCATCCCTCTACTATGAGTCATATTAATATAGTAATCAAATTATAAATAACTAAATAAAGACATAAATGAAATAAATATTACTTAAAATAAATTTTAATTCAATAATTTAAAATAAAAAACTCAAAAAATCTCAAAAAATTATCTTAAACAAGTTAAAAGTAATATTAGAGGTATAAGATTATCCTAAACGAATTATTTAGTAAAGATAAATTTTTTTATCAAAATTCATGGTTTAGGAATCATGTTTGTGGTATTATGAATCCATCTATAAAAAATGGTATGATTCCTCAATATGATCTACTTAGTCCTCATTTATGGTCATCAACCTTTGAATTATGATTTTTAGACCTATAATCTCATTCATTTATCCCTATGATACATAATAAATTCAAAAAAACCCATAGTATTTTAATATAAATCATTACTCTACATATTAGGATCAAAAGATATAAAATAATTGATTAAAAAATGCCAACATCATAATGAAATTATGTGATATCATAATGAAAATAAATTAAAACTATTAAGATTGATGGATAAACATCAACATTATATTATATCTATATTTACATCCTTTGTTACAAATAGAAAGGGGGATCTAACACCATTTTACAAGGAACACCGTTGGGTTATCTTAACTCAACACCCAATATGATCTGAAATTTGGCCTAATGTGTGTTCCTGATTAGCAGATGCTGGCATGGGGAGTCTGATATGATAGAATGTTAAATAAGAAAGTATAACATATTGGTAATATAAAATTTCATAGAGAATATTAAAATACTAAAGGGATGATTTAACGATTAACCAAATCAATATGGAACTGGGAGAACATCACAATGGAGGTTATACAATATAGAAAAGAAATATTACCCTACGGGAAGTATACGATTTACTTAAAAATAATTATACAATGTTTCAATTTGAGGAGATTTATCACTTGATCAAATTCTAAGATACATATCAAAGAAGTCATAAGGATATATAAAGATCTACATTAGATCATATCTAACTGAGATCCATCGTTATCCTATTTTTTATGGAGGAGTCCTTGACCTTCCTAGAACAAAAAGTTGAACATATATGTGGTCAATCATGTCCAAAAAATATAATGAATCTAAAATTAACATCAATACCCCTAAATTCATGATTAGAAATTAATCAATGGAATTAAAAAGTTTTTGGGATTAATATCTTCTCTTGTTCAAGTTACCATAAATCCATATCTAACAATTAAGTATTTAGATGCCCCCATTTGAGGTTCTATATGGGTAAAGATATAAAAATCCAATATTCATGAATGAATTTGGTGAATGGAATCTATTGGGGTCCAAACTCATATAGTAAATTATAGGGAGGTTTCTAGACATCAAGTAACACCTTAAAGTCGTAATTAGTTTGTAATAGATTTATGGTGATAATAATCCCAGAGTCATGATGGTAGATAATTGAGACAATGTGTTTATTAAAACATCACCTTAAAAGATATTCATGTGGTTTGGGAGAATAGAAAGATAATCCCTAGGTATATTACCATTTCAAGATCGTTAATCATGTCTTAGTTGTGGATTATTTATTAGAACATCTAGAACACCATTACATGGGGAAAATTTTATTCCACATATCACTCATAAATATGTACATACTCAATCAATCACATGTAAAAAATCATGATATTGTAAAACTGAAGCATGAACTATATTTTGACATAATAGATATCAAATTAATAATTTAATAAAGAATTCGAGAATGTGAAAATATATTCAAATGTTGAGAAAGTGACCTAGATCCTTTATAATTATATATCCAACTCAAAGAGCTTTATTTCATGTCATGTTTTTGTGAAACCCATTCACTCTACCCACCATATCTCATTGCAAATCTATTCACTAAACCCTGATTAGACTTGTGCCATGTAACCTTGTCCCTTTCCTATATATGGACCCCTTTAACCCAAATGTTTGACAATAAGTGGCACACGGTATATATGAGTTTAATATTAATTATGAACGAGAACCCCAATAAACATTGATCACCAGAAATATATTCCCAAATCATCTGTAATCCCCTTTAGGTATGTTTGGAATCCAAACCCATGGGAAGGGGAAGGAATTAAATTGATTTTTTATCATTTAATGGGAATGACCATTCAAAGACAGCATCACCTAGGTTATTACCAAGAAGCAGAAAATGGGTCGTCCATATGGAGTGCACCTATTTGACTAGGATGTAACTTGCCCATGTTTTCCATTAACAACATTGAATATTTTAGGGAATACATTCATAGTCAAGTAGTGAGATGAAATTAGATTTTGAGGTTCGGTGAGCATCACTATGGATAATATGATAATGTTAAAAATATTATATCATATAAGGACGATGCTTCTGAAATAATGGATTAAATCAGCAGTGGGTAATCATAAGGGATATTAGATAATATTGTTGAATCTAAAATATGGTCATTATCCTAGGTTCAACACAACCTTTACCAATTTTGAGTTTTTCTATTAATGTTCAATTACATGTAAAAATAATAATATATAATCATTTATTTATTTATTTATTTTTTACATAGTAACATAACTGTATATATAAAATAAGTAGTTATAGAATATCTAGATGTTTATCCAAATAACACTAGGATATTAGATAATATGAGAGATTTTTTCATTGAAAGATCAGGATCATGGTTTGTCGATGAACAGATCAATTTGAATTAATGGGTGGACATCGAATGATGTATGATATCCACATTCTTCACTAGTAGATGAGTTATTTACTATCGATTTATCTGAATCTTAGTAGGTTTGTTTTTATTGTTTATTTTCATCTTTATATATTCCTTGATGAACATGAATCAAATTATCCAATAGATTTATTCGAGGTGGATCATTTTGTTTAGGAAAGAATTTATCTTCCAAGAAATATGTATTTGATATTTATTTGAAAATAAACTTCTTTTATCATATTCATCGATAATATATTAAGTATTACATTAATATCGGACAAGGATCATTCCTTATGTTTTTGTTTTATACTTTTTTCTCTGCATTATAAGGGTGATTATTGTTGGTATTTCATTTGATTGATAATTCAAAAAATACCCAGTGAATTATCAATGGATCAATAGATCATTAAAGTGGGAAAGGGATGAATATCAACAAAACCATTATGGTAAATGATAATAGAGGATATATAATGCTATTTTTGGTGATCCCCAGCTCCTAGGTGATGGTTTTTTGATGATAAGGAGCCACATTTGAGGTTTTAACGATTGAATTTATTGTTCGAAATCTGATCAATAGTGATTATAAGTCTTGATTAGATCATGTTATTTATTAATCAGTGAGATTGGTGGAGAATTGGTAAATAGTTGTGGAAATTAAAAAAATAACAGGTGATAACACTAAATATTCTAGATAAATTCCAAATCCATAATGTATTTTCTAATGAACACATTCTATGTCTTCCTCCATTTTGTAGTGGTAGGGTTTACACAATGAGAAAAATATCACATGCAGTGTAGACTTGTATTGGTAGTTGTGTCTGTATCCCAGAGGAAGCATGGTAAAAACATTTCCATTCACAACAGCATGGATTAATTCAATGATCATGAGACAAAACTAGATATACAGGTATCACAAGGGTGTTGGATCATGACCCAATGTAAAGGGTCATGGGATGGATCATACTGAATGAATAAAATTGTAGGCCATGTATTAGATAAACATCTACACTTCGGGTACCATAATTTGAAAATCCATGTATCTTAGGGGAAGGAATGATTTGGGAGTATAAGGAATCACTGGTTAAAGTATTGTTGAGACAAACCATGTAACCCTATAGTAAATTCGGTGTACTCCTTGAAGGAATGGATGGAGACTTCATTCCTTGTATTTTAGCTCTTGTTTGATCTTGGATGAATCGAATAGTTTCAGTGTAGAACAACATCAGTTGGATGTGTTTCTTTTTTCCATCACTATGAGGTCACCATGTAAAATTACATCTTGATAATAATAATGTGGTCCCATATAAGGGATGATTCCCAAAAAGAGATCATTTTATACTTCCATATAACCTAAGGTTTGAAATTCTATCATACCTTCTTGTTCCCTAGGAAGGGTTTGGGGTATCATCATAGCAAACATAGACTGGATCCTATAACTAGCAGGTCAGTTTGTTGGGGTTTATTGTATAATCATACATAAAACCTCTTTCTTAGTAGGTCATTAATGTATAATTTATGGTCCCCAACCGGGTTGTCTGTGATCCCTTATATGGGTGGGTAGATATTCTGACTTTGAGCATGCATATTATTTAGTGGGACATAATTGGGATTGACCTATTAGTTTAGATCCATCAGTGATTGTATGGATCATAGAGCAGAACCACCTAGAAGAGAATTATATTAATAGCATGAGAAGAATCAAGTGGATGGATGTATTGTCAATAACTCCATAAAAACTATAGTCTATCTTGATTATATCTGTTTTTTTGTTCTTATCTCAACATATATTGTTTTGATTTATAATCCCATATGTTTACAAGAAGATTAATTTATTGAATATTTTTTTGGTGACATTGGGGTGTCCTATTAGGTATTGTTATACTCACCAGATATGGGATATTCCTATATGAATCACTTCATAGTCATTTAAAATTATTTTTGTGGAGTCCATGGATTATCGGGGGATGGAATAACATAATTATGTAGACTGAATGTGGTCAATACTGGTTTTTCATTTGACAACAATACCCTACACCCATACATGTTTGAATCTTTTTCACTTTTGAATAGGGTTGTATTTAAATCATTATTTTTTTATAATTCTGTTAGCATATTCAAATTTTTTGGAAAACTTTATGCATGAATTATGGCCTCTTGTTTATTTATCTTTCTATATTGTATGTGTATTTGGATATGTGGGCATATATACATGTATATTATGACAATGCCTCCCATGTGTGTGAAATGGCTACTCGACAATAGTATATGTCCCTTAGCTTATTGGAGGTTGTATTGGGGGTTTAAACTCATATCAGAGTTTCCCAAAAGGACCCCAGTTGGTCAAGTTGTGATTGAGTGGTATCAGAGTGGTTTCCTATTAGGACTAGAGTTTGACAGCTATGTATATCTGAGGTTTCAGTTTGGGATTTATGAAAAAATTGATAAGGTGCTCCTAAGTCTATCTCATAGGATGGGGACTTTGGTAACGGTCTGGTAGATGAAATATATATTCATCAAGAATCCAATAACCTCATTCATGAGTTTATATAAGTAGACGCTAGTTACAAGGATGAAAGTTGTTTCCTGAATCTTTGGGGATGTGTTTTGGCTTCCTTTTTTTTGAGTAAGATCTCTAGATATACTCATTAAACATGACATGCCCTGTCTTCTTGGAAGATTTTTATAGGAAGATATCTAGAGAGGCTTCTATAGAAATGTTACGAGTCTAATGTTGTGTGATGAGGACCCCTTGCTAGGGCCTATTCCCAATGGGGGTTTCCTTTTACGTGGAGTACTTGATGTACTACTTCCCATTGATCAGTACATAGATCCACCTATATTGGATCATCTGGATACATCCTGACATAGTAATCCATGAATATCTCTATTCTAACTTGATTATTAAACATAAGGGAAATTTTTTTATCATAAGATTCTTAGGTATTGATCACTTGGGATCCATGGTGAGAAATACATCAGGTGTGTGATGGAGGTCACAACATTGGAGGTTGGGGAATTCATGAAGTCCTCAGGGACAACTGAATTCATCAAGGAAGATGTATGGTTATTATTTTAATTAAAGACGACATATTGTGTGGGACTATCCTACCCATCACACTACATATAGAGGTATTGGATATAGAACACCCAGGAAGAGGTATTGGATTGATCAAGGAGGTCCATAAGGAATCAAATATGGAAGATGAGATGAGAGAGTAGTATGTGGTTGATGGATATTTTATTTGATTTCACCACCACTACCCCTTGATGATCCAATATTGTCTTATAGATCTAGTGGATATGAACATTGGAGAATATTGGTGCAAGGGTTTTATGAGCCAGTGGATCTAACAGATATTTAACGTAAGATCCAAATATTTTCTACTTTTTATAAAATATTTATATATTGAGGAACAATAAAATACTTTTTTTATAATATTATGATCAAAAAGTATATCTTATAAGTAGAGCTGTCGAATAAAACATTTCTACTAGATACTCCAACTAGAGGGGATTCAGTTATCACATTCTAATGATGATTGTGTAACATGAATCTGGTAGGTTAGAGAGAACCTTTTGTGGAATCCATCCATAGTTGCAGTGATTCCGTATGATGGTTTCCCCAGTGTGGACTAGTTTCCTACATTCCATGATCAATTTTCCTACTTATAGAGACTGTTTCATTGTATCTAAGTTGGTGGTATGAAATATTATTTTGTTTGTGAGGACTAAAAATGGGTATAACTGGATGACCTCTTATGTAAGTGGATACAATCGATTCATTATCATTTTCTTATATAACTCTTTTAGTATTATATTCTATGGGATTCTATCTTCATTAATTAGTGTTGTAGTATGGTTATGTCATTACTAAGTATATGTTGGGATTACCTCCCCCTCAAAGATATAGTTCATCATGTTTAATCACGTAGGGACTACCTGGATATCTACACTATCATATCAGATATCCCCCATAGAGTTTAATGAGAGGAAGGCACAATGGAAGAAATTATATAAGAAGGATTTAAAAATCAATTTTTATTCAATAATTTATTTATAATAAATTAAATAATAAATTTACCTTGGTTTCATTATGTTTATTTAGAGAATATTTGTGATTGGATCATTCATTTTAAAATTTGATAAAAAATATAGTTTTGAACCATTAAAATATACTATTGTATTTTATAAATAAATATTTTTTTGAAACTGATTTCATTAAAGGACAACATAAAAATATTTTTCAATTAATTTTCTACAACTTTCATTTAGATCATCTATGTGAGATTGTGTATTTTACTAGAGTAAATGGGTCATCAATTTAGAGATGGATTTTACTCTCCATATTTGAAACCACTACAACATTTGGGACATATAATCTACATTCCAACGTGTATTGGGATAAAATTTGTAATATTTATAGTATAAAAAATGACACTCAGATATTCCATTCAAAATGGAATCATGTTCTTTCATTTTTTAGGTAAAAAGTAGTGCAACTTGGATTAATATATTTGGATGAATTTCCCATTCAGACATGAAAACATTGGAAACCCTATCCTCCCCTCCACTCTATATATATTCATTTTCAACATTTCAAGTGGGTTGGAATTGAATAAGATAATTTTAAGATGGTGAAAAGTGTATCCTTTTTATTATAATACACCATAGGAGGAAGGAATATCTTATGTATGGTCCACCCTAAATCGTCATATATTCCTGTTCTTTGTTGTAATGTAGTTGTTCTTATAATAAAAAATATGTATCCCTCTGATTTATGATGTTATTTCCAATTAAATTAATAATTATATTTAATTATGTGGTTTCTCAATCGAGCCTATAAATTTTATTCGGTTATACCCTTTTTAATCCTTTGCTTATGCACAAAATTTCTATGATCACTACACTACTGAATCAGACAATCTCAGTCTACGGGAGGTTTCAACATTCAACCAGTTGGGGAATTCCTCTATTATAGGAACACTGAAAAAGGAAGAACAACTATATAAAGCATAAAACATGAACCAATTGATTTAAATATCAAAAATATAATTAATATATCTATTATATAAATTGTAGTAATTGACATTAACTATCAAGAAAATTGTATTGAAAAAGAAATATTGAACCCTAAAATGATTTGAAATCTTGATTTACAGTCCTTCTTCCAAAATTTCATAGCAACTCTAAAAAGGATCCAAAAATAATTTGAATTCATTTATTGCGGGTATCTCAAATTCTAAAAATTGAAATGTCTCTAATGATCAAATCATAAAAGAGAATTCCCGTTCTCACTTGACGTAACTACAAAAACTATTTGGATTTATTATTTACTATCTATAGACATATCATGTTGGAATTATTGGTATCATATTTTCATTCTAATATTTTTTCCATAATCAAGGAAAATTCCATTGGATTAGAGATATTAGGCACCAATCATTCCCGTGGGGTGTTAATTTATGTGTAATGGGACAGATCCAATAAGTTGTATGAAAGATTATCGCATCACTAATGATGTGAGAAACTACTCATAAAATACTTCTAGAAAGGGCTCAAACTGATCAAGAGGTGTATGGTTGATGCTTTGGATATAGGGGAATTTGAGAAAAAACAATACCTATACATGCATTAATTGAAAATATGGAACAAAACTCTGAAAAATTTAGTGATAAATGTACAACATTTTCTAAAGGATGGAATATGGTATTCCCTTATTCTCTTAAAAATAATTTAATTGATACTATACTGGAAAAATTGACAAATATTTTGAGATATATCGCTTTGTTTATAATGAATTTTTAAACCACTCCAATGTGGGATTGTTGAGTTTTTACTGAAAAAACCCCACAACCAGTTGTTTCTCCCAATAAAATAAGACAGAGAGTTGCACAATTTTATTCCCTAGGTGAATATTTTTCAAGGAAAAAAACATGTCCCTTGATAAATTGAGTTTTATTTCACTAAAATAAGACCAATTATGGAATGATAAATCGAACATCAGTTATTTATTTCATCAAAAAAAGATAACCTTTTCAAAATAACTTTTTGAAAAATCCTCCATACCAATAAGGTTTAAAATAACCCCAAATAATATTTGAATCCCATTCATAAAAATGTAAACCAAAAGGTATTTCCTACCTAAGGAATTTTCCAATATAGATGAACTTTGGAAAATCAATGTTCTTAATCAAAAGAATGAGTTGAAGAGTTATGGATCAGATTTGAGGGAGCTAAATACTCAAATGATTTTGATTTACACCACCCTCCCAGAACAGGTAAGTACAAAATACCTAAATATTCCTTCCCAACCTACTCAAAATCACAAGGGGAATGTTAGGGCTAATGTACTGATGAGTGGAAAGAAAAAAATTGATGAATCTGCAATAATCATTACACTGAGATTCACCTCACCCACAGAGAAGCCCAATTAAACATCAGTAGATAAGAATACAAAGGATAATGAAAATGGTAAGAAAATGATTGATTATATTACTTCTATATCACTTCAATTTCCTAATAGTTTTGTACAATCCGGGAGGATATCTGAGTGATGTGAAAATAGTATTGGATAATTTCATGTGTGTTGAGATTAATATCTCTCTACTTAAAGAAATCATGAAATCTTCCAATGTGTGAAAACTATGTATAGATATAATATGTATCAAAGGAAAGAAATAGATAAATGTGTGAATAAATGTATAAAAAATCATCAATCCAAACTGGGAAATGTATATAGTGTTCAATTACCCCCTGAAATTAACCATTCCATTCACCATTAGGGAGTTTCATTTATATTATTTTTAAGTTATTATGGTGCCTCTATTAATGTAATGAATCAATATATTTTCTATTCTATATAGTTTGGAGATCTAAATATGACATGAATGCTGCTGTAACTAGAAAATGGACTTTTTTCAGGTATGAGAAATTATATTTGCTATGGATTTATACATGTTGAATATTAATGATGATTAGGTAAGATAACCTAAAATGATTATTCTTAGAGGACGCTTACTCAAAAAATCCAATCCAGTCATAAATTTCCATAAGTAAAAACATTATATGGATTATTGTGATGAGATTTTTTGATTTGTTATTTTTAACTCTATGAAGTACCCATCATAGGACCAATACTTCTATCTTAATCTCCCATTCTGACCCTTCTTGCAATGAATATCAACATTTTGGTTTTAAATCATTAATAAAATTGGGATAATTACACTATTTGGGAGATATTAAGGATTTGTTTCTAGTTTTGTGCCTCAAAATACGATCAACCATATTCTTCATGATCAAACTACATTGATTTATGATTTCTATGTTGATTATTATCATATTTCATTGAATATAATTTCAGATTATGACATGAATATTGATTTTCTTAAAGGATGATTCCATATTAATTGATTTTGATGATATATATTCAGAACCCAACATTCATTGTGCTCAAATATAGGTTCCCACATTACTTTTGTCAATAAAAAACTACCCAAATTGGATATATAACCAATTTCACTAAATATAATATATTCATACAAGTTGAATAATGAAAAACATACATTGAAAATTTCTCACAATATATCTCGTGAACAAGAAAAATAAATATTGAATCATTTATGGGAGAGTATTAGGGTAATTGGGTGTACCATAGAATACATTGAATATATTATTTGTTCCATTTTTATACATAGGATTCTTTTGGATGATGTGACCAAACTGTTTATGAAACCAAAAAGGATACACAAACCCAAAATATTAAAAGATGTAAATAATAGTATGATTATTTTATTGAAGAAGGTATCATTTAACCCACTTTTGACTCTTGTAGAGTCATCCCTATCTATGGTATAGCAAAACAAACTAGTTTAGAAATTATAAGGAATTAAAATGATGATTTAACTCCAATTAGAGAACAAAAAAGATAGGGAGTGTTAATAGATTGTTGGAAACTGAATCAATCCAATGGTAAGGATCATTTACCAAATCCATTGATTAAAAAAATTATTCAGATACTAGAAATTTGGAAGAAATAATTCTTATTATATGGGTTCTATGGCTATATCCAGGTCCCCGGTGTAGCAAAGGACCAAGAAAAAATTATATTCACTTATTTGTTTGGTACATTTATTTACCAAAGGATGCCATCTAAGCATTTTAACACCCAAGGTACCACATAGATATGGATGTTAATAATCTTTTATGATTTACTTTAGATGTACATGTATGTATTTATGGATTATTTTACTATGTATGGTACTTTATTTGATGAGTTTCTCTCTTCATTGGGTAATGTGTTGCAATGCTGTTGTGAGATAAATTTGTTTTTGACCATTCAAAAATTTCATTTCCTGGTAGAGAGTGTAATTTTATTAAATGAGGTATTGTAATATTATAAAATTTAGGTTTATAGATCAATGTTAGACAATATTTAATCCTTTCTATATCTTACATGTGTTCATGATGTCTGATCATTCCTTGGAAAAGCTTGATATTATTGATGCTTCACTAGATATTTCAATAATATGGAAATACCAATATCTTGGTTTCTTAAAAAATATGTTGAATTTGTTTTTTATGATTCATAGATGGTATAATTTGATGATATAAGTAAGTTTCTTATCCCTCCACTGATCATACAACACCATTATGGTACTTTCTATTCAATGTTATGCATGAAAATTCAAGCATTATAGTGGGAGAAGTCATATCTCCAAGGTTGGAATGGATATCCAATAAGATTTCATATATTTCAATGAATTTGGATTCGTCCCAATATAATGACACCATAATAGAAAAAGAGTTTACCCTTGTTATATTTACATTAAAAAAATTCTCTTATTTATTAGGATTTATTGTGGTCATTTTCTATGATCATACTGATTTGAGGTTCCTCCCAAATAATCCATATACACTGCAAGAACATATTCATTGGATGATACTTTTTATAGAGTTTTACATCAAGGTAAGAGATAATAATGTGTCAAATAACTTGGTGGTTTCCCACATGAGAATATTTATACACACTCAAGTAATCATTCATAGTTTTTTGATTTAGTTAACTACTTTTTTCCAATGAGATTCCTTATAACATAATGAAATATCATGTCTAAAAATTGAATAACGGGACTTGGTTTTATGTAACAGATTATCCCTTACTCTGACACATTTGTAGCTACAAAATCATTAGGATATTTGTGAATGATTATGAGTGTGAGTCTAATTATAAAATAATTCATTAAACTGTTTATGGTAGATAGTTTGATCCCCAATTCATGGCTAGGAATGTCTTAGATTATATATTATATCATCCTACCTATTTTTACTATGCGCATGTATTTTATTTGTCATTATCTCATATCCAATATAGTAGAAACATTTCGATGAGACATGAGAAGCACCAACAACCCAAATAATTTTTTAAATATTTTTTAATTATGGGTAATTTATTTTCTAGGTCCATTTCCATTATCAAATTTTATTATACATTCGTATTTTTTTATTATGATAGTAAATGGGTGGAGGTGAAGGTCACCAGTACTGATGATTCTGATGTTATAGTGGATTTTGTTAAGGCTCATGATTTCTAGAGGTTTTAAGTAACAAATTCTATCATAAGTGACCATGGGATGCACTTTTTCAACTCAAATTTTTATTAAATCTTCCAATATTAATGGGTTAAAAATAATACATCTACACCATACCGTCCTGAAAAAAATAGCTCGGAAAAAGTTTCAAATCATGATTTAATTTTTTTGGAGAAATCTATGAAGCCAAATATGAAGGATTGGTGAATGAAACTGGATTATTCAATTCGGGATTATAGTATTTCATGAAACACTCCCATTGGTATGTCTCAATTTCATATTGTTTTTTTGGAAGACATCCATCTCCAAATGGAAGTCAAGCATCATGAATATTGGGATATAAATAAATTGAACCTAGATTTATCCCATTATGAATATCAAAGGAAGCAAATAATTTAAGATCATGATTAGAATAAATTATTATTATATGAAAAATAAAATAGATATTATGAAATATCAAAAGTCTCTCATTATAGAATGATCGAAAAAATGGAGTTTTATGTAAGATTGAAATTCCTTATCTACTATTCAAGATTAAAGATAATATACTGTTAGTTTTGTTCCAAATTGTTAGGGCCTTTTGTTGTATCTAATGTTCTCCCCTATGGTTATGTTGATATCACTCGAGAGGCTATTGGAATTAAATTTACAATAATTGTAAGTAGATGAATTATTACATTGAGAAATTCATCACACATATTTTTAATGCCATCAAAATACATGATCCCATTATCACATGAAATTATCAATATATCCCCAAAAATTTAACTTTAATATTATTTTTCATATTTAAAAATGTAAATTTCTTGCACATTTATCATCTCATAGGTTCTAATTTTATTTAATGACATATTTTATATTTTGGGGAGGGGACAATATTTTGGGGAGGGGAAAATATTTTGGGGTATCTTCTTCGGGGTTTTTGTTTGTGTGTGTGTGTTTTCTGTTACTTTTACAAAACAAAAATAAAATAAAAAATACTATGTAACATGATCATTTAATGTCGACCATATAACGAAATATATGTTTTCAAAATAAATATGTCACAATATGAGTATTTTAATGAGTTCATCATTAGGGGTTCTTTTTTTATAAAAATAGATGTTGTTGATGATATGATTATTTATGTTATTATAAAACTTTTTAGATTCTTACATTTTCATTTGATAAATTTGTTCTTGGTAAATTGTGAAATTAATGTCCCCAAAAAACATTTCATGCAACCATTACATGTGAATATTTTCCTACTCAATTTAATTTAAAGACAAGTTAGTAAAAAAATTGTCATATATCAATGGATGATCTATACGTTCATTTCCATTCTAAATAGTTTAATTACAATACTAAATTTACATATATGTTTGTACATGATATATGAAATTTGTACACACTTAATAAAAATAAATGAAAAAATAACATAAATAAAAAATATGTATTACATTAAAAAAGAGGTGCATGATGAAATGTGAAGCATGTGGGGTTATCTGGGTCCAGAGCGAAAGGGTTGAATTTAGGGAATGCCTATATAAGTTTATATTAAAATATTATTATCATGAAATGTAGAATAGGTTTGGTGGAACTAATAAATGAAATAATAATGTTTTTAAATGAAATTAAAATACTAAATACAAGGTTTAGATATGATATTGAATTTGATGGAAAACTAACATGTGGGGAATTAGTTTCATAATAGACTAAAGAATTGTTTTAATTGGATTATGTTAATTAATCTCACTAAATATTTTATTGACACAATTTATGAGATAATGAATTCAATTTTGATTGATGTTGAATCATTCATAAGATTATTAATTCTCCTATATTACCAATATAAATTTGGAAATATTAATATGTATATATTGACACAATTTTTTAGATTACATGATATGAGGTATTTTCTAAGAATGAAAAAGACTAAGTGTTGGGGATTTGAAAAAAATAAATATTGAATATTTTATTGATTATAAATGAAAAAAATTCTTAAAATATTGTATAATAGGATTATTTATTGAATATTTTTTTTGTTAAATAAATCATTTTCAAATTTGATTAATTTTTTTGTTTTTACCCTATAATGTAAACAATATTATTTTAGTAGTTAATATACTTGTATGAATTATTCGAACATAAAATATTTTTATATTATTCTAAAAACAAAATTTTAAAACATTTATTCTGATCATCTATGCAAGATAATGCATTTGATTTATGTAAATTATCCTTAAAATCAAAGTTGGATTGGACTAGCTAGATTGGACACCACTTCACTATTTTGGCCATATCATCAAACTATGGCATCGATTGGGATAAAATTTAGATATTATTTAATACAAGAAATTACAATAAAAAATCTATCAGTAAGGATAGATGATTCATGAATATTGATGTCAAGAAGTTAAGGAAAATTGGATTATAATATTTGAATGAAATTCCCATTCACACTTGAAAAATCATGATTCAATATCCTACCCTCCACTATATAAATATGTATTTTTTTTTAATTTTTATGGGTATGTAAATGACATATAGGATTTGGAGAACAAAATATGGGATTCCATTCCATTTTAATTCCCTCTTGATGACATGATGCTCTCAATCTAGGATCTTCCCCAAAATAATTTTATTTTCCTGTTCTTTGTTCTAATATTTTGATGAAGAAATAAAATCTCAATTAATCTCACATTTAATCTATTATTATGAATCACATTATTCATTAATTTATTTTTTTGTAACTCAACGGATGAAATTTGATTGGGTTATACCATTACTAAATCACCGCACATGACAATTGTTTCTACGATGACTACAAAACCCAGGAATGGGTAGTTATTTATAGTAATTGATCAATATTTAACCTTATTTATTTACTAATTTTGAATAAATAATATGACATAATTTATATAATATGATATATTAATTAGGTTTCTAACCAGAAATATACTAATAATTTAATTGATCATATAGCACAAAACACGCGAGGTCAGGAATTATGTAAACTTTGAGACCACAATCTTAATCAACAAAATACAAAAACACCAGATAAAAATTTAATTACACAATATAAAAAATAAATTAATAAATAATATATATAAAACGATATTGTTTGTAATGAATTTTCATCCCAATAAATTTGGTCATGTAAAGTGGACTATCAGGTTCTAGAGAACATCCTTCGATATTCTATTCTTCTTAGGGCAAGAGTTCGGGGAATCAATAACTAGAAGTAGTGTTTTAATACCATAATAATAAAAATTTCACCATAACTGTAACACTATTTGTGTGCATTCGTGTGATACCCTACATGAAACTAATGTACTAGTCATAGACAGTTGGAGACAACACTTGTGGATATAGAGTTAATTCTAGAGAAGGTTATGAAAGGTGTTGTTAATATATGATTGGATTAAGACTAGACAAAAATATAGGGATCACTTTTGGTCCAACAACGGTGGCATTGGGATATTGATGAAGAGATCATGATTTATGATTTATATATCCTCAACATCTATTATAAATATTTGTCTTAGGCAAAATTTTTTATTTAGCATCCATTGACCATTCTCTAGTATTTGTGCTCACGGGTGAGGTTGTATACTCATTGGACCTTCAACCACAGTTGGACCAAGTTCTGGTGTTTTACAGGTGATGAATCTGAGATATCATACAAGAATATCATTACATAATTTAAAAAATAATGATCTAGGTATTGAAGGTGGGGTTAATTTTTTTATGTTGCCTAATGATGTCTTAGAGCCATAAAGGGAATAACATTCATTGGAAAATGATTCCATTGGGTTTGGGTTTATTAATAATATGAAAAAATTTAAGCAGAATGAGGGGAGTGGGAGACCGAGATGAGAACTCAGTATCTCAACTTATAATTAGGTTTTCCCATATTTAAGGGAATGTGATTAATGGCAGAGAGAATGTAACATACGTTTTCCCTCATATGAAAATGGAATGTTTTTAATGAATATTTTTTGATCTTAGCACTAATAATACCAGAGATTACAAATCCTGGTGAGCCTCAATGTGGACATAGTAAAAATAATAAATACATTATATCACGTGACCATGTGTTTTCATAAATAATGTTATAAATCTTATACGTGGACTCATATGGGAAATTCAAGATTTTTTTTTGAATTTGGAATATTGGTTTTCACATAGGTGAAACATTACAATGTTCAACATTGTGAGCTTTTTAAAAGTTTCTTAGTGGGTGAAAATAATAAAATAAATCAACTTAATTAATTTAATTTATATTTTAGCATAGTCACCTAAGCTTATATATCAATGTGATTGTACATAAAATATACAATGTGGCTACATAACCCATGTCGATTAGAGGGGAGGGGAGCTTTTTTCATTTGTATATCAAGTTCCAGGATCACTGATGAGCAGATCAAGGTGAATTGAGAGGTAGATTACTAAAAAATTAGGATATTTCTCTCCTTATCTATCATATAAATTATTCAGTAATGACTTTTCTAACTCATGTTTAGGAATTTATTTTTCAAATATTATTTATCCGATTGTTTATTTCGGGATGAATATTAATCAATTGTTATAATATTTTGATTAATGTGTTGATTATTTTTTTAGAGTGTGGATTTGTCATCCATAAAAATGGAATTTGATATTGATTTTATAATCTAGTTCATTTATTATCTTCACTAATAGTGGATTTTTTCCATCACAAATATTGTATGAGGTTTGTTCCTTATGTTTGTGTTTTATTATTTTTCATCAGTATTAAATGTGCGATCGACGTTGGTCTTCTTTTGAATAGTGATTCAACAAATACTTAGTGAATGCTTAATGAGTAATTGATTATTGTTGTATCAAATTATTCTCACAGGTTTGGGATTATCATCCAGGAAATTGTTGCAGTGTTTGAAAATAGATAATAGCTCGGGTTCGTATTTTATATTTTTTGGATAATGGGTGTTGTCATTTTGACGATGAGGAGAGATGAAAGAGGCCTTACCAATTGTATTTGATGTCTGAAATCCATTAAATAGGGATGGAAAGTATTAGATAGGTCATGATCCATTTTGAAATTTTATATTTGTGATGTATTTGGATGAGAAAATGGAGTGGATAAATATATGTGAAAATAGTGATATTTTTTAAGAAATCCCAACTAAAAAAGGATTATTCCAAAGATAACACACCGTGTAGTCCCAAATTCAACAATTATAGGGATTAAACATAGTGAAAAGCACCAGAAGCCATGTTTTATAGTTTCAAACCCCATGTGGACCCATGTAGATTGTTCAACATGTATCCCACTAGTTATATGAAGATAGATATAACCCAACACATGGGAATTGATGGAGTACAGTATCATAAACAAGTAATAAAACATGACATGGTAAATGGGTAAAAAGAGAGTACATGAGAACTTCCTAATGTACATGGGAATGGGATGGTTTACATGAAATTGAGAGGATGGAACACAATGTTTTTTATTGAAATCAATACACCATGAACCTCTATGGGAAACACCTTGTATATGGAGGAAATATGGGTCTGTGAGCATAAGACCTGGGCAGTTCCAAGATTATATACACATGATATGTACCCCTATGAAACATACCATGTACTCTAGGAAGGACAGGTTGGGGAACATGTTCTTCTTAGTTCAACTCTGATATAAACATATGTAAATTCCATGGAACAAATTCGATGCATAACTTTATCGATTTTGTGTGTTACCTTTTTCCATCCCTATGAGGGTAAAATGTGGAATTACATCTCTATCATAGGAATCCAATACACAATATGAGATTTTTCTCATATACAGTTCAAGGTGACACTCCACGGTACTGAAGGTGTGATCATCTCTTATTAATTCTTTTTCCCTAGGAAGAGTTATGGGTATCATTGTGATCAATATACAAAGGGATTCAATCGCAAATACCATAACTATATCTAGTAGGGTTAATAGTATCATCATCTATATAATCTCCAATATAGTGATTCATTCAAGGAGGGTTTGTGGTTCCCCTAGTTACCCTGGGTGTGACCACCAATCTTGGAATTGAGATATTCTTATCCCTAACATGTGTCTTCTCTAATGATACCTAATTAACATTACCTCTTATGTAGGAATCATAAGTGAAGGTATAAATCAAAAAATAGATTCTTCTTGGTTATAATTATGTTGACACCTCATGAAGAGTCTTCTGGCTGGAAGTATGATTCTGCCTTCTTTGAGACATATAATATATCTTTATTATATCTGGGTTTTCATTGTTATTTTCTTTATATATGATGTTAAAATTTAAATACCTATGTATTGATAATTTAACTAATCTATTGTTTCATTATGTTGGGTGATTTAATGGTTTCATAAGTGGTATTAATTTATTCACTCTTTCATGGGATTTTCTTATACATTTCATGTCTTATGTAGTTGAACCATATTTGTTTGGAGTCATGGGTGGACTAGAAGTTGGAAACACAAAGTGAGCTAGATTGACCATGCCTGGACTAGGTGTTTCATTTGAAAAAAAATACATTCCTTATGAGCATTTTGTAATCTTTTTTCACGTGTTGGGTGGGCATGTATTTTTCCATTTATTAATATAGATTAATGTTTCAATACCATTACTGTAGGATTTTTGTAATGTATGCATTATGGAAATAGTTTTATTTATATTCATACATTTTATAGTTATTTGGAGATATGTGTATGTGTACATTTACATATGTATAATTCCTTGAATGTTTGTGATATGACTACTAGAAAAATGTTTCTATCCCCATGTCGATTGGAAGTGGTATTAGCGTATTACACTCGCATTATCACCATATTATTATGCCCTAGAGGGTTTGGTCAGGACATATGTCATGTTTTCCAAGAACCCTTCCAATACCAAAGTGGGGAACTCCTAGGTCATATTAAGGAAGATCGATATAGGTATGACTAATTGGAACTATTCCCAAGTCACCTACATGGCATTCATATTAAATTTGTACACATACTTGTGTGCCATATTTCTTATGTCCTATTGATGGGTGAAATATTCAGAAAAAGTTTATATATGGGGTCCATACTCTCATAGGTCCCATAACTGAGTGTATATTTTCCTAGGTCAACTATCTATGCACCACATTTTCCAAGGGAACCTACATGGAAACCCCTCCAACCAGGACTCCTCTGCGTACATTGGAGTTACATGAATATGTTATTCAACCCACCATTCCCCAATATTATCATGTATTCATTTGATAATAGGGATAGTGAGTCCCTTCTTATGATTACCTCTCTAATGAATCAGACCCTATAGGAAAAAGGGTTTATGTATTTTCCATAGTAATGGGTGTTCATATTATTTAGATATCAATGAAATCTATGATATCTAATAATCATCATTCTATATTTTTAATATAAAATAGATTTTCATCCCCCAATTATCCAGTCATTCTTAGTTGTCTACTAAATGACACATGATTATCTTGGGCATCATATAATGTGTAATCCTCAACCATGTATCCATTAATGTTTTCATCCCTATGATCTATTAATGAACCATGTATATCAATATATTTTGAATTGGGGTAGAACAAAACTCCTCCTCACTATTCCATATACAGTATATATCAAATCCTCCTCACATATAAAGTCACTAAATAGACTGTGGATGACCTAAAAACTATGAAATTTCTAATTGGTGTAGTTTCTAAATATTTATTCCTTAAATATCTCGTCCCAATGACCCATTAATGAGACATTCATATAATGGTCTTCTCATCTAATGTGTTCCCCTTTTTTTCATCATAGATCCATATTCCCTAAAAGTTCAATTATCCTTCCAGTTATATTTACCAACTAATAGGAGGTGTTTGTTGACATTACATGCATTCAATTAGCTATTAGACCCAAAAATATCATCATTGTTGATCTCATTCTTGTCCCCCACTAATGATTTTAACATATCATGGGCCTCTAACTACATATAAGTGGAAATAATACCATATATTATTACCAATATATATAAAAATTTCTAATGGTATTTTTAAAATAATCCCCATGGAATTAATTTATAGAAACCATCGTTATGGTAGTCACCATTTTATGAATTTAAACTACATAGAATATATCATATTTTATAAGATGTAAAACAAGTTATAATAGGTATTGGTTTCATGTATTTAAGTGTGACCCCATTATTCTATTTCACATTGCCACAAAAGGTATGAAATTTCCTATTATATATAACCCAACAATGGGGGTTATGATTATCTTTATTGGGATACATATGATGTCCCTATCATGGCCCTGATCCCAACCCCACAACATCAACCACCTACCACTATAGTTTATTTTATTGAGAATGATGTTTTAAATCATTAATGTATAGTATAATTAAGAAATATTTGAAACATTGAAAATATATGATATATATTTTCACATCAATTCATGGTATCAACTAGTCACATTTCCGAAAAATATAATAAGTGGTGTTATAAAGAAGAAAATATTGTTATTGGGAAATATTTTATGAATACGTCTTAAATTTATAATAGATTGCTAGACTTTTTAACATGACCTCATAAAGGATTATTCAACCACACATCCTCTCGATGAACTCCTAATTTGATGTTTTTTATAAATATTCAAGTGATGTATACCTTTTGAAAGTATGATCATAGCCAATAAACATCACATGAACAATTGTGTGAGGAAATGGAAATGGTGATCTCAATATGTAATAAATTACATGTGAAAGAGATTCAAAAATAATTTATTTGTGATTTTGATAATATAATAAGTGGTTCCTTGTTCTTGGACTCCCCTTTTCCATTTATCATTGAATCCAAATTGAGACAATGAAAAAATGGTCACATTCTATGGTTACTTGCTAGAATAGTGGAAATTGTTAGGATCCTTTCGTTGCTATAGATAACAATCCAATACCCAAAGCATATGCATCTTCCATGATGAAAGTATTGTCCTTACACTCATGAAAAGAATTTTCACTAACTCAACACCTCCATAAACATGTGGTAAATTCCCTTGAATTAGAAAATTTCCACTATAGTTCTATAATGTCATTGGAGAAATATTATGGGATCTTCAAAGAGATTATACTCTACTTTCCATTCAATCAAAAACATGTCTCTATGAAGAATGTGGAACTTTTCACCGCTTCTATTTTCCTTACGAGGATTCCATTATGTTATAAAAATATATACATACCATACCTTTGGGATGTGGAGGAAGATCCTATCTATTTACACATTAAAATTAATGATATTCTGAAGAAGGATTATCATAGTCTTCATCATTGTAATCTATGTATGACAACAATTATTCAAGAGTTTGTGAAGGAGATCACCCTAGAGATTGCATTACCAATTTTCCAGACTAGGGAACCAAATAAAAGGACCCTATATGAGAATTTGGATTCTTAATATGAGGACCATGATCATATATATGTTCTAATAAGTATCCTATTCTTTCACACTATTATGTAATTATGTCTGAAGAAATCTCATATTCATCCTCCCATTATAAACAAAGTAGACCATAGACATATTGTACAAAAACTCAGGATCCATCTCATATTCATGATACCTTCAATATCAAAGAAGCTCATTAGTATATTATAACAACTTCTTAAGAGCATGGTCATATTCCTTCTTATAAAAATACGGTGGAATTTCATTGGCATAATCATTTGGTAGCTTTTGAGTAGCCTCATATACCTTCTCCAACCGATATATAATCCCATTTAAATATTTTAGTAGAATCATAGAAATAAGAAAATATTTATTATCCAATTATAATCATGGATTCTGGGTGGAATATTCTAGATATAGTTTAAATTAAAGGTTTTATTCATACACCTATTTATATTAAAAAATAATTTCTATATTTTAGTGGAAACTCAAGAGAATACACATAATACTTATAAAACTACCATTTATGATGCATTCTAGAATATTGTGATAATATTTTAGGATCATACTCATATCCATACTCGTATTAACAACCATGTTGTTCATTAGAATACTCCTATGAAAAATACGGAGAAATGACATATTTTTAATCCCACCATCACATGGATAATTCATGAAATATTTATTGTTAGAAATGATGGAGACATACAGGAATGATCATATTCATAGTGGACAATACTCACATTGTGAAATACAAATTGAGATAAGGTTTTGAAACAGTTTTTTTAAAATATTTCATAAAGATGTAGGACTCCCCATGGAAAATATTTATTCAAGGATTAACACTTGTCCATTGGTGATATGGACATACTGATTCCTATCAGTATATTTTGACAATAACATAAGGAACCACCAAATAATAATCAATACAAAATGGAAAATACTTCCTTAGAGATCCACCCCATGTCACTATTTCTAATAGCACTATAGGTCCTCTCAAGAGAACATAACATTAAGGTATTCTATTTGACACTAAACATATATACAAATGAGTTCTTCCCCATTGTTCTCATTGTAAATATAGTCCTTATAAAAACTCATTTTAATATAATGGTAGTCCTTCACATGTATGGCTACCACAAAGATCACATAAAATTGAGTGGTACTCAAGAAACTAAGGATAGAAACACTAATAACCACAGAATCAATCGATGTTGTCTCATGCTAAACAAAAAAAAAAGTATGAGTTAATGATCATAATATACACATCGTATGATCCATTTCCTCTTATCTACGATTGAAAAAATAATGGTTGGTCATCCAACTCTTAAAAAATACAAGGAGAATGAACCACAATATCTAGATAATGTTTAATAATCACTCATTGATGATGAAATAAATTTCATGATCATTCCTATGGAATTAGCTGAGTAAAGAATATCGTTCATATTATATACCATATAACCTCTTGAGTATGAAATTATAGATTCATTCAAAGAGAAAAACATTCCCAATTTTCATAGAAACATGTTGTCAATCCAACATCCTATGATGAAAAAATACCTAACATATACAAAGTTTTTAAACCATGTAA
The DNA here is from genome assembly GCA_963277665.1 of Viscum album. Classification (NCBI taxonomy): domain Eukaryota; kingdom Viridiplantae; phylum Streptophyta; class Magnoliopsida; order Santalales; family Viscaceae; genus Viscum; species Viscum album. The sequence continues at coordinate 732,628,661 of OY728146.1, read as the reverse complement.
AAATGTTAGATGATATTTTCCATGAAGTCAACATGGACACCTTTTAGGTGGCTCAAAACCCATTTAATTTTAATCAATGTGAGTTCATATAATGTTAAAGATTTAGAATTATGGGGGAAGTTCACCATATAATCTTTAGTACCCTACTTTAAATGAATATAAGAGGGTGGGTTGAATTTGTATATTTTTGTTTCGTACAACCAATTAGAAAAAAAGGATGTTGTATGAATGTGGAATATTTCGTACCCCGACCACAATTTTAATCCATTTTTATTTATTTATTTATGTTGGATATTTTGGTTGATTTTTTGGTTGAGTTTCCTATAAAATTCCATGGGTATTGGGGTTTTTTTCTTCTATCCATTTTCATGGTTATAGTGAGTGGTGGTTCGGATAATGATTCATGGTAGAGAGTTTGTGAAACCCACAATGTAACTATATTATGTTTATATCATTAATGTATCATTGGATGTGTATTCACCAGTGTTTGGGGATTCATTTGAGGATTTTTTACAATGTTTGTGGTCACCGGGTTTGTGAATTGTTTTCCCAAACTAAGAAACATAATCATGAAATTTTTAGGTTTTTTGTAGAAGAATTTGTATGGTTTGTGAACAATTTACAAAACCTACAACATATTACTGATTTAATAACTTTTAACCAAAATGTTTGATTTTGGTAACTTCACCTCCCATTTTAATCCCAATCCATTTTCTATTGGCAAGAGGGAGGCACCCTTTGTTATACACCATTTTGGTCCACTTATTGAATGATATCGCCCCAAATGTTGGTTTTTATTGATCAAATATTTCCCTTTCGACTTCTCATGTCTTCCCTCTCCATATTTCTAGGGTTTTATTGGGATTGTTTACATGTCCAAAATCTAATGGATAGTGTTTATGTTTGGTTCTATTTTATTGATGTCTAGGGTATGCAAATCATCCTTGGATCTGATTTCTCCCTTCACTTGAAGTTATGTTCTATTTATACACCATTAATGTAAGTGTTTTGAAAATTTTTCCTTTCCTTCAAAATCCATTGACCCATGTATGATTTTCTTTAATTTTATAATGTGATTCTCTCCCATATAATACCTAAACTTAGTTTTCAATGGTGATTTTGTGACGGTATAATATACTAATAATTGGTTTTTAAAGATATTTTAGGGTAATTTTATGGTTTCTGACAGCTAGGGTGTTTCTTGAAATTTCATTATTTATGGAAAGTTAAATTTAAGGGTTTTAAGAAATTTTTATCCTTAACTATGTTTTGATGGTTTTTATTTCTACGTTGAGTTTGGTTTGGTGTGTTAGATTTGGTAATATGATAGCCTTATGATTGTGTTGAAATCTCTTGGAATGTGTTTTATGGTTTTTAAAGGGATTCATTGTGTTATTTAAATAATTTAAGTTGTAGAATTGGTTTGAAAGAAATAGTGATTTTATAAAGTTGGTTTTTATGTGTTCTCTTACAATTTTGAGGTTTCCATCAGATGTGAATTCAAATGAATATGGAACTTTTATTGATTATAAAAAATGGTTTATCATTTCTGGTACCATCATATTTGCATAAAATGGTATTATTTCAATTCAAATGGTAATGTATTTCTTCATGTTTTTTAAAAAACATGGTTTTAAAAATGTTCCTCAAGGTTTGGACTATTTGGATTTGAAAAGTGTTTATGTTGTCTTTAAAAATGGTAAAGGCCCATTTGGTAGTTGTGACGTGTTTGGGTTTTTGGGTTCAGAACATAAGGTACCATTTGGAATTATGAAGAAGAAGTGGTATTTTTTGATGTATTGGATAAAATCATTTTGTTATATAGAGAATAAGGGCCCATATTACACTTCAAACCCAAATGTTATGTTGGTGTTAATTTTTTTAATGAAATGCGGTTTGTTAAACAAGAGCACACTATTGGAGATTCTATGTGTTTTGTGAAATTGTTCGATATCTAAATGATGTGATGGCCTGATTGACACCTTAATGATGTGTGATATATATATATACATATATATATATATGGAACCTCTGTAGAATGGATTTCAAATATTTGGTCATTGTATAGTGGGGTTTGTTTTGGGGGAATGTATGTGTGGGGATGACAAGTGAGATGAGCCTTGCTTGCATAGGCCTCATACCTAAAAAGTATTATTACCAGAATGGGTTCATGGGTGTATTTTAGAGGATTGTGGGATGTTTATTTCCCAACCTGATTTGATGTGTTAGTACCTGCCTATATTTTATTATCACGATAGGGGGCTATGTCCTTATATTTGTTAGTTGAGAGAAGTAATATGGTTATAGACATAGGGGATTCACCATATGACGATGGGTGGTTTTGAACTAAGTTCACCTATGGGTATTCTTCAGATGTTTAGGGAAGCCCATTTTTACTTCTATATCAACTTTTTTGTTTCATTCTTCTAATTTATCTTTTAGCTCATCCCTGGTATAATTTTGTTTGGGTTTTGTTTATAAAATATTATTGTGATTTTAAAATTAAAGGATCTATGTGTTGGATTTTAAAAAAGAAAATTTAGGTCGTTTTAATTAAATGTGAAAATATTAATTTGGTAATTATTGTTCAAACAAGTATTACTAGTTTGTTTGTGGAAAGTAAACAATTCGAATATTTGGTGGTTACCAACTATGATGTTATCTCAGACCATACTTGTGGCATTTTTTTTGGTAGACATGAACTATTTTTTAGGATATCTCTCTTTCTTAGGTCCATGGTTTGTGTGTTTGTTGAGGGAGATGGTTGGTAGAGGATGGTGGTGAACATGAAGTCGTACATAAATCGTGGTAGCGTGGTTTGGTTTTCAGTTTTTTTTAGTTTTAGTTTTTTAGTTTTATTTTGTATATGGATAATATATATATATATATATATATGGTCAGTTATCATTTTTTTCATTTCTAATTTGTGTTTTAAACCTAGGTTATTTCATTTGGGAAAAAATAATTAAATTTTTTTTATGCCCGACAATAGTTATCAGCCCATGGGGATTAGGAATGCCCTTTGATCTATGTCACTGTCCAGGTTGTGTGTCGGGTCGGATGTAATCCAAGGATGGTTAATGAGAAAATTAAATCAGAGGCCTGAAATTTTTATTTGGGGTTTTTAGTTGTTGTATATTAGGATGTTTAAGGCTCTTGTGGTAGTTCATGGGGTGGTGCCCGATCACCGCAACTCGTGTTGAATGTTAAGTTACCAGGGTTAGTCTTGGGAATGGCGTATTCACCATGTTTTGGTTTGTTTTCGATTGTGGGATGAAAATAGAGGCAAGATAGTGCTTTTTCAGGATTTTTTATGGAGTAGTGACCCTTGTGGAGTTCGATTATTCATTTTAATCACCTTATAGTCACTGATTCTTACTTGTGGAATAAGTCCATACTGTGTCACTAAGTTAATAATAACTGATAGTTCCCCATTCTAGTGGTCCATTATCTATTTTTTCTATCTATTTCTGTTATTTGTGAGGGTTTTATTAAAACTTATAGTGATTTTATAATGAATTTTTTTCATTAAAATAGTTTTAAATTGGATAATTGGGTTTTTAAAATTGAAAGAATTTGGATATGAATATTTTTTGCTTGTTTGGAATTGGTAATGAAGTAGTTTGATGTGATCCTTAAATATCCTTATAAACATTTTCAAGCATGTTTGTATGTTATAGGAATGTGTGTGTTGGTATGTGTGGATGGACATACACATGATGGGTCATGAGAACCCAATGGGTGAGTATACAATGATTAAAGGTTTTGGAAGTTGGAGTTTCATTCAGAAGTGAATGTTGGTTGCAGAAAGGGGTTTTGGTTTGTAAAATGTGGTCTTGTGTTTGGATTGAGTCTTTAAAATTATGGTGTTTTTTAATATCAAAATGGAAATGGTATTTTTGAAAAGGTATGAATATTGGTTTTTTGGAATGTTTTCATATTGTATGCATTTTGTTTTGGCTTTAGGTGTTGCTTTTTTTCATGATATGGTTTGATGATGGTATGGGTTTTCATTTTTTATGTCGATTGGAATATGTTTCCTAGAATGGTCCCTCATGTTTATGATGATTCATGCCTAGTTCCAGAGTTTTCTAGAATGTTTACTATCTCTCACAGTGCTAGAGGTCTGTTAGAGGTATTCATATGGCTTGAAAATGTAGAGCATGTCTTTTTGATATTGGAAACTTTATAGGCTATTAGGGTTCAATATTTTTTGGAGTTATATAAGAGTTTAGATATAAAATAGTGGAATTTGTTTGTCCTATTATGGTTGGAAGTTGATTTGGAATGGGAACTGTCCAAGTCTACCTTTTTCCAATGGTTTTTACCTGATGAGGTGAACATGGATTGAAGGTAAGAGCTCATGTGTACTCAAAAAGGCTAGAATAAGGTTAAATACTATTTTGGACATATCAAGGAGAGGGTCCTCTATTCTAAGTACCATCATTTTTAGATGTTGGTGTTTGATTTGTTCCTAGTCAAGTTGGTTTATTGAGAACACGCCACTAAAAATCCAATTCCACTTGTTGTTTGTAATGTTTCCCCATTTGGTGAGAAGTTCTTTCTGATGGAGCCAGTCTCAATGGATTCTTCTTTGTTGGTTATTATGTCCTTTTAATCATTCCATTATATTGTTTCCTATCAATGTGGTCATTCCAAGAATTCAAAGGTATATTTTCGTAACCCTCTGAAGGACTATAATTGTTGTGTTCATTTGGGACAAGTGGATATGTTTTGTAAAAAGCATTTCTTGAAGATGGATCATTTATCAGGGGATTTTAGTATCTGACATGGAGGTGAGAGATGATTCACACATCATAATTCTAGCCACAGGTCATAGAGTGAATCTCTTGAATAGTTAGAGGTTTTAAGGGTAAGGTAATGTGATTCCATCGACCAGGTTGTTCCCAATCTTGGTATGAAAGCTTTGATGTTTCATTGTTGTAGTTTTTTCTATTAACGTATGCTCAACATTTCATTGTAACGATATGATGGATTTTTTTTCCAGAATCTAGGTAATTGTGTTCATTTTAACTTTTCTTATGAAATTATTTATTTTTCGTTAAGTTTACCTAAACATTGTGTAGATTGGTTTTAGTTTTAGTAGTTTTTATTTGGAGATATTTATGTTTCATGAAATTAGGGGATGTTGTTTTTATTTTTGGTTTGAGTTTATTTCACGAGATTTCCCTAGTGTTAAGGGTTTATCCTATGCATGAAATTTGAAGCTCTAATATCAAAGTTTTTATCTCTTGATAAAGAAGTTGGGTGTGTTCTTGTTGGAAGTTCCCTAGTTCTAGATGGCGGTGAGGGTGTTTTTTGGATTCAAATGTTTCCATGATTGTTGGGGTATTGTGGTAAAGATAACCTGTTGGAACCAGGTTCTTCAAAGCATGATTTGGTGTATGGTTTGTGTTTGTTGTCAATCCTCAGTGGAAGTTCAGGGTGTGAACCAACAAAGCGATCATACCATTCAGGAAGAAAACAGTAGTGAAGGTGGCGCTGTTTCCCAGTGTTTGCCAAATTTTTGGGCCTGAAAATCCGTAAATAAAGTAAAAGTGTTTTTGGAAAAGATACTTCCGCGCCGAGCTCTTGGAGGATGAAAGACTTGCGCGCCATATGTTTTTGAGGATCAGAACATCAAAATTTGGCTAAGGAAAGAAGGTCGCGCAAGTGTTGGTTGGGTCGCGCAAGTAACTTGCGCGACAGAGGTTCTGGAGACAGGACTTGCGCGCCTTCGAGGGACTTGCGCGCCGCCGCGCAGGGGGTCCAGTTTGCCTATAAATACTGGACCACCCCTCCTCATTTCCAACGGAGTTCAAGGGCGAGAGATTGTTCGAGCTCTCGTCGCGCAGGTGGTTGAGTCGCGCAGGTGGTTGTTTTGTCGCGCAAGTAGAGCTTGCGCGCCGGTGTTTGGCTGTTCTCCCAAGGCAGTTTGGAAGAGAAAGGAAGTGGATCGTGCAAGTATTTAGTTCAAGAAGGCCGTATCGCGCAGGTGATTCTGTGACACTTGCGCGCCAGTTTAGTCTTGCGCGCCTGAGACTTGCGCGCCGCCGGGAGACTTGCGCGCCGGGCTTGAAAAGGAGACCTAGACACAATTGAAGCACGCCTGCCTTGCTGGAGCTGCACGAAAGACGAGAAACTACTCGGTTCATTCGAGGAAAAGTGATATTCTTCTTCTGGTGAGAATCGGACTTCAATAGAGCATCTACATTCAACAAAGGATGCACTCTTATGCAAATGAAGAAGAGACCTACACGTCTATAAACTGAGTGGGACTTCACCAACGGCAGTGAGCCAGGGGGAGTCAACGGTAGTGACCAGAGGGACGCAGTGAGCTATCCCTGAACTTTTGTAAAGGCAGTGAGCCTGGGACAGAGTGTCTGTACCCGAACTTTTGTATCCGCAGCTAGTGAAGCATAGTGGATTTAGGTACGACCGGCAACCTGTCGGCGTATGCTCCTTGGACGTAGCCCTTAGTGGTGAACCAAGTAAAAATGACTGTGTCTTCTCTGTGCATGTGAATGTTTTGATTTTGATCGTAATCATCATACAGGTTCAACAAGTTCCTACCAACGTGGGAACAAGATCCAACAAATTAAAAGAAAAAGTGGTCACCCTGATTCACCCCTCCCCTCTCAGGGTGTCCCGGGGTCCTTCAAGTGGTATCAGAGGGTAAAGGTTGCTGGTGTTGAATCTGACCTTCTTCATCATGGAAAACGCCGTCAATGTCAGGGGAGTCCCTCACTTCGATGGAAGCAATTTCCAGATCTGGAAGAACAGAATGAGATCTCATCTAAGATCTCTTGGAATGGAAGTTCTTTTTTCTACTATGCAAGGAATACATGTCACTGATCCAACAGGTCTGGCTATGACTGAAACAGACAGGAAACTTCTTGATGCAGATGCTAAAGCACAGAATGCTCTCACTGCTGCCCTTTCTGATCAGATTTACCTGATGGTGATGAATTGCATCTCAGCAAAATCTATGTGGGATAAACTTGAGAATATTTATGAAGGTGATAGCAAAGTGAAGGAGGCGAAACTACAAGTGCTACACAATCGGTTTGATGATCTGAAGATGCATCCAGACAAGAATGCAGACTCTTTCTTCAATCGAATTACTGAAGTGGTTGGAGCAATTCGGGGTCTAGGAGAAGAAATCAAAGACATTGATATTGTAAAGAAAATATTAAGAAGACTTCCACCTCTGTATAATGCGAAGGTGTCAGCTCTTGAGGAAAGAGATCTTTCCAAACTTTCTTTAGATGACTTACTGAGCAGTTTGGTAGCATATGAAATGAGAGTCAAACCAGAAGATGCTACGAGTCGGGTGAGCAAGGAAATGGCATTCAAGGCCATGGATAAATTGAAAATCTCAAAGGATAGTAGCGGTGAAGATGACGAAGAGAAAGAAATTCTTTCTCTCATTGCAAAGAAGTTCCAAAAGGGGAAAGGGAAATTCAAAGGGAAGTTACCTCTCGCATGCTTCCGTTGTGGAAAAGTTGGGCATATTGCCTCTCAGTGCTTGAAGAATATCAATGATGATGACAGTGAAGATGAAAACTTCAAGAAGCCTCAAAGAAGGTTCTTCAAAAAGGGAGACTTCAAATCTGGTAAGAAAATGCAAAGGAAGAGTTTTGTCTGTGAAGAGGAAGAAGATGACAATGAATTCTGTGATGAAGAAGAACCAGAATTCAAAACTGGGAACCATGCTTCTATGATGGCCACTGTTGAAAAGTCAGAAGATACTGATGGTGAAAAACAACTGAGAACTTGTGTAGATCCTGAGGTGCAACTTAAGGATGCAGTTAGTAAGCTTAAGATTAAATGTAAGAGCTGCAATAAGTGGAAATCAATTGTAGAAGAATCAACTGAATATGTTGATCAACTTGAAGCTGAAATTGAACGACTGGAAGAATTTGTGAAGGTACAGTCTAAAATAATTGAAAGCAATGATGATGCAGTTGATCTGAAGCTAAGAATTGAAGAGCAAGCAAAGGTCATCAATGACCTCACATCCAGACTGGATGAAAAATCCAAGACTGTTGAGGGTCTTGAGGAGGAAGTAGTTACTCTGAGGAGTAAAATGGAGACAGAATTAGTTCCAAAAGAATCGAGGAAGAAAATACAGTTTAGAAGATTCTCAGATGCAGAATTACTTGCAAGAGCCAAGTGTGGTTCAGATGGGGTTGGAAAAGTCTTGAGTGATCAAAGAACTGCTTGCATGGGAAAGAGTGGAATTGGCTGTGAGGCTGAGTCATCAACTTCTGGAAGTGCAAAGATCCAAAAGAAAGATAAGATGAAAGTTGAACATGTTGAAATGTTACCTAGAGTGCTGAAAAAGGAACCCTCAATCCAAACTAAAAGGAGACCTGAAAATTATCCTCAAACATTCAAAAATGGCAGACAGTCTTACTATTCTCCCAAGGAAGAAGCTATAAGGAAAAATTCAAGTGAGAAGACATTTCTTCTCATGAAGTGTCAGTTCTGTGGCTATCTGGGCCATACCATGTCCTATTTTGAAGAGGCAAGAAGCTATCTGAATGGAGAAGATATAGATGCTCAACAAAGGAGAACAATTTCATATCCTAATTCTTATAGAAGAAATAATTTCTATGGATATTGTTTTCATTGTTCTAACTTTGGTCATAAGGCCATTAATTGCAGGCAGAGAAGGGACATTGACACCTCGTACAGAAGTTCCAGACATGTCAAGTCTCGTCAGCAAGACGAAGTTTCTCTTTCAAACAGGTTCTCACCTCTTAAAGAAGACTTTGACTATGAAGAACCTGGGTTTGCGGAAGAGATAGTTGAAAGGCCATCAGTTCTATATACTCAATCTAATGTCTCATGGAAGGAAAGGAGGAAGATTGAGAAATCAAACCTTGCAGAGGTAGCTCTCAAAGCCACAAAGAACAACAGTACCTGGATTCTAGATAGCGGTTGCTCATCTCATATGACAGGTAATGCCGGTCTACTTACAAATATCATAAAGAATGTTGATGGTACAGTAAGATTTGGTAATGATGGGGCTCTGAAAATCAAAGGGAGTGGAAGTACCAAATTAGCTAATGGAGAACTAAAGAAGACTGAAGTCCTTTACGTAGATGGCCTACGTCATAATCTCCTCAGCGTGAGTCAACTCTGTGACTCAGGACTTTTTGTTACTTTTAATCAGAAAGGCTGCACTATCAAGGGGAAAACTGGCAATTCTCTCATGAAGGGATGCAGAACAGAAGGAAACTTGTATCAGGTTGATAGTGAAGAGAATGTATGTTACATGACTGTTGAAGAAGAAAACAATCTGTGGAATCGGAGATTGGGACACATCAATCAACAAGACATGGAGAAAATATCAAAATTGAGAATTGTCATGGACATTCCCAACCTAAAGCGTGAGCGAGAAAAATCCTGTGATGCTTGTATTCATGGGAAGCTGGTCTGCAGTTCATATCGGCCAAAGAAGAAAAAGGCATCTCACCTTCTTGATCTGATTCATACAGATGTTTGTGGTCCAATAAATGTTGCCGGAACTCATGGAGAAAGGTACTTTGTCCTTTTCATAGATGATTACAGTCGAATGGCATGTGTGATGGTCATTCACCGGAAACAACAGGTCCTTGACTGCATGAAAACATATCGGCGAATCGCCGAGAATGATACTGGACGAACAATCAAAGTGCTGCGATCTGACAATGGAGGAGAATACACGTCCATTGAATTTGAAAATTATCTGGAGAAGCATGGGATACAACATGAGGTAGCTGCTGTGAGAACTCCACAACAAAATGGAGTTGTTGAACGAAGGAATCGACAGGTGAACAACATGGCACGAACTATGCTGATTGAGAGTCGTATTCCACGACATTACTGGAAAGAGGCTGTTCAAGCTGCAGTGTACATTCAAAATCGAACAGGACTTTATATGGGTGAGACAAAGACACCATATGAATTGTGGCATGGATGGAAGCCTTCTCTAAAATACTTTAGTGTCTTTGGAAGTAAGTGCTTCATCAGGAACAAAGAAGGAAATCAGGGGAAATATGGTGACAATGCAGATGAAGGAATCTTCCTCGGTTACTCAATGAACAGCAAAGCCTACAAATGTTTCAACAATCGTTTGGGAAGGATTGTGGAAAGCAATGATGTTAAGATAATTGAAGATAAAACCACAAATGCTTCACGGACGTCATATGCTGATGTGATAGAAAGTCATGAAGAATGTGAACATGAAGAACCTACAAATGCAGAAATAGAGGAAGCTGTTCAAAACACTCATCAATCACATGATGATGTTGACTCAGAAGAAGAATCTGAAGAAGAAACTATGGCTGAAGAGAATACTACTGAACCTCGCAGGAGAAATCGAAGAGCTGAGATTGATCCATCCAACATAATTGGGGATAGGAGTGCACCCACTCAAACCAGAAGGATGAGGAATACCACGCAATCTGCATTTCTATCAGTTGTAGAGCCATCCTCCTTCGAAGAAGCTGCAAAAGATGAATCTTGGGTGAAAGCCATGAATGATGAATTAGATCAGATTGATAAGAATCAGACATGGGATCTTGTCCAGAGACCCGAAGGTCACAATGTGATTGGTACCAAATGGATCTTCAAAAATAAGTTTGATGAGCATGGAAGTGTCATCAGAAACAAGGCACGACTGGTATGTAAAGGATACTCTCAGATTGAAGGCATTGATGTTGAAGAAACCTTTTCTCCAGTGGCTAGACTGGAGTCAATAAGGCTTTTCCTTGCCATGGCACTCCAAAGAGGATATAAAGTATATCAAATGGATGTCAAGACAGCATTCTTGAATGGTGTACTCGAAGAAGAAGTCTACATTGAACAACCAGTGGGCTTTGTCTTGGGTACCGATGAAACAAAGGTCTGCAAACTAAAGAAAGCTCTATATGGTTTGAAGCAGGCACCACGGGCGTGGTACTCACGGCTAGATTCATATCTCAAGAAGTTGGAATTCAAAAGAGGAGGAGTTGATCACAATCTCTATGTGAAGAATTCTCCAAAAGATCAATTCATGGTTCTTGTCTACGTTGATGATATCATATTTGGTGGCAGTAGGAAGAAATCAGTGGATGAATTTGCCAACCACATGAAATCAGAATTTGAAATGTCTATGATTGGGGAGCTCACATATTTCTTGGGGCTGCAAGTTATTCAAAAGAAGGAATACACATTCATTTCTCAGGAAAAATATGCAAGAGAGCTGCTGAAGAAGTTCAATATGCAAGACTCCAAACCAATGTCAACTCCGATTGCAGTTGGAACTAAACTTGGAAAGCATGAGGATGAGAACTCTGTTGATCCCACCATGTACAGGAGGATCATTGGCAGCCTACTGTACCTGACAGCGACAAGGCCAGATATTGTCTTTGCAACATGCCTTGCGGCCCGGTTTCAGAGTAATCCAAAGGAGGAACATATGGCAGCAGTAAAAAGAATCATGAGGTACATTCAAGGTACACATAACTTCGGGTTATTTTTTGCTGCAGGCAGAGACAGTGAATTATCAGCATTTTCTGATGCTGACTGGGCTGGTGATGTTGTAGATAGAAAGTCCACTAGTGGTGGAGCTTTCTATATTGGGCAGAAATGTGTTGGCTGGTTGAGAAAGAAACAAGAAAGTACTTCTCTTAGTACTACTGAAGCTGAATATATCTCCGCCACAAAAGCATGCACTCAACTTCTTTGGATGAAGTAGCAGCTAACAGATATTGGTGATAAGGTGCAGCAACCAATGGTGATTTATTGTGATAACAAAAGTGCAATTGATCTTACGAAGAATCCGGTTCAGCATTCTCGTACAAAACATATTGAAATACGGTATCATTTTATCAAAGAAAAGGTTGAACAAGGCGTGATTAAAATGGATCATGTTGGAACAAATGAGCAAGTGGCTGATATCCTAACCAAGCCATTGTCCGCGGTTGTGTTCGAGAAGAATCGGTTGAACCTCGGTGTTCGACCACCTCCTACTGCCTAAGGAGGCTCCGGAAGTCCCCTCTCCCCGTTTGTTTTAACTGTTTTTATCTGTTTATGGCTGTGATGCAGGTTTTTGGGGGAGATACTATCCAGGGGGAGTATGGCTTGAGCTGAATGTTGAACAAACTTTTCGGTCTTTGGTTTTATTGTCAATGGGGGAGAAAGGAATAAATTCAAGGCAAGAAATTCTTCTGTGATGAGAAGTTTAATAAGGATAACATCGGGATGGAGGATTTCGTGTACGATTTCAACACACTAAGACCCAATTCAAGCTTTCTCTCTTGTTTTCTACACCAAGCATTGCTCACGTAGACTTAGAGTGTTAGCTGAGTTGATTCTTGCATTTTGGATTTGCTCATGGTTGAAGATCTATTGAATTTATTCTGATTGCCAACAAACCCAAAGGGGGAGATTGTTGGAACCAGGTTCTTCAAAGCATGATTTGGTGTATGGTTTGTGTTTGTTGTCAATCCTCAGTGGAAGTTCAGGGTGTGAACCAACAAAGCGATCATACCATTCAGGAAGAAAACAGTAGTGAAGGTGGCGCTGTTTCCCAGTGTTTGCCAAATTTTTGGGCCTGAAAATCCGTAAATAAAGTAAAAGTGTTTTTGGAAAAGATACTTCCGCGCCGAGCTCTTGGAGGATGAAAGACTTGCGCGCCATATGTTTTTGAGGATCAGAACATCAAAATTTGGCTAAGGAAAGAAGGTCGCGCAAGTGTTGGTTGGGTCGCGCAAGTAACTTGCGCGACAGAGGTTCTGGAGACAGGACTTGCGCGCCTTCGAGGGACTTGCGCGCCGCCGCGCAGGGGGTCCAGTTTGCCTATAAATACTGGACCACCCCTCCTCATTTCCAACGGAGTTCAAGGGCGAGAGATTGTTCGAGCTCTCGTCGCGCAGGTGGTTGAGTCGCGCAGGTGGTTGTTTTGTCGCGCAAGTAGAGCTTGCGCGCCGGTGTTTGGCTGTTCTCCCAAGGCAGTTTGGAAGAGAAAGGAAGTGGATCGTGCAAGTATTTAGTTCAAGAAGGCCGTATCGCGCAGGTGATTCTGTGACACTTGCGCGCCAGTTTAGTCTTGCGCGCCTGAGACTTGCGCGCCGCCGGGAGACTTGCGCGCCGGGCTTGAAAAGGAGACCTAGACACTATTGAAGCACGCCTGCCTTGCTGGAGCTGCACGAAAGCCGAGAAACTACTCGGTTCATTCGAGGAAAAGTGATATTCTTCTTCTGGTGAGAATCGGACTTCAATAGAGCATCTACATTCAACAAAGGATGCACTCTTATGCAAATGAAGAAGAGACCTACACGTCTATAAACTGAGTGGGACTTCACCAACGGCAGTGAGCCAGGGGGAGTCAACGGGAGTGACCAGAGGGACGCAGTGAGCTATCCCTGAACTTTTGTAAAGGCAGTGAGCCTGGGACAGAGTGTCTGTACCCGAACTTTTGTATCCGCAGCTAGTGAAGCATAGTGGATTTAGGTACGACCGGCAACCTGTCGGCGTATGCTCCTTGGACGTAGCCCTTAGTGGTGAACCAAGTAAAAATGACTGTGTCTTCTCTGTGCATGTGAATGTTTTGATTTTGATCGTAATCATCATACAGGTTCAACAAGTTCCTACCAACGTGGGAACAAGATCCAACAAATTAAAAGAAAAAGTGGTCACCCTGATTCACCCCTCCCCTCTCAGGGTGTCCTGGGGTCCTTCATAACCCTCTCATGTTCTACCCTCACTCTTGTTTTATGGTTTCTTCTGGATTGGCCATCTATTAATTTTTGGGCGAAAGGTCGACCTGAGGTTCTTGTTTTATTTGGTTCGGAATGGGAATGTAATCGACATTCCTATTTCTTTTGACTTGATGACTTTGTTGGGGAATAAAGTTTTTGTAGTGGGGACAATAGTGACACCATAACAGTAATTTAAATTTTTTTTATTATTTTTAGATGTTTGTTATTTGGGTTGAGGTTTGGGTTGAGTTTCAAACAAAAGTACTTGTTTTTTGGTGGGTTTTTATCCAATCTGTATTCATGGTTATAGTGAATGGTATTGGGAAAAAAGTTTCAAGGTGGGTTGTTTTTGACATCCATAATATAACTATATTGTGTTTAAATAATTAAAGTATAATTGGGTGTTGGGAGTTTCTTAGTGTTCGTGGTGTCATTTGAGAGGTTTTGGAAATTGTTTTGAGGTCTCATGGTTTGAGTTCAGTTTTCCTATACCATGCTATTTAACAATGAAAAGTTTCCTATTTTTCAAGTAGTATTAACACTATTTGTGTAGGTTTACAAAACCATGTTGCAAAATCATGAATTCCATTACAAGACTAATAAATTTTATCCTAATAGTCATATTAAGGTGATTCTAACACATATTTGAATCAATATCCATTGGATATTTACAAGAGGGAAACCCCTTTGTTCTCCATAATTTGGGGACAGTTTTTGGGCGATTTCTCCAAAAAAGTTAGCGATTCATCGTCAAATCCTTCCATTTCCACTTCTCATATATTCCCTCCCTGTATTTCTTGGTTTTAATTAGTGTTTCTTCCCATGGCCAAACCCTATTGTCTTGGATTGATGTTTTTATCCACATTATTGATGTATAATGTGTGTGAATCATCCATGTGGTTTGGTTCTCTCTTCCCTTGATGTTTTATTCCATTCACACACCAAAAGGTAGGTGTTTCTGAATTTTTCATTTACTCTACATTCCATTGAAACTTATATGATTTCAAATAATTAATTAATGTGATTATCACCTCTATAATACATATGTATATATTTATGTGGTGATTTCGTGTTGATATAATTTTCTAAAAATGTGGTCTTAAAAATATTTGTGTGCAATGCCTAGGTTTATGACACCTAGGGTGTTTCTTGAAATGTTGTTATCCTTGTAATGTTAAATTTGAGGTTTTTATAAAATTTATAGCATTAACTATATTTTGATGGAATTAATTTATATGTTGAGTTTGGTTGGGTGTGTTAAATTTGGTAATACGTATCTTGATGATTGTGTTGAAATTTTTTAATGGGTTTTATTGTTTATAAAGGGATTGTTTATAATGATTAATGTATTTAAGTTGTGGGATTTGATAGAAAGAAATAGTTATTTCTTAAATATGGTTTTTATGTTTTATCTTAGACTATAGAGTTTTCCATTGGTTGTTGGACTATCCAGGGGTTCTCTAGGTTCACACATAGGTGTGCATTTAGGTGAAGATGGCACTCTAATTCCTTATCCTTAAAGGTTTCTCATTTATTCTTCCTTTTAATTTTTTTAAAATAATATAATTTACATTAAGGTGTAAAATTGTTACTTCATGTTTTTTTAAAAACATGGTTTTAAACATGTTCCTCGTGGTTGGGTCCATTTTCCTTGAAAAGTGCTTCAATATGTCTTTAAAAGACTAAAGGACTGTATAATAGTTGTGAAGTGTTTGGGTGTGTGTGTTTGAATCATAAGGGAATGTTCATAATTATAAACCTAAAATTTGCCTTTCTATGTTATTTTTGATAAATAAATTTCATTATTTAGAGCTTAGGGTCAGGTTTGGAACTTCAATCTCTTAAGTGAGTTTGGTGTTAATTTTTTGAAAGGAATGTGGTTTAGTAAACATGAGTGATCAAAAGGAGATTCAATTTGCTTTGGAAAATAGATTAATATCTATGTGATGTGATGGCTCATTTGGACCCATAATGATGTGATATATATATATATACGGAACATCTATAAAATGTACTTCCCATTATGGGTCATCGTATTGTGGTGTCTGTGTTTGGGGTATGCAAGTACGGTGATGGTAGGTAAGATGATTCATGCATGCCATGGCCTCCTAATAAGACAGTATTATCATCACCATGGGTTCCAATGAATATTTTCGAGGATTGTGTGATTTTTCTTTCCATCCTAGATTAGATAGGTTGGTGCCCTTCTAGATATTTTTGTCAGGCTAGGGGGATGTTCTACTAGAATGGTCAATTGTGAGTAGCCAGTTGGTTATTGACATAGGGACTTCAAAATATTCTGAAGTTGATTTTCTACCGAGTGCATCCAGGGGCCTTCTTTGGATTATTTTTAAAAGGCCATGGTTAATCAAGCATATTCGTGTTTTTATGTTTTTTTATTTATTATCAGTACGACCCTATTATCATTTGGTTTGGTTTTTTATGAAATGGTAATGTGATTTCAAAATTAAAGATGGCATGTGTTTTATTTTAAAATAGAAAAGATATGTTTGTCTGATAAAATATGAAAGAAATTTTTTTTAAATATAGTTAATACTAATGTTAGTTGTTTGTTTTGGGAATGGAAACACATGGAATAATTGGCGGTTGACTACTGAGCTTTTAGCTCAACCCAACTTGTATCATTCTGTGTCTTTAGTCCCGAATTTTTTTTTGTTCTTACTCTTATTATTGCCCTTGGTTCGAGTGTTCACTGAGGGGTAGTTTAGTAGAGAATGGCGGTGACCATGAGGTCACAGAGAGATCATGGAAGCATGGTATTTTTTTCAATTTTGGTTTTAGTTACCCCTTGATTAGTTTTTTTTTATCTGGATCAAATTTTTATTTATTTATGGTCAGTTATAATTTTATTCTTATCCAATTTATTTTGTTGTTCTTGGTTGTTTCTTTTGGGATTAAATTTTTCACAATATTATTTTATAATGCTCAACACTTATTTCCATCCCATGGGGATTGAGAACGCCCTTCGGGCCATGTCACAGACTAGGTCAGGTGTCAGGTCAAATTTCATCATGGGCTGGTTCATGATAGAATATAGTGTCATAAAATTAGGATAAGCCATTAGACCTAGATTCACATGACATAGTTGGTCTTTGTTTTTGAAACATTTGCCGAGGATGTGTGACTTATTTCATTTCTTCGCCCCACATCCCTTCTCTCCAAAGGAGATTGGCTTCCATCATAGTAATTAGTGATGTCTATTCTTTGATAGAAACAAGATGATGATATGTCAGTTTCTCCTTCCATGGATTCCACATTAGAGCTCATCTTCTACTTCAGGTATTCTTCAATGATTTGGGTCATGTTTATGGAACTCATTCTCAATTCTTTATTGATGAAGACTCTAGTTTATTACACTTCTTCGGTCTAGAAAAGGATGCAAACTTTGGTTTGGGTGTGAAGGAAAAATTGGAAAATTATGACATTTTTGGAAATTGGGTACATTAGTAACCAATAATGTCGTCCTCGATTAGATGGAAACTCATTTGTGAGGGATCTTAGGAATGGATCCTAATTCATCTTGTTCTAGTCATGAGGTAGTTCATTTCCAAGTATCAATGCATATAAATATTTTTACCTCATAAATTCCACGATTAATGTAATGTCCTAAAAATTAATAAATAAAATTCCTTTTAAGATATAATTAAATTCATTATTATAAATTATGGATATAAAAAACACATGTATTTATTTGGTTTTATTATATCCATTAAGATTTAAAATGTTTTAATCATAATTACCAAAGATAATTTTTTTGTTGAATAGTGACCATAAGATTAATATAATTATATTTTAGCAATTCCAATTGTCATAAACGAAGGAAGTGATGACATTAACTAGTTATATCACACCGTAGGAATACCATATATAATAGATTAAATGGTAGATATAATAACTAGGCCTTTCCCGTAACTAATCACAAGATAATAACTAATAACTTATTCATGAGTGAAATTGCTAATGGGGCACTTCATGCTCCTCGAGATCACAACGAAAACAATGTATGTCGAACCACCCATGGAAGTATCATCATAATACAAAATACCAATAGGGTTTATTAGATTGTAATATAGGTATATGTATTATGAAATAATAATTTTAATACGTATATTTTATTTTTTATAGAATAATGGTTATATTTTATCCAAACATTTCTTATATAAACTATTTTTATTTTGATACAATTAAATAAAAATAATAAATATTGTTAATTGTAAAATTAAATAAAATAATGTTATTTTGTTGAAGTAATAGATTTTTTAAATAACAAAATATCTTTATAATATATTTTTATCATATAATTTTTAATAAATATAAATTATCAGATATTTTTTACGAATTTTAATGTAATTTTTATAGGTGTTAAAAAATTGATATCGTCGAAAACAAATAATTTCTCAATAAATGCCATGCATATTGAAAATTTATAATATATATATAATAATTATTATAAAAGTTAATTTAATTTTCAATCATATTTTTGAAATTATTCGATAGTGAATTTTTCACAATTTACTAAGGCAATCATGTTTTCATGTAAATATTAAATATGGTTTCAATATAAAGTTTGTATTATGAAATCATAATGACCCAAAAGTTTTGTAATAAATATATTGAAGTGTTTCAATAACCAATTATATGTTTAAAATTTTATATAATTTGATTTTATGTTTATTTGATAAATTTTTAATAGCCTTTATGAATCTCATAAAACATATATTATATTTTATGTGTCTAAAATCATTTCATTAGGGACACGACATACATCCAACCCAGAAAGGGTATTATTTTAAAAAATTAGTCTATTAAAATTATAAAATAATTATAACTACCACTATTTGGTAGAAAACTTTGAAAAAAAAACAAGGTAAGGTTTTTTCTTTTTGTTATTTTATTATATATATCCCAAAACATATGTTTGGGAAATAATAATGAATTTCACACTCCTTTCCTATATGAACCCACAAAATATCCATTTTATTCACAAGATATCCTTTCATGAAATCATGAATATTCCATAGACTCTCTAGATTCCCCTCAAGATTCCAACAAGATATTAAGAAGATCCTACCAAGCATTTGAAATCATAGTCTCTTGGTGAGTGATATTTTACATCCCATCTTTTTTTAGGTTTCTACCTTATCTTATGTATATCATATAAAATTCTGACTAATAGGATAATTTCTTCCATATCATCGTTATTTTATATTTTATTTATAAAGGATGAGTTACCCTTTTCAATCACATTAATCCCTTCCATGAGTATTTATATTCCTATATCAGTTTTTTCAAAATATCACTATGATTTTACGTGCCAAAAAAATGTGAATTGAATACCAGTATCCATTTTTTATAAGGGTTGTTCTACTTAATGCACATATACTGATTTTATATTGGAAAAAATGTATGTATTCTAAAATCCTTGATCATGGACTAATATTTTATGACAAAATTTCCCATGTTTTGTGATATATGTTCCACACTTAATTATGAGAATGATATGAAAGAAATGGGTTCACATATAATTGAATATCGCTCCAATGAATTTTTAAATGATTTATTTCCATGAGACATAATTAAAGGGATTATGAAGTAAAAATAACGCATCATGATACTTTTATCATCATTACTTCTTGATAGTTATCCTAAACATATATTAATGATGAAATGTTTTAAGTTGTTGCCACATTTCCACTATTTCTTTTATGATTATCATTATATATCTTGCCTCATTATTTATGTTTATTATTATCACAACTCTTACACACCATTGATATGACAATATTATATCATGTAATACTTTATTCATGTTATTCCATGTTTATTCCCTTACTAGTCTTTATATCTCCCCCGTTTTTCTGTATGTCCTGAGGTTATCCCATGCAGTTTAATATTCGAATGAATAATATGATAATGTTAAGGATGTTTTCAATAAAGATGATATATTACCTATTTTAAGTTGTTATTTAATGTATTTAATTCTTAATGATACTATACCTATTGATATTTCAGGATGTATTATGTTTATTCATTTAACGTAAATCATGAATTAATATTTAAATAAGAATAGGTTTCTCATTGTTCGAATCAAAAGAATAGTTTAGTTATTTTTGGGATTAGGATTAGAAGAATATAATTAATGCCATACAGATAATAAAAACGATAATAAAACATCCATAAATTTTGGAAAACATATTGTCTAATTTGAATTTCATGAAAATACATCCATATTTGAAAATTATAAATTGACGTGGCTCTTGCAAGCATGTACATAATGGAGAAACCAAAAAAAACCCTTGTTGAGGTTGACAAGAACAAGAATTATTTCATGAAAATCAGCTTTGATGCACACATGGGTTGACCCTCCCTATGGATATTCTTTGGTAAATTCAGAATCTCAATATAAACAATTTATAAAGTAAAATGGTTTCCTTAATAGAACATATTAGTAAATAGATCATGAACAATATATATTGAAGCATATAAATTCATAATTCAAGAAAAATATTCATTTTTAATTTATCTCATTAATTTCAATGGATTCCCATTTAGGTTATTAAAATTTTCAAAATACTCATCACTTATTTTTCATTTATTCAATCAGATGGAAAAAATATGAAGAATCATTTAAAAAACCAATGTCAAGTTAATTTTGATGACTTACCAAATGTTATGTCCATACTAGTGAGAGAATATATAGGAAAATTTAACATGGTACTCTATAATATAACTCAATATATGAATAAAAACCTTGAATAGGAGTAGCACTAAACATTGTTAAGAAAGAACAAGTTTCAATTGAAACCTTTATGTGGCTATGGCCTCTTACAATCAATGGATCAAATGATATCAGAATTGATGAAACATTTATCAACTATATAGTGAAGATATTCCCGATCCATAAATGTTATGATCATGATATGGTTTTACAAGATATTTATCATATGGATTAATATTTTAGTCATTGGTGGACATTGATCGAGAATATAAATCCTTAGGAAGAGATCGAAGCAATGGGGTGGAAGGAATTCGGGAAAATATTTTCTAACAATTTTTTGCTCACAATCACCAACGTATAATGGAAATAGATTCCCTTTCCTTAATTTTAAATGACGATGAATCTATAAATGTGTGTGAGGAAAAATACACAGAATATTCAAGATATGCATGCAACATTTTCATTACTCTGGAAACAATGGTTGACTATTTCATTAGTGTGAGGAATCCTTTCCTATGAATCTCTCTAGAGATCTGAGACTTTTATAGCTTTGAGTTAATTTTTGATGCTCAAAGTTGAAAAAGTGGTTTGAGAATATCAATGGTATTATGGGGATAAGAAGTTGAAGGTGTAGTTTATTTCTGGTTGTCTGATGGATAAATATATTTATGCAAAGAAATTTAAACCACACACTTGTGAAATGTGCGGAAAGAGAAACCCCATAAATTTCCTATAGGGTATGAGGAAATGAATTTTCTACAAGAAGAAAGGGCACATTGATAGCGATTGACGTTAAGAGAAACCCACTAATTTTATGGGAGGAATATATACTCTAGTGAACCATGAGTTCATTGTTCATTATATTAGTTGTATGGAAAATGGTAATTTTTCATACTAATGAACTAATATAAGTGTATCCAGAGACAAAAAAACCTCCATTGTATTAAGGCAATGGTTATTCCATTTTAACTGAGGAGGTGTATCGTGAAAATTAAGTGCTTACTGGTACACTAGTTATTCATTCAATAATAGTGAACAAATTTTTTGATTATGATTCTACATGTTACATCATATCCCACATATTTACTAGAACTATTTTAACACCACTACAAGTCATTAAATTATTGATGTTAGTGAAAATAGAAAAAGAGGATATTATATCATCCTAACTATATAAATCACCATACCAAAATTTGTGGTTTGAGAATCCAAAAAACCTTATGATTATCCCATTAGTGTAATTTGATGAAATTTGATTCATCCATTTCATTTACCTATATAGATCCAACATAAACTGATTTGACAAGGGAATCACTCTTTATATCATGAATCATTCCCGGATTCTGTACAAGTTCAAGGTGAATGATGAATATTATTCATCAATAACATCTTATGAATGGGTATTATTTCCCTATGTTCAAGCATATTTATCTCAGATTATTGATCATGAGGAAATGATAAAAATTTATGAACATCCCATCAAGAGGGAATATGATGAAGAGTTTGATGATGAATTTGATAGTCTTTATCCGAGACGAGAGGTTGAATTTTTAATCGAGCATATACTTGGGGTGTTTCCATTATCCAAGAATTGATATATAATGATTATTGTAAAACATAAAAAGATGAATAAATAACTACTATAGAATCTAGATAAAGGTTTCATACTCCAATGTTCCTTACTATTGGGTGCATAATTAAACTTCATCATGAAGAAGGATGAGTCAATGCACATTTTCCTTGATTATCCTAAGCTAAAAAATCATGACAAAGAGCAAGTATCATTTTCAATAGATTATTTAATTTTTCAATTGTCTATACGGATCACAATACTTTTCTTAGGTGCATATGGGGTTGATGTATTACAATGATAGGGTGAAGAAGGATGATATCAATGAGACTACTTTTCAAATAGGGAAAAGAAACTTTGATTTCATAGTAATGCCATTCAGAATCACTAATTCTCCTGAAATCTTCATGGGCTTGATAAATACAATCCTTAGAGATAAACATAATAAATTTTGGTTTAAAGTATATATTATATTTTAATATAATCCAAATGAAAGGTGAAGTGTGAACAGTATCTGAGAAATGTGCTAAATATGTTACAAATGTAGATTATTTATGAAAAGTACAAGAAATGTTTGTTTTGGATGAAAAAAGTATCATTGTTGGAGAATAATATCACAAAAAATAGGATATTTATAGACCCTTCAATAATAGATGAAATTTAAGGATGATCAATTCTAACATATGTGATGGATTTATGTAGTCTCCTTAAATTATTTTTTCATTATCATAAATTTGTGATAAATTTCTCACAATTTTCAGACCCTCAAACAAAGATAACTTAGAAGAGAGTGATGTTTTTTCTATTAATAAATATATAGAGAGCTACAAGGTGTTTAAAAAAATTCTTATCACTGTAATGGTACTCCCCTAACCCATTAGTGGATAAATTTTTGTGATATTCAGTGATGCTTCAATGAATAGATTGGGATGTGTGTTAATGAATAATTACAATGTGATTTATTTTGTATCAAGGGAATTGGTGGATCATGAATTGGACTACCCAACATATGATATGGATTAAGCTATTGTGATCTTTTCATTGAAAATATTGAAATATTATATATTTGGGCCAAAGTGTAAAATATATTTGAATAAAAAATCCCTCAAGTATATATTCCAATGGAAAGTGTTTGATTTGTGTCAATGAATATGGATAGAGATGTTCAAGGAATACGACTTATCAATACACTACTATAATGGGAATGAAAATAAGGTTATAGGAATTATGAGTAGTAGGGATTTAAATTTTTAATCATTTCAGATAATTGAGTAAGATATGATATTATATGATTGGAATATGACAGAAATGGTAATAATAAAGTAAGGAACATCATCCATCCTTTCAAAAAGTATTACACAACCATATCTTCTAGTGATGATAAAGGATGATCAAGTAGATGATGTGGGAATTCAAAATTATGTGAAATATACATTAAAAGAAAATAATTTGAGTTCAATGTTAATGAATAATGGGTTGTGAGATTTGGGTCATGACTATGTATTCCATAAAATATATTGATAAAAAATGGAGCTATCAGATGATGCACATTGTTCTACATTCCACATCCATCTAGAAAGCATAAAGATGTATAAAAAAATATGAGATCTTTATTTATGGGTCAATATATAGGTAGAGGTCATATAATATACATCAATATTTCTTTTATTTCAGCAAGTGAAGGTGGAATGGAAAATATATAATGGGATGATACAACAATTACCCATACCAACATGGAAAGGGGGAAAATCACTATAGAATTTTTTTACTTATATTCGATGATATCAAGAGGAAATAATACAATATGGTTATGGTGTATCGTCTCAAAAAACATCTCATATAATTGAAATTAGATAGGGATTCTCAATTGATCAACTTAGATGGATATAAAATATGTAAATGTTGATGTTTAATGGAACACCACTGGTGATTGTATATGATCAAGACGCAAGATTTACCACCACGTTCTGAATGAGTCTCCAACATGCTCTAAATATTTAGTTTTACATCCTCACATATTATATCCACTAAAAATATGGCCAATTTTAAAATATTTTTCAAACACTCAAGGACATGTTGAGAGAATTCCCAAGATGTTATCAACATCTTCCTTGGTACAAGTTCTCACACAATATCAGTTTACACTTAACTATCCAAATAGATCCTCATGAATCCATTTATGGGATGTGGTGGAGAACAAATGAATTATAAGATGATGTTATGGAATGAAAATATCTAGGTCTTGAGATGGTCAATGAGAAGGTGGGAAATTTCAAGACCATCCACCATCACAACAAGGGTGATCAGAGTCGACAAAGTAGTTTTGATGAAAATAATCGATGAGTCCTAGAGTTTGGGATTCGATACAAGTTATTCATCCCCATAACACTATGGAAGAATTTCGTGATTTTCCAATGAAGGGAATCATTATTCTATGATACATCTGTTCCAATGAGATCCTTGATTTCATTAAAATGGTAGATTACAGACTACCACCCCCACCTTAATATTCTCAAGTACATGATGTGTTCTATGTATCACTCTTGAAAAATTACTTACAATACCCCTCATATATACTCAAACTAGAATTTGTACCATTAAAGAATGATATACCCTATAAGGATCAGCCGGTGAAGTTCTTCTATAATATTAAAAATTTTATACAAAATAAGACAATACACTTGGTTATGGTTCTTTGGAGAAACCACAAGATTGAAGAAGAAATGTTTTAACCAGATAATTTAATAAAACAGAGTTACCCCAATCCATTTTATTATTCAAAATTAAAATTTTTATGGAATAATTTTTGAAGGGGGTAATATTGTAAATACGTGAACATTTTTAAATAAAATGCCCCTTTTTATTTACTAAACATCATCTAATATATTATGGATACAAAAAAATTAACTTATTTCATTTTATTATTTCTTATAAAATTTAGAAGATCTCTATGAATGATTACTTATGATAATCTTGTCATCATACTATGTTAATATGATTAAAATAATTATATGGTTGTAATTAATCCAAATAAAGAAAAAAAGTGGTGGACTCAACCAGTATGATCAAACCATATGAAGACTATTTATTCGAGAATCCATGGTAGATGGAATCATTGGTATATTCCATTGACCATGCCCAATATAAGTCCCAAGAACTTATGCATGAGAGAATGAGTTTATTAGACAAGTTCTAGCTAATCTAGATCATGACCCAAACCATGTACACTAAACCACCCCATTAAAGTGTCACTACCATGTACCTTACACATATGATGTTTTCAAGTGTATTAAATTGATAATTATAAATGTCATAAATATATGAATATGAAAATTTTATTTTCAATATATTTATGGTTATGTTTACTTATTTTTCTTACTCTATAAATGATTATTATCTTGATACAATAAAATATAAATGGTATTTTTACATAATATTCAAAATCAATTAAGGAATTTATTTTTATTAATTAATATATCATTAAAATAAATTATATATTAATAAAATATTATTATCAATTAATAATTATCAAATATATATGACCGTAATTTTTTTGAATTCATATATAATATTTACAAGTGTTTGAAATCTATTACTGTTAAAAACCCAGAAGTGGTCAAAAAATGTTTATTATATTTTATATTTTAAAATTGAAACATTTATAATAGTATATTTATACTATGTGTATTATTTATGGAATCAAAATGTAGATGTCATCCTATGGTAAATTTTTCATTATTTTCGATGACAGTAACATTTTGAGGTAAAATGTAAAAACTATATATATATATATGATGTGTATTATGATATCGTAATGAGAAAAAAAATATGTGATAAAAATAATTTAGGGTATACATGAATAAATACATGATTAACCTTTTTAATAATGTGGTTTTATTTTTATTTTATTGTTTTGTTAAATCCTTTACAAATCATCCAAAAATTATAATATTTTTTCCGGATTTAAAATAATTTCATTAAAGAGATGAATCACTTCCACATAAGGGTATTTTTTTAAACAATTAAGAACTTGAAATTTTAATGTAATGGAAAAGAACCCATCATTTTTATAAACCATGAGAAGGTTTTTGATTTTTGTTTTTGATATAGAGTCAAAAAACAATGTTTGGAAATAATTAAATATTCCTCTATATTTTCCTATATAAATCCACCAAATAACCTATTTCTATTATCTACAATTACATGAATAACATTTTTACCCTTCCCTACCAGATCTAGAGTCCTCCCAATGATCCCCCAATATCTCAATAAGATCCTCCCATGAATTTGGAATCACGCTCTCAACATAAGTGATCTTTTCCTTCTATCATTTATTTAATATTCTAAATTATATTATATCATTTATATCCAATCACTAATGATGGAATATATTAATCCATATCTGTGTTACTATCCATTTTTTTTCAAAATTATGATAGTCCCATTTAAATATCACTAATCGCTTCCATGAATATTTATACGCCTTAGTTATTCTATATAAATTTCACCCAATGTTTCTAGGACAAAAAATGGTGGAGTGAATACCCATAGCCATTTTCTGTCAGGTGGGTTCATCTTGATGGTCTTATAATTATTTCACTTGGGAATTATAATAATGTATCAAAAAATACATGATCATTCAATAAAATTTCATTATAAATGATTCCATGTCTTATGATCTATGTGGGACTCTTATGCATGAGAATGAAAGGAAATTGATAGGTACCCAATGAATTATATAGTGCTCTAATAAATTTTTATAATGTTTCAGTATCATGATACATCATGAAAGGGATTAGGAATTTATCCTAAGATATAACTACACTATTTCTATCATTATTTCTTATCATTTAGCCTTGAAATATGTTTATGATGTAGTGTTTTATGTTGTTTCAATATTTTTAATGTTTGATTTATACTTATCATGATATATCACGCTTAATTATTGATGTTTATGATTATCACTACTTTTATGCCCTATTGATATGCTTCATTTTCAACATGTATTACTATATTCATGCTATTCCGGGTTTATTCCATTATTGGTCTTTATAGCTAACCCATTTATTATGTATTTCCCTTGGTTATCCCATTAATTTTTATGTATGAAGTAATAATATAAGAATGTTAGGGAAGATTTCAATAAATATGATGTATTCCCTATTTTATGTTATCTTATAATGTACCTAATTTCAAATGGAACTATATATATCACTATTCAAGGTTTTATTATGTGTAATAATATATAATAAATCATGAATTGACATGTAATAAATATATGTTTTTTTATCTGTATTTCATGTGGTAGGGATTCTGGATCTTGTGACAGGTTTAAATTATGTTGGAGTTGGATCATGGCTCCTTTTAAATGAATATTTTGGCCTAAGATAAACATATTTTATGGTTAAATTAGAAAAACTTTTATGGGAAGTTCTAGGAACAAGTATAACATCTTGTGGAGATAAATACAATGACATATAGGGAAAAATCGTGGTAGAGGTATAATGTCATATGATGAAAGATCAAAATTACATGTAGGGGCATATAAATGCCAAGGAATAACTTCTTATAGATATAGATAAAAAATTGTTGTAACAGAAGATCTAGGTATGTTTTTAACATCAATATGATATAGAACGGAATTTATTATCTATGAAGATCGAGTCATGCGTTTAGTGTCACGTGGAGATGGATTATAGTGCCTTGTTTGATTAGAACAATTTGTAGTGGAAGATCGAGGCATGAATTCAATTTCATGTGGATATGGATTATAATTAATTGTTGGGATGGATTAAGGCATTTGTTTAACCTCTTATGAAGATGTGTCAGAATACTTTATAGGGGTGGATTGATGCATGAGTTTGACATCTTTTTGAGAGTGATTATAATGTCTTATCTGGGAGGACAGACACATGAGTTTAACATATTTTATATATAAATCAGGATTCCATGAATGGATGGATCAGGGCATCAGTTTATTATGTTATGGAGATGGTTAAATGATGTGTTTCCCACCAGGGGTGATTTCATAATTTTTTAAATGGATTGTATTACTAGAGAGAAGATACCATACATGGATAATGTAGTGTATCCCTAAAGGGGGATGATTTCACACTGAGATGGTTGTTTTTGGGATTGATCCCCATAGAGGTACACTACACACCACATTAGTAATCATAGATCAAAACTAACATATGCATTGACCCAACCCCTGTAATCATTGAAATAGCTTATATTATAATTAAAATGGAATTAATTCAAGGAATTATGTCTTAAAGGGATAAATAGTTTATTATTCTGGGTGATCAAGATATATACATGAGTCATGAATTACAAATGGATACACTAATTACACTATATTTTTTTCTTTTGAGGAAAAATTTATTCCATCTAAGAAATCCTTTCATATCATTGTAAGTAACTGAGCACGCATTCCTTGTATTCAATAAACTGAGAATGAAATATCACCAATAGATAATGTCGACACAATAATCTTAGGGATAATAATAACAGATGAATTAAAAATTAGGGAAATATTTAATTATGGGATTAAATGTTATTCAAGAAATGAAACGTTTACCATATAGATCTATCAACTAAAATG
Source organism: Viscum album (assembly GCA_963277665.1). Classification (NCBI taxonomy): domain Eukaryota; kingdom Viridiplantae; phylum Streptophyta; class Magnoliopsida; order Santalales; family Viscaceae; genus Viscum; species Viscum album. Next base: position 732,600,015 of record OY728146.1, on the reverse strand, counting down.
TTTAATAATAGAAAGTAAAACCCCATTAGAATAGGTCAGCCAACTAATTTCATCTCGTGAGACTACCGATTCACCGTGTTCATTTCATTAACCGGTCCCAAACATGTATAGTTTATGTCTAAAGCATTCCTAAAATATCGAATTACCAATTTAATTAATGAATAATGAGCCATAAAAAATATCCATTTATATTAATGAATATGGATTTTTCAATACTTTCAAAGATAATAAAATATGTTTCTTACTAAAATCCATATATAAATGTTATATATGGTTTATGAAATAAAAATTCAATGATAAATGATATTGATAATTTAAGAAAATTCAATATCTACTGGTAATAAAAAATTAAATATTTCAATGGGAAAAAGGAATCATAGAAGTGAATTTCAATACTATACTTGGAGAACTCAATCACAAACCACCCACATGAAGAATAAATATGGTATCAACACAACATACCCCATGTGATGTAAAATAAAGTGGTATTGTTTTGGAAGAATAGAAGTACTATAAACAGTTCTTTTATAATGATTATTGAAGAAAATATCAATTCCATTTTGAATGTTTTTTGAAAATACATTTCTTATAAGATAACATTTAAAACAATTTTATTTAATGACAATCCTTTTAAACATATATATTAATATTTAATGAAATGATTATGGGTATTTTCATACATCCTATATAAGTTAAAAACAACATTCCATACCAAGTTTGGAAAAAAACAAGAAGAATACATTGAAAAAAAAATATATTGAAAAAGGGAAAATTTTATTAAATAAATAACTTTAGAATGGTTAAAATATAATATATAATATTTTTATAAATTTTTTTTTTAAAAATTGGTCCCGCCATGAACCAACCTGAGTCAACCCTGAATCGGTCAATAGAGAAGGACTGCGACAAGGCCTAAGGGACAATCTTGATCACCAGTTGCGAAAAACTAGTGGATCGAATCAAAATATAAAAGCGGTAATTATTTTAGCCTTGAGGATACAACCAAGACCCGACAAGTAAATAGAAAAACAAAACATGCAATATAAATAACAATTTAATTTCAATGAAATAGGTGATGGATTTACAAGATTCAACTAAACTAATTGAAAAGTAAAACAAGAAGGACTAATCCACTGCCACACAACGTCCATTTGACCTCTTAGTCACCCCCAAACACAAGTCCAATCTGCCCCTTCTCTATGAAACTGAACCATGATCCTGAAAAAGAAATAGAACCAAAAGCTAAAATAATAAAGGATTCCTGAAATCCGGAATGATCAGTAGGAATTCCAAATAATTAACTATATAATCGAGATGTATCCATTCCCAAAATTGTCCATTAACACTAGTTTTATGTAATGATTTAAAATTTTCATTTCCAAAATTTACTAAGGAGTATCATTTTCCCATTTGAAAAAATCCCAACACATGAAACATATCATTTCTAAAACCAATAGAAATTTTAGGACCAAAATACATAACCAGGTAAATTGTGGCTATGAAAAAATGAAATTGATTAATAGTATAGGTTAAAAAATGGTACAATATAAAATAATCAGCTCACATAAAAAATAACCATGGGTGATCCTAGAAATTCATAGAATACCCCTAGATGTACCATTTTAGAAACCACCTGTAGACAAACGGTGAAGCCCATATGTAAATAACCAACAATAGGCTATATCGTAGCCTCACCAGTGGAACATCCCACATAGAATTTCTACAATTCTAGGAGGGTACCAACCTGTATTATCAGGACTGGTAAGCTACCATCCCTTGGTCATCTAAAAGATTCTCAAAAACCCATGGGGGTTTAAAAGCTATGTAAGAAGGAGGAAAATAGACATGTGACTCAGATTACCTACATTCACTACACATAACTACATAAAAAACGAACACTAATATACGACAACATTTAAATAGAAATATCGACTATAGAGGTTACCCATACAGAAACACATACATTTAATATTATACAATGGTTTCAGTCAGGCCGTCAAAACATATTAACATTCATATAATTCTATAAATCATTTCTGGTTTCCATATAGGCACACACACTAGCCAAACCACAAACCCTTCCATGTTCAATAAAAAATTTCATAGAAAATAACAACACCAAATTTTCCTTTCGTCATTGCCTACTCAAATACATTTACTAAGAACATTTTCAAAATCCCATATTTTTTAAAATGTGTAACTTCTAAAACATGCCAAACTTCCCCAAATCCAATCATTTTCCAATTGAAAAACACACCATGAGACAAATGGGAGACCCTTTGAAATTCCATTTGAAATTGTTTTTAGGAATCACATTATAAATCCAACTTCATCTGAAATATAAATTCCATTACAGAGATCGGGATTTAATGAGTACGTCATTTTCAATTACTATCTTCATTTTATGGAACATCTATGTGTGCACATAGTGAACCCATTGACTTTCCAACATCCGATGGCACACCAAATGTCCTTGAAAAAATTTGAATCCCATTTTCTCAATGTCATCCTTTTCATTAAAACCATTCTCAACCACCCACATCATTTAGAGAACACAAATTACCAGTATAAAACCATAAAAACCTTTCAAAAACTTTTTTCTCACACTTATCAAACAATAAAATTACCAAATTATACACACACACAAACCTCATGAACAAAAAAACATTATCGCAACATCATAATGGCTAAACATTTCCTTAAATACCCCAATTCCATTTTAAAAAACATAAACATTCAAGCTAACAATCTTGGTCACATAATCCTTTCTATTGTTTAAGAATCGTAGTAGAAAACCATTTTTTTAAATTCTAATAATAATAATGTTGGGAAAAATCCCTCAAGGTATAATTGAAGCATTTTGGTGGTGATTGTGTTTGTTGACAAAGTGTACATCTGAGTGGTGATTGTTGACAAAGCAAAGCAATGACATAAAAATTTGTTGAAAAATAGGATTTCATGATGGAATGTCGAGTTCAAGATCTGAGGTCAATGATCCATGATTGATTCAAGAACATCGACAAAGGAATGAATGATCTGGAGGAGGTAAAAAAGTGCAGATACAAGGTGGCACCATTTTCCAGTGTTTACCAAAATTTTGGGCCTGATAATCATCAAATGACGAAATGTGGTTTTTGGAAAAGGGACTTGCGCTCTGTGTACTTGAAGGCTTGGAAACCTACATGCCATATGTTTTTCAAGATCAGATCATCAAAAAATGGAAAAGGGAAAAATGTCGCGCAAGTATTGGTGGTGTCACGCAAGTGACTTGCGCGCCATGAAAGAGACTTGCACGTTGATGCCTTGGAAGCTTGAGAACATGTGCGCCTGTGGTTATTCAAGATTAAAAGAAAAAAATATGGAAAAGGAAAAAGGTTCGTGGGAGTTTGGAATTAGGTTGTGCAAGTGACTTGAAGGAGAAGAGACCTGTGCGCTGAGACTTGCGTGCCGAGGAGAGACTTGAGCGCCATCACCCAGGGGTGACCAAATGCCTATAAATACTGGACAACCCCTCTTCATTCTTCAATGGAGTTCAACACTTTGTGAAATCAGAGCTCCCGTCGAGCAGGTGTGGTGGTCGCGCAAGTGGTGGTGTGTCGCGCAAGTGGGACTTGTGCACCAGATTTGAAGAAGGGCGATTATTGGTAGTTGCACGCCGATATGGTATTGGGCATAAATGGATGTGAGTCGCGAATGTTTGGAGTTGAGGAAGCTATTGTCGTGCAAGTGGTTGGGGAAGACTTGCATGCCATTTGTTACTTGCTCGCCGATACATGCACGCCGAGATTGACTTGCGTGCCAAGTAAGGTTTATTTCCGGTAGTGATTTTCATGCTGCGTGGAAGCTAGATGTTTTCCCGATACCTTCGGTGCAAAGAGAGATTCATCTATGGGTGAAAGTTGGGCTTCAACAGAGCATCTACTTACAGAGGAAGATGCATTCCTTCATGAAAATGAGGAGACCTACTGGTCTGTAAACTATGAGTGGATCCTTTCTGACGTAGTGAGAAAAGGAAGAGGAAGAAGGTGTTCCTCTCCACCAACAATGAGCTAGAGAGAGAGAAATAGGGAGTGACCCTTGGGAAAGTAGTGAGCTAACCCTAAACCTTGTAAAGGCAGTGAGCCTGGGACAGAGTGACTGTTTTCGAATCCTTGTATCCACATCTAGTGAAGAATAGTGGAATTTGGTACGACTGGAAACTTGTCGGTGTATGCCCCTTGGACATAGCTCAGTGAAGGTGAACCAACTAAAAATCTTTGTGTCTGCCTGACTACTTCTCCACATTGCATTGAAAGCATCAACATCAGATAAAGAAGAAAGTAAGTGTTCATAATAAACACATAAGTGCAAGCAGAGTGACCCATGTAATAAAGAGGTCAAGATCCAGTGGGTCAGAAAGAATTTTGAAAAAGAATATCCGTACCATGATTCTCCCCCCTGTCAGGGTATATCGGCCCATATTGGTCCTAACAATTGGTATCAGAGGGAATGTTGCTTTTATCAGATTTGTTTTCTCCAACTTGGATTAGTTGATCTGTGTGGTTAAATAATTAGTATGCTCTTGTCTCGATGTTCCATGGAAAAGGGAAAACATAAAAGAAGAATAAGAAGTCAGGTGGTATTCCTTAGTGTGGAAGTGTGTATGGAAAAATTGTGATTCAATTAAAAGAATCAAACAGCCTACTGAAAGAAGGACTGTATGAATCTGATAGGGAAAAGATTGATTCACTCAATCATGAGGTAGGAATGATTGATTTACTTGAACATAAAAGAGATACTGAAACAACTGATGATGAAGATGTTTCAAGAAGTAGGCCACGAGTAGATGTTGTCAACATGAAAAAGGAAGTGGACCCGAAATTTAATGAAGAAGTCAAATCTATAGATATACAGATCAAAGTATTAGAGATTGAGGTCAACAAGATAGAAGGATTAAATCAAAGGCTTATTGATGTGCCTACTGAACTAAAGGTGAATAATGATTCTGAAAGTGAAGAACTACAACAGGTGGATAAAATGAAAGGGGAAAAAGGCTGATGATTATGAAGAGGATCAAAAGTTAGATTATGTTCAGAATCTGAAAGCTAGAAATGATGATCTAGTAGCATAGTTGTCTGAAGAAGTTTAGAATAATCAAATACTACAATAAGAGAATGAATCTGTCTCTAAATCTGTTTCTGAGGAAAAAATGGAAAGTAGTGAAGAAAAGTGCTATGGTGGAAAAGCTCACAGAGGAACTAGAAGATGAGATGAGTAGCAAGAAGAATCTCAGAAAATTACTCGATGCTTAACTTGAATCAAGAGATAACAAGATTCAGAAACTAGATGGAGAAATAGAATCAGTCAAGAATGAAATGGAGAAATATAAATCCAAAGACAATCCCAAGTTGAAGGATATACTGCACTTATTATTTGGTTGACCTTCATCAAGTGATGAAAAAATTAAGAACAAATATGCAATTTCTGAAGAGAAACAACAAAATATTTTCTCATCTCAAAGACCTTATAGTTTGGGAAAATCATTCATTGGATTTGATGAATCCCCTCCTGTGCATGGTAGAATGCGATCCATGAATAGTTCCAGGAGTGGAGAAAAACATATAGGTGATGGAGATGGGCCTAAGAGGAAAATTACAAAAAGAAGTGATGACATGTGCTTTTTCTGCGGGATACATGGCCACACGTCAAGATTCTTTTCAGAGGCTCGGGAATACATTTCAGTCTATGAAAACAGAGACATTACTAAATCTAAGAATAAGAAGAAGCATAATGATAAATCAGAGATAAGAGTCTATCAGAGGAAAACATTCATCAGATGCTATTAATGTATTAGAAAGGGACACAGAATGAGTATGTGTCTGGAAGCTCAAGAGCTCAATGTCAGAGGAAGAACTCAAGCGACATCAACATCTCGACATAGGAATGATGAAATGAGGTATGTCTTTGATGGAATATGTTTCATATGTTCTGATTATGGGCATTTGGCCAAAAAGTGTAGCAAGATGAAAGTAGGGAAGGAAATGAACCCAAAAATAGATTCTTTAATCCAGTGATGCATCAAGAGAAATCATACATTGGGAGGAAAAGTGGTAAGTTGGAAAATAGGCTTAGAGCCCCAGGGGAATCACTTAGAGCTGATCGAATGGTGTACCAGGCACCTCCTCTATCATACTCACAATAGATCTAAAGGAGAGAATTTGATCAAACCTAAAAGATTAAAGGGATACCTAATCTAGTTGTGATAAAGAATAACGAACATTCAATGGAGGACTCCCCACCAGTGAAAAATTGTGTGGTGACTCAGAAATATGATAAAATAAATATGAACATAGAATGTATTGAAAAATTCAAATTTCTTGTTCCACAGCAAAAAGTGGAAGAATGTGCAAGATCCATACAATGGTGGAAGAAGCAAGGGAAAATGGACTGAAAAGATATTCCTGATTAGGGAAGGAATCAAGGGAAATGGAATCTTGGTGGAGCATCAAAGACGGAAATGTGTACTAGTGGGTTTAAGCCCCAAATTGTGAAAAATGGAATGCCAGTAGAATCTACAAATCCAAAAAAGGCTCATAATGTGAGTAAAAAATGCTTAGTCATATGGCCAGAGCAGTTAAAATTGGCTAGAAAGCTTGAAGAAGCAAGGAAAGAGTGTGATGCTCTGCAAGAAATAATGAAAGGGTTTCCCATCAGGATCAACAAAAATTCTCATCCTGAGGACTCCAGAAGTACCCCTCTCCCTATGTATATAAATGCTATTAACTGATCATTCATGTGTTTCAGGTTCTAGGGAGATACGATGCAAGGGGAAGTGGAATCTAAGGATGCGATGTGGAGATGTTATATGATCTACAGTTTCAATTGATTCAAGTAATGTACTAGAGTTGAAGAAGAAAGGGAGAAACAGAGCACAATAGAATGTGATTGTGTTGTTAACTAATGACTATTATTTCCTACGCAGAATTCCAACTCAGTAGGATTAGATATTTCGTTAATAGAAAAATTCCAAGTGGAATATGATAATAGAAGATGCCGGATGAGAATAATGGTTATGAGTCTAAACAGTGGGACTAACCCCAGGAAGTGTTTCATAACATAGGTTGAGAATTCAATAAAAAAATAAGATGCAAGATCCATCAATGCAATAATTGGATGACTCGGCTCAGGTGTTGCCTATTGGGGGAAGCAAGAAGCACATGGAGAAGCAGCAATAACCTTTCATTTCCTGATTATTTACTTTTCTCTAATAATGTGGTATCAGCTAATTGCTTTTAGGATACCAAGAAGTTGCGTGAGATAATCAAAGGTGTTTCAAAAAATATATGAGAGAATATGTTCAAATAATTGAAGTCATTGAACAGTGACACTGAGAAAATTAGCTGAAAGAAACGAAGCCACTAAAAAATGAGTCTGTGAACAACTTCTTGGTGAATGTGTTGAGGACGGAAGTAAAAAAGGGAGAGAAGAAGTGGATGATACTGATTCAGAAGAAGACACTGATGATAAACAAGAATGTGTCAAGTTTGTGTCTATAAGGAATCTAAATAGCTGAGCTGAAATTGATAGACAGAATATCATTGGTGTTCAGTCGGATTCAATTCAGACATGGAAAATGAAATCACTACAGTATGCATCTTTTCTCTATTAGGTTGAGCTGAAATGATTTTCTGATGAAGCTGATGATTAAAACTGTGTTCATGCCATGAATGAAGAGCTAGATCAGAATTGAGAAGAATCAGACGTGTGAGACTGTTTCGAGGCCAGAAGATAAAAACATCATCAGGACTAAATGGTTCTATTAAGACAAGATTAATGAACATGGAACAATGATTCAGAACATAGAATGACTGATGTGAAAATGAGACTCCCAGATAGAGGGAATAGATGGTGATGAGACATTTTCACTGATTGCAAGGCAGTAGACAATCGGATTATTCCTAGCCATTGTAGTTCAATGAAAGTTCAAGGTATTCCAGATGGATGTCAAATCAGCATTCATGAATGTAATTATCGAGGAAGAAGTGCATATTGAGCAACCAGATGGTGCTCTTATTCATGAGGATGAGAAAAAGGTTTGTTGGCTGAAGAAGGAATTATATGGGTTTAAACAAGAACTGGGAGAATGGTATTCAATGCTGAATCAATATTTGTAGAATCTGTGATTCAAATGAAGCATAGTAATGGTGGCTTTCATAAATATGAAAAGAAGGTTCTGATGGTATTTGGAATTGAAAATTCCATGGAGACGAAGATTCTGGTTGCTTCCAGGATGAAATTATTAAAAGATGAGGATGGGAAGGCAGTTAATTTCAGAGAATACAGGCAAATCTTTTGAAGTTTGTTGTATTTGACCGCAACACGGCCTGATATTGTTTTCGACACATTCCAATCAGTGAGTTATCAGAGTAATAACAAGTAAATCCACATTCATGTAGTGAAAATAATTCTTTGGTATATCAAGGGCACAATGGATTTTGGCTTGACATATAATGACAAATCTGAGACAGAGTTATTGGGATATACTGATGCAGACTGGGCCGGATCAATAGATGACAGAAAATCAACGTCAAGAGGTGCATTATATCTTTGTGGATTGAGTATTTCTTGGCTAAGTAGAAAAGAAAGATTACATTTCATTAAGAAATGCAGAAGGTGAGTATATTGCGACAACTCAAGCATGCACGCCGTTATTGTGGATGAAAAAACATCTTGAAGATATGGGAGTTGAAGTAAAGACTCTGATTGGAATCCAGTGTGATAACACAAGTGCTATCAATCTGAGCAAAAAACCCGTCCATCATTCAAGGAAAAATAACATTGAAATAAAGTATCATTTTATCAAGGAGAAGGTTGAGCAGGGAATAGTGAAGTTGGAGTACGTGCCTACAGAGCTACAGGTTGGAGACATTTTGACAAAGGCCTCATCCAAAGAAGATTTTGAGAGGCATCGACTGGCTCTAAAAGTTCATTCGACTCCCCGAACTTGAAATAGTGTGTATCCGGAAACCCCCATCTTCCCGAGGTATGATGTGTTTTTCCCTAAATTGCTGATATGTGTTCTCTAATATGTTACAGAATACAAAGGAGTTACCTTTGGGTTCGTTGACAAAGGGGAGAAAATAGTGATTGTTCAAGGGAGAGACAATGTTGCTATTTGAAAAATCATGATAGATATGGGGAGAAGCTGGCTAGTGGAGCAGCTAGGTAGGCAGAGAAATGAGAAATGGGGAGATTTTTAAATTTGACGATGTTAGAAGTGCTCGATCAAAGAATAGATATCACGATGGCTGAGGATCATGATAAAAGCAGAAGAGTGGTGTTGGAAAATGGTAAGGATATTTCCAAAAATTGGTATCAGTTTGGAAACAATTGGTATCAGTTAGGTTTCAAAAGAGGGTGTCATAGTTAAAGTGATTCATTGATGAAATTTTCATTTACTATTGTTTCTCACGCCGAGCATTGCTCATGTGGGATTAGAGTATGTGTTGAGTAAATCCTTGATCGCTATCAGAATCACGACAGGCGAACAGTGGATGAAGACGTAACAATATATCTTTTTATGGAAGAGTTTTCAACAAACCAAAAGGGGGAGATTGTTTGGAAAAAATCACTTAAGGTATCATTGAAGAATTTTTTAGGTGATTGTGTTTGTTGACAAAGTGGATATCTGAGTGGTGATTGTTGACAAAGAAAAAAATGACATACAAATTAGTTGAAAAAGAGGATTTAATGATTGAATGTCAAGTTCAAGATCTGAGGTCAATGATCCATGATTGATTCAAGAACATCGACAACGGATTGAATGATCTGGAGGCGATACAAAAGAATAGATACAAGATGGCACCGTTTTCCAGTATTTTCTAAATTTTTGGGCCTGATAATCGTCAAATGAAGAAAAGTGGTTTTTAGAAAAGGGACTTGCACCTCGTGTACTTGAAGGCTTGGAAACTTTCGCGCCATAAGTTTTTCAAGATCAGATCATCAAAATATGGCAAAGGGACAATTATCGCCCAAGTATTGGTGGTGTCGCGCAAGTGACATGCGTGCCGTGAAAGAGACTTGTGCACCGATGCCTTGGAATCTTGAGAACTTACGCACCTATGGTTTTTCAAGATCAGAAGATAAAAATTTGGAAAAGGAAAAAGGTTCGAGCGATTTTGGAATTAGGTCGCGCAAGTGACTTGCAGGAGAAGTGACCTACGCGCCGAGACATGCGCGCCGAGGAGAGACTTGAGAGCCATCACGCAGGGGTGACCAAATTCCTATAAATACTGGACCACCCCTCTTCATTCTTCACCGAAGTTCAACAATTTGAGAAATCAGAGCTCCCGTCACGCAGGTGTGGTGGTCGCGCATGTGGTGGTGTGTCGCACAAGTGGGACTTGTACGCCAGATTTGATGAAGGGCGATTGTTGGTAGTTGTGTTCCATTTTTGGATTGGGCGTAAAAGGAAGTGAGTCGTGCAAGTTTGCAGTCGAGGAAGCTTGTGTTGTGCAAGTGGTTAAGGAAGACTTGCGCGCCGATACTTGCGCACTGATATTGACTTGCGCACTAAGTAATGTTTATTTCTGGCAATGATTTTTGGGCTACGTGGAAGCTGGATGTTTTCCCAATACCGTCAGTGCAGAGAAAAATTCATCTACGGGTAAATGTTGGGATTTAACAAATCATCTAAATTTAGAGGAAGATGAATACCTTTATGAATATGAGGAGACCTATAGCTCTATAAACTGCGAGTGGACCCTTTCCGACATAGTGAGAAATGGAAGATGAAGAAGGCGATCCTCTCCACCGGTAGTGAGCTAGAGAGAGAGAAATAAGTAGTGACCCTTGGGAAAGTAGTGCGCTAACCCTAAACCTTGTAAAGCAAGTGATCCTGGGATAGAGTGAATATTCCAGAATCCTTGTATCCACATCTAGTAAAGAATAGTGGAATTTGGTACGCCCGACAACTTATCTGCGTATGCTCGTTTGACGTAGCCCAGTGAGGGTGAGTTAAGTGAAAATCATTGTATTTGCCTGACTACATCGCTAAATTGCATTTAAAGCATCATCATATGATAAATAACAATGTAAGTGATCATAATAAACACACACATGAAAACAAAGTGACCCTCGTAATAAAGAGGCCATGCTCCAGTGGGGCAGAAAGAATTTTGAAAAAGAATATCTATACCCTGATTCATCCCCCCTCTTTGGGTATATAGGCCCAAATTGGTCCTATCAAAAAATTCAATATTCACATAAATCCATAGGTATATTAGAGATGTGAATGACATTTAAAAATTAAATGAAAACACACTAGTACACATAGAGAGTTATGAAAAGGAAAAAGATGGAAATGCTTACCTTGACATTGTGTAAATGGGATAAAACTATAAGAGAGGAATAAAAATTCCTTACATATGATCCAAACACCCTATACACAAGAAATCACCCAAATATTATCCATACCTATCTATAGGGCTTGACCAAGAGAGATACCCCTCAAAGAATCCCTATAAAATGGGAGAGAAATGGAGAAAGAGAGTGAAAGTGGCCAAAAATAAATGGATACATACCTAGGAACCATTAAGGGTCATCAAGGGTGGATGGAGAGAAATGGATTGGGGTTTGGGGATTTACCCTAGTGACCCTAGGTTAGAAAATGGAGGAGGATCATGAAAATGGGATAAAAAATGGAGAGAGGGAATGCGGGATCCGAGTTTTTAATGACCTGGAATGTTTTCACGGTTCACCAAACTGTGTCGTAACCGTGTGGACCCCTCCATCCATAGAAGCATATATGCATGGTTACTTGGGACCTACCATATGGCTTTCTACAGGTAGTGCCATTCGTTATGTCCAACTAGACCTACCACACGAATGATCTGCATAGTTTCTGTTGACCGTGTGGTAACCGTGCTCCACTTGGAAGATGTAACAAAAACTCAAAAACCAAAATATTCAAAAGGGAATCAATCTAAAACCTCAAAAAAGACCCAAGCCCACTAAAATGATAAAATAAAGAACAATACGAGGTATTTTTGTGACAATTATTCCCACAATGGAAATTTTATGCACTCATAATATCACCAAGAGGATAGTTAACCAAAAATCAAGTTCATTCCCAAAAAAAATAATTAAAAAACAAAAATATTGCGATGAACATACTCTCCATAGGTCCCAATCAACTGATTTATGAAGGAACCAAAGACAAATTTTGACTGGAAACATGTTAGGGTTATCCCCACCACAAGAAGTCAATAATATGGAAACCTCGAAACACAAACACACCACCCGGGGGGGGGGGCAATTTGAGAACTCCCAACATGAATTAACAGAACCACTCCACAAAATTAAACCACAACCACAAGACACAAATACCAAACCCCAATACAAAAAGGAAATGGAAAATATGATCATGGGATAGGGGAACCTTATGTAAGAACAACGACCATCCACACAAGGGAGAATAATTTCACTACAAGAATTAAAAATTTTCCATACCTGTGGAATCTACCAACAATGAGGAGGAACCACAAGAACCGTTCACACCAAAACTAAGTAGCAGAATGAAACTACTATAAATACCTTTAAAACTACAAAATAAACAGATCTATCCCCATTAAAATATTACATTATAGTAAAATATAAATTTAGACAAAAAAAATTAGAATATTAAAATACTCATAGATCATTTTAGAACATTTCTATCACACTATTATAATATAAGATGAAGACAAAATACCATAGGAATGAAAAATAGGAAACAAAATCTACGCATGGGATTCTCACACTGTAGGTGACTCATGAATGTTCATGAGCTTTAACCTGATACCTGTGGCTGGGGCTCTAACTGGTGATGTATTTCCTACCCCAATGTTCGGGAGCATATCCATCGATCAAGACATTTTTTTCAGACCAGACATCCAAAAAAACATCATCAAGTGACCCAGATGACCACAATGATGGAAGGCCATTGGAGTATTAGGACAAGACGACTTGTAGTTTCCAAACTGGACTTACTGGAAACATATAAGATAATTTTCTGACACACGAGAAGTTGGGACCACCGATGGAGAATCCTCAGAAACCAGTTCCCCTGGGGTGAATTCCTCAGCCTATGGGGAATCATCACAAGAACAAACCAACACATATTGAACCCTGAAAACTTGTTCAGTAATGAATGCCTCATCCACGGACTTCATGAAGTAGGCTTCACCAGATGAGTGCACATTTTCTCCAATCTCAGGATGAAGACCCGAGATTAAATGAGGGGATTTAATTTGATCATATGATTCTTCCTCCAATGAAAAGGTAATGAAATCCATAATGTGGACAACATTAGACATTACTGACCACTGAACCTATAAAACTCCCTGAATCTCTTCCACCATCCTCAGTTTCACCTCCTCATGTATGAACCATCGGATGAAAGTGGCCTTAAACACCACCCATGTCATCTCAACCTACATCTATGATGGGGAAACCATCTCCCACTGGTCCAATACTGATCCCTAAAATAATCATCAAATAACACAGACTCTAACAACTATGAGAGGTCCCAATGACCTAAATGCACACTCTAATTCCTCTATCCACTCCATATCCTCTAATGGACCTTGATCACAATAGAAAATAGGCAACACTCAATAAGGACCAGAAACTAGTCATGACTTATGAGAAACAATGGGTAGCTTGAGAGGCGGCATTTTGAGAGAAACATAGAAAATACAAACCAAATACAACATCATACATAAGTACATTAAAAAAACAACTTGAACAAAAAAATAGGATTAGAAGAAAACAACCTAAAAACACAACCAAAAAAGTACTTTTAAAACAACTATTTTATTTTAAAATTTCAAAACACCCTTATTCTAAGGAAAATTCCCAAATACTAAAACCCACTCTTCAAGAAAAACGAATTTCTGAAATCACATACTCCTTAAAATCTATTTTGGAAAAACCAATCCAAAAATTTGAATCCATAACCCCACCCAAGGCACCCTATGAACCATCAAAAATTTCTTTGTCCATTTCTATCCACATATTCCAACATATACCTCCCACAAAAACCCCCCCACATGAAAATGTCTTTGAAGAATACCATGGGTCTCATCCAATCCATATTCTCAAACCCAATACACATTCAATTACAAAAGCTACATCACTTTCTTAAAACCATTTAATGGAAGGCACATTCATTTAAATTATTTTTTCACTTATTAATACAATATAATTTTTAAAACCACACTTAAACCAAATAGAACAATAATTAAACACCACAAAAAAATGACTGAAATGAGAAACTAGATCCTCTTATTTACTCGGTGATATAATAGTGGGCCTTTCCCCATGTAAATTAAAACATGGAGAAAACCATGAACTGAGAACATGGAATCCACATGGTCTAATACTCCATGAGAGGCATCAATGTGAACCAGTTCAGCAACATTGACATCCCTTAATCCAATAAACCCAAAGAAAAAGACTAAAAACTAGGTCCAATAATGGTAAAATGAGGATCAGTGTGAGCAAGAGTTTCTACAGCTCTTCCATCACCAACCTCTTGTTTCCTAATAGTCCTTATATCTATATTATAGACACAAAAAATTTCAGTAACCTCATCTAAAAAAATTGTGTCATGAAGCAACGTAGGTCGACCCTGAATCGGTCACCTGATCTGGTATGCCGCATGGCCCTAAGGGAATTCCTGATACCCCCGGGCTAAAAACTAGTGTATGGAATCAAAAAATACAGGAGGAAATAATCAACTGATTCAATTACAAGATACAACTAAGAGAACTGAAAACTAAAACTTGGAAGACTAAACCAATACCACATGATATACTGGTGACCTCTGGGTCACCCCCAACCATTGACCAAACCTACTCCATCACTATGTTTCTAGACCTAGAAACTGAATAAGGATCATATCCTGCAACTAAAACAAACACCCTGACCATAGAAGAATATATTCAGAGCATTATTTAATACATTAGATTTATTATAAGAATCAAGTCATGAATATTGATTAGTTTAGATGTCTTGTAAAATATATTACATACATGAACATTACAATAGACATTAAAAAATAAAAGACAACATTAATGATCATTTGAGAACTCCATTAATCCTCTATCTTAACCCTACATATCAATAATAGTACTCTTCTTGGAATCATGATAAAATAAATCAAGAGAAAGGGGTGAGCTTAGATGCTCAGTAAGGTCAATTAATCTTGCTGCAGCAATAAACTTTTAAGGCATGATATTTTATTAAAACAGCTGCCTTTTAAACATAGTCATGAACATAATATGGAGAATAGAAATTAAACATTATAATATAAACATGCTCCTAGATATTCTAATAGTCTAATCATCACATGTAATAATTAATTTCATAATGAAGGAATTACTAACACCGGACATCATTACCACATAATCAAGGCCTTGTGCCAAGACTACAAATAAATATTTTGTCAAGGCCATGTGCTAGGACACTAATTTGTCTCATGAGGCCTACCAATGTACCAATGGACTAAAGAGGGCCTAACCCATCACTTACATTGACCACTACATTCCTCATATGAAAATGTTGAAACATAACATAAACATTTGTATTAAAACTAGCATACTAAATGTCAATACTTCAACTATAAACCATGAATGGTGTAAAAATATCCCATTCACAGTAAAAAATATCATAACACATAAAATATATTATTTAAAATTGTATTTAAAATAAATAAACCTCAATTAAGAATAATATCCAAGAGGATGTGGACATAGTGGAAAATAATTAGTAAACCCCTTTAAGAGAAATTTCTTTTTTTCATGAAATCATTTAAAAGTCTCAAAATTTATAAAGGAAGACGTTTAGATGTTATTTTTTAATCGAAGTTTCACATACACTTTGAATCCTTTTAATGGAATAATCATTTTAAAAAATTCATGTCCATATAAATAAATATTTATAACCATTTTGAAAACATGGACATATATAAGAATGATTTAGAAGAATAAATATTTAAAAAAATTAAAAAGATGTTTTAGTTAAAGATTACCTTAAAAAAATTATTTTGAAAATTATTTTATGAAAAATGGCCAAGGATAATAAATATGTCCCAAAAAATACATACACATAAAAAATCTCGAAAAATAATGAGAATGAGGAATTAACCCTTACATTACACTTTACATTGGTCGATGCTACATTTATCATCTTCTATAATTACCGTAGTATGTTATTAAATCATACCAGAACTATATTTATATTTATTATATCATACATGATTCATTTATGACTTTATAATACCCATTTGATAATTATTTCCATGTTAAATTAACATTTATGTAATAATCACTTTCTTTATCGTACATGATTTAACTTGTTATTCATGATCACATCATTTAGATAATGATTTTAATACATTCAAAATATAGAACAAAATTTATATATAATATATATTTTGAAAATATATTTGTATAACATATATATATATATATGAAATATAAAACACAGTTTATGGAGACTGTATGTCGTACATACGCATAAACATTGTTTTAGTTTTCATGTTGTATTGAACATAATTAAGATACTTAGAAATATGTAAGTACAAATATATATATATATATCCATTAGAATTTTAATTTCATATATTACATATTGTTTTAATATATATTTTTAATAATCATCGTTGAATGGTGAACATGGAAACGAATTGCATCCCATCGTGGAGACGGTAAGCCGTACGTACACACGAGCGATGATATCATTTATTTAATGATTAAAAGATATGTAACTAGATGCTATATTAATTATACAGAAACATTATAAGGTTATATTTATTATTTATTTACAAAATACTCATTATTATTTCCATTAAAATGACATAGCGTTGAATAAACAATTACACTACGAATTAGAGACGGTAAGCCATACATACGCACACATGGTGTCATTATCATTCATATGATGGATCAAATAATGAATATGGTTGTAACATTTTTATAATAACATAACAATATATAGTAGGTACTGGAGTTATTATTTTGTTATGGAAATAACAAAGAAAGATAAATTGGAAGATGAAAAGAACTTTGAAAGAGGTGATAAAATAATTACCACTTCTCTGGGTGTTTTATGTTGATTTGAACAAAAGGGATCCATAGGTTGGATTTATCCTAATGGGAAGGCCTATAAGTTGAAGTGATGGATGTTGGGAGGAGATATGGGTAGGTTTTGGCTAAGCGAAGTGGCTTTGTAGGTGCGAATTTGGGAGAAGGTCTAGTGCCCTTTTATAAGAGAGATGAGGGGAACTTTACGAAAAGCATGAAATATTTTTTTATTATATAATAATTTTGATTTTCTAATTGATAAAAATGGATTTAATTCTAGGATAAGGTTAGTATGGGTCGAAAAACTCTAAAATATAGGTTTCAAAAATGTTTAGGTCAACATAATAGCCTTATATTTTAGATTTAAATATTGGTTAAATACTTTAACAATGACCGTGTTACCGGGTATTTTTATATCATATAGATAATAAACATACTATAAAATTCCAATAGATCCCAAAGTGGTTAATTAATGACATATATATCATTTTATATATATTTTTGCCAAACCATATATTTTAAGAAATATTATATCATATAATAATATTGTATTTTTTAAAAAACTCATTTATGTCAATTTTGACACAATTTAGTATTTGGTCTTTGTGAAAGTCATCACAAATTGATTACTTAAAACAATTACTCACATCAACCATGACATGTCATGATAACTTTTAAAATTCGTGTATGGCATTAATGCTTTTAAATTTTATTTATGTAAATATTTATAATACCATTTATTTGATTCTTTCATTAATAACTTACTTATTGCATCATCAAAGTGTCATAAATTAATTTAATGATTTAATGTATAAAAATTATAAGTAAGATACCATGATGGAGGAAATATATTTAGGTTTCTAATTAATATTTATAGTCTAATCTATATTATGTATAACCCTATATTAAAAATGGTTTATTTATTAAACATTGAATTTAACACTGTTAACTCTTCTTTAAGTAAAATAATAAAAAATGTCTTATTCTAGTACAGGTGGAACAAAAAGATCATATATTTTTCCTAAGGTTGGTTTTGGTCGAAATACACTTATCTAATAGAATCAGGACATGCGTTAGAGTAATTATAATATCATTTTTACCATTAATTACCCTATTTACTTTTTAGATGTGGTAAATAAAAGTCAAAAGTTACTATTCACCGAATATTATTTTCATCTTATTAAACCAAATTTTAGTTACTAATATAGACCGTGCCTCTCAGATTTTTGAAATTAAATTCACAGAATTAGTAAAATTATGTTTTATGCAAATTTGAAAATGTGTCTAGAAGGTGGGTTAAAGATGTTAAAAAGTTATATAAAAAATTATACATATAATTTTATTTTAAAATGATTATAATTAATTAAATTGAACTTATAAAAGTATTAGATACCTTTGTTACTTAAAAAATTTAAATAAAATAATTAACTAATTAAAAAAATTGATTTCATACAATAATGTAGTGTTTTTAACTATTAATAAAAAATTTAACGTTTTCAGAAAAATACCAAAAATTCACAATAAGTGAATTTTGAAATTCTAAATTTAAAAATGGATTCTATTTTTCCAAATTCAAAACATAGGTGTTTTGTTAATTAATTTGAAATTAATTCCCATTGTCAAAACCTAAAAGCGTGTTTTTAAAATGTTAAAACTATCAAAAGATTAACACATGTTTATGTCAAATTTAAATGTTAAATTACTTATAATGACCTAAATAGTATAAATGATAAAAATATAGTAAAATATACTTCCAAAACATTCAAATTAATAATTTAACACTACATGTTATTTAGATTAAAAAATTTGTTTTCAATTAAAATTTAGTATTTTCATTATTCATCAAAATATTAAAGTTATCAGAAAAGTACTAAAAATTTATCCAAAATAAGATTTTATACCCCTTTATAAAAAAGAATTTAATTTCATTAAATTGAATATATAACTATTTCAAATACTGGTAAAAAATGTTTTCCATTAAAAAGATGGAAAACTTCATTTTTTGAAAAATACTTCTTTTGTCTGAAAAAATTGAATTTGTTTTTATATTATGTCAATGAAACGCATCATATGGGTTCTAAAATTATATGGAGTACATAATATTCAAAATTCAGTTGATACTATTTATAACCCCCTTTTGAATGACTAGTTTGGTAAGTCGTGGTGCATTCAAACTTGGTGTTGTGTGTAGTGCGATTTATTAAATTAAATTGATGAGATAATGTACTTTGAAATATTGGGGTGTCACATTTTCCAATCCATAAAAATATTGCTTCCTTGCTATTTTAAATTTTTCTTCAAATATAAAAGGTTAAAAATAAGAAAATTCCATTGTGGAAAACCCACATAAGAAATTGTGTTAATAAAATTTAATCTTAATTATAGGGAAAGGGAAATTCACAATTCAGCACCAAATTATAATCTTTATTAGGATAACATTGGTGGAAATTAGAGACACATAATTTGAGAGAAAACATAAATATTTATAGGGAGGTATTGAGGTCATCAATCACAAACAAGTGTAAAATTTAGGGCCTCAAAGCCATCAATATATGATGATTTAAAATAACATCAATTCAAAAAAACATAAGGTATTAGGATAACAAATTCTCGGTTTTAAGACCCCTTCCCTATAGTTTATGAATTAATTTATTCATATAATAAGTGGGAAAAAATATACTTTACAATTAGAGTTTCATCCTTCAACTAATTCCTATAAAAAACTCATCTTTCACTCTAAAAGATAATAGAATTCAAAAATATTCTATTTATCCTAATCATATATGGTTGCAAAAATAAATAATTTATAATTCATTTGTCATACTATTTAAAAAAACTAAATTATAAAAACTAGGAGATCACGTATGAAAGTAGTAGGTGATGCTCCCTTGTTGCATTTTGGTAACGAGTTCAAGTCTCGTGTCCATGCCTGATGTGACGGGTTGTCTCCCGACCTCCATGTTATCCTTTTTATAAAACCCCATAAATAAACTTATGAAATTATTTAAACATAACAATAGTATCCAATGTCAAAATTAATCAATTCAAACATTTATACTTATCCAAAATTCTTCTGTCCAAACTCACAATCCAAAATTTATAAGGTAAACATAATGAAGATCGGTTTTCTCCACATAATAATTTGTGAATACCTTCATCATGTATTCTCTTAAAACATGGTAACACCCTAAATTACTATAAAAGGTTATCGATTATATTCACTCTCCCTTATTACTTATAGTATACTGTATATAATCTTGATATGCAATAATGTTTCAAACTCGAACAATGAAGGAATATACAAATCATTACACAATTTCAAGGTGGTCAAGAATATCAAATATAATTTATTCAAATCATTTATGTCTTATTACAAAATCACTACCTCATCATTAGGACTGTATTACAGTTTATCATTCCCTTATTCATGTATTTTCCAAAATGACTAACATGGTACGAAGTCTCTTTTCATTGTACCATGAAATCTCAAATCCTCAATGAGATTGTACTGCAGAACAATACATATTTATTTCCATAATTCATATAACCAGAAAATTGTTGATACAACACTCAAATGAAATAATTTTTTATAACAACATATTAACACTAGTCATTTCTCTTCATCTGTGGTTGTATAAAAACATAATTATTATCCAATATCCTCATTTGGGGCATACTCTGATGGTTTGGATATTGATTCATGTAGTTCCCCAACTCATTGAAGATGAATCATTTTCCATTTGAATCCTTTTTATAACCCTTAAAATCACATATTTGGTGTCCTTTTTCTTGACACATATAAAGAACTCACATTCCCATCAAGCATTTACCAAGGTGATTCTTTCCAAAGTTATCACATCTGTGAAAATCCTTATTTCCCCTATTCCCTTTATCCATCTTTCTATTTACCATTCTTTTCTTCTCCTTCTTCCCTTCAAAGCCATAGGACATAGATAATTATTTACTTATCTTATTAACACATGATAATATTTCTTCATATGATGAGAATACATGGGATACTATTTCCCCTCTAAATGTTCACTTAATACCGTGAAATATATTATTCTTTTTACTCTTTGGATCATGCGTAATGTTGGAGTTCTTATTCCTTTTACAGGGCACAATTTTTAAACAACAGCATAAACTAGTTTATTTTATGAATCACAGTGCATAATTTCAAACATCAAAAATACCTAACGTGAATTGAAATTATTATACATATAATCTATAATCATAAAAAAAATATTTTATTGTAGGAAGTATTTACTTCTATATCTTTTATAATGTCTTGTAAAGAAAATGTGAATTATCATAAACATATACCCTGTGAGTTTCATAACCAAGAGTGTATCAAGGCCCTTTGTAATGTACCAGGATACCCCAGGTCCATCCTAGAACTCCTTATCAGAGTTGTCACTCCTAGGAACATAAATTCTTGATCCCCCTCTACCTGCTCGTATCCAGACAGGGATGTATTGAAAAAATACAAAAAATATATACATTACCACAAAACATGGACGTTCTTCAATACTAATACTCAAAGTATATATAAGGATAATGATTCGTAATAAGAGTTTATCTAAATCTAGTTTCCAATTTTATTTATAAACTTCCTCTGATACCAATGGTTACCCCCGGGCTCAAGAAGCCCATAGTTGGTGCATTATTTTAATACATTGGCATGATTACAAGGAATCATGTCCAGAAGACCAGTCAGTTTGGGAGTCTTGGAAAATAGATTACATACATGAATGTTACATTACTAATTCAAAAATAATACTCAACATAAATTATCCTTTGATAATTCTATTAATCCCCTAGCTTAACATAGAATATCAATCATAATAAACTTCTTTCGAATCCTGGGAAAATAAAATATACGAATGGGGTGAGATCCTATGCCCATTAATAGAAAATAATTTAGAGTAAGCTATAAACATTTAAGGAAAGAGGTGTAATAAAAACCACATCCTTATAAAGATAAACAAGACCATAATATAGAGAAAATAAATCAAAAATTACAATATAAACATGCACATGGATATTCTACTGGTCAAATAATCACATGTAATAACTAATTTCATAATGTTGGAATACCTAACTCTAAAAATAATTACCACATATTTAAGGAATCATTCCAAGACTAAAAATGAAATATTTTTCAAGGCATTGTTCTAAGACACTAATTTGTCTCATGAGACCTACCGATGCATCGAGGGGCTATAGCGGGCTCCACCCATCACTTACTAAGTCCACTGCATTCCTCATACGAAAGGAAAATGTTTAAAATATATATTTTTAATGAAATTTCCTTATACCTCTTTGAAAATTGTTAAAGTAATTAACATTTCAAAACATTCATGTATATATAAATTAATCCTTACAACCATTTTGAAAACATGGACATCAATGAGAATGATTTATAAGAATAAATATTTAAAACATTTAAAATGATGTTTTAGTTAAATAGTACCTTAAATGAATGTTTTTGAAAATTAGTTTATGAATGTTGGACATGGATAATAAATATGTCCCATAAAATACTCACATATAAGCAATCTCAGATAATAATTAGATTGTGGAATTAACCGTTAGCTTACAGTTTCTTTTGGTGGATTTTATGTTTAACCACATGTATAATGACCGTAGTATGTTATTAAATTATACAATAACTTAATTCATAAATATAATATCATAAATGATTCATTTATGACTTTATACTACCCATTTAATAATGGATTCCATGTTAAATTAACATTTTAGGTAATAATCTCTTCCTTTATCGTACCTGTTTTAACTTATTATCCTTGATCAGATCATTCAGATCATGATTTAAATTCATCCAAAATATAAAACATGATTTATATATAATTTATATTTAAAATATATTTATGTAAAAAAGATAGATATTTGAAATGGAAAACACCATTTATGGAGATGGTAGGCCGTATGTATGCATAAACATTGTTTCTGTTTTCATATTGTATTGAACGGGTGTAACTGAATAAGATATGTGTAAGTAAAAACACAGACACATACATACATACATATATATATATATATATCTAGTAGAATTATTATGTCATATATTACATAATTGTTAATAATATATATTATTTAAAAGCATCATTGAATGGTGAACATGGAAACGAATCTCATCACGTCGTGGAGAGGCTAAGCCGTACGTACACACGAGTGATGATATCGTTTACTTAATGATTAAAAACTATGGAATTGGATAGTACATTAAT
The DNA here is from genome assembly GCA_963277665.1 of Viscum album. Lineage (NCBI taxonomy): Eukaryota > Viridiplantae > Streptophyta > Magnoliopsida > Santalales > Viscaceae > Viscum > Viscum album. The sequence continues at coordinate 732,576,659 of OY728146.1, read as the reverse complement.
TATAAAGAATCATTATGATGTATTTTTATTTATTTATATACATAATACTCATTATTATATCCATCAAAATGACACAGTGTTGAATAAAAAATTACACCACGGTGTGGAGATGGTAAGCCATACGTACACACACATGCTAACATTATCATTCATAGGTTGGATAGAATAATTAATATACTTGTGCCTTAATTATAATTACATCAAATTATGTATAACATTGTTTCCGACACTTTTGTCGGGTGCGCGCCCGTCCGTCCGTGGGGGAGGACACGCGGCGCTTATGTTGCCCCGCATTCCCGCATTCCAAAGGCGGGCGGAATTCGCTCCTTATTCAGGGACATCTTCTCCTTGATCGAAACGGGATGATGGGATGTCGGTTCTTCCTCCTGCGGATTCCTCCTCAGAACTCATCACCTAGTCCGGGTCTCCCTTATAGATTTAATACGTAGTTCGTGAAACTCTTCCCAGTGCCATGTTTCCATGGACGCCGGTTAATTACACTGCTTCTATCGGGACATTCCAAAGGGTCCAGTCAGGGCAGCAACCTTCAGTCAGGGGAGTAGTCACGTTGAGGCATCAGTAGCGTGTCTGGATGCTGGGGTACCTGGCATGTCTGTCTGTTATCCTTGACCACAAGTCTTCTCGAGGGCGTGGGAGCCCGAGGAATCCCACATCGAGAGCGGGGAATTATATGTCATAGACACATATCTGAGGTTTTCCTCAGCTTCCCATGCTCAACACAGGGTATGACACAATTTTAATGTCCAACGGAGACGGATCAACCCAACCAGAGCATTAGCTAGGATAGATCGGATTGAGGGATCCTCCTTGAAGTGATATCGATACCGGGGCCAGCCCATGGGCGACTGTGAAGAAGAGCGTACCGATATGGTCTCACCAGGATAAGACGGTCCGGGCGAGAATCGGAACCGGTGGTGGGTTGATGAATGGAGTGGAAGGAGAGTGAAATGGGACCATCACAGGGGCGAAAGTGAGGTTGGGCTTGAGCCTTGACGAGGCATCCTACATATCCCCGTGGCAGGGAATCAAAGTCCTCGTAGTTCGGGATGACGTCGATAAACTGACGTGAAGGTGGACCTTGGCCCGATGAGCATCGTCAGAGTACCGACGTGAAATTAGACCCGTGGGTCCACTAGTGGTGGGCTTGAACCTTGGGAAGGTTTTCTACGTACCATGCCTTGACATGGATCAAAGTCCTCGTAGTTCAGATGGGGCTTTGTCGGTGAACCGACGTGAAAGTGGACCTTGGTCCGATGGGTGGTGGGATTGAACCTTGGGAAGGCTTCCTACGTACCATGCCTTGACATGGATAAAATACCTCGTAGTTCGGGTTAGTCACAACGGCTTGCCGTCGGACTAGAATTGGGTGTACAGTTTAATGTCATGCGGGACAAAAGGAGGCATGCAGTTTAACGTCATGATGGACGAGGGAGAAACTTGATGTGAATGAATGACCGAGCAATGTGGCTTGAACCTCATGGAGGCTTCCTACGTACCATGCCTTGAAATGGATCAAAGACCTCGTAGTTCAGGTGGGAAATGGTCGCAATAGCTTACCACTGGACCAGAATGCAGTTTAACGTCATGCAGGACCGGGGTGAGACCCGACGTGAAATAACGGGTGGGCTTGAACATCATAGAGGCTTCCTACGTACCATGCCTTGACATGGATCAAAAACCTCGTAGTTCAAATGGGATGGGTCGCAATGGCATACCACTGGACCAGAATGGGACCCAACGTGAATGGATGATGGGTGGGCTTGAACCTCGTGGAGGCTTCCTACGTACCATGCCTTGACATGGATCAAAGACTTCGTAGTTCAAAGGATGGGTTTGTCCGTGAACTGACGTGAAAGTAGACCCGGGGGTCCACTATTGGTGGGCTTGAACCTCGTGAAGGCTTCCTACGTACCATGCCTTGACATGGATCAAAGTCCTCGTAGTTCGGAGGATTGATGGAATACAGTTTAACGTCATGCGGGACGGTAGTGAACCTTGACGTGAATAAACGATGGGTGGGCTTGAACCTCATGGAGGATTCCTATGTACCATGCCTTGACATGGATCAAAGACCTCGTAGTTCATAAGATGGGGGGTCAGGGTCGGTGCTCACTCTAAGCCCACGTGAGTCATGCTCGGTGTGACAAACAAGAGGTTTCAAGGACCTGACGATCACGTCGCGAAGGGTGCGTCCGTGAGAAGCGAAGAGGGGCTTACGCGTTGAGTGGCCCATGGTGTTGGGACTTACTCCATGATGGAGGCCCATGGTGCGACAGAGCGCGGGAAAGATGGACCTTGGTCCGACGATGGGAGGTGCCTCGTTCCCTATCACGCCATCCACTGACCTTGGTAGTGGGGAAGTACGGAGATGCAGAGGTGCAGCCATCCGTTGAGGGGGCTAGGGTCGCCCTTCTCTTACGAACATACGCCACTCCGACAAGGAGGATCTCATTCCATGTGAGGAAGAGCTCCATTCCCGTGGAGACGAGTGGTGTAAAAAATGTTCGAGCTGGGGGGACCCTTCGCGAGGGGCACGAGGTCGGATCACAGTTTAACGTCATGTGTTGAGGAGGTGGTGCTTGGTAGTTTAACGCCCTACAGCTCGGACGAGGTGGGTTCACTCCACACCCCTAGGACTTACATAACCGGTACCATCTAGTCCTTGGGGAAGGGAAGGTACTGGTAAGGCCATGGTTAAGGGGGATCGTGGAACGAACCATCGAGGGGCCCACATTAGCGTGGCTATGCGAAGAAGAAATAGCCTTTAGCGTGCCTATGCGAAGAAGCATTAGGCGAAGCAACGCTACGGGTGGTATTGTCTATGGGACATTGAAATCACATCGTGCAACCCGGGAGGGTCGCACTGGAAGAGGAATTGCTAAGCAAAGGTGTGCTCTTCGCAATGTAGAGTTCCTTCACCTTAGAATGGGGCATAGGTGTGAGTGGGAGGTGCTTCGCGAAGTGGAACAGTGTTCGCGGAGCACTGCCTCGCGAGGAAGGGGTGCCTTGCGAAGCAGGGTCCTGCAAAGCAGTGTGCTTCGCGATGTATAGTGATCCTGCGTTGGCATAGGGATCACTAGCACGGGTTGGGTGTTTCGCGAAGCATAAACGCTCCGCGGCTGCTCGGGTTCCTTTGGGAATCCCCTTCCTTCGCGAACGCCCTTGAGCTTCACGAAGGGCATCCCTCTCGGAAGAGGGGCTCAAAACGGGACAAAGTAGAGGCGTCACGTGAAGTAGAAATACCTCGCGGAGCTCATGATTCCCGGGGCAAAGAGTGCTTCAAGATTTGGGAGAGGAGAAGCCGAATGGTCGGATTGTCCGTCCCCGGGACTCAGGGGGAGTCCAGTATTTATAGGGAAGGGGCGCTGCGAAGATGGGATCGCGCGCTGCCTCCGGTGCTTCGCGGCGCGATCGCGAACGTCAACGCCAGCCGTGGAGGGGACCGCCTCAGGAGCTTCGCGGCAGCTCGCGAACGTCAAATGGGATCGCGGAGCACTACCGCCTCCAGAGCTTTGCGCGCGTCTCGCGAACGTCAAATGCGTTCGCAGAGCATTACCGCCTCCGGAGCTTCACGACGCCGCCACGGTTGGGGCGCTTCGCGGCGGGGCTTCGAGGTGGAGCTTCGCGGCGGAGCTTCGTGGAGGAGCTTCGCAAGGCAGCGCGCTGAACTTTTTCGTTCGTTTCTTTCGGGCCACATTTTTGGCGCCAACAAATGCCCCCCCTCAAACTTGGAGCAGCGGAGGGCGAAGGGTCGAAGTCTGAGGGAAAATCGCCAAAATTGTCGGTGGTTCGCGATGCAGCATCGCGAAGGGGCCCCGTCATGCTCGTCGGGGCCGCGGATCCGGACGCGCCGCGATGTTTCGCGCCGGTGAGGCGCGCCGCGATGCTCCGGGGTCGCCGCCTATAAATAGGGGGTCCGCCCTCTTTTGTCTTCACGTGCCTTCCTTGTCTTTTTGTGCTCTCGACTTTGCGAAGCTCCGCGTACTCCGCGACATCCCTCCGCGAATCTAGCTTCGCGGCGAACCGCGGGTCTCCAACTCTGCGTCCCCGCCAAGGGAACCTCTGCTTGTCTGCCTTGGCCAGACATCACGGTTTGGTATCGCGACCGATCTTCGCGATCCAGCTTCGCGATCGAGATTCGCGGGTGAGCTACGCGATCCATCCTAAAGAATCCTTTTCTGAGGGCCAGAGTTAAAATGTCCCATCAAGAAGATGTCTTGGGGGTCCTTGCAGATGCTGATCGTCGAGAGGAGATGGCCAACTGTCCAGGCTTAGGTGAGATGATCCAGAGCCACTCGGACCACACTTCTTTGACGGATCTGCTCTCTGAGGGTCAGAAAGATTATCCGTAGTGCAAGAAACTGTCGTTGTACGGCTTCGGGCTGAGGGATGACGTCTTCATCCCTGAGGTGAGTAGGGATGAACCACCTTGCTGGTTCAGGAGCACACTGTGCCAGCACCAATGGTTCAGGGCGGCCGATGGTCACGCGCGGGAGGACTTCACACCCGTCACTGCTGATTGTCTCTACAACCATGTGAATGATATTGACGTGAAGCCACTGCAACCAGAGACTTCCCCTCCCCTATATCGTACCATGCTGAAGGCGGCTTTGCAGGATTCGAAGAAGGGATGGTCCGATGAGTGGGACCTGCGCCAGGGCGGCAACTTTACTGATGACTGGGCCTAGGCCTACTGGGTAGGCGCCTCATGCGAGGAGTTCGGGGCCGAGTTGAGGAGAGTGGGGTTGTATGAGGCGGCATGGGCCTCCAAATTCCACATTTACCAACCAAAGTAGCTAATGCCGGAGTTGCTGAGTAGATGGTCATCTAGGACCAACACCTTTCACATGCATCACGGGGAGGTGAGCATCAGCCTGTGGGATGTGCACCAGATTTCTGGGGTCCCGATCTTGGGGGCCATGTATGACTAATTCCTCCCCGTTGCCAGCGCGTGGGGGGATGCGGTGCAAATGCCGCGACTGGCATCGGCGCTGATGGCGCTTGTCCCTGGAGAGGACAAGGAGGCAGTGAGAGACGTCCACTTCAGGAGGTGGTTCAAATGCTTCCTGAATCTCCCAGAGAATCGAGAGTTCCCTCCAAGGCCTCGAACTTGTCCAAGGGCAGCCCAACAGGGAAAAGGACACTCGTATTGGCGGGTCTTGGAGGACAGCCAATGGAAAACATGGGGTTTCAGTGTCAGCACTGAACAACAGCCGATAGTCAGGCTGGCGGCGTTCATCGCGGCTCTAATCTGTGGTTGGATCCTACCGGTGAGAGATACAAGCATGGGGGTACGGCCCAGCTCGTTTATCATGGCGTCGATGTTGGCCATGGGGCAGCGGATCAACCTGGGGATCCCGATGCTCACCAAACTGTATAGAATGTTGCGGCATATTAGCGAGGGCAAGAAGCCGCCAAGAATATGCAGGCCCTTCCACCTCTTGTATTGGTGGATCGCAGCGCATATCAGGGGGATTTACGATTATCCAAACCCCATTTTTCCGCCGGGATCAAACTTCTGCCCCTCCATCCTGAACGCGGTCGGGAGCTTCCCGTTCAAACTGGCCGTTCCAATGGTGCTGAATCGGGTGTGGAGGGCGGATGAGTTCAATTTCCATCTCTTCCCGTTGCCGACAGGGATGCTTACTGATGACGGACGGGGAACGGAAGAACATCGGGCTTACCTCCTGGCCTTCCGAGGTGGAGTTTTGGTGGCACGAATAGATCGTGAGCCGCTCTGTGAACCGTACACTTCGCATCGGTTTGCGAGGCAGTTCTGGTGCCTCCAGCGGCTGACCCCGCAGGTCTACTGGTAGGTGCGTCACGAGGAGCACCCGAGTGTGATGAGGCAGCTGTGGCTCATGTTCACACAGGAAGAAGGAAAGATGCGGATTGCATTGCCTCCATCCACCGCCACCTTCGGATTAGTGAAGGAGTACGCCATCAGTTGGGAGGCTGCTTACCCAGGGAAGATGCTGAAGCAGCCAACGATCTGGGATGGTGACGGTGGGCCTCCTCTATCTCGAGGTCGGGGTCGGAGGGCAGCTAGGGCCGCTCGCGGTAGCAGGGCTGCCATGGCGGCGAGACCCACACCGGCCGAGGGTATGGCAGCAGCGGTGGATCCGGTGATTCCGGGAGAGCAGGGTCATCCGGAGGGGCGTCCACCGAGGGGATTCCGTAGGATATCCACTCAGGCTCCGGGGAAGCGCCTGCGTCACATTGACATGGTAGAGGATGTTGTCTTCCCGGAGGCTTGGGACATTTGGGATGTTAACCGGCAATTCCTTAGCCCATCCGAGATATGGCCCCACCTGAATCGCCTCAGGATGGAACTACTGGGTATAGGCCCAGTTCGGGCTGGATTCATGGCGTCTCCGGTGGAGGCAGAATAGTACCTAAAAGAGCTGGAGGATTACATCCACTCCAGTGGTGTCCCTCGCCCAATGACAGACCGGGTGAGGGTACTGTTGAATCAGACGGCCCCCCACAGTTATCGGCTTCCGATCTGGGGGAGCACTTCCCCTGGCCGGAGGAATCAGAGGACTCTTCTTGGGAGGATGAGGCTGGAGGAGGGAGCCCGCTGGAGGAGGGAGAGGTCGGAGACCGAGGCTCAGAATCTGACGATTTCATGGAGGCTCTCGAGGTAGCATTCCGAACATCTCTCCTTACGATCTGTTCTTGGATCCCTATGTACTTCTCACCAATGTTTGAGCCACACATGAGGAACTTGTTCGCAGGCCTCGTTCTCTTTCCTTGGCGGGTGATGATGCGGGACCTTCAGAACCCGCGCCTATGTCTGTGTCTAGTTCTGCGTCTGGTGGGACCAGGGGGCCCGAGGTGGCTCCTCTGGAATCTCCAGACCTTCCAACAGTATATGGGGGGCCTCGTCTCGGGGTCCCATCAGTACTGACTCAAGAGCAGCGCTCGGAGGTCGATCTTCGTAAGTCTCCTCCACCGGTCTCCTCGTTGTCACATGTAGGCCATGCCAACTAACGTTTATTTCCCTCTTTGTTCTGCAGTTCTTCGACTGGCGTGGGCTGCTGCGGCAAGGCTGGTCGGGATGTCTGGTGGTGTCCCTCCTAGTGGCATGCCAGTGATGGTGGCAATAGTCCCTCCATCTCCTCAAGCTGCGATGCACATCATCACGGGCGGGTCCGCCAGCAGGGTCGTACCCGAAATCATTGAGGTGGACTCCGAGGAAGAGGATCAACCGGTCGGTCCCAGCTCTTTCGCGCCTGCTTCGGCGCCTGGTGTCGCACTGGATTTGACACCGGATGTTGATCCTGCCGAGGATTTCCTGCGGGTGTATCCCGCGTATGAGCCTTCTAATCGCGCAGACTGGGACGAAACGACCTCCGACGAGGAAGACATCAGCATAGTTCGTCGCCGGTCGTGGAAGCTGATCGCACGCTTTATCAAGGACACTCCCCAAGCACAATGGCTGGACGAAATGGATAGGCTTCGCTCGCGGTTGCGCGAACAGTGCGCTGGGGGAGTGGATACCCAACGTCCTCATGCACTAATCTGAGATCTTATGGCTGAGAAGATCCGGGAGCATGATCGTGGGCTCAGCGTGGGCTGGCAGCGGAGGAAGGCGACCAGCATCAAGAAGCTCCAGGAGGCTGAAGGCGAGGTTCAACAGATGCAAACCCTAGCAGATGAGCTTTCAGCCTCTCTTGATGCACAAACCGAGCTGGTCTCATGGTTGAAGGCCCAGCTAGCGGAGGCAGAAGAGCATATGTGGCAGACCTCTGGAGAGATGGCTGTCGTTCAAGCTAGCGTGGAGAGGGCCAAAGCCAGGACTGACGAACTGCGCCCCGCCGCTGCGAAGGAGGAGCAGGAGCTAGTTCAGCGGCAGCAAGCCTTGGATGCCGCAAGTCAATGGGTGGCGGAGCTGCAAAGCTCTTTTGACGGGGTCAACCCGTCCATGGGGGAAGTCAACCCCCGAGTATTGTAACAAACCCAAAACCCTTTTATTGGTACTTTCGTGCTTCCAAATTTTACCTTTGTTTTGAATGCCGTAGCACGCACGGTTTTCACTGTTGAATTGCCTTGTTACATCCCTACAATGTTTGCGGGGAGTTTGATGACAATTACTCAAGCCAGACCAGATTCCCGAAAGATGGGGAAGGCTTGATCGGAGGAGGAACTTCCAGGATAGCTGAATTACCGTTTCTTCAATGTGCTCTTATGCACGAACGGGGCAACGCCTGGGGCACTGAAATCGGTCCAAATAGATGAAAATGGGAAGTGTGAATCACGATACCCAAGATTCGGAACACTGTGGGGATGGCGTGACAATAAGGGATAACCGTTAACCTTGGAGGAGAAACGGTACCCTCACTGCGTTAGCCTGAAATGAGGACAACAAATTAGCATCGACCGCTGACCACATTCGCAACGCGGGATTTTATCAATTTTTTGTCGATCAATCCTTCGGGATGTTGGCCCAGGATAGTAGGCGGACCATAGGTCGAACACCCATACTGTTAGGGGGTCCTTCCAAACATGACCAGTCTTCCAGAACGTTGGCCCAGGACGGTAGGTGAGCCGATGCGGCATGAGACCAGGCCGTTAGGGGGTTCCTTTAGACACGAAAGAGGATGAGGGTCCGAATAAGGGGCACGCAAAGCGTGGAATATGGAGTGATGGTCTGTCCGAACAGAATCTAACACTTACGTAGTTACACCACCGTGGTGGGAGTATGTCCGATAGGCGCATCGGTTTGATCATGGATCATTCCTTCTTTTAGACAGGGCCTCTCTGGCAAGGGGATCCGTCACTTCCCAGTGGGATCTTGGGGAATCCTGAACTTGTTCAGGGCAGAACCGTAGTTTATTGTCATGCGTTGTGGACACATAGACTCCTGTAGTTTAACGTCATACGATAGGACGTGGAATAAGAGGGAAGGAAGCATGTGGCACGGTAGATATGAAACCGACGCGAATGAGGACTTGGAGTCCAAATCACACCATGTACCCCCAGAGGAAACTCTTCAGGTCGAGGGACCAAGAGTGAGGATTGGGCTGTGCCAGAAGCAAAGTGGCCGGGCATTCCTACGTACCCCATGAGGATGGGAATCAAGCCATACGTAGTTCTGAAAGTGCATTTTAACGTCATGAAGGATGATGAGCAGCCCGACCGTGTTGGTACACATCTCTCCAAAACTACTAAGCCCACGTGAGTCGTGCTCGGTGTGGGAAACAAGTAGTAGTGGTGGGATTTTCCCGACACAGAGAGGGGAAGGTTAGGGCAAAGGGATGCTCGGTGAATACCAGCCCAATGACACTAACACGATCATTTAGCATGCCTAGATGCGCGAAGAGAAAGATCCGAGTATGATGGAATTCCACTTGAACATGAGGAAGTGGAAACGTTTGAATCATGGTGCTCGAGATTCAGATCACGATGATGGCGGCGTGACGATGGAGAATAACTGCTGACGTATTCGCAACACAGCACCCTATCGTGTTAGCCTAGAATGGAGACAGACAAATGAGGGTCGACCGTTGACCATGTTCGAAACACGGGACCGTGTCACAGAAGTTGTCAAATATCCGTAGGGACGTTGGCCCGAAACTATTGAAGGGACCTTAGGTCCAGCATTCATGGAGAGCCCTTAAGCCAAGTATCCATGTCGCCTGGGGGTCCTTCTTGACGTGGAAGAGGATGAGGATCCAAATAGCGAGTTCACGAAGCTTGGTCATGGGACTAAGGGAATGTCCGCATGAAAGCCCCAAACTTTGGGTTCTTTGTCGAAACACATCTGAATACGACAACGAAACATATTAGAGAGAGGGAGCAGATTTCTTTCCCTTGGGGAGATCTTAGTTTAGGGTCGTAGAATTCGGACCATGAAAAGTTAGACTGGGCCCGCAGGGAAGTGCTCGGGCGCTCTTACGTATCTCATAGGGATGAGAATGAAGCCTTACGTAGTTCTTGATGGACCTTAGACCATAAATGGGTAAAGGGAGTAGGAGACGCATGGCATCAAAACCCAACGTGAAGGAGGACCTAAGCCCTACTTACCATGCATTCTCTGGGGAAACGCTCGAGTCAAGGGACCGAACACAAAGGTTAGGCTGGGCCCGTGGGGAAGTTCCCGGGCGCTCCTACGTATCTCATAAGGATGAGAATCAAGCCATATGTAGTTCTGGATGGTGACACAGTAGGATACCAGTGTCAGGGGAAAAGAGAAGTGCGGGCGTGTCCCTTGCACTAAAAGAAGCGGAATTTGATGTATCTTGTTTGTTCTTTAGGGTGAATGAGTTTTTTTTGTGAAGCGACAAGCCTAAAATAGTAGTCCGTGATGTCGCCACAAGGATCAAGCTGCGATGGGCGTTGACAAATGGCATGGTGCGTGGCCAGTACCCAACGTGATGTCCTCTACAACGAGGTTACCACAATGCAGTGCCGTTTTTTCGTCGTGCAGCCAGGATGATAATGTCACAGTTTAAGGTCATATGATAGGACCAAGCATGCATTTTATCGTCATGCAGTGAAAACGTAGCAGAGACGATGCTAGGTGGAAAATGTGCGCAGTGTTGTAAAACACAATGGACGGAGACATAATCCCACATCAGATTGTATGCCGTTCGGAGAGGGAAACCTTAGGCCGAGGGGCCCATATAGAGGGGGAACATGGGGAGAGACTGGTTTCCTGAATGGGTCGTACCCGGAGACAGGGTGTCTCGGCGGTCCTACGTATCCCATGAGGATGGGAATCAAGTTGAACGTAGTCCCGAATGGATCTTAGTTTATGGTCTTAGAGCTCGGATCATGGGAGCCCCGAAGGACGCCAGATTGAAGCTTTGTCCCACTGACATGCCAAAATGCACTGAGGGATAGTGCCAAAAGTATCGAGATTCCACCTGGACATGATGGGGTGTAAAATGATGTGAATCAGGCAATGAACATTCAAGGACTGAAGGGGCTGGCGTGACGACAGAGGATTACTGCTGACCATGTTCACAAGACATCATCCTGTCGCGTTAGCCTGAAATGAGGACTAACAAATGAGCATCGACCGCTGACCATATTCGCAACACGGGATTTTATCGATTTGTTGTCCAAAACCCTCGGCGGCGTTGGCCCATAACGGTAGGAGAGCCCTTCGGCATTGTATCCAGGCCGTTCTTGGGGGTCCCTTTGGGTGTGAAAGGAGATGGACGTCCGAATAGAGGAGAACGCGAAGCGTGACAAGTGGAAGGAACTTGATCAAGTTGAATCTAACACTCTTGGTCCTAGACCAGAGTACTCTTAATACATGGGTGAACCACTGAAAGGAGTCAAGGGACTCAACTTTGGGGGTGATCGAGAGATGGCAGGTTCCCGAGGGAAGGGGGCATGGTGCCCAAAACCTTGTATCATACCTACACATCCCTCTCCTGGAGAGGGATAGGCCAAGTGGCCTAGGTGACCGGGAAATCAGGAGATCTCCAAGAGTTGGGACTGGACCCGCATCTTAGACATTCAGGTGGTCCTACGTATCCCATGGGTATGGGAATCAAGACACATGTAGTTCTGAAGTGTGCCTTTTAATGTCATGAAGGACATGGAATAGGAGGGCCAACTATCAGAACGGGGCGCGCGTGGTGCAGCTATTGCAAACTTGACGTGAATGAGGATGTAATCCTACAATACGCCACGAGGTCCGGTGATCAGGGTCCCAATGGTAGGACCCGAGAGAGGTGAACTTGCTGAACTCAGGCTGGACCCAAAGACAAGGGGTCTTGAACGTAGTTCCAGATGAAAGTCTTAGTTTATGGTCTTAGAGCTCAGACCGTGGAGGGTGACAACTCCCGAGAAAGCACATGTGTCATCCCAATCCCTAAGCCTGTGTGAGATAAACTCGGTGTGGGAAAAAAGGGGGGGAAGATACTTATCGCAATACTTGGGGAGTCTATCAAAGGGGAGTCGGCAGAGAGTTTCGAAGTACACCTTTTATGCATCTTGTTCTCCCAACGCGTAGACGTGCATGGAGGAAAAGTACCAAGAGTTCTGAGATTCTACTTGGACACGATGAAGTGAAGAAGGGTGTGAATCGTGTACCCTGCATTTGGGCTTAATGGGTTGGTGTGGCGATAGAGTAAAACTGTTAACCATGGCGGAAACAAGCGTCCATATCGCGTTAGCCTGAGGTGGGAACAACAAACAAGGATCGACCGCTGACCATATTCGCAACGCGGGATTTTATCAATTTGTTGTCCGAAACCCTGGGGGGCGTTGGCCCGTATCGGTAGGATAGCCCTTGGGCGTAGTATCCAGACCATTCTTGGGGTCCCTCCGGGTGTGAAAGATGATGAAAGCCCTGATGCGGGGATATGCAAATCCTGGAAAGCGGGTGCGGACGTGTCCGAGTAATTCTTGGCATTCCAAGTAATAAAGCAGAGTACTCGTAAGAACATTGGTGAACCGCCGAAAAAGGGATCGACGAAACAGCTCCGTAGGGGGGGGAGCATGGCGTGGTCATTACGAGATCGTCGTGAATGAGGATATAATCCCACACCACACCATATAATCCTCTCATGGATGAAGGATAGGCCAAGGGGACGGGATGGGATGAGGATTCACGAGAGATGGGGCTGGACCCGAATTTTGGACATTCAGGAGGTCCTACGTATCCCATGAGAATGGGAATCAAGCCACACATAGTTCTCTATATGTAGTTTAACGTCATACTGGACGAGAAGGGGAGCAATATACCCCGAAACAAGGGAGGTGTGTGGTATGGAGAAGAAGCCGGCGTGAATGAGGACATAGTCCCACACCACACCGTAAACCCTAGGTAAGAGGGGAGCTGGGCCATGGCCCGGAAATGCCAAGGGGCCTAAGGTCAGGCCTCAGTCAGGAAGGCCTGACTGGTTTGCAGTTTAACATCTTACATGAGGACGAGGGTCGGGGACCCGAGAAGGCCAAGGGGCCTGAGGTTGGGCCTCGTAAAGGGAGGGCGTACGACATGGCACTTGATCTCGACATGAATGAGGACGTAGTCCCACATCACACCGTACACCCTTATGAGGAATCCTGGGCCGTGGACCGGTGAAAAGGGAAAGTTATCAGTCAGAAAGGCCTGACTGGTTTGCAGTTTAACGTCTTACATGAGGACGAGTTACGGGGACCCGAGAAGGCCTAGGGGCCTGGGGCTGGGCCTCGTAAAGGGAGGGAGTACGGCATGGTACATGATCCCGACGTGAATGAGGACATAGTCCCACATCACACCGTACTCCCTTATGAGGAATCGGGGCCGTGGGCCCGATCGCTAACACCACCTGGGGGAAGTTTGTCACCTCGGGATGGGGCAGAATGAATCACTGTTCTCAATGCCTGGGACATCTCGGGGTGGACACGAAAATCCAGGACACTGTTGACCATGTTTGAAACACAGCGTTCCTATGGTGACCCGTATGGGGCAGCAAATGAGCATCGACCGCTGACCAAATTCACGACGCGAGACTTGTATCGGCTTGTGGCTTGAAAACCCTCAGGGGCATTGGCCCGTATCGGTAGGAGAGCCCTTGGGCATTGTACCCAGGCCGTTCTTGGGGGTCCCTCTGGGTGTGAAGAATGACGGAATCCCAGTAAAGGAGTGGGTGAAGCATAGTTGTATCCATCCACGAACGGGGCAAACACCTCCAGGGGGAATGTGCTGCAGGGTCGAGGCTTGCTCGATGTGGGTCGGGGAAAAAGTGTGCACCCTGCCATGTCATGACCCGAGGGAAAAATTTTGGCTTTTGGACTGGGCCAATGGACGAAGTGTCTGGGCGTTCCTACAAATCTCATAAGGATGAGAATCAAGCCATACGTAGTTTTGGAATGCCATGCAGTTTAGCGTCATGCGGTGAGGACTTGGGAGGATAGAAGAACGGGAGTGGGCGCATGGTGCAACCCTTACAATCACTGTGCGAGCGGGGTTGCATAAGTGGGGCCAAGAAAGCCTACTCCCTACTACACAAATATCCTCTAGGAAAACTATTCCTAGGGGGGATAGTGGAAGGGAAAATCTTAGGGCTGGGCTCAAGACGAGGTGTCCAAGCGTTCCTACGTATCTCATAAGGATGAGAATCAAGCCACACGTAGTTCTAGAAGTGCAGTTTAACGTCATGAGGGACGATGAGAAGCACCTCATTTGGGGATATGTACGATACGACAAGTAATCCAACGTGAATGAGGACGTAGTCCTACGCCATACCGTACAATCCCGCAAGAGAGTATGTCGGGGAAAAAAACAAGGGGGGCCTGGGGCCAAACCGCGGTAGAGACGGGGCCAGGGCCCAAGGAGGCCAAGGGGGCTGAGGCTGAACCTCGGTCAGGAAGGCCTGACCGGCTTGCAGTTTAACGTCTCGCGGGACGAAGACGCAGTTTATGGTCATGCAGGACTTTACGGTTTAGAGTCATGATGGACTATAGTGTCCAGTTTAAGGTCATGCGGGACCGTTTCACAGTTTATCATCTTGCAGGACGAAGATGCAGTTTCATGTTGTGTGGGACCATTTTGCAGTTTAAGGTCGTACATGACCTTTACGCAGTTTAGGGTCGTGTTGGACCATAGTGTCCTAGGAAAAGTACCTCTTGAGGAACATGACATTGGTGGGAGGGGTTATACGCTCTCCATCCGTGGTCACCATGGAGTATGCTCCATTGGGGTAAACCTTATGGATGATATAAGGCCCTTCCCATTTGGTTTCTAACTTGGGCGGTTTCCTACCGGGAATCATTGGCACTCGAAGGGCCAGTAACAGGTCACCCTGTAGAAAAGAGCGGAGACGAACCTTCTGGTCAAAGGCTGTCGCTATCTTGTCCTGATGCCTTTCCAGATTGTGCACGGCACGAAGCCGGTTCTCGTCCAGTGCCTCTAATTCAGCTAGACGGATCTCGGCTACCTCATCTGATGTCTGGTGATCATAAACTGCAGTGCGTAGCGACGGAAGCTGGATCTCAATGGGTAGGACAACCTCAGATCCATACACCAGGGAATATGGGGTCACCTGGGTAGAGTTGCGAGTCGTCGTCCGGTAAGCCTAGAGGGCGTTGGGGAGCTTTTCCGGACAACTCTTCTTGTTCTGACCAACCATCTTCTGCAGAATGTTAGAGAGGGTCTTGTTGAACGCCTCGATCTGTCCATTCGCCTGCGCGTGGTAGCGGGAGGTACGGTTCGACCGGATGTCGTACTTAGTGTACAATTTATTCAATTCAGCTGCTTGGAAGTTGGTGCCGTTATCGGTGAGGACGGCGTGAGGGACTCCAAACCGGTGGATAATGTTGGAGCTCACAAAGTCAACGATGGAACGGGCCTTGACCTCTTTGAGCGGAACTGCTTCTGCCCACTTGGAGAAGAAATCTGTAGCAGTCAGGATGAACCTACACTGGCGGGCTGTTGTCGGTGGATACGGTCCCACTACATCAAGTCCCCATACTGAAAATGGCCAAGAGTACTTGGTGGGGTGGAGGGGATCTGGCGGCCGATGCAAGAAGTTGGCGTGTACTTGGCACGCGTGGAGTCTCTTGGCGTTTCCAATACAATCGTGGATCATAGAGGGCCAAAAGTACCCCAACCTCCGGATTTGATGGGATAATTTCGGCCCAGCATGATGGGCGCCACAGGAACCGGCGTGAACCTCTTGCATAACATGAGGTATCTCCCCTCCTTGGAGGCAACGGAGAAGGACACCATCGAAACTCCGCTTATAAAGGATCTATTCCAGACTGGGGCCGCTCTGGAGGGTAAATTGCAGCGCACGACGTCGAATTCGCTCGCGCTCGGCCCGATCGTCCGGGAGCTGACCATTTTGGAGATACTCGACAAAAGGCGCTCTCTAGTCGGGGGGGGGGGGGTTTCAACCACTGCGTCTGACGAACCCAGGACACCCGATATGGAGGGTCCGGCGGTGAGATGGCTTACCCGCAGGCCATCATGGTCCTCTTGGGTGACGGGGGCAATGACTCTCCGGTGGGCCACATGTATGACCAAATCATCTTTCTCGGGTTCTGCGAGCGACGCGGCTAAGCCAGCCAGGGCGTCCACTTGGCCGTTCTGCGACCATGGGACATGGGTAACCTCTGGTCGAGAAGAGAACTGGGCCATTAGGAGGAGGGTGTACTCCAGCAACGGTGCAAGCTTTGGCTTCCTAACGACGTAGTCGCCATTAACCTGTTTGATTACCAACTCGGAATCTCCCTTCACATGTAGATGGGGAACATGGATCTCAAGGGCCAACTCGAGGCCGGTGATGAGAGCCTGGTACTCTGCTTCATTGTTCGTACAACATTCTGACAACAGGAACGAGTATGGAAGGACGGCTTGCGCCAGGGTAATGAAGACAACACCCATGCCCACTCTGTTGAGCTTGGGATCATTGAGCCTCCTACTGGTGGGGCTCCGGGAGGCACCGTCGAAATGCATTTGCCAACACGAGACAACATGATCGACTGAGAGGATCATCTCATCAGGGAAATCCAGGTCCAGGGATTGATTCGCGGAGATTGGATGGGCAGCTAAGAAGTCTGCAAATGCATGTCCCTTAATGGCCTTCTGAGGTACAATCCTGATATCAAACTGCTGGAGAATCACCGCCCACCGTGCTAGTCGGCCAGTCAGCATGGGATGGCTCAAGATTTACTTCAGTGGGTCTACCCGGGAGACCAATTGCACCTCGTGGTGCTGCAGGTAATGTCGTAACTTCTGCACGGCGAAGACAAGCGCAAGGTAGCTCTTTTCGATAGGTGAGTATCTGACCTCCGTATCGAGAAGCAGGCGGCTGAGATAGTAGAGACTATTCTCAGTACCCTCATTATTATTCTGGGAAAGTAGCGCACCGAGGGACCTCTCCAGGGTGGTCACGTAAAGGACCAGTCGCTTTCCGGAGACGGGGGGCATCAAGACCGGAGTTTGGAGCAGATACTGCTTGATTTCCTCGAAGGCGGTCCGACACTCCTCATCCCATTCATAGGTGGCGCCCTTCTTCAAGATCCTGGAAAAGGGCTTACACTTGCCAGCCAGATTAGCAATGAATCGGCGTATATAGGCTAAGTGGCCTTGAAGGCCTCGAAGCTCTCGAATGTTGCTCGGGGGAGGCATTTGGATGATGGCCTTGATCTTCTCCGGGTTAATCTCGATGCCTCGGTATCTGACAAAAAAGCCCAGAAACTTCCCGGAGGTGACCCCAAAAGCACACTTTAGCGGGTTCATCATCAGGTGACGAGAACGGAGGAATCCAAACACTTTCTCAAGGTCTCTGAGATGGTCATGGCACTGGCATGATTTGACTACAAGGTCATCCACGTAGCATTCCACCAATTTCCCGAGGATCGGTTTGAATATGCGATGCATGGACCTCTTATAAGTGGCACCTGCATTTTTTAAACCGAATGGCATTACCTGGTAGCAAAAGGTACCCTGGGGAGCCCTGAAGGCAGTGGAATCCTCGTCTTCGGGGGCCATACGGATCTGGTTATACCCGGAATACCCATCCATGAAAGATAGGGCTTGGAACCCGGCCGTGGCATCAATCAACAGCTCCGTCACCGGGAGTGGGAAGTCGTCCTTTGGGAAGTGGCGATTAAGATCGCGGAAGTCGATACAGACTCTGATATGCCCATTAGTCATCCTGACTGGCACAATGTTGGCAAGCCACTTCGGGTACTGGACCTCCTTGATGAAGTTGGCTTTGATTAGCTTATCAACTTCAGCCTCAACCATAGCACCATGGGAAGGGTGCATCATCCTGGGAGGTTTCTTAAACCCACGATGTTTTGCCGGGAGGCCCAGACGATGAACGGCTACTTGGGGATCTATCCCTGGCATCTCATTCTAACTCCAAGCAAACACATCACGGTGCTGTTTGAGGAAGTCTATGTACTGCTGCCGCTCCTCAAGGGACATGGCTGCGCTGATCAATGTGGGTTTCAGATCTGCCTCACTAACACGGTTCACCTGTACTAGTTCATCAACCGTGGTAGAGATGCCTTCTTCAAAGGCTGGGGGAGCATCCTCCAAGTCTTCCTCCCCACCCGTGGGGGGACTTCCCGCGATGGGGGGGGGGGGGGCTTCTGGGCTATCAAAATCTGAGGGGCAGCTGGTGCCAGCTTGGGCAGCAGCGGTCATCACACCGGGAGACTCGCTTGCCATTGAGACCATAGCAATGAAGGAAGTCAACCCTATCCCATCTGGCCTTCAGCCTAAAGGTCCACGTTTGATGATATCAAAGCAGTGGTGACGTGTCTGCCTGAGTCGGTTAATTCCAGCCCGGCGGAAGAGACACGTATGGCGCACCGCCGTTGTCATGAGCTTGACGTCCCGGTACCGTACAGGGGTAGGGGGTTCCGGGATGACTTGAGCCTGGTTGATGTAGGAATACAAAGTTATTTTCCACTGTCGCTTGGATACGGGAACATGTCTTCCTTGCGTACCCGAAACAACAAAACATTGCCCCATGTCGGGGGTCGTGGACTCCAACCGGTGGATCGGGAGGATGTAGGCGTCATCCATGCTTTCCCAGGGATCACTTGTGATCGGGGCGGGCTCATCCTCGCTTACCAGGACTTTCTTGTCCTTACTTTTGTAATAACCCGCATCTAGATAGCGGGCCTCACAAGAAGCGAAAGGGGATGCGTCTCCTTGGAGCACGCCTACTCGACCGTTGAGCGAGTACTTGAGGCACTGGTGATACGACGAGGGGATCGCTGCATGCAGATGGAGCCATGGCCTACCCATCAATGCGTTGTAGGCGGTGTCCTGAGAAACAACCATGAACTCGGTGCTGACAATTAAGCCACCGAACTGAGTCTTCAGGTGGATCTTGCCGACCGGGGTTTGCTCTGTCCTGTCGTACCCCTGGATCCTGAGGTCAGAGGGAGGTAAATCACCTTCGGACAGACCCAGCTTTCGCAGCGTTCGGGTCGGAATTAGATTGATTCCGGAACCTGTGTGAATGATGCAATGGCGGACTTCCACACCATTGAAGTGGCCAGTGATGTACAGCGGGCGAATGTGCCCCTGTATAGGAGGGTCCTCATCTTCACCAGAGAATGAGATAACCACATGACATTTGGCGTTTTCGATCGTCTTGGTATGGAAGGCTTCCGCAGCTGCTACTTCCGTCTCAAACTGGAGGGGGTTCCTTAGGGCCTCGGCAAGTGCCTCGTGCATTTCAAATGACAGGAGAAGGGCCTCAAGGATGGAGATATTCATCGGGATGCCGGCCAGGTGCTTCAGAACATTTTACTTTCGTGCCAAACGCGAACCTCTGCTTACAAGAGGTCGTTCGGCATTTGGGGGCACAGCGGGTCCGGCTGGCTGAACCGGCGAGTGACTAGTACTGGGTACATCCTACTGCCTACCAGTAGACGCCTGAATAGTAGTCGCCGGACTAAGATCGGGCAGCGGGGGCTGGCCTGTAGCCGGGCAAGACTGACTGTGATACGAACGAGGCAGCTCCCCCCGATCCAGTAGCACGAACGGCGGTGGAGGTAGAGCCGAGGGTGTTGGATGGGTTTGCGCGTGCTGAGATCTGCGCTGAGCCTGCTACCTGGTCTCGGTAGCGTGCACGGCTTGGACAAGAGTGCCTGCCGACATACCTCGATGACTGGCGCGATTGCGATTCCGCCGACGTTGATGTCGGCTGGAAACGTTGGGGAGGTCTGCCTGGGGTTCCCCCTCGTCGGGGGTCATATAGGGCTTTACCAGCTCCACGGTGTTAACCGAAGCATACCCCTGGATGTCGCTCGAGGAGTCATCCACCATTGGGTGGATTCTGGGAGGGATCCCCATTTCGGGGGGCATAAAGTCACCGAGAGTGAAGGATGACGACAGCACTGGCAGTTCATGTTGCTTCTTCTTGCGTCGCCGCTGCTTGCCCTTTTGGGAAGAGGTCGACTGTGAAGACGATGCGGAGGCACTAGCTACTTCTTCTGAAGGTTCCGACTACTTCAGGCGCGCCCAGATGATACCCTGGGCACGGACGATGGTTTTTCGAGCCATCCAGTCGTCATATTTCTGGGATCCGCGTCTAGGGACCTACTGCCACTCACCTTCACTATCGCTGCCGATCTCTGATTCTGCAAAGACACCTGCCACTTGCGCTGGTGCTGGGCCCAACTTGACTATGTTGTTGCTGACCTGGTCCTGAAGCCAGTCTTTAAACACACAGCATCGCTTGAGGGTGTGCCCCAGGATCCGATGATAAGGACAGTAGTTGGGGTGATCGGTGTGATGTGCCTCTGCCGGCCTTCTGCACTCAGGCAGACGCACAATCCCTTTCTCTAGAGCACTTCAGATGTAGCCAGGGACCTGATTTTCGTTGAACGAATAGGTCTGGTACCTTCTTTCCGGATAGGGGGCCCTGGGGGCCTGGTCCTGACGAGGGGCCGGAGGGGCTTGCCCAGGAGGCGGCGCCTGATTGTCTCGCCTAGGTGGCGGTGGCGCGTTGCGCGGGGGAACCTGTCAGTTATGAGGCGGTCGCTGCTGGGCGGAAGCCTGTGCTTGAGGTGGAGGACTTCTGCGGGGTTGGTTCCACCGGCATCAATTCCAGCTGCCTCGGGGCTTCTATTTGAGCCACCGCGACGGGTTCAGCCCTAGCGGTCCTCCTGGCTGGGATCATAGGGGGCAGCAAACGTGCCTGACTGGCCTGTTGCAGAGCTTCCTCGAGGCGTTGAGCCTTGTCCGAGAAATCTCTGAACCCTCCGTGGTAGTTCTGGGTAATCAAGGAGGGTACCAGCTCTGTCTTGACGTTCCCCACACACATCGTCAGTAATTTCTCCTGAGTTAGTGGCATATCGAGAGAGTATGTAAGTCCCTTCCACGGGGAGATGAAGTCTGCGACTCGCTCATCAGGCCTTTGCTTGCACTTGAAGAGGTCTGCAATGCTGGTATTTCGCGTGGTGGAGCTAAACTGGTATAAGAACTTCCGGTGAAGATCCTCCCAACCGGTCATCGATCCGATAGGGAGCTGGCTGTACCAGACGAACGTCGGACCTTCCAATGTCTGTACGAAACATCGGAGCTTGGCGGCTTCTTACTGAGTCGGGGTCCCCAGCATGGGGCCACAGCTGGAAGAAAAATGGGCCAAGTGCTGGGGCGGGTCCCATGTCTCATTAAAGGGCGAGAAAGTGGGGTTCCCAAAACCCGGAGGTGCGGGCATATCATCCACCCACGCGGGATAAGGCTTTCCATTTGGTGGGACCGCCACCTGCCGCGTTTCCAACGCCTCGAGGCGGGTTGTGAGTGCCGCAATAAGGTCCTCCGGATGGGGCTCCCTGTCTTGACGGGGATCCCTAACCACAAGTGCATTTCTAGGTTCTTCAACACGGTAGACGGCTTCGGCCGCTCGTGGGTCAACTGGATGGACGACCTGCGGGGCGACTGGGGGAAACCGGGTTGGATTCTTCAGATTGACCCGTCGCTCGGGGGGGGGGGGGGTTGCGAGACGTATCGCGCCCTCTTGTTGTATGTTCTGGCTTCCGCCCTGTCTGCGGCAGTAGAATGATCAGGGTGGCCCGGAGGCAGCTCACCGGGGGGAAATTGTTCCTGCCCCTGCTGCCCCGGCCTGGGATTACCATAGTCGGGTCGTCGCTCTGCGACACGTTCAGCCAAGAGTTCGTCAACCATCCTCTTCTGCTCAGAAAGCTTCTGGAGTAACGTGGCCTTATCAGGATCTTCGTTCGTTTTCTGCACAGAGGCAGACGAGTCGGAGTGCTTGACTATTCCGACATTCTCCTTACCCTTGCCAGTGTTTCGACTGAGTACCAGTAACTCGGTGGGTACGGGGAGGCCTAGCAGGTTTCTATGCTGACGGGTAACTCTCCCTGACGGGTTGAGCAGCGGCGGTACACCCTCGGGTGGTAAGTCTCCATCAAGGAACTCAAGCTCATCTTCCTTATCCACAACGTCAGCCATGTGGACTGCGACCCCTCTTGAGGGCATATCCTCGATGTCGCATAGCGAATCGGGATGCCGTCGGATAGGGTCGAAGAGGAGAGTGACATAGTGTCCCCAACCACGGACTTTCCCATGGGGGGTGGCTTCCCCGACGATTCTGCGGAGTGTTTTAAGACTCTGAACGCATTTTCGTTGAAGGGCGCTCTAGTGGCCTGGTGACTCAGGGTGCTGGGACACAAGAAGTGCGGATGCATCGATCAGGCGGCACTGCTCGCCGATTTCTTCGAAGTGCTCATGACTTATGGGGTACACCACCCGTTCATAATGGAGGTAGAAGTGTGTCGCCCATAGGGTTTGACAAAAGCACCCCACATCCTCAGGGGTAAGAGACTCTGGTATGCGGAAATTCAGTGCCGCCGTCGGACAGAACTTCTCCGAGAAGTAATCCCCTGCAAGGATACTCCAGAAGCTCCTAGGCTCGGACTCAGGGTCTGGCCCTGTGTTGCCCCACTCATCAACCGAGGGTGGCTGGGGGACCTGTAGCGGTACTGAGACGGACCTTTGGGATAGTAAGCTCGGTAGTGGAGAATACAGAAAACGAGCTGACTCGCCGCCGAATTCCGGGCCATCCTCCGAAGAGTGAGGTGACCTGGCCACAATGTCACGATACGACGGGCTGATCATCGCATCTTCCAGAACAGGAGCCGCGACTACCGGCGACAGGTCGTGTCGTCGCTCTACCGTCATTGGCCCCCAAAATAACTCTACGTGATCTCTGGTAGAGGTAGAAGGCTCTTCTGGTGACAGAGGCGGTGATTGCGTGGTCGAGACCTGTGGAATATCCAGGATTTCTTCCTCTGGGATGTACCTGCGGAGAGAGACGGGAATCTGGTGGACCTCAAATTCTGGGAGAATGAGGCTAACGCGTCTGGTTCCTGCCCCCGTCCTTGATACATAGGAGCGGGGAGAAGGTTCCATCGCTGAATCGCATTCCGCTTCCGAATCGGAGAAGCGGGTAGGTTTGATCTCCACCTGGGCCTTCCCAGGATTCTTCTTGTGGCGGTGACGACCCTCTCTTCTGCCCCGGGGTGGCTCTTCGGGACAGGTTTGACCCCTATCAGGCAGCCTCGGGGCGGCGCTGGTGCCGTGGTGGAGAGGGCCCCCACTCGAGATAGCCGGGGTGAGAGGGGAACTGGGGAAAATGTCATAGGGTACATGGGGAGGACCTCCATGGACATTACCCATGTGGGCGGGGCCTCTGTTGGAATTGGCAGGAGCATGGGGAGGACCTCCATGGTCACTGCGGGTGGAGCGAGGCTAACCTTCACTCCTCGAGTTGCTGGGGCGAGGAGGACCTTCTCCGGTTGCAGAGAGGACGTAGGGAGGGCCCCCACGTTGGAGAAGGACCGGATGGACGGTGCCTTCAGGAGGATGGACTCCATACCTTGTACAGCGGGCGCGGGAAATGTTTCTGCGCTGAGCGTCACTCTCGCGGGGAAGGTCTTCCTGCAAGATGGGGGTAGAACGAGGCATGCCTCCATGACGAATCTCAGAGTGGGGAAGGCCCACTCTTTCTGGAGCAGTGGTACGGGGAGGACCTCCGTACGGGGTGACATTACCGCGGGTTAGCTCGCGGCGATCACCACTTGGGCCTGCATCCCGGAGAGTCAACCCAGCCTGCCCGTGGGGCAGTTGGGGTCTCGATCCTGGTTGGGAGAAGAAGTTCCCCTGCTTAGTGTATGCAGGTGCTTCACGATACACGTCGGCGGTGGCTCGCACCACTGTAGTTGTCGACGTTGACGCGCCTAGGCGAGCGTCCTCAGCCCGGGCCCGACACTGACGTCGGGTCAGGCGGGCTGGTGCAGGTGGTGCAGGGACGTAGCCTGCCTGCTTTTCCTGTGGGGCCGGATGGCGGCACTAACGCGGACGGGCGGTAGCTCTCGCCTAGAGTCCTCGGGTCGGGACCCTGAGCGGGCTAAGCCGGACGGCGCCCGCCTCTTCAGCGTAAGGCGAGGATTTGTCAAGGCGTTCCGGAGACAAGCTCTCGAAACGGTTGAATTTTGGGGTGGGGAGAAGAGGCTCCATGCGCGGCCTGTTAGGGAGGCGTTGACGGCGGGGCATGGAGGCCTCCAGGTCCAGGCGGGCCATATCCCGGGTTGGGATGACCCCTTCTTCCTCATACCTGTGCACAAGGTTGTTGATCACCCTTCGCTGGATGACCTCTGATGGGGAAAGGGGACGTGGGCGCCCCGTATTCCGTGATGCGGCAGCCGTCGTGGTGGTAGCGGCGTTACGTGGGATGGTCGTCGTGGTGTTGCCCCTGCCTCTACGTGGGCGAGGAGAGGATGGTGATCGCGTCTCTGTAACAGCAACCTGGTTCCTGAGAAACGAAGGGATCAAATCATCAGTACTGAGTGGAAAAGGATTGACATCTGGTGCCCCAGCGTTCTTCCATTCTCCATGTCTGTGAGAAGGATCCACGCCGATACGCTGCAGAACGGAGTGCCCCAAGTTCTACTGCCCCGACTTCCGGTGAGTTTCACGACAGGCCCGCTATTTGCTTGGCGGGACCAGGCACCAGATATCTGGATCCGGTGACACGTCAATCTACTGGTGTCTCGAACGCTACTAATCTCTATATTGAGGAGAAGAATTTCACGTCGGGTTCACCATTTTTGTTTCCGACGCTTTCGCCGGGGCGCGCGCCCGTCCGTCCATGGGGGAGGACGCGCGGCGCTTCTGTTGCCCCGCATTCCCGCTTTCCAAAGGCGGGCGGCATTCGCTCCTTATTCAGGGACGTCTGCTCCTTGATCGAAATGGGATGATGGGATGTCGGTTCTTCCTCCTGCAGATTCCTCCTCAGAACTCATCACCTAGTCCGGGTCTCCCTTATAGATTTAATATATATTTCGTGAAACTCTTCGCAGTGCCATGTTTCCATGGATGCCGGTTAATTACACTGCTTCTGTCGGGACATTCCAAAGGGTCCAGTTAGGGCAGCAACCTTCAGTCAGGGGAGTAGTCACGTTGAGGCATCAGTAGCATGTCTGGATGCTGGGGTACCTGGCATGTCTGTCTTTTATCCTTGACCACAAGGCTTCTCGAGGGCGTGGGAGCCCGAGGCATCCCACATCGAGCGCGGGGAATTATATGTCATAGACACATATCTGAGGTTTTCCTCAGCTTCCTGTGCTCAACACAGGGTATGCCACAAGTTTAACGTCCAACGGAGACAGATCAACCCAACCAGAGCATTAACTAGGATAGATCGGATTGAGGGATCCTCCTTGAAGGGATATCGATACCGGGGCCAGCCCATGGGAGACTGTGAAGAAGAGCGTACCAACATGGTCTCACCAGGATATGATGGTCTTGGCGAGAATCGGAACGGGTGGTGGGTTGATGAATGGAGTGGAAGGAGAGTGAAATGGGACCATCACAAGGGCGACAGTGAAGTTGGGCTTGAGCCTTGACGAGGCTTCCTACGTATCCCCGTGGCAGGGAATCAAAGTCCGCGTAGTTCGGGATGACGTCGATAAACTGATGTGAAGGTGGTCCTTGGCCCGATGAGCATCATCAAAGTACCGACGTGAAAGTAGACCCGTGGGTCCACTAGTGGTGGTCTTGAACCTTGGGAAGGTTTCCTACGTACCATGCCTTGACATGGATCAAAGTGCTCGTAGTTCAGATGGGGCTTTGTCGGTGAACCGACGTGAAAGTGGACCCTGGTCCGATGGGTGGTGGGCTTGATCCTTGGGAAGGATTCCTACGTACCATGCCTTGACATGGATCAAAGACCTCGTAGTTGGGGTTAGTCACAACGGCTTGCCGTCGGACTAGAATTGGGTGTACAGTTTAATGTCATGCGGGACAAAAGGAGGCATGTAGTTTAATGTCATGCTGGACTGGGGTGAGACCCGACGTGAAATAATGGGTGGGATTGAACCTCATAGAGGCTTTCTACGTACCATGCCTTGACATGGATCAAAAACCTTGTAGTTCAAATGGGATGGGTCGCAATGGCTTACCACTGGACCAGAATGGGACCCGACGTGAATGGATGATGGGTGGGCTTGAACCTCGTGGAGGCTTCCTACGTACCATGCCTTGACATGGATCAAAGACCTCGTAGTTCAAAGGATGGGTTTGTCAGTGAACCGACGTGAAAGTAGACCCGGGGGTCCACTATTGGTGGGCTTGAACCTCGTGAAGGCTTCCTACGTACCATGCCTTGACATGGATCAAAGTCTTCATAGTTCGGAGGATTGATGGAATACAGTTTAACGTCATGCGGGACGGTAGTGAACCCTGACATGAATAAACGATGGGTGGGCTTGAACCTCATGGAGGCTTCCTACGTACCATGCCTTGACATGGATCAAAGACCTCGTAGTTCATAAGATGGGTGGTCAGGGTCGGTGCTCACTCTAAGCCCACGTGAGTCATGCTCGGTGTGAGAAACAAGAGGTTGCAAGGACCTGACGATCACGTCGCGAAGGGTGCGTCCGTGAGAAGTGAAGAGGGTCTTATGCGTTGAGCGGCCCATGGTGTTGGGACTTACTCCAGGATGGAGGCCCATGGCGCGACAGAGCGCGGGAAAGATGGACCTTGGTCCGACGATGGGAGGTGCCTTGTTCCCTATCACGCCCTCCACTGACCTTAGTAGTGGGTAAGTACGGAGATGCAGAGGTGCAGCCATCCGTTGAGGGGGCTAGGGTCCCCTTCTCTTACGAACATACGCCACTCCGACAAGGAGGATCTCATTCCACGTGAGGAAGAGCTCCATTCCCGTGGAGACGAGTGGTGTAAAAAATGTTCGAGCTGGGGGGACCCTTCGCGAGGGGCACAAGGTCGGATCACAGTTTAACGTCATGTGTTGAGGACGTGGTGCTTGGCAGTTTAATGTCCTGCAGCTCGGACAAGGTGGGTTCACTCCACACCCCTAGGACTTACATAACTGGTACCCTCTGGTCCTTGGTGAAGGGAACGTACTGGTAAGGCCATGGTTAAGGGGGTTCGTGGAACGAACCATCGAGGGGTCCACGTTAGTGTGGCTATACGAAGAAGAAATAGCCGTTAGAGTGCCTATGCGAAGAATCATTAGGCGAAGCAACGCTACGGGTGGTATTGTCCATGGGACTTTGAAATCACATCGTGCAACCCGGGAGGGTCGCACGGGAAGAGGAATTGCTAAGCAAAGGGGTGCGCTTCGCGAAGTAGAGTGCCTTGGCCTTAGCATGGGTCATAGGTGTGAGTGGGAGGTGCTTCGCGAAGTGGAACAGTGTTCGCGGAGCACTGACTCGCGAGGATGGGGTGCCTCACGAAGCAGGGTCCTGCGAAGCAGTGTGCTTCGCGATGTATAGTGATCCTGCCGTGGCATAGGGATCACTAGCACGGGTTGGGTGTTTCACGAAGCATAAACGCTCCGCGGCTTCCCGGGTTCCCTTGGGAATCCCCTTCCTTCGCGAACGCCCTTGAGCTTCGCAAAGGGCATCCCTCTCGGAAGAGGGGCTCAAAACGAGACAATGCAGAGGCGTCTCGCGAAGTAGAAATACCTCGCGGAGCTCATGATTCTCGGGGCAAAGAGTGCTTCGCGATTCGGGAGAGGAGAAGCCGAAAGGTCAGATTGTCCATCCCCGGGACTCAGGGGGAGTCCAGTATTTATAGGGAAGGGGCGCTGCGAAGCTGGGCTCGCACGCCGCCTCCGGTGCTTCGCGGCGCGCTCACGAACGTCAACGCCAGCCGC
This sequence comes from Viscum album, assembly GCA_963277665.1. NCBI lineage: Eukaryota > Viridiplantae > Streptophyta > Magnoliopsida > Santalales > Viscaceae > Viscum > Viscum album. The sequence goes on along the minus strand of OY728146.1, from coordinate 732,549,018 downwards.
GGAGGGGATCGCCTCAGGAGCTTCACGGCGGCTCGCGAACGTCAAATGGGTTCGTGAAGCACTACCACCTCTAGAGATTCGCGACGGATCGCGAATGTTAAATTCATTCACAGAGCATTACCGCCTCCGGAGCTTCGCGATGCCGCCACAGTTGGGGCGCTTCGTGGCGGGGCTTCGCGGCGGAGCTTCGCGGCGGAGCTTCGCGAGGCAGCGCACCGGCCTTTTTCGTTCCTTTCTTTCGGGACACATTTTTGGCGCCAAAAAACATAATGGATTTATTATTTTGGTATGAAAATAAAAAATAAAGATAAATTTGAAGAAGAAAAGAACATTGAAAGAGGTGATTAAATAATTTCCTCTTTTTTGGTTGTTTCCTTTTTAATTGAACCAAAGGGCACCATTAGATGGGTGTCAGCTCAAGGGAAGGCATATAGGTTTTATTTAGGTATGTTGGGAGGATATTTTGGAAGGGTTTGGACAATACAAATGTCTTTGGAGGTGTGAATTTGAGGGAAGGGGAAGTGCCCTTTTATAATTATGGTGAGGGGTACTTAAAGAAAATATTGATATATTATTTTTGTTATAAAATAATATTCTTTTTATAATGGATAAAAATGGATTTAATTCGAGTATAAGGTGGTAATGGGTTGAAAACCTCTCAACCAATAGTTTTTAGAAATATTTAGGTCACCATATTAACCTTATTTTTTAAATTTAACTCTTGGTTAAATAGTTTAACATTTACCTTGTCTCCTTGTATTTTTATATTATATGCCTAATAAACATACTATAAAATTCCAATAGATACCAAAGCGGATCATTAATGACATATATATCATTATATAAGTCTTTTGGCCGAACAATAGATTTTTAGGAATATTATATCTTTTAATAATATAATATTTGTTTTAAAAACTCATTTACATCAATTTCGACACTATTTATTATTTGGTTTTTTGAAAGTCATCACAACTTGATTACTTCAAAAAATGAATAGAATCAACTCTAACTTTTCATATTCACCTTGAAAATTTGTGGATGGAATAAAAACATTAAATTATATTTATTTTAATATTCCTAATACCATTTATTATATTTTTTCATTAATATTGTAATTACTGTATCATCATTTTTTCAAAAATAAATTTAATAATTTTGTAACGCCCCGACCCCAATTACCCAGAGTCGGTGCATTATTACATAACATTGGCATGATCACAAGAAAGATCAAATCTCGAAAGACCGATTTGTTTAGTAGCCTTGGAAACACTAGATATATTCATAAGTTTTACATTACATCATAAAATGAAAAACTACTACAACAACATAATGTTTCCAACGTCCACACTATAATCCCCTCATAATATCCCTGCAAGTCAATCATAATTTACTTCTTCACTACCTGGGAAAAATAAAACATAGAAAAGGGGTGAGCTCAAATGCCCAGTAAGGATAACAATATAGCGGAACATTCAAAATAAGCATAAACATTTAAGGCAATGAATTACTAAAACAAAAGCCTATTAAAATTGAACTTCAACATAGTATGGCAAAAGTAAAATGAAATAATGCCATTTACTTGTTCACATGGATATTCTACTAATCGAATAATAACATGCAATATCAATAACCACTTTCATAATGTTGGAATGCATAATGCTAAACGTTAATTTCTTTGTCTAGGCCTCATCCCAAGACCTAGGGGTTACTTCTAACCGGAACCCAACCCGGAGTGCCTCTAATAACCGGACACCAACCCAGAGTGCCTCTAATAACCGGACACCAACCCGGAGTGCCTCTAATAACCGGACACCAACCCGGAGGGCATACTTTTACCAGTCCCTAACCTGGAGGGCTTACTTTAACCAGTCCCCAACCTGGAGGGCTTACTTTTACCGGTCCCCAACCCGGAACATACTTGTTTAGCACATTCATCTGAAGAAAAGTTTGAAATATAACATAAACATTCGGGTTAAAACTAGAATACGAAATGTCAATAGTTTCACCATAAACTATGAATGGTATAAAAATAGCACATCCACAGTCAAACATATCACAAAAACTTCAATACAATATAGAAGTTTTGTATTATAATAAATCAACTTCAAATAATCTTAAAATCCATCAAAGGATGTTGACATAGATGAAATCAAAATTCTTTTAAAAGAAGTATCTCCTTTTATTTTGAAATCATTTAAGATCCATATAAAATAAAACATTTTCTTTGAAAATATTCTTATAAGCTTGTAAGGAAAGCTTCGACGATTTTATAACGGTGTAAAATAACCGCACCCGCCGTATAAGTTAAAAAAAACATTCTTACCTCAATTCTGTCGAAAAGGTTAAAAAGGACCTTGTTTTGAAAACGACGGAAAGATTCCTTTATAAACCTCTTATAAAAATTCAAACAAGGGTATAAATGACTTTAACCCATATTCTTGTAAATAGTAAAAATGTTTTGAAATACATTTCGAAGAAACATGGATGTGGATGATAAAGAGATCCCAGTAGATTATTACGTATAAACAACCTCGGATAATGAAGAGATTGTGAAATAACCCTTACCTTGTACTTTTCCTTGGTTGGGGTAGGTTAACCTCCTGTATAATGGTGAAATAATTGTTATTAAATTATACAAGAATCATATATATTAATATGATATCATAAATATCTTAGAATTATCGTCGTTTCGGGTGTTAACTTACTTGTTTTCTTTTATATGTTTTGTTACGTAAGACATGTTTGTAAAGGATAGGTTGTATATTATTCATATCCAGAATGATATCAAGTCCATAAACATCATTTTTAAATCATCAAATGATAATTATACTTGAATGGTTACGATGGAGAATGAATCTCATCGCGTTCGTGGAGACGGTAGTCCGTACGTACGCACGAGCGACAATATCATTCTTTTGATATTAAAATAATATATAAATGGATGGTATATCATATATACAGAATCATTAACATGTTATATTTATTATTTACATGAGTTACACATCATTATTATACCCATCCAAATAATATTATATTGAATAACAATTACACCACGACGTGGAGACGGTAAGCCGTACGTACGCACGTATGGTGACATGTTATTCAAAGGGTGGATAGAATACTGAATATGGTTGTACCATACTTATAATAACATCACAGTATATGTGAGATACTGGAGTTATTATTTTAGAATGGTAAGAACAAAGGAAGAAGAAGTGGAAGAAGAAATGAACTTAGAAAAAGGTGGTGAAATCATTACCTCTTCTTCGGGTTCTTCCTTTTGATTTGATCAAAAGGGCTCCTTAGGTTGGCTTTCTGATCAAAATAAGGCCCCTAGGTTGTAGTGAGGGATGTTGGGAGATTATTTGGGCAGAGTTTGGCCGAACCAAAAGGCTTTGAAGGTGTGAAGAAATGAGAAGGAGGAGTTCCCTTTTATAAGAGGGGTGAGGGGCACCTTTGGAAAAGCTAGAAATATTAATTTATAATAAATTCATATTCGGTTTCTAATGGCTCCAAAGTTGACTATTCAAAGGTTAAGGTGGGGATAGGTCGAAAACCACTCAACCAATAGAATTTAGATAGGTTTGGGTACTTATATTAACCTTATCTTTAAGTATTAACTCTAAGTTAATTAGTTTCACTTTTACAATGTCTCTTTGTATTTTATATATTATGGTTAATAAACTTACTTTATACATCCAAGCGACCCCCAAGTGGTCCATTAATGATTAACCTATCATAATATAAGTCTCTTGGCCGAACCTTAGATTTTTAGGAATTTAATATCAATTAATAATATAATATTTGTTTTAAGAACTCTTTTATGTCAATTTTGACACTATTCAATAGTTGATTTTTGTGAAACTCATAAAAGATTGATAACTTCGAAGAAAGTCCATTAAATCAATCCTAATATATCATATTAGCCTAGAAAATTAGTTTAATTCATTAAAAGTTTCATATTATATTTATTTGGGTATTTATAATATCAATTATTTTAATTTTTTACTATTATAGTAATTACTGCATCATCATTGTGTCATAAATAAAATAACTTATTTAATGTCTAAAAATTATAAATAAAATATCATTATGTAGGAAATCGTTTTATCTTTCTAATGAATATTTATAATCTAAAATCCAACATGTATAACCCTATGTAAAAATTGTTGTTCTAAAAGATATATGCTTGTGTCATTTTTGTATTCATTTTGACTTAATTAAAATAAAGTGTCATTATCACTTACAAGTGGATCCATGGGGTCCCAAAATAGACCCAAAGATGCCCATGGTCGACTATGTATCAACCAATAGGGTTAAGACACGTTTTAGGGTAATTTAGTATTATTATAATATTATTTTTTTAACCCTTATTTACCGGATTTACCCTTAACCATGGTAAATAAAATATTTACCACAGTAACTATTCAAAATGTCTAAAAATAAAAGTTACCTATTTACACAATTTGAACATCCTGATTCCAAATATGGAATCCATTTTCCTAAATTCAAAACACAGAAGTGGCAGAAATTAATTTAAAATTAATTCCCGCTGTCAAAACAAAAAGCGTGTTTTTAAGAGGTAATAACTATCAAAAGATTGACACTTGTTTATGTTCGGTTTAATTGTAAAATTATGTCCAATGACCAACATTATATTAAATGGTAAAAATATATTCTAAATATACTTTAAAACCACTCAAATTCATAATTTATCACTATTAATTATTTTGATTAAAAAGTTGTTTTTAATTAAAATTTAGTAATTTTCACTATTCATCAAAATATGAAAGTTATCCGAAATGTACCAAAATTTCACCCTAGGCTGAATCTAAAAATGAAGTCCATTTTGAAATATTGAATATATATGATTTCAAAAAGTAGGTATTACTATTCACAACGGCAAGTTTAATTAGTTGTGGTGTGTGTTAGAACTCGAGGTTGCGTACAACACACGCTACTGTATTATTCAAAGGAAAGCATACCGTGGAAGCTTGGGATGTTTCATTTTAAATTTTTTTTGATGTCCCCATTTAGTCAAAAGGTTTAAAATATTGTATTTAAAAAGGGTTAGTTGATAAAAGTGCAATACTGAAAATGAATTTGTTCTTGCATTATATCTAAGAAACTCATAATATGGATTCTAAAATTATAAGGATTATATAAAGTTTAAAATTTAGATAATATTATTCATAACCTCTTTTGAATGGCTTTTTTTTTTGTAAGTCATGGTGTGATTGAACTCGGTGTTGCATGGAGTGCAAGTTATTGAATTATTTTAAAGAAATAACACACTATGAAATCTTGGGGTGTTACATTCTCCCCTCCTTCAATAAATTGCGTCCTCGCAATTTTAAATTGTTCTTCGAAAATAAAAGGTTGAAAATAGAAAATATATTTGTGGGAAAACCCTAATCGGAAATTGGGTTACTAAAATTTAGTCTTAATATGAGGAAAAGAGAAATTAAAGGGTCACCACCAAATTATGATCTCGATTAGGAGAACATTGGTGGCATTTAGAGACATATAATTGGAGGAAAAACGTAAATATTTATAGGTAGTGATTGAGGTCATCAATCACAAACAAGTATAAAATTTAGGTCCTTAAATTCATCAATCTATGATGATTTGAAATACCATCGGTTCAACAAAACATAGGGTATTAGGATAACACATTTTTGACGTTTCAAAATATCCTAGTTGAAATCCCACATCAAAAAATGAATTAATGAGGCCTCTATTTAAAATAAAGAGTCGAAAGTATGAAGATTACCGAAAATAACACATACTAGGGTTCCATGTAGGAAAATATGGATATGGAAGAAAAATCTAACCATCAATTATCTGATGGAGAGTGGTAGAGAACATGGCTATGAAAAGGCCAACAATCCCAAAGCCATAAATTTGTGATGATTTAAGGTACCATCTAGGACAACATTTTTGTTCTAAGTTTCTATTATTAATGTTGAGGAATTTATTTATGAGATTGGCTACGATAATAAGGAGATATACTTACTTTATAATTATAATTTTACCCATTAATAAATTTCTACCACAAACTCATCTTTCACTCTAAAAGATAATAGAACGTAATTTTTTTTTCTATTTATACTATTCGTACAGGGTTCCAAAATAAATGAATTTATAATTCATCTACCAGATCTTTTTTTTAAAAAAACTACATTATTTAATTCGGACATCTCGTGGGACAGTGGTAGGTGATACACCCTTGTCGCCCTTCGGTTGCGGGTTCAAGTCTCGCAGCCTTGCCGGACGCGATGGGTTGCCGCCCGACCTCCGGGTTGTCCTTTTATGGCTATCCAAAATAATCCAAACTAGAACTATCCAAAATACTTCTATCCAAACTCACAGTCCAACATTAATAAGTAAGGTAAACATAATGTAGAACCTTTTTACCCCGTAATAGCATATGAATACCTTCATCATGTATTCTTTTAATACACCGAAACATCCTGAATTACCATATTCCTTATTGATTACATTCATGCTCCCTTATTCCATATAGAAAGCTGGATATACTTCATTAATCAAAAAATGTTTTAAACCCCAACAATGATGGAATATAAAAATCATTAATCAGTTCCAAGGTAGTCAAGAATATCCAATATAATTTTTCCAAAACAATCACATATTATTCCAAAATCACTACCTCAGTATCAGAACTATATTATGATTTATCATTCTCTCAACCATATATTTTCCAAAAATTTATCCTTCTATTGAGTCACTTTTCTTTGTTCCACACTATCTCAAGTCCTTAATGAAATAGTACTGCAGTACAATCCTTATATACTCCATGATTATTGTAACAAGTACATTGTTGATACAACACTCAATTGACATAATCAACATAAGAACCATAATCATTCCTCTTCATCTGTGGTAGTATCATAACTTGATTATTATCCAATAGCATCATTTGCGGCATAGTCTGATGACTGGGACATAGGTTCGCGTAGTGTCCAAACTCCTTGCAAATGAAGCATTGTACATTTAAAACCATTTTCTTACCCTTGCAGTCACGTAATTTGTGCCCTTTTCCTCCACACTTACAACAAACTCCCATTCCTTTCAGGCAAGTTCCTGGGTGTTTCCTTCCACAGTTACCACATATGGGAAAATTCTTCTTTTCCCTTTTCCCTTTATCCATCTTTCTCTCTTCCATCCTTTTCTTCTCTTGATTCCCTTCAAAGCCATAGGACTCAGTAAACTCTTTACTTATCTTATCAACACATGATATTATTTCTTCATATGATGATAATACATGGGAGACTATTTCTCTTATAAATTCTAGCTTAAGACCATGAAGGATATGATCATTCCTTCTCTTTGAATCATGTGTATTTCTGGAGTTCTCATTCCTTCTACTGGGCGCCATTTCTAAACAATGGCATAAACTAGATCAGTTTATGAATCAAAATACATAATCCCATACTTATAAAACACTTAACATAAATTTAACTATTTATGGATATAATCCATAATCATAAAAATGTTTTCTTTGAGGAAGTATATACTCATAAAGCCTTCATAATGATTTGTAAAGAAAATGAGAGTTATTCTAAGCATATCCCCCGGGAGTGTCGTAACCAAGAGTGCAGCAAGGCCCGTTGTCGTGCACCAGTTCCCGTTCGAGCCTAGCTCAAAGCGGTGTTTTCGGGTTTTACCCCTTGGTACATCTGTGCCAGAGCCGCCTCTACCTGCTCGTATCCAGACAGGGATGTATTGCTCGGAAAACTCACAAAATCTCTACAATACCAAAATTCTAGGAAGTTCTTCTCTACTAATCCTCAAAGTTCATCTTAGGTCTACGTGCTCTAATCAGAGTTTATCTAAATCTAGCTTCCAAGGTTTGTACTAAACTTCCTCTGATACCAACTGTAACGCCCCGACCCCAGTTACCCAGAGTCGGTGCATTATTACATAACATTGGCATGATCACAAGAAAGATCAAATCTCGAAAGACCGATTGGTTTAGTATCCTTGGAAACACTAGATATATTCATAAGTTTTACATTACATCATAAAATGAAAAACTACTACAACAACATAATGTTTCCAACGTCCACACTATAATCCCCTCATAATATCCCTGCAAGTCAATCATAATTTACTTCTTCACTACCTGGGAAAAATAAAACATAGAAAAGGGGTGATCTCAAATGCCCAGTAAGGATAACAATATAGCGGAACATTCAAAATAAGCATAAACATTTAAGGCAATGAATTACTAAAACAAAAGCCTTTTAAAATTGAACTTCAACATAGTATGGAAAAAGTAAAATGAAATAATGCCATTTACTTGTTCACATGGATATTCTACTAATCGAATAATCACATGCAATATCAATAACCACTTTCATAATGTTGGAATGCATAATGCTAAACGTTAATTTCTTTGTCTAGGCCTCATCCCAAGACCTAGGGGTTACTTCTAACCGGAACCCAACCCGGAGTGCCTCTAATAACCGGACACCAACCCGGAGTGCCTCTAATAACCGGACACCAACCCGGAGTGCCTCTAATAACCGGACACCAACCCGGAGGGCATACTTTTACCAGTCCCTAACCTGGAGGGCTTACTTTAACCAGTCCCCAACCTGGAGGGCTTACTTTTACCGGTCCCCAACCCGGAACATACTTGTTTAGCACATTCATCTGAAGAAAAGTTTGAAATATAACATAAACATTCGGGTTAAAACTAGCATACGAAATGTCAATAGTTTCACCATAAACTATGAATGGTATAAAAATAGCACATCCACAGTCAAACATATCACAAAAACTTCAATACAATATAGAAGTTTTTTATTATAATAAATCAACTTCAAATAATCTTAAAATCCATCAAAGGATGTTGACATAGATGAAATCAAAATTCTTTTAAAAGAAGTATCTCCTTTTATTTTGAAATCATTTAAGATCCATATAAAATAAAACATTTTCTTTGAAAATATTCTTATAAGCTTGTAAGGAAAGCTTCGACGATTTTATAACGGTGGAAAATAACCGCACCCGCCGTATAAGTTAAAAAAAACATTCTTACCTCAATTCTGTCGAAAAGGTTAAAAAGGACCTTGTTTTGAAAACGACGGAAATATTCCTTTATAAACCTCTTATAAAAAGTCAAACAAGGGTATAAATGACTTTAACCCATATTCTTGTAAATAGTAAAAATGTTTTGAAATACATTTCGAAGAAACATGGATGTGGATGATAAAGAGATCCCAGTAGATTATTACGTATAAACAACCTCGGATAATGAAGAGATTGTGAAATAACCCTTACATTGTACTTTTCCTTGGTTGGGGTAGGTTAACCTCCTGTATAATGGTGAAATAATTGTTATTAAATTATACAAGAATCATATATATTAATATGATATCATAAATATCTTAGAATTATCGTCGTTTCGGGTGTTAACTTACTTGTTTTCTTTTATATGTTTTGTTACGTAAGACATGTTTGTAAAGGATAGGTTGTATATTATTCATATCCAGAATGATATCAAGTCCTTAAACATCATTTTTAAATCATCAAATGATAATTATACTTGAATGGTTACGATGGAGAATGAATCTCATCGCGTTCGTGGAGACGGTAGTCCGTACGTACGCACGAGCGACAATATCATTCTTTTGATATTAAAATAATATATAAATGGATGGTATATCATATATACAGAATCATTAACATGTTATATTTATTATTTACATGAGTTACACATCATTATTATACCCATCCAAATAATATTATATTGAATAACAATTACACCACGACGTGGAGACGGTAAGCCGTACGTACGCACGTATGGTGACATGTTATTCAAAGGGTGGATAGAATACTGAATATGGTTGTACCATACTTATAATAACATCACAGTATATGTGAGATACTGGAGTTATTATTTTAGAATGGTAAGAACAAAGGAAGAAGAAGTGGAAGAAGAAATGAACTTAGAAAAAGGTGGTGAAATCATTACCTCTTCTTCGGGTTCTTCCTTTTGATTTGATCAAAAGGGCTCCTTAGGTTGGCTTTCTGATCAAACTAAGGCCCCTAGGTTGTAGTGAGGGATGTTGGGAGATTATTTGGGCAGAGTTTGGCCGAACCAAAAGGCTTTGAAGGTGTGAAGAAATGAGAAGGAGGAGTGCCCTTTTATAAGAGGGGTGAGGGGCGCCTTTGGAAAAGCTAGAAATATTAATTTATAATAAATTCATATTCGGTTTCTAATGGCTCCAAAGTTGACTATTCAAAGGTTAAGGTGGGGATATGTCGAAAACCACTCAACCAATAGAATTTAGACAGGTTTGGGTACTTATATTAACCTTATCTTTAAGTATTAACTCTAAGTTAATTAGTTTCACTTTTACAATGTCTCTTTGTATTTTATATATTATGGTTAATAAACTTACTATATACATCCAAGCGACCCCCAAGTGGTCCATTAATGATTAACCTATCATAATATAAGTCTCTTGGCCGAACCTTAGATTTTTAGGAATTTAATATCAATTAATAATATAATATTTGTTTTAAGAACTCTTTTATGTCAATTTTGACACTATTCAATAGTTGATTTTTGTGAAACTCATAAAAGATTGATTACTTCGAACAAAGTCCATTAAATCAATCCTAATATATCATATTAGCCTAGAAAATTAGTTTAATTCATTAAAAGTTTCATATTATATTTATTTGGGTATTTATAATATCAATTATTTTAATTTTTTACTATTATAGTAATTACTGCATCATCATTGTGTCATAAATACAATAACTTATTTAATGTCTACAAATTATAAATAAAATATCATTATGTAGGAAATCTTTTTATCTTTCTAATGAATATTTATAATCGAAAATCCAACATGTATAACCCTATGTAAAAATTGTTGTTCTAAAAGATATATGCTTGTGTCATTTTTGTATTCATTTTGACTTAATTAAAATAAAGTGTCATTATCACTTACAAGTGGATCCATGGGGTCCCAAAATAGACCCCAAGATGCCCATGGTCGACTATGTATCAACCAATAGGGTTAAGACACGTTTTAGGGTAATTTAGTATTATTATAATATTATTTTTTTAACCCTTATTTACCGGATTTACCCTTAACCATGGTAAATAAAATATTTACCACAGTAACTATTCAAAATGTCTAAAAATAAAAGTTACCTATTTACACAATTTGAACATCCTGATTCCAAATATGGAATACATTTTCCTAAATTCAAAACACAGAAGTGGCAGAAATTAATTTAAAATTAATTCCCGCTGTCAAAACAAAAAGCGTGTTTTTAAGAGGTAATAACTATCAAAAGATTGACACTTGTTTATGTTCGGTTTAATTGTAAAATTATGTCCAATGACCAACATTATATTAAATGGTAAAAATATATTCTAAATATACTTTAAAACCACTCAAATTCATAATTTATCACTATTAATTATTTTGATTAAAAAGTTGTTTTTAATTAAAATTTAGTAATTTTCACTATTCATCAAAATATGAAAGTTATCCGAAATGTACAAAAATTTCACCCTAGGCTGAATCTAAAAATGAAGTCCATTTTGAAATATTGAATATATATGATTTCAAAAAGTAGGTATTAATATTCACAACGGCAAGTTTAATTAGTTGTGGTGTGTGTTAGAACTTGAGGTTGCGTACAACACACGCTACTGTATTATTCAAAGGAAAGCGTACCGTGGAAGCTTGGGATGTTTCATTTTAAATTTTTTTTGATGTCCCCATTTAGTCAAAAGGTTTAAAATATTGTATTTAAAAAGGGTTAGTTGATAAAAGTGCAATACTGAAAATGAATTTGTTCTTGCATTATATCTAAGAAACTCATAATATGGATTCTAAAATTATAAGGATTATATAAAGTTTAAAATTTAGATAATATTATTCATAACCTCTTTTGAATGGCTTTTTTTTTTGTAAGTCATGGTGTGATTGAACTCGGTGTTGCGTGGAGTGCAAGTTATTGAATTATTTTGAAGAAATAACACACTATGAAATCTTGGGGTGTTACAAATTTAATGTCTAAATATTATAAATAAAATAAAATAACTAAGAATATATTTTTAGCTTTATAATTAATATTTATAGTCAAATTTATATTATGTATAACCCTACATAAAAAATCGTTTAGTTATTAAATTTTGAATTTAACACTTTTATCTCTTCTTTATGTAACATAATAATAAATGTAATAATCTAATCCAAGTGGACCAAAGGTATCATATTATATAAGTGAGGTTAGTTTTTGTTGAAATACACTTATAAAATAGAATTAGGACCCGTGATAGGGTAATTATAATATCATTATTACCATTAATTACCCCCTTTACTTTTTAACCATGGTATATAAAAGTCAAAAGTTATTATTCACAGAAAATTAATTTCATCCTATTGAACAAAATTTTACATACTGATATCAACCATGACTCTCATATTTTTGAAATTCAATTCCCCATAGCGGTAAATTTACGTTTTATGCAAATTTGAAAAAGTACATCGAAGGTGGGTAAAAGACGTTAAAAAGATCAATAAAACTTTATACATCTAATTTTGTTATAAAATCATTCAATGAATTAAATTGAACTTATATGGGTATTATATATCTCTTTTGACTTAGAAAAGTTAAATAAAATAAACAATTATTTAAATAAAAATCCGGTTTTAAACAATAACGTATTGTTTTTCAATAGTCATCAAAAATTGATTGTTTTCAGAAAAATTCCAAAAATTAACCCAAAGAAAACTTTTATATTCCAAATTAAAAAATGAATTATAATTTACCATATTAAAAAACTATAAGTTTCAATGACAAATTTAAAATTAATTTTCGTTGTCAAAATAAAAAGTCGGTTTTTAAAATTTAAAAACTATCAAAATATTGACACATGTTTAGGTCAAATTAAAATCTGAAATTACTTATAATTAACTAAACTTTTTTAAATGATAAAAATATAATTTAATTATACATCCAAACCATTAAAATCATTATTTAACATTATAAATTATTTTTATTATAAATTTTGTTTTCAATTAAAATTTAGTATTTTTCACTATTCATAAAAATATGAATGTTATCAAAAATGTACCCAATAATTATCCAGACTAAAATTTTATGTCCTGAATCTAATGAAGAATTTAATTTCTTTAAATTTAATATATAAAACTGTCAAAGACTAGTTTTAAAAAATTGGTTCTCCATTAAAAGATAGTAAAATATCATTTTTTGAAAAATACTTCTTTTATCTGAAAAAAGAATTTCTTCTTATATAATTTCTAACAAGAACCTAATATGGATTGTAAAATTATATGGATTACATAAAATTCGAAATTCAGTTAATACGCTTCATAACCACGTTTTGAGCAATTAGTTTGGTATGTCGTGCTGCGCTCAAACTCAGTGTTGTGTGTATCACAAGATATTGAATTACTTTAAAGAGATAACGTAATATAGAATCTTGTGGAGTTGCACTAAAATTATGAAGTTGGAAGGAGAAACGAAATGCTCAATAGGAATGAAAAATAATAAACCCAAGAATCCAAATGTATCATTTAGTAAAATAGTCCATTGACAGTAGTTTGTAAAAAAATTATAAAAATAGGGTTTTCACATTTTACTGAAAAACACTATTTTCCCATTTGATAAAAATCCAACAAACATCACATTTCATTTATAAACCCAATAGCCATTTTAGGACCAAAATGCATAATAAGGTAAACCTAGGCTATGATAAAAAGAAACATATAATTATTACATGATAGAAACTACTACAATAAAAGTAAACAACCAATAAAAATAATAACCATGGGAGATCCTAAATATCCCTAGAATATCCCTGAACATATTCAGTTTGGAACCACCTACCATCATATGGTAAATCCCCTACATCAATATCCAACAACTTCTCTGTCCTAGCCTAACTAGTGGAATAACCCATCTAGCATGTCTATAACTCCTAGATGGAACCAAACCATTTAATTATGTATGGTAAGTTACTTCCACTCAATCGTCTAAAAGACACCCAGGAACCCATGGTGGTTATAATGCTATGTATGTAGGATGCCAACAAACACATGAACAAGATTACCTACCTACACTACACATTTCTTCCCCAAACAGGAGCACCAATATACAATATCCCATAAATATAAATCCCTAAAATAGAGGTTCCCCATATATATAGATACACATACATTTCATATCATACAAAGGTACCAACTGGGACGTTATAACATTTCAAAATTCACATCCTTTCATAAAACATTTTAGGCTTCCAATCTAGAACACACACCTTCCAAACCACAATCCGTTCCATGAATAATACAAACACTATATTAGAAACGAATAACACCAAACATGCCTTTCATCGTTTCACACCTAAATAGATTTACTAAGAATATTTTCCAAATCCTATTTTTGATAAAATATATTACTTGTAAAACATGCCAAATGGACCTTAAGAAAAATATTTAACAAATAATAAACACACCAAAAGAGAAATGGAAAACCCACTGACATTCCATTTGAAATAATTTTTATGAATCACATAAGAGAACCCACTACATTTTAAACCTAAACACTACTTGAAAGACCAAAATTTAAATAGAAAACCATTTTTCAAGTACCATCTTCATTTGAGGGAACATCCTTTTGTGTACCTAATGAAACCGTGTATTCTCCAACATTCAGTGGCACAGAAAACGTCCATGAAAAATCTAACAATCTATATTCAAAATGTCACCATTTTCATTAAAACCACTCTTACCCACCCACATAAATTAGATAACACAAACCACCCCCTTGAAACCGTAAACCCATTTTTAAAACATTTTTAACACACTTATCAAACTATAACTTTTAAAAAGAATACACACTAATGAAATTAATAAAAAAAAATTATAATAACATCATAATGAATAAAAATTTCATTAGTGGAACCAATTCCAATTTTAAATAAAAATAGGGATTCTGGAAAACACTATAGTTGACACAAACCTAGAAATTGCGTAAAAATCACATTGGAAAACCATTTTTCATAAATTCAAATAACATTAAATCTATACTATCATCAATCCATTTGTATATTTCATATGCAAATGAAATTTAAGAGTTAATTGAATGTACAGATCTTCCAATGGATAGTTCTGGAAAAGAAAAAGTTAGCAATGCCTACCTCAACCATGCACAAATCAAATAAAACTCAAATGAAGGAAGAAACAAGACTTTAAAATGATCATCACACCCTATACATAATAAATAACCCAAATGTGGCCAATAATAACCCTAGGATTCATCAAAGAGAGAGAAACCATAAAGAATCCACTGAAAAAGGGAGTGAAAGGGTGGAAGGATGAGAAAATGATGAAAATTCCAAGGAAAAATACCTAAGAAACTTAATTTTTCATCAATAGAGGAAGGAGTGAAAGGGAGAGGGGTTCGTAGAGACATAGTAGGGATCCTTAGTGGGAAAAGGGAGGAGGATCTAAAAAATGGGCCAAAAAGTGGGGAGAGTGAAAGAGGGATCACATTATTTAATGACCTCACACATCCGCACAGGTTTGGTGAATGGATTTCCAAACCATGAAGTGACCATGTGAACCCCACTATCCATAGATGAAAAAGTCACCCAATTACATTAGATCTACTACAAGACCATACACAGTCTATGCAGTTTGATCTGTCTATGTGGACCTTCCACATGACTGGGCAACAAGGTTTATACTAATTGCGCGGTAACTATGTTCCACCTGGAAAACCACCCAAAAACACAAAAAAAATCATAAACTCGGACTCAAACCTGTACATATACGAAAAATATCAAGACTAATAAAAAATAAAATAATTAATTATCCATGGTCTTGGTGTGATTGGTCCTCAAACTAAAGAGGGAAAAAAATTCTGTTTTATTAAAAACATTTTTGAAAACTTTTTGAGCACTAAAGAGTGAAATATGGTACAATTACTTGAAAATTAATCAATTACTGGAGAAGTAAATTAAATGGATTAATAATTATTAATAAAATAATTTCATCTAATTTCAATTTATGTATAAATAATCCATAAAAAATAAGATTGTAATGTAAACCATTTAAAAGGCCAAAATCATGATGTGAGAATCAATCAATGAATAGTTTTCATGTGTCGACTATAAATCCATATGAAGCAAGTGGAAATAAAAAAATAGATATGAAAAGTGATTAATCACTTCATCATAGAATATTAACAACCACAAAAAAAATTAATATAACCCAATAAATAGGAATCAAGTTAGGAATCTATTTACCACTTGGTAACTTTTAATCCAAATCCCTTTATAATAATTAATTAAAATTGAAACTCAATATACCATGTAGATAAAATAATTCATGATATAATATTTCAAAATGGTAGGTATATAAACCAAAAAAAATAAGTAACTCTTCAATATTAAATTTATCTCATAGATGTAAAAAGTGAGATGAAAATCCCTTACTATGCATTTCCTTTTAGGGGAAAATCTTGTAACCTCCATTATAATGGTTTTCATTATGTAAATAAATTATTTCAAAATGATAATGATAATTATAATATCATATAATATATTCTTACAATAATATATTACACGGTTCTTAATAATCAATCATTATATTTCATGTGTCGAGTCTAAATTGTCTGTTTTTTTCGAATATATTTTGACTTATTAATTTTTTTTACTATTAATTAGATAATGATAACATCATATAAAGAATAAAATTGATGAATTAAATATAATATATATTCATTATTTATTAATTTATAATAATCCATAAATTTTGGAGTCTGGAAATGAAATGTATCATTCATATAGATGGAAGGACATATGTAAAAATGAATGCTTGTTTCATTATAGTTGATGTATTTGAAAGAATGAATGGTAAATGATATGGTTTTGTATTATAATTATGGAATCATATTAATGTCATAAATTTCACATATTTTTATTTAATCCATCATTTAAATGTTCCATGTATTGTGTAATCAAATCAAATCAAATTTAGGAGGTGGTAAGCAACATTTACAGAAACGATGCTATCATATTTACAAAAAATGGGAACTGTGAAGGTATGCATAATATAAAAATTCCATAAGTATTAAGAAAACATATATATGATACATATCATATATAAACACCATTTCCATCATAATTACAAACCATAATAGGTGGTAAAATAAAAATAATAATCATCATTTCATAAGGCGGTCATCCCCCGTACACATAAATGATAAGATCGTTACCCATTAGATGAAATGTTGTGTAAGTGTCAGTTGAACTATTAGAATGAAAAAAAGTTATTATATTAAGGATACTGATGGAATTATAAAATAATTGAATAATTAGGGTTGAGTGGGTTGAAAATGAGATATAATTAAATTCACCATTGAAAAATGTTACCTTATTTTCAGGAAACTCATTTTGTTTTATACAACATGAATTCCTTTGTTTTATTTATGAACAATTTGAGGCTTCTAGGATTAGGAAGAGTGTAAATTTGGGAAGAGGGAAATCCATCCTTATTGTTTCCATGTTATGTGGCTCCAACAAACTACCATATTATAGTAAATATATTTTAAGGAAAAAATATGGCAATAAAATGAATTTTTTTATAGTTTTATTGGAAATTTTAACCATTATAATTAAGGTTTAGTCATTTGTTAAGATAATACATCTCTTAATCGTTGTAATTAATTTTCTTTACCATTAATAATATCTTTGGGGAAAAAATTAGTTGTACGTATTAGAAATTAGAAATTATATTAATTATAAATATGTAATCCATTTTTCAAAATTCTGATAATAGAAGTGGCATAAATTAATTCAAATTAAATCCTATATACAAGATGAAATAATTGGTTTTTAAAATAAAATGTTCAAATAAATTCTATGTATTTAGATTAAATTTTATATTAATATTGATTGTAATGAACTAATATGGATTAATTTATGTATAATTGATCTAACTAAAAATTACAACCAATAAAAAGTTTTATTCAACATTAAAAATAAATTATATGACAGAGTAGTTGTCAATTGAAAATCAATATATTTACTATTCATCAAAAATGAAATCTCACAGATAAATACCACAAATTAACCCTAACCTTATTTTTATATTCCAAATTAAAAAATAATTCTTTTTTTCATTTATATTTTATAAAATGTATAAATATTGGATTTAAACTATGTTATCCATTAAAAGGCAGTAAATTTTACTTTTTAGGAAAATTCAATTTTTAAACATAAAATGACTTCATTATTTTTTATGATAATAAATAATATTTGATAAAAAAAATATAATTTATTAAATTAATAAAAAATATATTTAATTAATTTCATTAAATAGTAATTATTAATTTTATTCATAAATAAAAAACACCCTTGGATGCATATAAATAGGTTTTATAAAAATATTTCATATATTTTTCAATTGGTTTTAATATTCATTTCTATTTAGTTGCAAACCAATGAATTCAGAAATATATTCTTATATTTTAATTAACCATATTTATAAGTGACAATTTAATGAATTGGTTATATCTTATAATATTTTATAATAATTTATTAATAATATTTTTTTTGTCTGGAAAAACATGTTCTTACATGTAACAAAAGGCATCAAAGAAAGTCATTATTTCATGTATGACAAGTTAACTAATTATCACATGAATTAAATGATATATCATATATTTAACTTATTTAAAAAAGTTAATATTTTGCTAATTTATGGCATATTATATTCCCTTACGTGCTTGGTGTTGCGTGTCATACACACTATCAAATACAATGTTCTTACTGTAGATTTTTTAGGTTGTTAATTACACTTTAAATGAAATTAATTATGTTGTATCATAATTAAATCAGTTTTGGTTGTTTATTGATTGATAATTCCAATGTGGAATTCCAATACTGTGATAAGTTTTTATATAAAATTATTTATAAGAGAGATAATGGGAAGTTAAAGGTTCACATGGGCTAACATAAACCTATGTTTCTAAGTAGGAGAACATTACCGGAAGGTGGAGTTAATGACTCAAGGGAAAACAATAAAAATCTATTTATAATGAATATGTTCATCAATTCTAATCATGTAAATGATAAGTGTATTGTTTAGGTCCATAAATCAGGAAATCCATGATGATTTAAAAAACGATTGTTTTAATACATATTAGATTTTTAAGACAACATTTATTAAAATATTTCTTTTTTGGAGTAATTACATTACAAACTAAGAATATAAATAAACTTACGTACTCGGTACATTTCAATTTCATATGAACAATCCATATATTTGTTTTATGATTCAATAAAATTTTAGTTCATCCTTTACACCAAGGACAAGATATCTTATAATGAACCCCTCATTATTTATGAACATAAATTTTCTTTTAGTGGATAGTAATACCCACAAATGAATTAATTATATTTGACTGAAACTATTTTTGAAATATATTATGGTTTTCAAATTAATATCTACTCATAAAAAGTGATCCCACTAGTTTATAATTAAAATTATTCTCCCTAATTATTAACTAATGTTAATTACATGTTAACCAAGACATCACATAGGCTAAAGGTAGAAATTAAACCCTTATCATCCTCCAATCATGGGTTCATGTCTTGTGACCTTTCCCAACACGATGAGTTGTCACTTTAAATTCTGGTTGTCTGTTTTGAAAACCATATAAATATGATGAGAATCCATGAAATTTAATAATTAAAAATCATTTGGACTAACCTTTTCAATACAACCCCAATACAAAAAAAAACTTTATCGATTTATATTCACAAGTATCCTTCCTTTGTCTAGTGTTTGTCCTTTAGAAAATGTAATTAACTTGGGAAATGCCTAGGTTCTCGAAATTTAATGAAATTAAGCACTAATAGATCTTCAGGATTAGTTGTATTTCCATCCATCGTGAAATTCAATTTTCATGATCATTTTTTTGATTTATGACCATATTTTCCACAAATAATGAATTTTTCTATTCCATTAAGACAATTTCATAGATATATCCTTCTACATATCATTCATGATGAAAAGAAACCTTATTTTCCCCATGGTCTCTGCCATCAGAGCTCATAATAAACCCCATAATTAAATAATTAGTGATTTTGAGAGTTGGTTAAGGTATATTATTTTAATTATATTTTAGAAAAAATAATTAAAAAAACATGATATCATTCACTCATATCAGTATCTCATTTGGATACTCATTTCCCCCACCATTTCCATTATGTTCAATGTTAACATGACACCTTCGCATTCCATCAATTGATTAAATCTAGAAATCATAGCGTGTGTAAAAATAATCAAAATTAAAAACACATATAATAAACTATACAATATATAAATCATGAAATCTTATTCTCAATATAACATACCATAGGATTATCCTAGGTTATTTATATTTCATTATACATTCAAATCCTTTATAATAGATTGTAAAGAAAATGTGAATTAACCTAATAATATCCCCTAGAAGTGTCAAAATAGGTATGAAGTAAGGCATGTTGTTGTGTACCATTTTATGCTTGAGTCATGCCCGATGAACCGTTTCAGAGTTTTTACCCTACGTACATCTATACCAGAACCACATCCACTTGTAGTATCCATACAAGGATCTATTGCAAGGAAGACCCAAAAAATATCCACCTTACCAAAAACATAAGATATTCTTCTATACTTGTTCTAAATTTCTATATTATGGTTATGTTCTCAAATATATGTTTTAAAAATACTGTTTCCAAATATTCTGTTAAACCACCATTTGATATCAATTGTAGCAGCTAGACCCTAGTTGTCTTAAAGCCACAATCTACTACCGTTATGTTGGCATTATTTCAAGAAATAAAATCTTGATGGACTGAAGAGATTAGTAGTTTTGGTTAACAAGGTAAATACATGAGTATTGTATTATAAATCAATACACCAATTACAATAAAATTTTATTATATTTTGAGGATAAATTCATTCTATCTATGATATCATTTCATATCATTTTTATTATACTTTATTGAATCCTAGGGAAGGGAAAAAATAACAGTGAGCTCAAATGTACAATAATGGTCATTTATTGTGGAATAAGTAATGATTCAGTGATAATAATCAACATGAAAAGGTAATAACTTAAGAGACATGATATATAATCAATAATGGTTGAAGGAAGTTCATGAACAGTATGAGAAGGAAGATAACTAAACACAAATCACTTGTATTCAATAAAATGAGAATAAATGATCATAAATAGATAATGTTGATGAAATAATATCATGGATAATAATAAAAAATAATTTTTCAATAACAGAAATTCATTATTATTTTATTTTATGATTCCAAAAAACATGATATCTTTTTTAATATTCTATCCTCCAAATAGATTACAAATACTATGTAAAAACCCACAATTTTAGTCTAGAAAACTTAGTTTGTCTTAATAGACTACCAATGCATGTATGTGATTTCATTAATTGGTCCCCACCTTGTATAGTGCCTGTACAAATTATCCCTCATACATCTAATAATCGGTTTAATTAATATACAACGTTTCTTATAAAATATCCATATTACATAAAGAATACATATTGTTCTATATTTCCTATATAATAAAATAAAATTTTAGGTTAAAAATGAATCTAAAAATGATAATTTTTTTTAAATTAATGTATTCAAGATAAATTTTATGGATAACTAATATAAATTTAATGTTTAATTATCACAAGAAATTGAATATTTCAAGGGGCCTAACAAAGGAATCAAGGATGTGAATTTCAATTCTACCCTTGTTTAATTCAATCATAAACCATAAAAATAAAAAATAAGGATAATATCAACAAAATATATTACATGTGAAGTAAAATAATGGATTATTTATCTTTTATTAATGAATGTACCACAAAAAATCATTAAAAAAATTCAGAGTAAAATATTCTTTTTTATGTTGAAAATTTTGAAAATATTTTTCCTCAAAAATAAATTTTACAATCCTTTTAATTAATAACTAATATTTTAAATTTACAATATAATATTAAAAAAAATTTGGTGTGTAATTTGTCATGTCTACACAAGGTAACAATAACATTACTTTTTAAGGTAAAAGGTTAAAAAGTTACTTGTTCAAGAAGAGCCAATAAAAATACATTGAATTTTTTTGTAATTGAAAAAAGGGTAGAATATTCATTAGAATTTCAGTGTGTATCGGTTAAAAATATATTTGAAAACCATTTAATAAAATAGTATATTTTAAAATAAAATAGGTCCTCCGACAACAATGTTAAATAATATAGGGATTTCTTAAAAAACCTTCTAAACAAATATGACTAAAAAAGAGTGGAAAATTGTACTATTACATGGAAAATGTCATTTATAACCAGAGAAGATGATATTATAAGGGTTTTGTTAAATAATTATCAAATAATTTCTAATAATGGAAATTCAAGTTTAAATAATCACAAACAAAATGAGATTGTGATGTAAATAGTTGAAATGATCATAACAATTAATTGTGAATCAATAATTGAATAGATAACAGGTTTAAAATGTAAATACAGATGAAAAAATTGTAAAAAACAATAAATATTAAAACGTATTACACACATATTCTTATAATAATAATTCTTATTATGATGTAATATATCCCTGCGAAAAGGAACTGAGTTATGAAATTATTTACCACTTGGTAACTTTTAATTAGCATCCCCATAGAAGAACTTATTCAAATTAAAAATAAAATACAATAAGATAAAATAATTAATGTAATAATATAAAAATATTGGTGGTATATAAACAACAAAAATTAAGTAAGGGGTGAATACAACATTTATCTTTCAGATGTAAAAGATGGGATGAAAATATATTACGTTACATTTACTTTTTGGTGATATTACATTAAACTCATTTATAATGGTTTTAATAAAGTTAATAACTTATTAAAGAATAATAATAATATTTATAATATCATATATTATCTTCTTATAATATCTTATTACCCATTTATGAACAATCATTCATCATTTTCAATATTTTGTGGGTTAATTTCCTAGTTTTTCGAGTACGTTTTGACTTGTTAGTTCTTGTTCATATTAATTAGATCCCATATTCATCATCTATATAATTTAAACATGATTTGAATATGATATATATTCATTATATATGTATTTATAATAATTAATAATGATTGGAAATAAGACATGAAAAGAAACATTCATAGAGATGGTCTATCAAACATATGAATAAATGCTACATTAATTTCTTTTCCATATTTAATAAAATGAAATGTAAATGATAAATTGTCTATTATAATTTAAGTAAAATATATATGTATTATATTTAACATATATTTTAAAAAATATCCTTAATTCAACACATTTATAGTTTTAATGAATCACATCTCTTTAAGAAGGTGGTAGTCCACACTTCCACAATCAATGTTATCGTATTTATAAAAATAGAAGCCATGGAAGTATCTATTATATAAAAAAACCAAAAGTATTAATACAATATATATATCATAAATATCATATGTAAATATATTTTATATCATAATTTCAAATAAATTATTGGTATTAAATGAAAAATTACATATCATCATTTCGTTAGGTGGTTGTCCATCTTAATAATGAATGATACGTTCATTACCAATTAGATGGAAGTATCTATAAGTGTTGGTTGAATCCCTAGAATAAATACATATAAACATGTTTTTGATAATACGGTTACTGTATAAATATATATGTAATACTAAGAATTTTGGTGGTGGATAAGAAAAATAAATTGAACGTTATCATTGAAGAAAGTTACCACATTCTTGGGTACCTCTTTTTGGATAATAACAAAATACTTATTTTTTAGGATTTATGAAATATTTGAAGATTAAATTATTAGGGGAGGTATTTGGGATATCATTAAATATTATTTTGGTCAATCCTAATTGTTGTATAGGTGTGAATAAGTGGGAGGGGTGAGTGACATTTTATAGGGGAGGATGAGAGATATTCTTTTAATGTTTGGAAAAGATAATGCCACCCTCATTTTTTCTTTTTAATATGGAAACAATAATATTAATAATTAGATAAATATTATTATGGTGTATTATTAGTTCCATACAGTGTATTTTTTATAGGATTCTTTGTCTGTTTGGCCCTTATGTTTGTGGACTAGTCCCTTGTAAAGCTATTTTATTCTTATTCGCTGTAATTAATTTCAATTAATTTAAATATGATTTTGGTCATATAATAATTTCAAAATATTATAAATTATAAAGTAATCTTTTTAAAAATATGGAATAAATTTCAACCAATTTTAAATCTTCTAAGTGTATAAAATTATTTTAAATTTAATCTCGCATATGGGATAATAATGCATGGTTTTAAAGTAAAATCCTCAAATATTTTCAAATTTTTTCATTCAATTAAAAATTAAAAATAATTTAATTGGAAAAAATTAAAATAAAAAATTAATTAATTATCTATGTAATCATTAAAACCAATCAAATATATAATTTATCATTATAAAAAAATTATATGAAATATCATTGTTGAATTAAAATTTAGTATATTTATCTATTCATAAAAAATTGAAACATCATTGAAAAATTAAAAAAATTCTCTTTATCATAATTTTAATGATTTCATTTCAAAAATGATGTTTTTTTGACATATAAAATTTTTAAAAGTTCAAAATTTTTATTTAATATTGGATTTCCATTAAAAATAGGTAAAATTGCCTTCTTAGAAAAACAATTTTTAGATATAAAACTAGATTTTTCTTATCTTCTGATAATAAAAACTAATGGATGAATAGAAAAAATATTTTTTCGACCAAATTACATATATATTTTATTAATACCATTCCTCAATAGTAAATAATTTAATTTATTATGAAAAACCCCATTTGTAAGAATAATAATATATCCTCACAGAAATGTTTCCAATATTCTCAATTAGTATTATGAACAATTTATATTTTGTTCTAAACCAATGAATTTGAAAATATATTTCCATAAGTTATTTATTCATATTATTAAAACTTAATTTAATTACTATGTTATATATTATTATATTAAATAATAATATTTTAGTAATATATTATTGTTTGGTAAAACATGGTGAAGCGTTTAACACTAGTCATTGAAGAAAGCTTTTGTTGGTTATAACACAAAATGAACCATTATCACATAAAATAAAAGCTATATCATAGATTAAATTTATTTAAAATAATAAATATATTTTAAATTATCATGATATTATATTCCATTATGATTGTGGTGTTTTATGTCAGACACACTATCAAATAAAAATTCATTACATTACAGTTTCATTGAGTTACAACATAGTTTGTTGGTATAGTTTATGGTTGTATGATAGGACCAGCCCGTGTAATTTAAATTATTTTGGTATGAATTCAAGGGTAATAAAATTAGAAATAGAGAGGGATGGTGTGGGGATTATGAATGAAATCTACTTAATGTAAGAGGATCTTCCCTTTGGAAGACGGTGTGGGGAATACACAGTTGATCTTCCCGAAGGATCTCTACTAATGTCAGTCATACCTGTGGAATCCTATGTTTTTCACATAAGTTAATGGTAAAATTTTACGTCATGTGTTATGTAGATGTACAAGTAGTTTAACATTATACGATTAGGATATAGGTCTAGGTTGTTTTATGTCATGCATCTCATAAGGGGATATTTCTAGGATAAAGGAAGATCATGCCTAAGAACCCTCTACTAAAATTCTATGTAGTTTACCCCAAGGAATCCACCATTTGGGATTTTGTTACCACTAATCATTTGAATATGGGTGGATCATGTCGTTAACTCTCCCAAAGAGAAGCGACAATCACAAGGCCCAATGATAGGTTACCTATTCTTAGAATAATTAGGCATTACGGTACCTATGATTACGATTAATAGGTATGTTAATCGCTTATCTAGAATCATTGTGAACATTAGTTCTAGGAGAATAATGTTTTTCATGGGACCTTATTATAGTGATTGAAATTAGAGTTTCATAAGGGGATGAATTACATGTTAAAAAATGGTTTCCATGGGGTTATGTTTAACACCCGAGACTTTTATTTTATATAAATCATCAAAGGAATCTTTTTCTACACAACACTTACTTGGCTTTCTTTACACGCAATCGCGACCTTCCTCGATAGCTTGCGTCGTACGCAATACCGAGTTTCACTAAACAACAATATGCTATTAAAACAAGCTATTATGAATAGTAATAACCACTTTTTGAAATTTTATAAATTTTATTTTTCAAAATGGACTTCATTTTTGGACTCAGAATATCGAAATTAGCCTAGGGTGAAATTTTGGTATTTTTCTGAAAACTTTCAATTTTTGATGAATAGTGAAACCACTAAGTGGTAGGTTAAAAATTGAATTTTGCATAAAACTTAATTTTACCGCTTCTGTGAATGGAATTTCAAAAATCCGAGAGACACGGTTAATATCAAGGACTAAAATGTGGTTCAATGAGATGAAAATAATTTTTTGGTGAATAGTAACTTTTTACTATTTTTACCGCGGTTAATAGTAAATAGGGTAACTAAGGGTAAATATGATATCAATATTACCCTAACACATGTCCTAATTCTATTGGACAAGTGTAATTCGACCAAAAACAAACTTAGGAATAAAATATGACCATTTAGGCCCACTTGGATTAGATTAGGACATTTATTATTAATTTATTTAAAGAAGGGTTAAAATAGTTAAAATCAATGTTTAATAAGTAAATCATTTTTAATATAGGGTTATACATAAGATAAATTCGATTGTAAATATTCATTAGAAAGCTAAAAAGATTTCCTACATTATGGTAGTTTATTTGTAATTTTTAGACATCAAATAATTTAATTTATTTATGACACAAAGATGATGCAGTAATTATCTTATTAATGAAATATTGACAAAATTGATAATACAAATACCAAAATAAATGTAATTTGAGACTTTTTATGAATTCCACTAATTTTCTAGGTTACTATGATATATTAGTATTGATTTAATCAACTTGGTTCGAACATATAATTCTATTATGACTTTCAAACAAATCATATATCAAATAGTGTCAAAATTGACACAAAATAGTTTCTAAATCAAATATTATATTATTAATTGTTATTTTATTCCTAAAAATATAAGGTTCGGCCAAATCACTTAGATAAGGATATATATATTAATAATAAACAATCTGGGGTTCGTTTGGCATGTTATAGTAAGTGTATTAACCATATAGTGAAAGAAAACAAAAAGACACGGTAAAAGTTAAATTAATTAACTTAGAGTTAAATCTAATTGATAAGGTTAAAATAATACCCTAAACTTGTCTAAATCCTAATGGTTGATAGTATTTCGACCCATCCCCACTTTATCTTCTAAATAAGACCCTTTGGAACCATTATAAACCGATTTTGACTTTAATATAAAATAATATTTTGAGATATTCCTAAGGTGCCCCTCTCCTCCCTTATAAAAGGGCACCTCCTCCCCCTCCTCCTCACACCAATTTGAGCACTCAAGCTCGGCCAACCCCTGGAATTTTCTCCTCTCCACTTCCCTAGAATAATCCTAGAGGTCCTGGTCTTCTCCAAAGACCAATCTTAGTTCCTTAAGTGGAGGATTCAAAGAGGCGTTCCAAAGAAGAGGTAATATCCATTACCGATCTTTTCAATTTCTTTCTTCTTCAACTTCTTCTTCTTTAGTTGTTTCATGATAAAGTAATAACATCAGTATTAATTACATACTGATATGTTATTATAAATATGAAACAAACCTAATTCACCTTCTATCCATCCTACGGAAAAATGAAATCACCGCGCGTGCGTACGTACGGAATACCGTCTCCACGCCGTGGTGTAATCTATTTTCCACCATCACCTTACAAGGATGGGTATAATGGTGTAATGAGTAACTATATATGATTATTATTAAGTAATATTGATACTGAAATAATATATATATATACTCCAATACAATTCCACGATCATAGGAACGATATCATCACTCGTGCGTACGTACGGAATACCGTCTCCACGATGTGATGCGACTCGTTCTACATGATCTTCATTTCATAATGATTATATAAATGAATTGAATGAATGAATATGGTATATACTACACTAATACCATTCTGGAAATTAATTATCTATAACCTAAAGATAAGAATAAGAATTTATTCGACAAAACACGCATAAGAACAAAAAGTTATA
This sequence comes from Viscum album, assembly GCA_963277665.1. Classification (NCBI taxonomy): domain Eukaryota; kingdom Viridiplantae; phylum Streptophyta; class Magnoliopsida; order Santalales; family Viscaceae; genus Viscum; species Viscum album. The sequence continues at coordinate 732,520,731 of OY728146.1, read as the reverse complement.
AAGACCCGAGTAACAAGTAACAATGAAATATTACTAACAAGAAGCTAATAATATGACCATATATGATCTCATATCAATATGTATGATTCTGGAATAAGTCAATAACATTATTTAAACCATTATACAGGAGCTTCGGACACGAACAAAGCAAATCGGACCTAAGGTATGGGAAATATCACAATCTCATTTTTATCCGAGATTGTTTATTCGTAAGTATTTACTGGGGTATATTTTATCATCCACATCCATGTTTTATCAATATGTAATATTATTTCCATCCACCTAAAATTGTTTAAATCCATTTTTACCCTTCGGTGAGTTTTTAGTAATACGTATGAAAGGAATCTTTTGTCGTTTTTCGTACGAGGTACTTTTTGACTTTTCTGACAAAAGTACGAAGAATGTTTTTTTTAACTTATACGGCACGAACGAATTTCTACTGTTTTATAAAGCCTTATTTTCATGAAGATTCATCTAAAAGATTTCATGACTATTTTCAATAAAATATCTTTCTTTTAAAATTGCATGATGTTTTGTGAAAAGAAATAGATTTTGAAGAAGAAAGGATATTTTCCTCAAGAATTCAATTCAAGTGTTTTATCAAAATTATTTTCCATCTAAGATAATAAAGAGTTCTGTTTCTATCCATATTTTTACATTGATTTGACTATGTTGTGATGGAATTATGTTTATGAATTCCTTTATCTTATATGAATTGATTTATGATGTCATGATGTTTCAAGAATCCCATTTTTGTTACATGTGTTATGCGATGATGTATGTTTTATGATTATGTGGAACACATAAGAAAGGATTCATTATAAGATGGGTGGGACCTATATCTCCCTCCAATGCATTGGGTAATGATTTTATATCTCATGAGATAGACATGGCTGGAACGGAAGGTTATTTCGGTTCAGTGATACAGGACTGAAACGAGGAGTGAACTCGGTTCAGAAAGGGACTTTGTCCACTAAGATAGTCTTGGCAATGAGTCATGACTAACAAGAAATGATTTTCCATGATTATGTGTGCATGCCACAAAGTTTCAAGTTTTATGTTATGATTATGGGAATCTCATTTTCACTTCTATGATTTATTCCATGTTAAGATATTATGATCTCTTTTGCAGGTTTAGATTTTCATAAAGATATGATATGATTTTTATTTCCTTTATTTTCCCTTGCTGAGCATTTGAGCTCACCCTTTTATGTTTTCTTTTCCCCAGGTCAGGAAGATGGATATTAAGTAGAATATGCTAAAAGGGACCCTAGATATGATGAAATAAATGGGAGACACTGTAGAAGATTTATGAACCAGTTGTTTATGTTTCCCAGTTTCTAAAGACACTATACCTATACGGTCCTTTGTGGTTTTGTCATATGTTGTAATAAGTGTGCTTCAATTTTGAAGTATTAACAATGTATGTAAAGTGTGGGTCGTTATCGTTGGTATCAGAGGAAAGGTATAGTCAACCTTTGGAAACTAGGATGTGAAAGCCTTAGTAAGAACCCTAAGGATAAGTCTAAGCATAGAACACAATCTTAGAAATGGCCATGAATAACCTAGGATAAGACCATAAGCATGAAATTTTTTTTTTCTTGAATTATGTGGTTTCCTATTATAATTAGTGTTGCTCACACTATTCTTCTTGGTTTTAGTCAATGGCTGGAACCCGAAGGAACCGTGTTAATGCGGAATGCGATGGGCAATGCAATGATTGTCCCCCTGAGCAACCAAACGATATGGGAGCTGGAATGAAAAATCTTGTAGCCATGCTCACACAACTTTCTCAAGCTATGAATCATGCAGGATTTCCAAACGAACAAAGGAGGGAGCAACATTCTGTTGAATCCTTCATGAGGCAGCGTCCACCTTCTTTCAGCGGGTCTACTGATCCATTAGTTGCTGAACAATGGATTAGTACTACTGAAAAGATATTTTCAGTTATTCAATGTTCTGAGCATGATAATGTCATCCTAGCGGTGTATCATTTGGAAGGAGATGCGGATCAATGGTGGAATCTTGTTAAGAATACGAGGCAAAGGGATGAAATTGAGTCTATGGAATGGGACGAGTTCAAGAACTTATTTTTCAATAAGTACTTCCCTCGTATTCTCCGAACAAAGATGGAGAAAGAGTTTCTTGAACTGAAGCAAAGGGATGATGAATCTGTTGGTACCTATGAAGCAAATTTTACCAGACTTGCAAGGTACGCTTCTGGTATTATTATCCAACCTGAGAGTAAGATCGATCGATTCTTTAGTGGCTTAAAACCAAGTCTTCGAAGGGCGTTAGCCATAAGGGACTTCAATAGCTACGAGGAAATCGTTCGATGTGCTCTCAAAGTCGAGATAGAGATTGGAGTAACCCATCAGTCACATGGGTTTGATAAGAAGAGGAAGATGGAATTCAAAGGAAACTCTAAAGATCACACTGAAAAGAAGATGAACTTTCCCTTATGCTCAAAGTGTGTAAAGAAAAATGGAGGGAGTTGTCTTAAAGGGACAAGTAAATGTTTTAAATGTGGAAAGGAAGGTCATCGGGCATTTGAATGCCGTGATAATGGGAAGAAGATGTCTAATGATGCAAACAAAGGAAGGGATACACAGAATGAACCTACTACACTTCAATGTTTCAAGTGAAAGGAGATGGGGAATTATGCAAATCAATGCCCAAATCCAAGGGTTGATGATGATGGTCGACGTCAACAAACTCTTAAGGCTAAAGACAAAGGAAAGTCACATGCAATTTCTATCAGCGATGTGGAGTATGATAACGATGTGGTGAAAGGTACACTTACCATCCACTCTAAAGTAGCAAATGTTTTATTTGATTCTGGATCCACCCACTCTTTTATTTCTAAAGAATTTTCTAAGGGTATCACCGTATTACCTCAACAATTAGATGTTGAGTTAGCTGTGACAACACCTAATGGCACATCAATCGCATCAAAAGTTTATAATTCTTCTCCGATCGAAGTTTGTGGGAAAGTGCTTCCTGCAAATCATGTGATCCTTCCTTTAGTGGAATTTGATGTGATTTTTGGCATGGATTAGCTTTCTCTACATGGAGCTCATATCGATTGCCAAAGAAGGGAAGTCACATTTCATATTCCAGATCAATCTACGATCGTCTATCAATGCAAGGATGAACATAACCTTCCAGTGGAAATTTCTTCCATCTTATGGGTATTGATTCCACTAAATGAAGGTTATTTATCTCAAATGGTTGGTGAGAAACTCATGATTAAGAATATGCCCATTGTACGGGAGTTTGATGATGTCTTTCCAGAGGAATTACCGGGTCTTCCACCAAATCGTGAAGTTGAGTTTTCAATAGAACTCATACCGGGTGCTTTGCCTATTTCAAAGACACCTTATAGAATGGCCCCAATTGAGTTGCAGGAATTGAAGAAGCAACTCCAAGAGAATCTTGATAAGGGATTCATATGCCCTAGTGCGTCACCTTGGGGAGCACCTGTTCTATTTGTTAAGAAGAAAGATGGATCAATGAGACTCTGCATTGATTATCGAGAACTTAACAAGATCACTATCAAGAACAAATATCCTCTCCCACGCATTGATGACTTATTTGACCAACTACGCGGAGCTCAATATTTTTCCAAGATTGATCTTCGTTCAGGGTATCATAAATTAAGGGTCAAAAGGGAGGATATACCAAAGACGGCTTTCCGTACAAGGTATGGACACTATGAATTTATAGTGATGCCATTTGGTCTTACTAATGCCCCTGCTATCTTCATGGATCTAATGAATAGAGTCTTTAGAGACTATCTTGATCAATTTGTGGTAGTCTTTATAGACGATATTCTTGTCTATTCAAAGAGCAAGGAAGAGCATGAAGATCACTTGAGAATTATATTGAAGACCCTGAGAAAGGAGAAGCTTTATGCCAAATTTACCAAGTGTGAATTTTGGCTTCAAAAAGTTGCATTTTTGGGTCATATAATCTCAAAAGAGGGGATATATGTGGATCCAGCAAAAACAGAGGTTATCGAAAGATGGTCAAGACCAACAACAGTAACTGAGATCCGAAGTTTTCTTGGTTTGGCTGGATATTATCGACGTTTTGTAAAAGATTTTTCACGATTATCTAATCCACTCACCAAGTTGACTCGGAAAGGAGGTCAGTTTGTCTGGACAGAGGAATGTGAAGAGAATTTCAAGGAGTTGAAAAGAAGGTTATCCAGTGCACCTGTGCTCACACTGCCTTGTAGTGGAGAAAGGTTTGTGATCTACAGTGATGCATCCAAGAAGGGATTGGGGTGTGTTCTTATGAAAAATGATATGGTGATAGCTTATGCCTCACGACAGTTGAAAATCCATGAGCAAAATTACCCAACACATGATTTGGAGTTGGCTGCGGTAATCTTTGCATTAAAGATTTGGAGGCATTACCTTTATGGTGAAAGGTGTGATATTTATACTGATCATAAAAGCTTAAAGTATATTTTCACACAAAAGGAGATGAATATGCGCCAAAGAAGATGGTTGGAGCTGATTAAGGATTATGACTGCTCAATCCATTACCACCCTGGGAAAGCAAACAAGGTGGCCGATGCATTAAGTCGACAAGACCATACTAGTTTATCCATGATGAGGATCACAAAAGAACCAATATTTATGGATTTACAAAGGATGGATCTTGGAATTATAATGGAAGCGGAAAAATCTTATCTTTCTCAAATGAATGTTCACTCATCTATACATGTGAAGATTAAAGAGGCACAGAAAGAAGATGTCGAGTTACAAAAGAAGGTGAGAAATGTTCCTGAATTGAACCTTGATTGTGATGGGATAATAAAGTTCAGGAATCGGGTTTGTGTTCCTCCCATCCCCGAATTAAAGAAGGAGCTGCTGGATGAGGCTCATAGTTCATCATTCTCTATTCATCCTGGAAGCACGAAGATGTATAGGGACCTGAAAGAGTACTTCTGGTGGGATGGCATGAAAAGAGATGTTGCTGAATATGTCTCTCGATGCTTGGTTTGTCAACAAGTTAAAGCTGAGAGACAGAAGTCTAAGGGGATGTTACAACCATTACCCATACCCAAATGGAAATGGGAAAACATCACTATGGACTTTGTCACAGGACTTCCTAAAACATCCAAAGGCAATAATGCTATCTGGGTCATAGTTGATCGTCTTACAAAGTCTGCACACTTCATTGCTATTAGAGAGGATTCTTCTCTAGATCAGCTTGCCAGGATATATATAAAGGAAGTGGTAAGATTGCATGGAGTACCACTTTCTATTATATCTGATCGAGATCCGAGATTTACCTCGAAGTTCTGGCGAAGTCTTCAGCATACTCTGGATACAGAGTTGAGTTTCAGCACTGCTTATCATCCCCAGACAGACGGTCAGTCTGAGAGAACAATTCAAACCCTAGAAGATATGTTGAGAGCTTTCTCTATGGATTTCAAAGGAGGTTGGGATCAACACCTACCTTTGGTGGAATTTTCTTATAATATTAGCTTTCACTCCAGTATTCAGATGGCTCCTTATGAAGCTCTCTATGGAAAGAAATGCAGGACTCCAACTTGCTGGGATGAAGTTGGGGAAAGAAAGCTATTAGGACCTGATCTCGTTGATGAAATGGCAGAAAAGGTTAGATCTATTCAACAACACATGAGAGCAGCTCAGAGTCGACAGAAAAGTTATGCCGACAACCGAAGAAAAGACCTAGAGTTTGAAGTGGGTGATAAAGTGTTCTTACGAATATCTCCCTGGAAGAGGGTTATGAGATTTGGAAAGAAGGGGAAGTTGAGCCCTAGATATACCGGTCCTTTCGAAATACTGGATCGTGTTGGGAAGGTAGCTTACAGATTGGCGCTTCCACCGAATCTCTCTCAAGTTCACGATGTGTTCCACGTATCTCTCCTGAGAAAGTACATACCAGATCCTTCACATGTACTCAGCTCAGAAGTTGTACCGCTGGAGCAAGATCTTTCTTATGAAGAACAGCCGATAGAGATTCTGGATCGTAGCGAAAAAGTCCTACGAAACAAGACCACTCGCTTGGTGAAAGTTTTTTGGAGGAACCACCAACTTGAAGAAGCTACATGGGAGCTTGAGGATATGATGAGGGAGAAGTATCCTCATTTGATTGTTGCAAAGTGACGAATTTCGAGGGCGAAATTCTTTTAAGGGGGGTAGAATGTAACACCCGAGACTTTTATTTTATATAAATCATCAAAGGAATCTTTTTCTACACAACACTTGCTTGGCTTGCTTTACACGCAATCGCGACCTTCCTCGATAGCTTGCATCGTACGCAATACCGAGTTTCACTAAACAACAATATACTATTAAAACAAGCTGTTATGAATAGTAATAACCACTTTTTGAAATTTTATAAATTTTATTTTTCAAAATGGACTTCATTTTTGGACTCAGAATATCGAAATTAGCCTAGGGTGAAATTTTGGTATTTTTCTGAAAACTTTCAATTTTTGATGAATAGTGAAACCACTAAGTGGTAGGTTAAAAACTGAATTTTTCATAAAACTTAATTTTACCGCTTCTGTGAATGGAATTTCAAAAATCCGAGAGACACGGTTAATATCAAGGACTAAAATGTGGTTCAATGAGATGAAAATAATTTTTTGGTGAATAGTAACTTTTTACTATTTTTACCGCGGTTAATAGTAAATAGGGTAACTAAGGGTAAATATGATATCAATATTACCCTAACACATGTCCTAATTCTATTGGACAAGTGTAATTCGACCAAAAACAAACTTAGGAATAAAATATGACCATTTAGGCCCACTTGGATTAGATTAGGACATTTATTATTAATTTATTTAAAGAAGGGTTAAAATAGTTAAAATAAAAGTTTAATAAGTAAATCATTTTTAATATAGGGTTATACATAAGATAAATTCGATTGTAAATATTCATTAGAAAGCTAAAAAGATTTCCTACATGATGGTATTTTATTTGTAATTTTTAGACATCAAATAATTTAATTTAATTATGACACAAAGATGATGCAGTAATTATCTTATTAATGAAATATTGACAAAATTGATAATATAAATACCAAAATAAATGTAATTTGAGACTTTTTATGAATTCCACTAATTTTTTAGGTTACTATGATATATTAGTATTGATTTAATCAACTTGGTTTGAACATATAATTCTGTTATGACTTTCAAAAAAATCATATATCAAATAGTGTCAAAATTGACACAAAATAGTTTTTAAATCAAATATTATATTATTAATTTTTATTTTATTCTTAAAAATCTAAGGTTCGGCCAAATGACTTATATAAGGATATATATATTAATAATAAACAATTTGGGGTTCGTTTGGGATGTTATAGTAAGTGTATTAACCATATAGTGAAAGAAAACAAAAAGACACGGTAAAAGTTAAATTAATTAGCTTAGAGTTAAATCTAATTGATAAGGTTAACATAATACCCTAAACTTGTCTAAATCCTATTGGTTGATAGGATTTCGACCCATCCCCACTTTATCTTCGAAATAAGACCCTTTGGAACCATTATAAACCGATTTTGACTTTAATATAAAATAATATTTTGAGATATTCCTAAGGTGCCCCTCTCCTCCCTTATAAAAGGGCACCTCCTCCCCCTCCTCCTCACACCAATTTGAGCAATCAAGCTCGGCAAACCCCTGCCATTTTCTCCTCTCCACTTCCCTAGAATAATCCTAGAGGTCCTGGTCTTCTCCAAAGACCAATCTTAGTTCCTTAAGTGGAGGATTCAAAGAGGCGTTCCAAAGAAGAGGTAATATCCATTACCGATCTTTTCAATTTCTTTCTTCTTCAACTTCTTCTTATTTAGTTGTTTCATGATAAAGTAATAACATCAGTATTACTTACATACTGATATGTTATTATAAATATGAAACAACCCTAATTCACCTTCTATCCATCCGACGGAAAAATTAAATCACCGCGCGTGCGTACGTACGGAATACCGTCTCCACGCCGTGGTGTAATCTATTTTCCACCATCACCTTACAAGGATGGGTATAATGGTGTAATGAGTAACTATATATGATTATTATTAAGTAATATTGATACTGAAATAATATATATATATACTCCAATACAATTCCACGATCATAGGAACGATATCATCACTCGTGCGTACGTACAGAATACCGTCTCCACGATGTGATGCGACTCGTTCTACATGATCTTCATTTCATAATGATTATATAAATGAATTTAATGAATGAATATGGTATATACTACACTAATACCATTCTGGAAATGAATTATCTATAACCTAAAGATAAGAATAAGAATTTATTCGACAAAACACGCATAAGAACAAAAAGTTCTAAAGACCCGAGTAACAAGTAACAATGAAATATTACTAACAAGAAGCTAATAATATGACCATATATGATCTCATATCAATATGTATGATTCTAGAATAAGTCAATAACATTATTTAAACCATTATACAGGAGCTTCGGACACGAACAAAGCAAATCAGACCTAAGGTAAGGGAAATATCACAATCTCATTTTTATCCGAGATTGTTTATTCGTAAGTATTTACTGGGGTATATTTTATCATCCACATCCATGTTTTATCAATATGTAATATTATTTCCATGCACCTAAAATTTTTTAAATCCATTTTTACCCTTCGTTGAGTTTTTAGTAATACGTATGAAAGGAATCTTTTGTCGTTTTTCGTACGAGGTACTTTTTGACTTTTCCGACAAAAGTACGAAGAATGTTTTCTTTTAACTTATACGGCACGAACGGATTTCTACTGTTTTATAAAGCCTTATTTTCATGAAGCTTCCTCTAAAATATTTCATGAATATTTTCAATAAAATCTCTTTCTTTTAAAATTGCATGATGTTTTGTGAAAAGAAAATGATTTTGAAGAAGAAAGGATATTTTCCTCAAGAATTCAATTCAAGTGTTTTATCAAAATTATTTTCCATCTAAGATAATAAAGAGTTCTGTTTCTATCCATATTTTTACATTGATTTGACTATGTTGTGATGGAATTATGTTTATGAATTCCTTTATCTTATATGAATTGATTTATGATGTCATGATGTTTCAAGAATCCCATTTTTGTTACATGTGTTATGTGATGATGTATGTTTTATGATTATGTGGCACACATAAGAAAGGATTCATTATAAGATGTGTGGGACCTATATCTCCCTGCAATGCATTGAGTAATGATTTTATATCTCATGAGATAGACATGGCTGGAACGGAAGGTTATTTCGGTTCAGTGATACAGGACTGAAACGAGGAGTGAACTCGGTTCAGAAAGGGACTTTGTCCACTAAGATAGTCTTGGAAATGAGTCATGACTAACAAGAAATGATTTTCCATGATTATGTGTGCATGCCACAAAGTTTCAAGTTTTATGTTATGATTATGGGAATCTCATTTTCACTTCTATGATTTATTCCATGTTAAGATATTATGATCTCTTTTGCAGGTTTTGATTTTCATAAAGATATGATATGATTTTTATTTCCTTTATTTGCCCTTGCTGAGCATTTGAGCTCACCCTTTTATGTTTTCTTTTCCCTAGGTCAGGAAGATGGATATTAAGTAGAATATGCTAAAAGTGACCCCAGATATGATGAAATAAATGGGAGACACTTTAGAAGATTTATGAACCAGTTGTTTATGTTTCCCAGTTTCTAAAGACACTATACCTATACAGTCCTTTGTGGTTTTGTCATATGTTGTAATAAGTGTGCTTAAATTTTGATGTTTTAACAATGTATGTAAAGTGTGGGTCGTTATATTATGTGTGCACAAGAATTGTATTTTCATGTAGGAAGGGATTGTGGAAAGACTAATTCACTATAAAGAAGCTTATTAGCCTTGGGAGGTGTTACATGTGGATCTCTCAATTACATGACAAGTCACTTTTGGGAGAACATGAGGGTTTCCATGAATGTTAATCACTATTTAAGATACATGGTTTCTATTGTTATTCTAAGTAGTGGAAATGGAGGGTTGTGCGAATGAGATAATTACTCCATCTTTTGGAGATATCTCTTATTGGGGGGGGGGTTGATATAACGACCCATACTTTACATACATTTTTATTACATCATAATTGAAGAACACATATTATAACATATAACAAAACCAAGAAAGGACCGTATAGGTATAGTGTCTTTAGAAACTGGGAAACATAAACAACTTGTTCATAAAGCATCTACTTTCCCTCCCATTTATTTCATCATATCTAGAGTCCCTTTTTGGCATATTCTACTTAATAACCTTATTCCTGACCTGGGGAAATAAAACATACAAAAGGGTGAGATCAAATGCTCAGTAAGGATAAACAAAAGAAGTATCAATCACATCATATTCAAAAGAACATAATATTTTGGAAATCTTAACCTGCAAAACCGAGCATAATTTTATAACATGGGATAAATCATAGTAGTGAAAAGAAATCCCAATAATCATAACTTAAAACATGAAACTTTATGGAATACACACATAATCATAGAGAATCATATCTTATTAGTCAAGAATCATTGCCAAGACTATCTTAGTGGACAAAGTCCATTTCTGAACCGAGTCACCCTCGTTTCAGTCCTGTTTCACTGAACCGGTATAACCTACCATTCCAGCCATGTCTATCTCATGAGATATAAAATCTTTACCCAATGCATTGGAGGGAGATATAGGTCCCACCCATCTCATAATGATACCATTCTTATATGTGCCACAAAATCATAAACCATACATCATAGCATAACCCATGTAATAAAAATGGGAATCTTAAACATCGTGACATCATAAAAAAATTCATATCAGATAATGGGATTCATAAAAATAATTCCATCACAACATAATCAAATAAATTTAATAATATGGATAAAAACAGAACCCTTTATTATCTTAGATGGAAAATAATTTTGATAAAACACTTGAACTCCATTCTTGAGGAAAATATCCTTTCTACTTCAAAAACATTTTCCTTTATTAACATGTCATATAATTTTAAACTAAAAGAAGTTGATTAAAAATATACTTGAAAACTTGTAAAGGAAGATTCTTGTAAATAATGTTTTAAAAATCCATTCATACCGTATAAGTAAAAAAACAATCTTCGTACTTTTGTCGGAAAAGTCAAAAAGTACCTCGTATGAAAAACGACAAAAGATTCCTTTCATATCCTTCAATAAAAACTCACCGAAGGGTAAAATTGGATTTAAAAAATTGTAGGTGGATGGAAATAATATTACATATTGAGGAAACATGGATGTGGATGATAAAATACACCCCAGAAAATATCAAAGTATAAACAATCTCGGATAAAAATGAGATTGTGATATTTCCCATACCTTAGGTCCGATATGCTTTGTACGTGTCCGAACCTCCTGTATAATGATTTAAATAATGTTATTGACTTATTACAGAATCATACTTATTTTTATGATATCATATATGGTCATATTCATAACTTCTTAGTAGTAATATTTCATTGCAACTTGTTATTCGGGTGTTTATAACATTTTGTTCTTATGCGTGTTTTGTCAAATAAATTCTTATTCTTCTCTTTAAGTTATAGATACCTCATATAAATAATGGTATTATTGTAATATATATCATATTAATTCATTAAATTCATTTATATAATCATTATGAAATGAAGATCATGTAGAACGAGTTGCATCACATCATGGAGACGGTATTCCGTACGTACGCACGAGTGATTATATCATTCCTATGATCGTGGAATTTTATTGGAGTGTATGTATACTCTTTCATAATTAGTATCACTTTATAATAGTCATATATAGTCATTATTTACACCATTATACCCATCCAAGTAAGGTGGTGGTGGAAAATAGATTACACCACGGCGTGGAGACGGCATTCCGTACGTACGCACGCGTGGTGATTTCTTATTCTGTACGATGGATAGATGTTGAAATAGGGTTTTTTAATAATTATAATAACATATAAGTATATTAGTGATACTGATGTTATTACTTCATAATAAAAAAACTAAAGAAGAAGAAGTGGAAGAAGAAATAAAGATGAAAGAATCAGTAACGGACATTACCTCTTCTTTGAAGTGCTTCTTTGAGACCTCCTTTTAGGGTACTAAAATAGGACGTTGAAGAAGACTGGAACCTCTAGGATGTCTCTAGGAAAGTGGAGAGGAGAAATTGGCAGGGTTTGGCCGAGATTGAAGGCTCAATGTGGTGTGAGGAAGAGAGGGAGGAGGTGCCTTTTTATAAGGGAGGAGGGGGCTCCTTTGGAAAAACTAAAACTTTTATTTTATTATAAAGTCAAGTTTGGTTTTAAATAGCTCCAAATTGATTTATTTCGAATATAAGGTGGGGATGGGTCCAAATACACTAATCCAATATAAGTTAGACAAGTTTAGGTTCCTATTTTAACCTTATCATGTAGATTTAACATTAAGTTAAATAATTTTACTTTTACCGTGTCTTCTTGTGTTCTTATACTATAAGGTTAATAAACTTACTATAAGCAGCCAAACTAACCCCAAGTTGTTTATTATTAATATATATAACCTTATATAAGTCATTTGGCCGAACCATAGATTTTCAGGAATAAAATAAAAATTACTAATATAATATTTGTTTTAAAAACTATTTTATGTCAATTTTGACACTATTTAGTAATTAATTTTTGTGAAAATCATAACAGAATGATTAGTTCGAAAAAAGTTAATTAAATAAATACTAACATGACATATTAATCTAAAAAATTAGTTTAATTCATAAAAAGTGTCAAATTACATTTATTTTGGTGTTTATAACATCAATTATGTCAATATTTCATAAATAAGATAATTACTGCGTCATATTTGTGTCATAAATAACATAAATTATTTAATGTCTAAAAATTACAAATAAAATACCATTATGTAATAAATAATTTTATCTTTCTAATGAATATTTATAGTCGAATTTATCTTATGTATAACCCCATATTAAAAATAATTTACTTATTAAACTTTGATTTTAACTATTTTAACCCTTCTTTAAATAAATTAATAATAAATGTCCTAATCTAATCCAAGTGGGCCTAAATGGTCATATTGTATTCCTAAGGTTGTTTATGGTCGAATTACACTTGTCCAATAGAATTAGGACATTTTTTAGGGTAATAATAATATCATTTTTACCCTTAATTACCCTATTTACTTTTAACCGTGGTAAAAAAAGTAAAAAGTTACTATTCACCAAAAAAAATTATTTTCATCTCATTGAATCACATTTTACTTACTGAAATCAACCGTGTCTCTTGAATTTTCAAAATTACACTCACAGATGCGATAAAATTATGTTTTATGAAAAATTCATTTTTTTAACTACCACTTAGTGGTTTCACTATTCATCAAAAATTGAATGTTTTCAGAAAAATTCCAAAATTTCACCCAAGGATAATTTCGATATTACGAATCCAAAAATGAAGTCCATTTTGAAAAATAAAATTTATAAAATTTCAAAAAGTGGTTATTACTATTCATAACGGCTAGTTTTAATAATATTTTAATAGTATATCGTTGTTAAGTGAAACTCGGTATTGCGTATGACGCAAGCTATCGAGGAAGCTCGTGATTTCTTGTAAAGCAAGACAAGAAAGTGTTGTGTGTAGAAAAAGATTCCTTTGATGATTTATATAACATAAAAGTCTCAGGTGTTACATTCTACCACCCTTAAAATGAATTTCACCCTCGAAATTCGTCACTTTGTAACAAACAGATGAGGATACCTCTCCCTCATCATATCCTCAAGCTCCCATGTAGCTTCCTCTAATTGGTGGTTCCTCCATAAAACTTTCACCAATCGAGTGGTCTTGTTTCGTAGGACTTTTTTGCTACGATCCAAGATCACTATCGGTTGTTCTTCATAAGAAAGATCTTTCTCCAGCGGTACAACTTCTGAGCTGAGTACATGTGAAGGATCAGGTATGTACTTTCTTAGGAGAGATACATGGAACACATCGTGAAATTGAGAGAGATTCGGTGGAAGCGCCAATCCGTAAGCTACCTTCCCAACACGATCCAATATTTCTAAAGGACCGATATATCTAGTTCTCAACTTCCCCTTCTTTCCAAATCTCATAACCCTCTTCAAGGGAGATATTCGCAAGAACACTTTATCACCCACTTCAAACTCTAGGTCTTTTCTTCGGTTGTCAGCATAACTTTTCTATCGAATCTGAGATTCTATTATGTGTTGTTGAATAGATCTGACATTTTATGCCATTTCATCAATGAGATCGGGTCCTAATAGCTTTATTTCCCCAAATTTATCCCAGCAAGTTGGAGTCCTGCATTTCTTTCCATAGAGAGCTTCATAAGGATCCATCTGAATACTGGATTGAATGATATTATTATAATAAACTTCCACCAAAGGTAGGTGTTGATCCCAACCACCTTTGAAATCCATAGAGCAAGATCTCAACATATCTTCTAGAGTTTGAATTGTTCTCTCAGACTGACCGTCTGTCTGAGGATGATAAGCAGTGCTAAAACTCAACTCTGTATCCAGAGTATGCTGAAGACTTCGCTAGAACATCGAGGTAAATCTCGGATCCCGATCAGATATAATAGAAAGTGGTAATCCATGGAATCTTACCACTTCCATTAAATATATCATGGGAAGCTGATCCAGAGATAAATCCTCTATAATAGCAATGAAGTGTAAAGATTTTTTAAGACGATCAACTATGACCCAAATAGAATTATTGCCTTTGGATGTTTTAGGAAGTCCTGTAACAATGTCTATATTGATGTTTTCCCATTTCCATTTGGGTATGGGTAATGGTTCTAACATCCCATTAGACTTCTGTCTCTCAGCTTTAACTTATTGACAAACCAAGCATCTAGATACATATTCAGCAACATCTCTTTTCATGCCATCCCACCAGAAGTATTCTTTCAGGTCCCTATACATCTTCGTGCTTCCAGGATGAATAGAGAATAAAGAACTATGAGCCTCATCCAGCAGCTCCTTCTTTAATTCGGGGATGGGAGGAACACAAACCCGAATCCTAAAATTTATTATCCCATCACAATCAAGGATGAATTCAGGAACATTTCTCACCTTCTTTTGTAACTTGACATCTTCTTTATGTGCCTCTTTAATATTTACATGTATATATGGTTGAACATTCATTTCAGAAAGATACGATTTATCCCCTTTCATTATAATTCGAAGATCCATCCTTTGTAAATCCATAAATATTGGATCTTTTGTGATCCTCATCATGGATAAACTAGCATGGTCTTGTTGACTTAATGCATCTGGGACCTTGTTTGCTTTCCCAGGGTGGTAATGGATTGAGCAGTCGTAATCCTTAATCAGCTCCAACCATCTTCTTTGGCACATATTGAGCTCCTTTTGGGTAAAAATATACTTTAAACATTTATTATCAGTATAAATGTCACACCTTTATCCATAGAGATAATGCCTCCAAATCTTTAATGCAAAGATTACCGCAGCTAACTCCAAATCATGAGTTGGGTAATTTTGCTCATGTATTTTCAACTTTCGTGAGGCATAAGCTATCACCATATCATTTTGCATAAGAACACACCCCAATACTTTCTTGGATGCATCACTGTAGATCACAAACCTTTCTCCACTACAAGGTAGTGTGAGCACAGGTGCACTGGATAACCTTCTTTTCATCTCCTTGAAATTCTCTTCACATTCCTCCGTCCAAACAAACATAACTCCTTTACGAGTCAATTTGGTGAGTGGATTAGATAATCGTGAAAAATCTTTCACAAAACGTCGATAATTTCCAGCCAAACCAAGAAAACTTTGGATCTCGGTTACTGTTGTTGGTCTCGACCATCTTTCGATAACCTCTGTTTTTGTTGGATCCACAGATATCACCTCCTTTGAGATTATGTGACCAAAAAATGTAACTTTTTGAATCCAAAATTCACACTTGGAAAATTTGGCATAAAGCTTCTCCTTTCTCAGGATCTTCAATATAATTCTCAAGTGATCTTCATGTTCTTCCTTGCTCTTTGAATAGACAAGAATATCATCTATAAAGACTACCACAAACTGATCAAGATAGTCTCTAAAGACTCTATTCATTAGATCCATGAATATAGCATGGGCATTAGTAAGAACAAATGGCATCACTATAAATTCACAGTGTCCATACCTTGTACGGAAATCCGTCTTTGGTATATCCTTTCTTTTGACCCTTAATTGATGATACCCTGAACGATGATCAATCTTGGAAAAGTATTGAGCTCCGCGTAGTTGGTCAAATAGGTCATCAATGTGTGGGAGAGGATATTTGTTCTTGATAGTAATCTTGTTAAGTTCTCGATAATCAATGCAGAGTCTCATTGATCCATCTTTCTTCTTAACAAACAGAATAGGTGCTCCCCAAGGTGACGCACTAGGGCGTATGAACCCCTTATCAAGATTCTCTTGGAGTTTCATCTTCAATTCCATCAAATCAATTGGGGCCATTCTATAAGGTGTCTTTGAAATAGGAAAAGCACCTGGTACGAGTTCTATTGAATACACAACATCACGATTCGGTGGAAGACCCGGTAATTCCTCCGGAAAGACATCATCAAACTCCCGTACAATGGGCATATTCTTAATCGTGAGTTTCTCACCAACCATTTGAGATAAATAACCTTCATTTAGTGGAATCAATACCCATAAAATGGATGAAATTTCCATTGGAAGGTTATGTTCATTCTTGCATCGATAGACGATCATAGATTTATCTGGAATATGAAATGTGACTTCCCTTCATTGGAAATTGAAATGAGCTCCATGTAGATAAATCCAATCCATGCCAATAATCACATCAAATTCCATTATAGGAAGGATCACAAGATTTTTAGGAAGAAAATTCCCACAAACTTCAATCGGAAAAGAATTATAAACTTTTGATGCGACTATTGTGCCATTAGGTGTTGTCACAGCTAACTCAACATCTAATTGTTGAGGTAATATGGTGACACCCTTAGAAAATTCTCCAGTAATAAAGGAGTGGGTGGATCCAGAATCAAATAAAACATTTTCTACTTTAGAGTGGATGGTAAGTGTACCTTTCACCACATCGTTATCGTACTCCACATCGCTGATAGAAATTGCATGCGACTTTCCTTTGTCTTTAGCCATAAGAGTTTGTTGACGTTGACCATCATCATCAACCATTGGATTAGGGAATTAATTGGGATAATGTCCCATCTCCTTACAATTGAAGAATTGAAGTGTAGTAGGTTCATTCTATGTATCCATTCCTTTGTATGCATCATTAGAAATCTTCTTCCCATCATCGCGGCATTCAAATACCCGATGACCCTCCGTTACACATTTGAAACATTTACTTGTCCCTTTAATACAACTACCTCCATGTTTCTTTCTACACATTGAGCATAAGGGAAAGCTCATATTTTTTCAGTGTGCTCTTTAGATTTTCCTTTTAATTCCATTTTCCTCTTCTTATCAAGACCATATGACTGATGGATTACTCCAATCTCCATCTCAACTTTGAGAGCACATCGAACGATTTCCTCGTAGATATTGAAGTCCCTTATGGCTAAGGCCCTTCGAAGACTTGGTTTTAATCCAATAAAGAATCGATCGATCATACTCTCAGGTTGGATAATAATACCAGAAGAGTAACTTGAACGTCTTGTAAAATTTGATTCATAGGTACCAACAGATTCATCATCCTTTTGCTTCAGTTAAAGAAACTCTTTCTCCATCTTTGTTCGGAGAATACAAGGGAAGTACTTATTGAAAAATAAGTTCTTGAACTCGTCCCATTCCATGGTCTCAATTTCATCCCTTTGCCTTGTATTCTTATTAAGATTCCACCATTGATCAGCATCACCTTCCAAACGATACACTGCTAAGATGACTTTATCATGCTCTGAACATTGAAGAACTGAAAATATCTTCTCAGTAGTACTAATCCATTGTTCAGCAACTAATGGATCAGTAGACCCGCTGAATGAAGGTGGAAGCTATCTCATGAAGGATTCAACAGAATTTTGCTCCTTCCATTGCTCATTTGGAGGTCCTGTATGATTCATAGCTTGAGAAATTTGTGTCAACATGGCTACAAGATTTTGCATTCTAGCTCCCATAACATTTGGTTGCTCAGGGGGACAATCAATTCCATTTCCCGTCGCATTCTGCATTAACACAATTCCTTCGGGTTCCAGCCATTGACTAAAACCAAGAATAATAGTGTGAGAAACAGTAATTATAATAGGAAAACCACATAATCAAGAATACAATTTCAAACATAAGGTCTTATCCTAGGTTATTCACGGCCATTTCTAAAACACTAAGATTGTGTTCTATCCTTAGACTTATCCTTAGGGTTCTTACTAAGGCTTTCACATCCTAGTTTCCAAAGGTTGACTATACCTTTCCTCTGATACCAACTATAACGACCCATACTTTACATACTTTGTTATTACTTCTGAATTGAAGAACACTTATTACAATATATAAAAAAACCAAGAAAGGACCGTATAGGCATAGTGTCTTTAGAAACTGGGAAACATAAACAACTAGTTCATAAAGCATCTACTTTTCCTCCCATTTATTTCATCATATCTAGAGTCCCTTTTTGGCATATTCTACTTAATAACCTTCTTCCTGAACTGGGGAAATAAAACATACAAAAGGGTGAGCTCAAATGCTCAGTATGGATAAACAAAATAAGTATCAATCACATCATATTCATAAGAACATAACATTTTGGAAATCTTAACCTGCAAAAGGGAGCATACTTTCATAACATGGGATAAATCATAGTAGTGAAATGAAATCCCAATAATCATAACATAAAACATGAAACTTTGTGGCATACACACATAATCATAGAGAATCATATCTTATTAGTCAAGACTCATTTCCAAGACTATCTTAGTGGACAAAGTCCATCTCTGAACCGAGTCACCCTCGTTTTAGTCCTATTTCACTGAACTGGTATAACCAACCGTTCCATCCATGTCTATCTCATGAGATATAAAATCTTTACCCAATGCATTGAAGGGAGATATAGGTCCCACCCATCTCATAATGATACCATTCTTATGTCTGCCACAAAATCATAAACCATACATCATAGCATAACCCATGTAATAAAAATGGGAATCTTAATCATCGTGACATCATAAAACAATTAATATCAAATAAAGGAATTCATAAAAATAATTCCATCACAGCATAATCATATAAATGTATTAATAGGCAAAAAACCGAACCCTTTATTATCTTAGATGGAAAATAATTTTGATAAAACACTTGAACTCTATTCTTGAGGAAAATATCCTTTCTACTCCAAAAACATTTTTCCTTTCTTAGCATGTCATATAATTTTAAACTAAAAGAATTTGATTAAAAATAAACTTGAAAACTTGTAATGGAAGCTTCTTGGAAATAATGTTTTAAAAATCCATTCATACCGTATAAGTAAAACAACATTCTTCGTACTTTTGTCGGAAAAGTCAAAAAGTACCTCGTACGAAAAACGACAAAATATTCCTTTCATATCCTTTACTAAAAACTCACCGAAGGGTAAAATTGGATTTAAAAAATTGTCGGTGGATGGAAATAATATTACATATTGAGGAAACATGTATGTGGATGATAAAATACACCCCAGTAAATACCAAAGTATAAACAATCTCGGATAAAAATGATATTGTGATATTTCCCTTAACTTAGGTCTGATATGCTTTGTACGTGTCCAAACCTACTGTATAATAATTTAAATAATGTTATTGACTTATTAAAGAATCATAATTATTTTTATGATAACATATATGGTCATATTCTTAGCTTCTTAGTAGTAATATTTCATTGCTACTTGTTAATCGGGTGTTTATAACTTTTTTTTCTTATGCGTGTTTTGTAAAATAAATTCTTATTATTCTCTTTAGGTTATATACACCTCATATAAAAAATGCTACTATTGTAATATGTATCATATTCATTCATTAAATTCATTTATATAATCATTATGAAATGATGATCATGTAGAACGAGTCGCCTCACATCGTGGAGACGGTATTCCGTACGTACGCACGAGTGATGATATCGTTCCTATGATCATGGAATTGTATTGGAGTGTATGTATACTATTTTTTAATTATTATCACTTTATAATAGTCATATATAGTCATTATTTACACCATTATACCCATCCAAGTAAGGTGGTGGTGGAAAATAGATTACACCATGGCGTGGAGACGGTATTCCGTACGTACGCACGTGCGATGATTTCTTTTTCCGTAGGATGAATAGATGGTGAAATAGGGTTGTTTAATACTTATAATAACATATCCGTATATGATTCATACTGATGTTATTACTTCATAATGAAACAACTAATGAAGAAGAAGTGGAAGAATAAATAAAGATGAAAGAATCGGTAACAGACATTACCTCTTCTTTGAAGTGCTTCTTTGAGACCTCCTTTTAGGGTACTAAAATTGGTGTTTGAAGAAGACCAGAACCTCTAGGATGTCTCTAGAGAAGTGGAGAGGAGAAAGTGGCAGGGTTTGGCTGATCTTTAAGGCTCAATGTGGTGTGAGGAAGAGAGGGAGGAGGTGCCCTTTTATAAGGGAGGAGAGAGGCTCCTTTGGAAAAAATAAAAATATTATTTTATTATAAAGTCAAGTTCGGTTTCAAATAGCTCCAAATTGATTTATTACGAAGCTAAGGTGGGTATGAGTCGAAATACTCTCATAAAATATAATTTAAACAAGTTTAGGTTCCTATTTTAACCTTATAATGTAGATTTAACATTAAGTTAAATAATTTTACTTTTACCGTGTCTTCTTGTGTTCTTATACTATAATGTTAATAAACATACTATAAGAAGAAAAACGAACCCCAAGTTGTTTATTATTAATATATATAACCTTATCTAAGTCATTTGGCCGAAACATTGATTTTTAGGAATAAAATTACAATTACTAATATAATATTTGTTTTAAAAACTATTTTATGTCAATTTTGACACTATTTAGTAATTATTTTTTGTAAAAATCATAAAATAATGATTACTTCTAATACAGTTAATTAAATAAATACTAACATGTCATAGTAATCTATAAAATTAGTTTAATTCATAAAAAGGGTCAAATTACATTTATTTTGGCGTTTACAACATCAATTATATCAATATTTGATTAATAAGATAATTACTGCATCATATTTGTGTCATAAATAAATTAAATTCTTTGATGTCTAAAAATTACAAATAAAATACCATTATGTAGTAAATCTTTTTATCTTTCTAATTAATACTTATAGTCAAATTTATCTTATGTATAACCCCATATTAAAAATGATTTACTTATTAAACATTGATTTTAACTATTTTAACCCTTCTTTAAATAAGTTAATAATAAATGTACTAATCTAATACAAGTGGGCCTAAATGGTCATATTTTATTCCTAAGGTTGTTTTTGGTCTAATTACACTTGTCCAATAGAATTAGGACATGTGTTAGGGTAATAATAATATCATTTTTACCCTTAATTACCCTAATTATTTTTAACCGTGGTAAAAAAAATAAAAAGTTACTATTCACCAAAAAAATTATATTCATCTCATTGAACCACATTTTACTTACTGACATCAACCGTGTGTCTTGGATTTTTAAAATTCCACTCACAGAAGTGATAAAATTATGTTTTATGAAAAATTCAGTTTTTTTTAACTACCACTGAGTGGTTTCACTATTCATCAAAAATTGAAAGTTTTCAGAAAAATACCAAAATTTCACCCTAGGCTAATTTCGATATTACGAATCCAAAAATGAAGTCTATTTTGAAATATAAAATTTATAAAATTTCAAAAATTGGTTATTAATATTCATAATGGCAAGTTTTAATAATATTTTAATAGTATATCATTTCTTGTAAAACTCGGTATTGCGTACGACGCAAGCTTTCGAGGAAGCTCGTGATTTCGTGTAAAGCAAGGCAAGAAAGTTTTGTGTGTAGAAAAAGATTCCTTTGATGATTTATATAACATAAAAGTCTCGGGTGTTATAGTTGAGGTTCAATTTATAGTTGAAATATTCATCCAATTGTGAGCAAAATCATTGGGCATATAATAATTTTTCACACCTCTCAGTAATTTTCTATGGGGGATTTTCAATTAAATATCATCAGTTTGATATTTCATATCTCATTAAACTTAATGGTTGCATATAAATTTCCATATAATGCAGAAAAATTTCATGAACATACCCTGTTGTGCTGAGAGGCCCATCCTTGAAAATTTATGAGGTCAATGTCACCAATCACGTGCAACTATTTGGGAAAGACAAATACAGTTTTCCACAAACCCATATTTTTTAATGAATGGGTCTAGGATTGAATTTCACGCTTAAGGGTATATTTAAAACATTGCATTGACTTTAGTGTGTAAGTATCTTTCTCCAAAAATATTTATTTTTCAATAAAGACTTCAAACATGCACACAAACTGCTTATGAAACACATACAAATCCTATGGAGTAGGTCCCATATTCAATCCATCAAAAATTAAAATGTTTTGGGGATACAAAAGTTTTCGGTACAAAATATATTTCCCATAGAATCAGAGCTGGCTGGGGATTCGAATGCCAGGATTTTAGAGATATGTCGAATAGTTGTACTATTTTACATACGTTTACAAAACACATTTCTTAGGTGTAAAAAATGGTTTTTATGCTTCACGAAATCTAATATTCCTACAAATATAAATTGGGGTAGTGACCGTTGTTGTGGTACTCTAAATTAAGTGCATGATAAGACATTCCATATGCTCAAAACATAGCCCTTTTCATGAAATCACAAGCCCCAGTCATGATTTTTGTGAAATTATGACTTTTTTGGAATGACTTTCCAGAATGAGATGAACATTTTTGAGTATTTTTTCAATATTTATTTGACCAAAATAGTTTGTGAAAAACCTCCAAGGATTTCATAATATATCCTTAAAACCCATATATATTTTATGAATGGCCATCCATCTATACGAAGAGAAGATCAATTCTGATTATCCAACATGAAGTACTAAAATGGACTTAAACTCGGATATTCCTTGAGAATGAAGGTTTATTTTTGACAAGAAGGTTCTCTAGAGCTTATTGAACAAATCATAGAGAGTGTATTTTCTGAGACTTTGTCTAACCGTTTTCAAAATTGTGCTATTGGAGGAGACATCTATATCATCCATGAAATTGATTGAATCATTCTTTTGGTTTTCCCATATTTAATAGATACCCCGCTATAATATTACTATTTCAGGACCCCTGCTCAAGATCATGAGGTAAACTCCATCAACAATCATAGTGGATGGGTGAGAATGGTCACTAGAGGGAATCCAGAAAATGAATAATTTACATCGTGTTATGTGAGAATATTCTAGGGTAGTATCCATTAATACAAAAAGGGTTGGTATAAATAATAGGGTTCTACATGCAAAATGAAACAGAACTGATGACTGGGCCTATGTGTTCTTGGTAAGAGTACGAGGCCAAGATACATCACATTGGCATGTGTGAATTGTTTTGGACATCTCAATTTCATGATTTTAGTTAATAATAGATGCTTCCATAACCCATAAGATATTTGTCTATGGTCACCAATTCATTTCACCTCTATCACGGGGAGTTGGTAATCATCATTTGGAACTTGAAATGTATTGGGATAATCTGTTTGATGGGGTTCTAGTATGATGAATTTCCTACAACACCAAATGCCTAGGAAAATAAGGATAATATACCTTATACGACACATGACCTTCTAGATGTGATATGGAAATTTCTAGAGAATCCTCCCCCATATATTGGAATATGGTGTTCAAGACATGAATAAGGATATTCTTGATGAAATACCCAACCATAAAAAATACATTGAATCTAAATAAATATCTGATAATTCAATAGAAGAGGATCATGATATCAAATTGATTTATATTAGATGAATGGACTTATGAGATGTGGGGAAACACTATGGTAGAGGTATGGCATTTAGTATTCCAAGACACTGATATCTTGGCCCCATTCTAAATTAGATGGATGCTTCTGGTGAGATATTATCACATGTACCTATGACAGGGGATGCCTGTGATTTTGGATATCAAGGAATCTAGAAACCAGGTAATTTTGGAGGTACAAGGGTTCACCCGACACTACAACCAGTTGGGCCATGTGGCTAGAGGGAGGGTGCCTAATAGGTCCTATGGTCTATTCTAGTGGTTTCATGGGTGGATCATAGCACAAAATGGTGGCTATGAATTAACAACCCCCATTTCCCCTCCAAACGTGGTTCAGTAGCCCTCACTGCTCACCATAACTGAGGTTCAAACATTTTTTATCAATGAGGTTGGAGTCACCGTTCATATTATAAATGTCGGGAACTTCCACTTCAATATTTTCCCAACCCCCTTCAGTGAGATGGTTCCTAATCTGGAGGGGATTATGGAGTTATGGGAATAAAGTTTGACAACCTAAGGAGGAGTACTTGTGGAAGTTATTGATGGAAACGCATATTGTGAGTTGTACACTCCATCACGGTTCAACAAGAATTTTAGATGTTTCCACTAGTCGATGAAGTGATTTTATAGGAGAATCCATGAGGAAAGACACCCATATACCCTTCAACGACTATACTAAATGATCACAAGTGAAGTCATGGGGAAAACCATTATCTTTCCACCCACCAATGTCAATGATGGTCTTTCTCATACATAGAATAGTTCAAGGGTTTTAGTGTGAACATAAACGATTCTATATCCATGTGTAAGTGTAATCACAATGGGAATTGAGGTTCAAGAGCTACAGTGTGGTTTGAGGGATTCTGTCCAATGGTCTCTCCATGTGTTAGAGGCTTTTATTGAGGGTGTGGATGGTGTATATCAAGGGATCTGTGCAACCCCTACTCTTAGTGGGGCTCCCTCATTAGAGGGTGTAAGAGAAGGCATGAGGATATTGAACTGGGACCAGTACGATCGGTGATACACCGTTAAAGGATCTATAATATATACAATATCCATATACTAATTCCTCTTTTGCTACACTCTAAGAGGATATGTGAATTGTTATCATAACCATAATGGTAGATCAGCTATGCAGGATACTAATTCATGAAGGGGTAAAGGTTTCAAAAGTTGATCTTCCATGTATTACAGCCAATATGAACTTCCTTGAGCAGGTTTCATATCAATAAGATATTGATTACTTTTCATGCCAATGTGGGAGCCCTGATCAAACCTATTGTCTGGTGCACATGATATTCGCTGTTTAGCCATATCCTAATGAGATGCTATCAACTAATGAATTAGATAAAGAAGAATCGATCCTTGGTGCTAATACATAGTTCCCCATTGATGTGGAGTCTTTGGGATCATATAATGATTAGCCAAATTTCTATGAGAGTGGAGAAAAAACCCCTACATATGATAACCTTACCATCCTACTCTTTGATGAGGTATACATAGTTTGATAATTAATCAGCCTCTTATATCCGTCTTCTATTTCAATTATGTGGATCTCATAAGGAATCTTCATATAATAGTGAAAGATGAAGGTTACTGAGGGATCCAAACCAGAGGGGATGAGGATGATATAACTGATATTGGTGGGAACACCTCAAAAAATGATAGTATGGATGCTAAAATTGGAGGGCCTAATGAGGAGGTCAGAGTAGATGTCTCGATAACCTTGGTCCTCAAAGTCATATATGGGTGATCACACACTAGCCTCTCAACAACCACATCTACTACTGGTGAGATAGACCATCTGATGTGATTGTTCATCCAGATTCCCATGTTTTGAGGTAAGAGTGAATCTGAAAAACCCTATATCCTTTCAAAATTTCATAGATCTATTGACCATAAAGCATTCATGTGTTTTTATTCTTGTAGATTTCACCAATGAAACAATTAATGGATCAATGTCTAATATTGAAATACAAAACTGTGTTGATGGGTATCCTAGGTTGGAACTCCATATCGATGCATTGGGACCACGTTTTTCCCAAATTATTTCCCAATATAACTCATTTTCCCTTACATAATCCACGATTGAATGACTCACCATAAATGGTTAGACTAACAAACATTATTTCATTTTAAGAATATTCAATAGGCTTTTCTCCCAAAAAGAGTCCATGGTAGGGAAACATGGGCAACATACCTCAACGTCTTTACCAACCCTTTGTGAGTCAGTCATCAATCCTTTCTCGACATTGGTACGTAGTGTGACACATGTTACAAATATATTTCAGTCCTCTAGAGGGGTAGATCTCGAAGCTATTGAGGGTGGTGGTACTAATAAAGGGTCATATGAATAGGAGCACCATATAAATATTAAGCTTGACACTTCTTATAGGGCCCCGAAGGTGGACCCAACCACTTCTATGCTTGTGGCCTTTCAAGAATATGAGGTCATGACACATGATGAACTAGACGATTCTAGGTCTAATGTCGCTGAAGTGAATTAAATTTTCTAATTAATGGCATGGATAACTACATGCCACATCACCACACACATATCTGAGCAATATCATGGGGTTCAGATGGTGTCCCACACCATTGGATATGAAACATGTGAAATATAGCAGTGGAAATTAATGCTCTCTACATGCTGGTTTGTGTTTTCCATTCTTATAAGGTTCATACAAAGAGTTAAAAATTTGACATCACCTGGATCATGTGGAAATACTATGGCACCAAAAATGTATATGAGTCCAATTAAGAAATTCACCATATGTAGATGTAGGTAAATGAGCATATAACATTCATCCATTTCTAAATAGAGATCATTAGTCAGTCAAATGAATAGTTTGTGGATGTCAATGAAAGGCTATAGGAGGTATTATCACAGATAGCTGAGTCACAGAATGAGCCGGACTGAGTTCAGACTAGGGATGAAGAACAACAACCTAGGGATAAGGATGAGGAATAAGAGATAACTAGGATGAATCAGGTTCTATATGCCACACATAAATTCCAAGATAATATAGAGTGCATGATTTCTGGGGTTAATCCTTAGTGGAATTGTATTTCATTGAGAAAAGATAGGATTTAGTTTCTGAATGACCCCCATAAACTAATATTGTTTAGGTGTTTTTATGTTCTCGTATGCATGTACTTTTTTCTTTTGTCATATTGTTGTATTCCAAACATCCATCAATCTCACTAGACAACCAATGGTTAAAACCTATTCCCCTGTGAGTCATTCTCAGTGTGAGAAATGAGAACTGATCACGTGAATTGATAATTTTTATGAGGATGTTGAGAAATGGATGAACACTTGGGGTACAAACATTTTTGGTTGAACAATAAGAATATATTGACTCATAAGTGTTGTAGATTGATGGGTGGGGAACTCTGAAAAAAAAGGCCTTTCTAAAAATGAACTAGTTCATGAATGGGAGAACAATATTGTAAGTGTCCATCCATGATCTATGTATCACTGAGAGGGGGAGGGGGTGAATCTATTTTATCATTTTCTTTTATGTTTCATAACTTTTGAAACAACATGTTCCTCATGTTAAAGATTTATTTGCCAGTTGAAAAAAATTCAAACACACATCCACATGAACACAAGAGTTTATAATGATAATTACTTAACAAGAGTAGATGTTTCAATGGTTTGTTTTGGAAATGATCCAATACAACACCATCCACTAGAAAACAATATTTGTGTGTGGAATAAAATGAGGAGGATATTCCCTTACACTACTGTACCACTATGATAATAATGACCCAATATTTTATCAATGGAATGTATCCCTTATCAATGTAATTTCACATAATATAAGTCACATATAATCAATTATTGACCAGAAAAACTTTATAAATGAATAATTAATGAAATATGAAATATTTCTAGAATCTAAAGGCACCAATACTGATAAAATAGTAACCTGATATTAAGAATAGTAATATGACCTTTAGGTTTAGTAAACCAAGCAAATTAATAGTATCTTCACCCATGAGAGTTTAAATAAAATTTAGTCATGTTACAAAAAATGGTACAATTATATCATAGTCTATGTAAAAAATGTTTGAAAAATTAATGATTAAGTATTGGTATTTTTATAAGTCATAATTATTTAATTATAATTTTATTATTAATATAATAATTTAAAAGAATTTTTTTTTCATAAAATGTATTCATAAACTGGTAATTTAATTTCACATGTTTTAAATAAACTTTTATGTGGCCTTAATGTAAATTTTCTGTGTGTTATAAAAAGATTTATATTTTTAAAATCAGTAGTTTAAATGTAAATGATTATTTTAAATAAAAAAAATTAATCCTATTTATAAAATTACTTTTAGAAAATGGACTTCATTTTTATAGTAAATACATTAAAAAATGATTTGTGTGGATTTTTAAGACTTTTCTGAAATACATGAATTTTTATGAATAGTAAAATACGATAATTTTAAAAAAAGCTAAATACATGAATTATAGAGCCACTATTTATTTAAGGATGAGGTATGAACCTTAATCTCTAAACATCATTAATTATTTTAATATATTTAGATCTAGATATCAAACTATTCATAGTATTGATCCAAAATAATAAAGTAATGAATATAATATTGAAAAAACACCCCTCTTTTCCACTATAAATGCCACCCTCTCCCCCTCTTCCCCTTACACATCTCAACATTTGGGCCTTGAATAAATTCCATTAAATTCTCTTTCAATCCGCATCCAAATGACCATAATATAATGGTATCATCAAATGACCAAACCTTGGTTCATTAAGGAGGATCTCAGGAGGACAATTCAAGATGTAAATTCACTATAGTTTTCTTTTAATTTTCTTTCAATTTTGTTTATTTTATTCTATTTCCTCACCTTATCTTCTGAAATGGTAATTATAAATCTAGAATTTTTGATAAAATATTATTATATCAGGTTATTATATGATCATTAAATAAAATAATCCCTCTCCCTCTATTATTCTATCAGTGAAATTGTAGTCCGTATTGTGTCAATTTGCCAACATAATTTGTGATGCACTTTCATTACCCATAAATTCCATAAAGGATGTCAATAAAAAAATTTAATGGGTTTACAAATAATTTAATATATATGTCACAAAATTCATTATATTATGTAACTAACATTTATACATAATTCTAAATGATTAAACAGAATGAGTTTGTTGTGATAATAAACCTCTTAAATTAAACTAAAAATATCGTCATTTACTTTTGTCAAATGATTCATACTCAAGGTATATAAATAAATTCTTTATAATATAATTTATTCTTATATAAAATAATTAGTAGAATATTATTATAATTTTGGATATTTTTCCTCATTTTACATGAACATCCATTCATGAATACAGCAAAACCGATCATGAATAGTTAGAAAATGAATATTCCAAAGTGATAAAATTATACTACATAACTCATATAAATGCCTATAAATGATTAAAATAAAACAATAATTAGTCATATTCATGGAAAAAAGGTTTTATAATTGATAATTACTGAATATAATCTGATTATATAGGACACTTTAGTGAAGACAGTGTTCGGACATGATATAAGGGAAATTCTCAAATGCAACTCTCTTTATTTGGGTTTCCCATATTTCAACACAATTTCAGTATTGATGTTCAAAAAGTATAATTTAGAAATAATTATATTTCCTTTTATTGGATATAAATTATTTCTACTTGAATTTATTTCAAGAATAATGTTTTCTAAAAGAACTCTTCTTTTAAAAAATCTACTTTTACTTCACAATATTGATTCTTATTTACTGATGATATATTATTAGTGTACATTATTTTTACTTTAATGTGGGAACCCAATGATTATGAATGTATGCTGTCAAAACGAAACCTATTCCTTTCCATGGATTATGTTTTTTTTTTCTAGATTGATATATGTTCTATGTGGAATGCATGATTATTTAAATATTATGATGTGATGATTGTTCCCATAATTATATAGAAAAATTAAAATGTGATGATGTGAAGGGTGTTACAGAAATTATATAGTGCCATAATGAATAGTCTAATTTGATTTATCTCACGAGAAAAGTGAAATATTTATAAAAATTATGTTATCTTTGTTCATAATTATGCGTGTTATGTGACCACTATGTCGTGATGTTTCATTATTATAAATAGTCACACTCCATGTTATTTCTTAATTATTACAATCATGATAATGATTTTATCCCTATGTTATGATGGTTATGATTATTATCACCATCAGTTACATTTTTTCATGTTCATATCTATCCTCTTAATTGGATTTTAGCTCTCCTATTTTTGATGTATATCGTTAGGTGACTACATGTACTACAAACAATTCAATGAAAAATAAGAATTTTGAGAATAAGGAATTGAATAAAAAGTTGTGCTTTATATTTTAAATTATATATATGGTCTTAATTTTCCAAATACACTAAACATTTCGATCCTTATTGTGTAATTATTTTATGTTGTTTTTATTAAAAATTTTGAAATTTTATATGTAAGAAAAAACATGGTCGCTATAATTAATACCAGAGGATTGTTAAGTTAAATTGAGAATTAATATTAGAGAACCTCATTTAAAACCATTAGTACAATACTAAGTATATGTTAGCAAAATAAATCCATTTTTCTAGAAAATTATAAACATAGTTATCCAACATGGTATTCTTTTTAAATAAAATGCATAAAAGAATATATGATTTATTCATGACTTCTTGACTAATGTTTAGTTCTAAAATTTTATATTTTTGAAAATGGTTGGAAGTAGGAGAAATCTTGAAAAAATCACATACGAGGCACAATGTAGTGAGTGGTCGAATGATACCCCAATGCTTTGGGAGGTGGAGTTCAAAATTAAATGGTGATTATTTCCCAACATTCTATGGTTAAGAAAAATAACTTCAATAATGTAGAACATATGCCTTAACCTAAGATGGAACAACTAAATATCATGTGTTTTATGCATCAACAACTTCTAATTTTTTGTTTATTCTTAGATTTACGTGTTATGGATTAGTGAGTCAACCAGATGAAGAAGATCTTTTATTTTCATTACTGTTTGGAGACGAAGAAGGTGAATATTGATTCTTATTATCTATATGGAAAGACTGATCAATAGTGGGATTTCGTTAAGAACACCAAGATGAAGGATGAAATTTGATAGATGGATTGGGAATACATTAAGATAAATTTTCTTTACAAGTATTTCTCTCAAACTCATTATAATAATATGGGGAGATAATTAATAGATATTATAGAAAAGTATGGTGAATCTATCACCACATAAAAAAATTTCACAACTCATACAAGGTATTCTTTGTGGTTCTTTATCATGAATAGTAGAAAAATTTATATATTCAGAAGTTGTTTAAAACAACACATTCAGAAGGCTCTTAAAATTATGCGACATTGTTGTTTTGAAGAAGTTGTTCGATGTGATCTCAAAGTAGAGATTTAGTTTTGAGGATGGTATCATGGCTTTGGTGATAAGAAATTAAAGAAAGAGTTTCAAGAAAGGGGATCTAATGAGAATTATGGAAATAAAATTCAACCACCCACATGTCAAAGAGGTTGAACAAAGAATCATGGGATCTATATCAATGGAAAGGGTAAAAAGTGTGGAGAAGAAGGAAACCAAGATCATGAATATCAAAAATTCATGGAGAAGTAGGACAATGTGGTAGAGGAATATAGGGCACCATCTATGGTCTATTTCTACAACTGTATGGTGAAAGGGAACAATGAAATATAGTTCAATAAACCTAAATAGTTCAATGATATTCATTGACATCTACCACCAAATCCAAAGGATAAGGGAATTATTATTCCATCGCTAATACTAAATTGGAGGAAGAAAATGAATTTGTACAAGGTACAGTTCTTATTCACTCCAAAATGAAAATTTCGTATTTGATTATGGTTTTACACATTCCTTTATGACTTTAATGTTTGATATAACTAATGAATAGATTTTATGAAACTGTGATGTTGATATATCCATAAAAACATAAAATAGTGTAATCATTACAACCCATGTGTCTGACTATAATCATATTGGTGTATGTGGACAGATTATTCTAGAAAATCACGTAATACGTCTCTTGGTGGAATTCGATGCAATATTGGGGATGTATTGTAACTCATTTTATAGATTAAGTTTCATATTTTGGGGAAAATAAATATATTTTCATATTCAGAACCATCCCATGATCCTCTACAAATGCAAGGTAGATCATGAATCTCCTTTGGAATTTCCTTTTATGTTGTGGGTGCTGATTCCCTGTGAAGAAGCATAACTCACTCAAATGGTTGACTCAAAGGAATTTGTAAACCTAGTAGAAATCCATATCATAATGGAATACAGTGATGTATTTCTTGATGAGTTACCCAGACTTCCCATGGATAATGAGGTACAGTTCTCAATAGAACTCATATCCGGATCAACTCCAATATCAAAGTGTCCCTACAAGATTGCTCCTATCATACTAGAGGAGTTAAAGGAGAAATTACATGGTCATTTGGACAAAGGGTTCATACACCATAGTGTATTTCTTTTGTGAGTAATGATACTCTTTTCATGAATATGGATGGATCGATGAATCTATGCATCGATTATTGAGAACACAACAATATCACCAAAAAAAGAATCCTCTTCCAAAATTGATGATATGTTTGATCAGCTATGAGGAGATCCGTTCTTCTCAATGGTGGATATTAATTCTATATATCAACAGTTAAAGGTAAATAAGGAAGATATTCAGAATACTTCCTTCTGTATATGGAATGGGAACTACGAGTTTCTAGTAATTCCCCTCAGACATACAAATTCCTTTGCAATCGTCATAGATTTGATGAGTAGGGTCTTTAAACAATTTCTTGAAATTTTTTTTATGTTAATTGATAATATTATCATAGATACAAAGATAAAGGAGGAACATGAAAAATATCCATGGATTTTTTTGGGACATTAAAGAAGGACAAGTTGTACATAGAGTTCATCAAGTGTGACTTTTGGATGCATCAAGTTACATTCTTTGGACATGTGATTAGAAGTGAGGAAATTTAAGTGGACCCTTAAAAAACAAGGGAATTTGAGGAATGGAAATGACCATATAGTGTCATAGAAGTCCACAATTTTATTGGATTAATTGATTACTATAAATGATTTTTATGAAATTCCTCACAATTTTATATCCCGCTACATAATTTAACAATGAAAGTAGTAATGTGTGTTTGGATAGAAGATTAAGGGGAATGATTAAAGGAGCTAAAGTGAAGGATGATCAGTGCACTTGTACTATCATTACTAAAAAAGTATAGATTTTTTTTTGATATATAGTGATTCTTCCAATAAAGTATTGTGTTGTGTTCTCAAGAAAAATTATAATTTGATTTCCTATGGGACATGAAAATTAATGGTCCCAAAGAAGAACTACTCGACACTTGATCTAGAGTTAACAACTGAGAGTTTTTCCTTTAAAATATGGTTGCACTACCTCTATAGTGATAAGTGTTCCATATATACAGATAATATGAATCAATAGTATATATTAATATAATGGAAATAAACAGGAATTGATGGACATTGATAGAGCTAATAAAAACTACAATTTCTCTATTCACTACAATCCTTGAAATGGGATCAAGGTTGCTAATTATATTAGTAGAAAAGAATATGCTACTCATTGATATTGTTGATTGAGAAAGACCCTATATTCATGTATTTAGAAATATAAGATCTAGAAATTACAAAGGAATGAAATAAATCCGACTTTTTCTAAATGGTTTCCCAACCATTAATCCAATATATGTTTAATGAAGCATAATGGGATGATCCAGAGTTATAAAAGAAGGTGAATAAAGTAAAGGAAGGGAAACAACAAGAGTTCCATATCATCTAAGATGGTGTGATTCAAAATGAAATGAGGCTTTATGTTCCTACATCACCTGGTATATAAAAGGAGATATTGGACAATAAACATATCACAACTTTATCTATCCATCATAGGAGTACCAAGATGTAACGTGATCACCAAGAACACTTCTAGTGCGACAACATGATGAAAAAGATTTTAGAGTATATCTCAAGGTTCTTAATCTGTCAAAAAGTTAATGATGAGTGGAATATATACATAGGGATGATGAAACAATTACCAATACCAATTTGGAAATTAGGGAACAGCTCTATGGAATTTGTCATGAGTCTTCAAATGAAATCGAATGGATTTAATGTGATATGGGTTGAGGTGGATCAACCCACCAAGGCTGCACACTTCATTTCTATTTTGGGAGATAAATCAATTGAAACCATACTATGATATATGTGAAATTAGTTGTGATACTACATGGATTTACACTCAATATTTTCATTAATCGTGATCAGAAGTTCACATCAAAATTCTGTAGGAGTCTACAATATTCATTGAGTAATTAGTTAAATTTCATAATGGGTTATCACCCCCAAACTAATGGTCAATTTGGAAGGACTATTCTGACACTCAAAGATATTTAATGATCATTATCATCATAATTCAAAGGATTATGGGATAAATATATCCCACTTGTTGAGTTATCATATAACAACATCTTTCACTCGAGTATTAAGATGGATCGATATGATGTCCTGAATGGAATGGGATGTAGAACTCCAACCATTTTGGATGAAGTTAGTGAATGAAAGCTCTGTGGACCTAATATTGTGCAAGAGATGATAAAGAAGGTTCAAGATTTCAAAAACATATCAAATATTCTCATATTTAGAAAAAGATCTATGCTGTTAGTCATTGAAGGGACGTGGAGTTCAACATTGGAGAACAATTCTTCCTTTGAATATCACCATGGAAGAGAGTCATGTGGTTTGGAAAAAAGGGAAGGTAAGAATATTGTAAATTCATCCCACTGAGATCCTTGACCAGATAGGATCTCTAGATTATCATCTTGAACTTCCAAGGAACCTGGAACATGTTCATGGTTGGTTCTATTTATTACTCCTTAGGATGTATATACCGGATCCCTCACATGTAATGAACTCGGATATGGTAGAACTAGAGGATGGTTTATCATATGAGGATAATCCAGAAAAAATTATAGAATGGAGATATAAGGTTATATGTATCATGAAAACACATCTTTTCAATGTGATGAGGAGGAACCATATGTATGAAGAAGAAACATAGAGACCATATGTGTTGATGATCGAGAACTACAGTCATCTGCTTTTGTGAAGGGAAATTGTAAGGGTGAAATTTCAAAATGGGGGAATAATATAAGGAACAAATGTATTATCAATGTTATAAATCCATTATTATAGTAATTTAATATAGTATAAATAACATATAATCAAATTGATATAAAAACATTATAAATGAATAATCAATGAAATTATCTATTTTTGTAGAAGTTATGGATCCAATACCGATGAAATAGTAACACGACCATAGAAATAGAAATATAGACCTTATGAATAGTAAAACATCCAAATCAATTGTAGACTCACCAATAATAGTATATAAAAAAATTAAGAATATTATAAATAAAAAAGTGGTATAATTATATTATAGTATTCTTAAATAAACATTATAAAAATTAGTAATTAGTTGTCGGTATTTTTATATGTCATAAATATTTAATTAAAATTTTATGATTAATTAAATAATTTAAATGAAAAATTATTATCATAAAATTTATTCAAAAAATAAATATTTTAGGTCTTATGATTTTATTTTAATTTTATAAGGCCTTGAGTAATTTTTCAAAGTGTTATAAATTATGTTATAAATTTAAAATATGTCTTTTCCACGTGAATTATAATTTTTATTAAAAATTAAATTACACATATTTAGAAAGTTATTAAAAAAATTGAGATATTTATTATATTATATATGTCAATAAATGGTTTGGTTATTATATGGAATTTTTATTAAATACATGAATTTTTTATGAATATTAAAATACTATAATTTTTTATAAATGCTAAATACATGAATTCTTTAGTAATTGATTATGTATGTATAATGTATGAAACATAATATAAAATAATCTTTAATTATTTTAATATAAATATATATATAGATAATTCTCAAACTATTCATAGTCCTGAACCAAAATACAAAACTAATGAATATAATATTGGGGAAACACCGAACTCATCCACTATAAATAACACCTATCACCTCTCTTCTCCTCACACCTCTCACGCTTTTAACATTTCTTAACATCGACCCAATACTCTTCCCTATCCCCTTACACATTCCCAGGATCTATTGTTCTTATCAATATATTATTCTTAGGTGCATTATAGAGGATCTCAAGAGGAGAATTCAAGAGGTAAACCCTCTCTCCTTTTCTTTTAATTTTCATTCATGTTAATTTATTTTATTATATTCTCCATTACATTTCTTCTCCAAATGTCATGATGAATTAATTATGATTTATATAATGTAATTTTATCATTTCAATATATGATACATCAATAAAAAATTCACTCTCTCTCTTTTATTCTATCAATAAAATCACTGCAAGTGATGTGTCAATTTACAAAAATCATTGAAGATTTATATCCATTTTAATTAAATACCTCCAATAATTATTATAAAATATTTTAAAGTTTTAAAAATGACGTTAATATGTATGATACAACCATATTTATCTTCAAGAAGTGACATTTTTATGTAATTCATAATGATAAAAGAAAATGAGTTCGTTGTGATAAAATACCTCCAAAATTATCGTAAAAGATCATCGTTAACTTTTCACTAAATATTCATAATCATGGTATATAAAAAATTTCATTATAAGTTAATTAATAATTATATATGACCAATAATATCATATTATATTTGTTTTGGATATTTTCCCTCATTTTAAATGAACATCCATTCATTAATATAAGTGCACCGATCGAGAAAACTAAGTAAATGAATACTCCCAGGTGATGAAATGAAACATTATAACTCATATAAAGTCCCATTAATGAAATTAATAAAACCCTAATGAATCATATTACTTTTTAGAAAGTTTGTAATTGTAAATTATTAAATCTATTGTGATTATACAAGACATTAATTTGAAGAAAGAGATTAGACGTGAGGTAAGGGGAATTCTCAAACTCAATTATCTTTCTTTGGATTTTCCATATTCCAACCCATTTTCTGAATGTTTGTTCCATAAATAACATATATTCATCATTATACAAATTTTTATAGGATATATATTATTTATTCTTGGGGTTATGATAAAAAAAATTTCAAAAGGAAAAATTATTTTTGAAAAAAGACATCTTTATTTCTCGAGATTATTCATATTTCACTCAATGTTGATGATTCATGTACATTATTACCTCTTTAATTTGGTAACCCAATTTTTATCAATTAATTTTTATTAAATAAAACCCATTTCATTATATAAATTATTTTATGTTCATGATTGATATATGTTCTAAGTGGAATGCATGATAATATAAATGTAATGTTGTGATTGGTGTTTACAAAATTATATAGTTCTATAATGCATTGTGTAATGTAATGTATCACATGAGAAATATTAAATATGAATGAACATGATGATAGATTTTTTAACAAATATATTTGGTATTTGACCACTATGTCATGATGTTTCAATTGTTTTTTGGAATTTCCACATTCCAAGTCATTTCATAATGAATCCTCTCATGATTATGATCATATGAATATGTTTGGATGATAATGATTATTCTCACACTAGGTAATATTGTTTCATGTTCTTATCTATCCTCTTAATGGGATTTTGTATCACCCCGTTCAGATTTATATCTTCTGGTGACAATATATACTAAGCACAATTCAAGGGCTAATAAGAATCTAGGGAATAAAGAATTAAATAAATGTTTCTATTTTATATTGTAAAGGTCATGTACGGTCCAAAATTTCCCAAGACACTATACCATTAAATCCTTGTTGCGTCTTGATTTTATGTTTTTTTAACTAATATTATTATATATTATATGTACAAAAATTAGGGTCACTGTAATGATCAATACAACAATTCATGTGCTTTAAATGGAACAAAATGATGTAATATAATTTTTGTATCAAACATGTAATCGTTCTTCTTAACCAACTTAAAAAAATTGATCTTTAAAAATATTTTCAAATTATTACCAAAAATCTACTAAGAACTCCCTAGAAATTGTAATGACACTAAATCCCATTTCCTAGTCAGATTCCCATGCCAGTTTTCTCAATATAGAATTAATACTATATCAGAATAACATTTGATAAATTCTTGAATTAATCTTCTTTAGTCCAGAAATTCCAGTTCAATTTCTTACTTCAGTCTGGAATATTTGAATATGTTCTTCTCATTTCTTTGTCTTCTTCTTCATCTTCTTATTCTTGTGCTTAGATATGAAATTCTAAAAACCAAAATCTAGAAAGTTCTTCTTGCTAGAATCTCCAATCATCTCACTCCTATTTCACAAGAAATGAAAATTCTAGAATACACAATGTATTATCCAATTTTTATATAAATTATAAAATGGTTTATGTGTTATTTTTATATATATTTTCCTACACATCTAAATTTATAGAATCATTAAACATTATTAAATATGGGCCATTTCATTTACATTTTCAATCCCTTGAATTTCCCATCAATTTCATATCTCTATATAGATTCTTTAATGAAATAGAGTTCCTAACAAATCAACCATCTGAATCTGATTCTAGATTCCAATTTTCCAATAAAATATCTTCATTAAGATGCTCTGTACCTCTTGTATATATGAATAAATTAAAAACTTCATTCTTCATAGAAATATTCATTTGATTTTGATTCCAATTTTCCATTATGATCTCATCATTACAATGAACACCATAGATTATTGAATATGTTTCTCTATATAAATTATAAAAAATGTAAAACATATTTATTCTAAATACAATTATCCAATCAAACTGATGAAAAAAAGTAATTTTTCTAGAACATAAAACAAGCTTCTATTCCCCCTTTCACATCACATTTAAAAATTATTAGGATAAAAATATTTTTCTTTTATTCCACTTATATCATGACCCACATGATACATAAAATAAAAATATTATTTATCACATGACTCGATAAAAAATTCATCTAGATGGGAAATGGATGACTATATTGTTGTTTGATCTTGGTATTAGATAATTTCTATTATTCAATTATCTCAACATCTCCCAAGACAATTATTCATATAATATTTATACATCAACAATTTTTTTATCAATATTCCTTTAATTTCATAAGGATAGATAAAATATAATTAATAAATTCATTAATAGTAACTTAAATTATCATTGGAACACTATGTTTGAAGGATCAGTTCATTCAACATCAACTTTAGTAACTTATTTTCATTTATGATTATGATACTAATG
Source organism: Viscum album (assembly GCA_963277665.1). Classification (NCBI taxonomy): domain Eukaryota; kingdom Viridiplantae; phylum Streptophyta; class Magnoliopsida; order Santalales; family Viscaceae; genus Viscum; species Viscum album. The sequence goes on along the minus strand of OY728146.1, from coordinate 732,481,310 downwards.
AAATTCCTCCTCTAATTTTATTATTATTATAATTAGAATAATTTTAGGATTATTTAAATAATTTGGAATTTTTTATGAGGGGAAACCAAAAATGTGACTTTCATTCCTTAAGATCACCATTAACAACCTTTAACAAATCTATGTCTGATAGTATCATACTGATGGACTGATACCATAAAGGGTTGTTAAAAAAAGATTCTTCTTCTTAAACTTCTTCCATGTAATAATGAATTCACTAAGACATTGAACATATATAATATCATATTCAACAAAGGTTGACTTTGATTAGGAATAATTATAACTTCTCATTACTTATAACAACATCATTCTATCTAACCAATCCTGAATATGGTTTTCCTAGATATGATTGGGAAAACACGTTATCCCCCTTTCATTCATCAGTTTTTCATCAAACGTTTCACATGTTAACTCTGTTTTCTGTGAATTAGAAAATAGAAACGAATCATCATATCTTCATCTCATCTATACAAAATCTGATTCCCCTCCTTATTACAATCAAAACCCTATTTCGGACCTAATGTGAATCCAATGAGCCTTTTCTTTAAAATAATGTTTTACCAATTGGTTGGAATTTATTTGGAAGTGTGAGTATAATTTCAAAAATATGAATGAAATTATGATTTTCAACTTTTTCATAGTTAATTTATTTATGTTCTTTGAGAAAAAAATAACAGTCATTTCCATATTATTCTTCTCACTTAAAAAATATCCATCAAACATGGTTGCTATAATCACCCACTTTTGATAATTTTAAAAAACAATATTCATAATGTAATAAAATTATTAATCTCATACTATTGATTACTTATCAGCAGTTATAAACCTATATGAGAAAACTCATTGTAGAAAAACGTGTTATTGACAGTAGATCTATGATTTCCGAAAGTAGTGAAAAATGAAACTTCATTAGATTTCTTCCTCATCTTGCTACTTTATCAATGTGTAATTTTTTTTACAACAATTACAAAAAACTATTATAATATTCCATACACTTAGAAACTGTATTCAAACCTTACGCATAACTACCCATTTTTTCATGCTTTCATAAATGGTTTAGCATATAAAAATGGATATATTTATGAAAATATTCTCTCCCTCGGCAATAATATCCAATGAAATGATGAGAGAGGGGAAAAATACTATTACCTCAACCATGATGAGAAAGTGGATGGATTACTATGTTCTACTTCAAATTATAAAATTATTCCTTTGGTTAAGATGTTTTGAGAATTTCAACAACTTGTTCTGATGTAGGAGAATACTCAAGCCTTAATTTATTCTTGTATTCCTACTATTTGATGAAATGATATCTCATATCAATATATTTTGAACGAGTTGTAACATATTTTTGGAATGGTTTAATTCACATTTATTATGAAAAGCCATTCGAAAGGGTAACCTAAATTCAACATACAAGTCTTATAAATAAGTCATCATCCACATAATTTTCTTAGTGACATAATTGACTGCAACATGATCAGATTGATCGGTACTAAGATTTAATTATTTATATTTCGTTATATGAAAAATGACACAATGTTTCCATAGAAATAAATATCCCCCAATTGAAGATATATTATCATCAACATTTACTACACTATTATCATCATAACACACAATCAAATTAATCATTTTTGATATATTATACCCAATTACAAAAATTTTCATTCCATTGATATATCAGATAATTTATTAATAGAAATTAAATGGGATTATTTAGGAATACTTTGAAATCATCTACATATGGTTAAACCATTAAAAATATCTTTTCTGGAGGCAATAAAACATAAAAATCATACAATTATCTTGTGAAACTCTTTATAATAAACATCATTACCTTCCCTGTCATTACTAAACATGGTTCCCACTAAGATTAGTGTGGAAATAAAATTCAAATTTTATATTCCGAACATCTTGAGATGTTCCTTAGAATACATTTCTTGAGAAATAAAAATACATTTCTTATCTTGTAGACTTCTTTTCCCAATAAAGTGTGTCATTTCACACAGAATAGACATCTAAAAAAATTTATTCTCCTCATAAATTCATTTAAAAGATTATTCATCATTACCATAAAATATAATGTCATCAACATAAATAATTATATTGAGGAAAAAATCAATACTTTCCTTGATGTATATATTTTTATCAACTATTGCATTCATAAAATCCACCATCCGAAAGAAAAATTCCAATTTGGAATACCAGAATCACAGATCATATTTTAGCCCATATATTTCTTCCATCATCTTAAAAATATAAATTTGATATTAACCAAAAATAAGCACAAAATGTTATTCATTGGAAACTTCCTCATCCAGATCCTTATTTCAAAATGTGGATTTTACATCCATTTGAAAAAAATAACAATTTTTTCATTAATACAATGAAAAATTATTTTTGTTTTCAATATTATCTTAGGATAAAATGTCACATCTTATTAAATAACATCAACCTATGTGTAACCATTATATAATAATATTTATTTATTCCTTTTCGATTCACCTTCATCATTTAGTTTGTTCTGTGAAACCCATTTTATACCAATAATTTTTTTTAAATTGTCTAGGAAATGACTTTTTATGCATCATTATTTTCTATATGATCGTGCTCTTAATCCATAGCCTAGACCCATTCCCGACTCTCGAAACTCCATTCATATCATTCAACATGAAATTAGAATACAATAAAGTATGTATAATAGGTTTTTATGTTCATCAGGATTGAAACTTATGATGTTGATCACTAATAATGATTTTAGCTTCCACATTATTCCTTTTCCTAGGATGATATTTTATTGTTTCATTCTCATAAATTTAAATAGATGATCTTGATTTATTTTCCTGAGTATGATTACTATTTTCAGTATCCTTTTCAGAATTATTAAACAAATGTTTTGATATCCTTCTCATATTTCTTATTAGACGATGTCTGTTTATCTTCCCCAACCTTTTCAACAACCTTCACATCAATAGAATCAATTACTATTCTTTATTTATTAATTGAAAAACTTATTTCCTCTTCCTTATGGAGATTATATATGAAAAATTCCATCTTCACAAGTCTGTTCAAATTTTCCATGGTTTACACTTTTTTCATTATGATGCATGGACTCCCAAAAACTATTAAGTGTTCTAAACATGGAGTTTAATCATAAAAAATTTAAAAGGGATTCATATGATAACCTTATATAGAGAAACACCAGTTTTGGATATACATAATAACACTCATAGATTATCTACAAAATTTATGAGAAAGACCACATTCAAATAACATAGTTCATAACTTCTCCACAAATCATCAATTCATTCATTTAGAATCCTAATTTTGTTAAGAAGTGAATAGTGAAATAGACCCCTACTAAATTACTTGATTATCTAAATATAATTTAAACAATTATTTTATATACTCACAACCATTATTAGTTTTCATCTTCTTTAAATAATACCTACAAAATTTCTCATCTTTCATGCTAAAAATTTTATACTTTTTCGAAGCATCTGTCTTATGATTCATATACATAACAAAAGTAATGCAAGTAAAGTAATCAGTGAAAGTAATAAATTATGTATCTTAACTAGGTGATTTTATTCTTATTTTCCCAAAATATCATAATTAATGTGTTCAAAAGTTTTTTTAGAACCAATATCAACTTTCTTATGCACACAATTTTCAATCATCCCTTTTATAAAAACTTTTCAAACCCAATATCCTTTTTATTTGAAAATAAAAAATTAAAGGAACATTGTCATTCTTTTTTATCTTTCTCAGGTCTCTCGGATAAATGTGTCAGAACATTTTATGCCATAAATAATTCTCTTCCACCACATAGATGTAACAAGTTTTTTTGATTTCACTAATTTTGAATGATTTTCCTTTTGTATGTTTTCCTCTCCAAACCATATTTCTATCTTCCTATCTTTTCAATAGAAACCCATATTTTATCAAAATAAAATATTTCCTTCTTCAAAACGTTTTGAAACAATTATAATGTGACTTTTCAATACATAAACAAACAATACATTTTTTTATTTTATTTTTTCTTTCCCAATGATGGATGATCCAACACCTTTGATACTTAGAGAATTCCCATTTCCAAATACTAGTATTACTTCAGTAAAATCTTTCGCATTCATTAATAACAGTAAAATTACTATCATATGAGAAGAAAAACAACTATTAAGAATCAATGGATGGTCTCATTTTGTATATTTCAAGGATGTGTATATAACAATAAGGTTTTCATTCCCCTTTTCATTCTTCTTGTCTAGATTTTGGGAATTGGTAATAAACATTATTTAGGAAAGTAACAAAAAAAAAATAACACTTTTAAAAGGTTTCCAGGTAACTCAAACCTATCAAAAATAGATTCTAGGGATTGGAGACTATTTTAAATTTTCATACAATGCTTCTCAAGTTTCTTCATAACATCCTTCTCAGACATCATCTATTGAGGTTATTGACTCCCCTTGAAATATCCACTCTATCTAGAGTTGTGAACATGTTTCTCATTATCTATCATATATTTATTATTAGAAATTGGTTTAACACCAAAACTTCTACAATAAATTAAATTATTCAATTTCAAATCTATTTTATTTTCATCATTATATGTACCTGAAGTAATAGAATCGTTCTCAGAATCTAAATTTTTAGAAATATCTTACTTCATGAGTATTGGTCCTAGCCACATACATAACTTTCCCAACATTCTTCTATTTAGAAAAATTTCCAAATTTATTCTTCTTATAATGAACCCCATATTTTTTATCAACCATTGAAGGTAAATTTTTTTGATCTTTATTAGGTTCAACATTTTGAAAACTTTCAAAAAATTAAGAGATTGAGTTTTTGAATATTATACCTCTATCTTCATCCTTAGATTTTTTTTGGAAATGTTCCAACTTTTTTTATTTTTCATTCAACATAACTTCTAGATGTTCAAGATGACACTTTTATATCTCAAGAGTTTTATTCAAATAAACTATATCTTCAATAATCTAGCTGTTTTCATTAGAAAACATTTCATGATTACTAGATTAGAAATTTTCATTCTTCAGATGACAAAATTCCTTTTCAAGCCTCCCAATATTTCTCTAAAATCATTTCAATTCTTATTTAAGATGAATTTATAATTTACTTTTTTCTTCTTCTTCAGAATCACTGATTTTAAATTATTTATTATTCACTGTTTTAATAAAATTATTCTCATTAGCATGTTTTGTTGATTTTCCAGATTTATCTTCACTATATCCATCCTCATCATATTTAGATAATAATATTTTTCTATTATATTTGTAGAATTTTATATTATTCCCACTGGAAAAATATTAATATTTATCACTATATTTCACCCATGACGTTCTTGGATATCATTCATCTTCATCACTATCCACTTATTTTTTCTTCAATGACAATTAGATGAAAATTACACAATTAATCCACATTTAAAATCTTCAATCGATGTTTTTCCTTAGTATTTTAATGTTCCAGTTCTCACATTGTTAAAAAAGGATATAATTTCCTTAGGTATATTACATACATCATTTTAGGAGTTAGAAAATGCAATATAAAATCCCTCAAGAACCTTATTAATCTTTTTAATCTTGGTGGCATTTAAAGACATATATCTATCAAGTTTTTCCCAAAATATATTTTTCACTCCTCATTTCATATTTAATGAGACTACTGTAAATATAATTCAGAGATAGAGTTTTAGGATCTCTATCGTTCAATGAGGATACTTTGACAAAATAATTTTCCATAATAATGTTTATGTTATTTTTAAAAACTATAGAATCATCCATATTTTCCCAAAGAAACATGATAGTAATGAATATTATATTCACCATAGTAAATAATTCACTAATAGATTCAAACTCACCATTTTTTGGATAATTATAATTCAGTCTCCAGTTTTTTATTGTCTCCTACTTCAATATTTCATTAGCTTCATTAATGCTTTTTAAATTATCCCATATTTCTTTTGTGATGGAATCCCCATTTACTATTAAAAATCAATTTCATAAGTTAGTGGGAGTAATTAATTCTTTTCTATTCCATCATTCTAAAAATTATTCTTATCATCATATGTAAGAGGGTCTGCTTCACAAATAGGATAAAATCCGTCTCTTACAGCACCAAGACCATCATTCCCAGGATTAATAAGATAAAGAAACATTATATCACTCTAGTTATAATAGTTTACACCATGAAAGACTAGAATACCAATATTATTTACACAGTTAATATTTTAAATCCACTTCCATTTCATGACCTTTAATAAATGCTCTAACAAAGGGATCATATCTCTGATAAAACTTCTACGTGTCTATCAAAGATCTATGTATCACTAATATGGGGAGTGGGTGAATCAGTTATATATTAATATTTTATTCTTCCTTACATATGAAACAAACATATATTCCAATTAAATATTTCATCCCATTATGATAACTACTCTAACACACATCGTCAAGAATAAAATAATTTACAAGGTTTACTACTCAAATAGAGTAGTTACAACCTTGTAATAGTTTACAAATGATCAAATAACACAAAGTACACAAGAAAACAATTATTTTATGTAGTATGAAATTATTAGGATATTATCTTACACTCATGTAGGACTAGGATTTAATGAGTAGTTCATGTACTCCTAATATCATGTAATTATGTAAGAAACGTTTTTTTGAAGAAACACGTTACAGTACTTCATGATCATATTTCAGAAATATGATCTTTCAAAAAATTCATCAATTTCATACCCAAAATTTTGTAGGAACACATTGGACTTCATAACGACTCAAATTCTGATTTTCTTATCTATTTCCCAAATCCATTTTCTCAATAAAAAAAATAATACTTTATTCATATTCCATTTGAATAATTTTTGACATTTTCTTCTGTAGTCTAGAAATAAAAGTCTAATAACTCTATCTAGTAATGAAACACTTAATATGGTCTTATTCCTCCTTCTTCAGTTCGATTAAATTATTTACGGAAACACAATATTGAATATTCTATGTCCTAGAAATGTATAGAATCTATATCATATTTCTTATGTTATTACATTCATGGAATACACATATTGTTTTACTCATTTTATAAACATTCTAATATTGGTTAAACAGGATTCGGAAAAAGGGTTTCATTCTTTTAAAAATTTCTTGAATATTAAATCATCTTAAATTCTATCATATTTGTTTGACTTATTTTGTTCCTTATTTTCCTTTTAATCATGGATCAATAATTGACTTTTGTAATGACTTATACTTACTAGATAATCTTTAGCCTAAAGAGGATTTCTGATTCTATGTTATCAATATGATTTCTTCCTTATGTTTCTCCACACCACATTCATGTATGAAGAAATAGACAAATTAAATCTTATTAGAATACTTTAGTACAATTTATATTCTAATTCTCCATTAGGATTTTATCATTATGATGAATACTACCTATTATTCAATATTATTATTTTTATTAATTTTGAAAAATGTAAAACATTTGTATTCTCAATACAATGCTTCATACCAGCTGATGAAAACATGAAACCAAATTCTTTGATGATCAAGAAAGATTTGCATTAATTTTGACCAAAATTTTAAAATGTATTCATACAATACTATTCATCAAATTTTAATTCTCTCTTAACCCACATTTTAGAAATATTTGAAACCTTATTTATCACTTGACTTAATAAAAAATTCATCTTGATGAGAAATGAATGAATATATTTTTTATTGATATCGATCACAATAAAATTTTCTTATTCAATTTTCCCAAAATCTTCCTAAACAATACTTCATATGACATTTAAACTTCAAAATTCATTTCTTATCAATTTATCTCTCATGTCATAAAGATTCAAAAAAAAAATTAATGACTATTTTTTTTTTGAGGTACTCCAATTATTGTTGGAACATTGATTCTTATGGACTGATTCCATTAGATTCATCTTCCAAAACATCCTTAATTTTCTTTTTATTACACCAATGAACATATTTACATTTTTTATTATGATATTCATTGAAATTTTTATTTAAATATTTTAATATTTTGGATTTTTATCTGAGTAAAAACTAACACCTTTAGTTAATTTCATTATGATCATGCTTCTATACCTTTAAAAAATTTATGTGTGGTATTATCATACCAATGGACTAAGAATTTATGTTTTTATTTACAAAAACTATATTATTATTCAAATTCATGTTTCTAAGAATCAATATTGATGAAATTAAAAAAAATTCAAGGCTACTTACACCATTTTATAACTTTGATAAGGATGTATTGTAACTTCCCATTCCTTACAGAAACTTCTTTCTTTCCAACCATTCCTCAATATGATTTTCATGGATATGGTTTTTAGTAAATTCTCTCTCCATTATTTAATCATGATAGCATCATAAATTTTGAAACATTGTTATGGTTTTTATCAATTACAAAATAGAAAATCATCGTCTAATTATAATAAAGTCCATGAAAAGTGTGATTCCCTTCATTGTACTGATTAGAACCTTATTTTAAACTGAAGATAAAAAAAATGAGCCTTTACTTCCAAATAATATTCCCCAAACATATGGACTATCATACACAGTGTGAGATGGGTTTTAAAAATATGAAATTCTATCCTGTTTTCAAATTTTACAAGGTGAATTGATTTATCATCGATGAAAAAAAAATAATACACACATGTAAAAAAACATCATCTTTCTTCCAAAAAACTATCTCCATTAACATGGACCCAATATTCAATGTCATTGAATTATTCCCCAAATAAAGGGGAATGTTGGGAATGAATTAAGACACAAAAAATATAAAAGAAAAATTTAGCGGCATGATAGTGGTGGATAACTTCTAAACATGTTCAAAACATAGTATCCATAATCATTTTCAAATGTTGGGAAAAAATCGAGGGATGACCACAAACCATGTTCAATGTACAAATTTATTTTTGGATGTTGTGGGAAGTCATTAAAGATGAATCCAAGATTGTTAGTGAGCCAATATAACATAAGACCATTTCTTTGGGGTGAATTTGGTTGATGTAAGGGATCCAAATTAAGGGACTAGAGAATCCTGGATATGAAGTGATGAATTTTTTTATGAGGGTCCAAAACTCTCAAAATTCCACCACCAGGGAATTTAGTATATTAGGTAGGTGCCTCATTCTTTACAAGGTTCGTACTTATCTTCCAACGAGAGCATTTTCCTTGATGTCAAGAGACAATCAAAGGACATGAAAAATATAATATGTGATTGAAATCAATTGGAGAAGTGGAATCTCTAGAGAGGGCCTAAGATGATTCATAGTTAATATCATGAAATGTGGATGATGTAATATTCTGTAACATCATACTATGAGGATGGTGTACCACACAATTTAATTTCGTGTCATTATGATACTCATTGAACATTTTGATTCCCATGATCAAAACAACGGAGTATTAGTTTAATGTTGTATAGATTTTAAGAATTGAAAATATCTTACGATCATACAACCATGACCATGGGGTTGAGAGACATTAATTAACATGCACAACAATGAAGAGAAGTCAGTGTACATGAATAGTGGTGCGTAGAAGGAAACCCAATTCCCCACAAACCATCTCTGGGAAAACCGAAGATGTTTTTATTAATGGAATTCTTGGACAATAGGGTGTGCATCACAAAAGGTAAATAAGTATAATGAAATAACATAAAACATAATTTAATTTGAGATAAAAATTCTTCCCTGATTCCAAGACTTTTTTATGTTACATTTACGCTATTTAATGTTATGATGTCTGGACATTGGATTTTAGTTTAATGTTATTGAAATTGGACCAAGGTAACCACTGTGTCTCAACCACACCAGAAGACAAATTCTTCTTAACCACTAATCTAACATGATCCCTAATTAGTTTATGAACCGTGGAGTTGAGTTTATTTCCCATTTATTGTTGGAGATAACCTTACAAGGGTAGATAGTGGCCAAAAAATCAACATGGTTGATTGTGACTTTCAAGAATTCATAAAATATAGAGGAATAGATTTTTAGTGGGAAAAACATTTGATCATTTTTGAATAAAAATTTACCAAAATTTTATGGTCTATGATAAGGAAAAAAATAGGGACATTATCATTGACCATTTATGAAAAAAAATCCATTGTTTTTCATCGATGATATTTTGAGGCATGAGCCATGGAAGATAGGTGAGAAAGTGTGGCATAGAAAAATTCCATTAGGTATTATATTTAGATAGAGAGGATAATGATTATATTAATATAATAAATCATTAATCAACGTGGTGGGAAAGAGAAATTTCTAGAAAGGTAATATTAGGTTCTATAGGATCTATTTTTTCATGCGCTAAAATGCAAAGGATGACCATGTTGGTATAGGATAATGAAGCCTGGCCTATAGTCAATGTACCCTAAAAAATGTAGATGTTAGTTAAATGTCCAAGATGAGTTATCAGAGCATCACTACATATTCTATATGTATGTGAATCACGCTGCCCAATGTTCTTTAACGCAGCGTGTTAGAAGACCGATGATGGAACATGTGGCATCTTATCTAGTTAAGACATTAAATCATCCCATATTGTTAATATTAATAATCATGTTTTGTGATATGGTAAATGTTTTTATCCTCCCATAAATGTCATATGAGGCATTCTGGATTAATATTTATTAATTTTTTTATTCCATACATATATTATAAGGTATCACGGTTTGATATAGGGTAGATTTTTTATCATTATCCAATAAATTCCATATGAGGCATTTCTATTTGATATAGTGTTGTCACGACCAGTCCTTGGGGCCCATGTCGTGACTACCCCAAGCCCGCCTTCCATAGGCCAGGGGCTGGTAACTAGCACCAAGGCGTGATTCCCGATAAAAAGGGAAGTCATTGCCTTTGTAAAGTGAACAAACACACAGAGTAAGGAAGTGGAAGTAAACACTAAGTAAAAACTGGGTATAATAGTATGTGCGGAAAAAAAAGTGGGCCATATTACAAACCCAAACTGAAAGTAAAGTACAACTAAAAAGGGAGTATAGCAACTGAAAAGTAAAGCCGCAACTTCGAGTCATCCACTGAACGTCCCACCTGAAGGGAGGGTACAGATTGCCTCCACGGCTCCTTGGTCCAGCAGTCCGCTCCAAGTACGTCCCGCCCAGTGGTTCACCTCCATGTACCGGCCTGATCTGCAAGCCTCATCCACGATCAGGGTTGTCCATCATCTGCAACCAACACAACGTAGTGTGGGCATATCCCATGAAGGGGTGAGTATAAGAAACTCATTAGGGACCTTGAGACCCCCGAAGGTCTCCCAGAATCCACAAAGGATGATACACAAAGGAAAGATACAATCACGAAGTAACATCCGACACTACTTAGGTATATTCCAATACATATTCCCAAGTCATCAATTCCAGTTCGTCTCCAACATCCGAGCCCATGTTCGATCACGTCCACAGATGATAGCACAACACAATCTACACATGAAAGAAAGTCAATCAAATTGAAGATAATGATAGAAAGTCAATATTTATCTCACATAGGTATACTTCTTCATATGAAGATAGAGATGATCCGATGTAGCCACTAAATCATCTAATCCATCTAACCCACACAGGATCGATAGGTACTAACCCCCACAATGACCCACACATGATCGATAGGTAACTAACCCCCGCAATGACCCACACAGGATCGATATGTAACTAACCCCCGCAATGACCCACACATGATCGGACCCACACAGGATATGTAGGCGCTGGCCCACAAAGGACCGCTGAGCACATACCCACACAAGATCTGACCCACACTAGATCGGTAGCACTGATCCAAGTAGGATCACTGAGTGCTGTAGTTGTCGACACCGAATCCACAGAGGATTTCTGTATATTCATCATCGTCGTCGTAGTCACAGTCAGCTCTAGGGTTCCCGCACATAGCAAGCTCGTTCGGGAGGGTCCGCTACACGAGCCGAGGCGCTGATACATCAACTGGCACATAGTCCGGAGTTGATGTATCCAAAAGTTCTGTATCATCCATAGGAACTCAACGTCACAGACGACGCGTCAATCAGACGCTCGGTCTGAGAGTTTGTAGCTTTTTCGTCCCAGGGGCCCAGTTGGTTTTTAAATCAAAACCAAACCGACCATACTACAACTACATCCAATCCTCGAGCAGAGTAAGCCAAAAGGTCTGTCTCACTAAGAGGAATCTAACAGAGTCGACGAAACGTCAATCGGACGTCCGGAGATCAAGTTAAAGTGTTTCAGCTTCGAGGGCCCGATTGGTTTCGTGCATGAACCAACCTGGATGAACCCAAAGTTCATTGAGACCTTGAGTGTAATATACCTTAATGATTGTCGCGATCCAAGGATCGCATCGCAGCTGAGGGTGCGTCGATCGGAGGACTACAACCCATGTTATGGGAACAATACCAAAAGAAGTGCGGGGATAGGGGGTTCGGGTCCGGTCCTACCCGGCCCGATACCCCCTGGGTCGGCCCAAACTGGTTCGACCCGACCCGAGTCCGGGTTCGGCTAGTTTGGGAATGGCTCGGCCTGGCCCGGCCTGGGCACGGCCTGGCCTGGCAGCCCGGTCTGGCGGCTCGGCCTGGCGCTAGGCGGCTCGACCATAACGGTCGAGTGATGAGGGTGGGGGGCACGCTGCCCCCCCCCCCCCCCGCGTTTTGAAACTGTGGACCCCATGTGGGGGGGGGGGGGGGCGCTCTAGAAATCCATCTGGAGGTTACAACCACCGGCACTTCCCCTGGCCTGTCGGCCCGCTTCGGCTGGCCGGCTGCTGCCGCTATGGGACCGGGGCGGTCCCCTCCCCCTACTCCGACGCCAGAGGGCGGAAACCAGCCGTTGTTCCCTGCTCTTCCATAGACTTATGGTCGTGGCCTTAATCCATCTGGTGCGGCGCGACAGTGGCGCGAACCCGCTCAGGCCGTGGTGCCTATGTGGTTCTCCAGCGCGGCGCGACGGCACCGCGTCTTTGGTTCGTCTTCAACGGCGCGGCGCGACGACACTGCACTTCTCCCCCTTTGTTTAATATTTCTCGCGCGGTGCTTCGGCACCACATTGCTTTGCCCGTGCCACAAACAATATCAAACAACCAAAGGGGAGAGGAGGGTCGGCCATGTTCGTGTAGTCCGACCTCCTCCCGTTATTGCGATAACAGGCGGCCCCAAAAACACGATAAGTCAACGATGAAAGTAATCAGGAACAACTGAAATATTAATCCCTCTACCTCGAGTGTAGTCATCGAACGAGGTTTGCTGCGGAAAGGGGCGTCGCGGAATTGATCATCACAGAAAAAAGGTTCCGTACACGTTAACGGAGATTGTCCGAGGAGGAATGGTGTCTCCGTTCCTTTGACGTGGGAAAAAGGAACGAAAGGATGAGCGTCGGGTCGTCGATCTCCGAGTAAGGCGCCTCTCACTGTTGTCCATTGTCGGAGGTCGGTGTTCTTCGTGTTCTTCTTCATGGAAGAATAACTTCAAGAACTTTAGAAAATTTTCCGAGCCTTCACGCACAATGAAAACCCCTTAATAAAAGAAGACTTGTCTTATTTTATTAACCCACAAGCCAACTTCTTTGAAATTCAAAAAAAATTGAAACAAACCAATTAGTTGAATTAATTTCAATGTTTAAACCACCAAATTAATAGAGGCATTTCTTAAACAGATAAACGCAAGGGTTGACTTCCACTTAATAGGGGTGCAGGTGTGTTACCTTTTTAAAGAAGTGGGTTTAGGAAGAAAAGAAACAGTGGGGATCGTGTGGGCCCCACCTCACAAATATCCTACCTAGTGGGTAGAATATTTTGGGTCCCACTTAATCCACTTAGTTTAGGTTAAATAAAATAAAATAAAATTGGTTGCACCACTTTTATTTTATTACTTCACTTAACCCAAAAATTTAAAAACCACACCCGAGGAAACGCAACTCCGGAAAAGGTGTTTCTAAGTAATTACCGGTGCTGAGATTCCATAGGTGCCCTCATAATTCGATTTTGTGCACCGGTTCAAAAGTTAGGAAAACCCGCTCATTCGTTCACTAGACGTACCCGAGCTAATCTTTGGAAAATGATTCCGGGCACACCGGGCCTCAGAATCAGGTGCCGTCAAGAACTGCGTTCTTGTAAAAACCCGAAGAAAATTAAGAAGAAAAAAAATTCACTTGACTTTTATGGGTCTTTACACTACTCGCACCTCAGGTCTTTATGTCCCCGTAAAGATACATCATAAACTAGGGAAAAAAATGTGGGTACTGAGCATGAATCTAAGCCTCCCGCTCCAAAGAGCTCTCCTGGAGGTTCACGTGCTGCCATCTGATGTGCACTAGAGGAATCGACCGTACACGTAGGACCCTCTCCTGTCGATCCTCGATCTCCACTGGGACCTCGGCAAAAGTCGCCCCATCATCAGCGTTCAGCTCCCCATGGTCAATGAAATGCGACGGGTCGTGCACATATCTCCTCAGCTGAGATACGAGGAAGACGTCGTGCACTCGGTGCAACTAAGGTGGTAGAGCCAGGTGATAAGCCACCTCTCCAATCATGATGAGGACCTGGAATGGTCTGATGAAGCATGGAGAAAACTTTCCGCCTCGGCCAAATCTCTATAATACCTATCGAGGTGAGACCCGAAAGAAGTCGTGGTTGCCATCCTAGAACTCCAGTGGCCTCCGCCTCCTGTCAGCATAAGAATTCTTCCGGCTTTGAGCCGTCCTCATACACTACTGGATGACCTGGACCTTCTCTGTCGTGGCTTGGACCATCTCCGGTCCCACAAGTACTAACTCCCCAAGGTCTGTCCAACACATTGGTGATCTGTAAGTTTGGTCGTACAACGCCTTATATGGTGCCATCCCGATGGTGGAGTGGTAGCTGTTGTTTTACGTGAACTCCACCAAGGGTAGGTGGTCCTCCCAGCTGTAGCCAAAGTCGAGGACACATGCACAGAGCATGTCCTCGAGAGTCTGAATTGTCCTCTCTGTCTGACCATCCATCTGAGGGTGAAATGTGGTGCTCAGACGTAGCTGCGTCCCGAATGCCTCCTACAACCCCTTCCAAAGCTGGGATGTAAAGTGATCATCTTGATTTGAGACGATAGATGATGGAACACCATGAAGCTGTAAAATCTCCTAAAAATTGAGACGTCCTAAGCTCTCCACTGAGCCCTGCTCTCTGATGGGTAAGAAGTGAGCCGACTTGGTGAGTCGGTCGACAATCACCCAAATGGAGTCGTGACCTCTGGAAGTGAGAGGAAGTCAACTCATGAAGTCCATAGATATGTTTTCCCACTTCCACTCCGGGACCTCCAAGGGTTGTACCAAGCCCGCTGGTACCTGGTTCTCTACCTTCACCTGCTGGTAGTTGAGGCATCGAGAAACAAACTTTGCCATAGCCTTCTTCATTCCTGGCCACCAGTGCTGTCGTCTGAGATCCTGGTACATCTTCGCCACTCCTAGATGTACCACTAGAGGGGATGTGTGGAACTCCCTCAGCACCTCCACCTGTAAAGCAACTGGTACCATGGTACATCCTCTGAAAAGGATGACGTGATCACCTCCCACAATGAATACATCGGGTCCCAGTCCTGAGGATATCTGTGCACGCCGTGTCTCACAGTCAACGTCCCTGCGTTGTGCCTCTCGAACTCGCTGCAGAAGTGGAGGAGTGGCTGTGAGTGACTATAGAAAGGGTTCTCCATCACTATCCATGAAGGATATTTGCAAAGAGGCTAGCTTCTCTATCGCCTCCCCAAGCAGTTGAAAGATTGGAGCGATGGTCAACCTCTATCTTAGCTCCTGGAATCCCTGCTGACATCTGCCTGACCACACGAAGGGTTGCCCCTTCTCCCTTAACGTTCTCTAAAGAGGCAAAGATTTCTCCTTTTCTGAAAAGAGAAAACCGGTCTCATCCCCTGGATGAACCACATTCCTTGCCTAATACTGTCAATCCCATCATGATCAGTTAAATCATGCCATGGATGACGTCGTAAGGCCTCGACGTTGCTACCAAGAGATCCAACTATTACTCTCACCTCCAAGGTTGAGTCACACTGTCGGCATCAGTGTGTGGTCACTGGGTCTCCTCCAGTAGGAATCTTTTATGTGAGGGTCAAGTCAACAGTTTTAAACCGGAACCTCTTATTATTAACATACAAAAGACATGAAAGCAAACGTCACTTTTGAATGACTCTTATATTACTTCAACCCAAAGTAAAAGGATGCAAAGAAGTACAAACAACGAAGCTAGAGGCATTATGGGCAAAGGCCTTCATGCCTGGAGCTAGTCCCACACTTTTCCACCCACTTCCGGAGCTCCATGATCGTAAGATTCAGCTTCCTGATGCTGTGCTCTCCCCTATGGTCGGGGTAGACCTCCTGGTGGTGTTGGTGGTAGAGCCTCAAAACGTCGTCCACCACTAGTTGTTGGACCAGCTCCTCGACCTCATCTGCCTGTTCCCTGCGGACCACCACAGTCGAACCTTTACCTCTGCCTAAGTGGTTCCTCAACCGTCTGCTGCCCCTCTGCATGGCTAGTCAGGCAGTCACGAGCCAAGTTGCCCTGCCCGCCGCATGCATATCACCGTCTTCCACTCGTAAGACTGGTTCGGCTGCGTGTGCCCTGCACCTCCGAGCCAGTATCATGTGGTCATCCTCCTGATGGCCTAGTCTTCTTGGACCTCTACGACATCTGTCTACTGCTGGCTGCAGAAGACTCTATTATGTGCTGCCCTGTGGTAGGTCTCACCGCTGGTTTAGACTCAAAAAGAAAGCTCTCGATAGTAAGGGATCCCTCCAGTACCCCTTCTGGAGTCGGGATGTTGAGGTAGATCAGTGATGCTATGATCTCATGCCTCAATCCCAGCTCGATGGTCTGGGCACAGAAGAATGGGTCCCCTACCATGTCCGTCAACTAGAGCGAGAGATCTATAAATCTCACCGAGTACTGGGGACTATCAAGATGCCCTACTGCAGTTGTAGTAGCTCCTGGATGTGCACTGCACGGAGGGTGGCCGGGATGAACTCCGAGCGGAAGAGGCTCTCAAAGTCCGTCGAAGGAGAGATTCCTCGTCGTGCACCTGGAGCATCAAGCTCCACCATATGCCTGATGTAGCGTACAGGAGACTCACTGCAAGGATCACCATGAGGATTGCTTGTGTCCCTACCAAATGGAAAACTTGTACAACTGCTTCCATCCAATCATCGGTTGCCTGAGGGTCCGTCTCCCTGCGGAACCTAGGAGGTCGCTGACACTGAAAATCGTGCAGTGCACTAAGGTGACGTGCATCGTCCACGGCTAGGCTAGTAGCATTGGTGGCTCGGTGGGTAGAGGTACTTCCGGTGCCTCTGTTGTCAAAGGGCCCTATACCGAGGCCTCGTCGTTCGATGGGTTGTCGTCACGCACAATGCTCAGAACCCTAGCTGGCAGCCATTGTGGGGCCATCCTGAAAAGACACAGGTGTGCCCCGGTCAAACAGTATACCTAGTGAGCTGACACAATGTAATAACAAAGAAAACATAATACACACATGCAAGTAATGTTTTCGTGCATTAAGTCAGAAATCAGAAGTCAAGGTCTTGGTGTACGGATACGTCGGCCGCCACACCAACACTGGACTCCCTGGACTGATAACCATACTCAATACTCTTAACACTATTTCTTCACATAGAAAATGATTAGAGTCCTGAGTTCTGCGGTAGAACCGAACTCCTCGGATACCAATTTGTCACGACCCGTCCTCGGGGCCCATTCCATGACTACCCCATGCATGCCTTCCATAGGCCAGGGGCTGGAGACTTTCACCAAGGCGTGATTCCTGATAAAAAGGGAAGGCATTGCCTTTGTAAAGTGAACAAACACATAGTGTAAACAAGAGGAAGTAAACACTAAGTAAAAAATGGGTACAATAGTAAGTGTGGAAAAGAATGTGGGCCAGAATACAAAACCAAATTGATAGTAAAGTACAACTGAAAAGGGAGTACAACAACTGAAAAGTAAAGTTGCAACGTCGAGCCGTCCACGGAAAGTCCCACCTGAAGGGTGGGTACAGATAGAATCCACAGCTCCTTGGTCCAACAGTCCGCTCCAAGTACGTCCCGCCTAGTGGTCCACATCCAGGTACCGACCTGCTCCGCAAGCCTCATCCATGATCAGTGTTGTTCGTCGTCTGCAACCAACACAACGTAGTGTGGGCATAGTCCGTGAAGGGGTGATTATAAGCAACTCAGTAGGGACCCCGAGACCCCCGAAGGTCTCCCAGAATCCACAAAGGATAATCCACAAAGGAAAGATACAATCATGAAGTAACATCCCACACTACTTAGGTATATGCCCATACATATGCCCAAGTTATCAATTCCAGTTTGGCTCCAACATTCGAGCCAAAGTTTGATCGCGTCCACACAGGATAGCACAACACAATCCACACAGGAAAGCAAGTCAATCAAATCGAAGATAATGATTGAAAGTCAAGATTCTGCTCACATAGGTATACTTCTTCGTAAGACGATAGAGATTATCAGATGTAGCCACTGAATCATCTAAGCTGTTAGACCCTCACAAGATCAATAGGTACTAACCCCTGCAATGACCCAAATAGGATCAATAGGTAACTAACCCCCGTAATGACCAACACAGTATGGATAGGTAACTAACCCCCGCAATGACCCAAACAGTAACGGACCCACATAGGATTTGTAGGCACTGGCCCACACAGGACCACTGAGCGCTGACCCACACATGATCTGACCCACACAGGATCGGTAGCACTGATCCATGTAGGATCACTGAGTGATGTAGTCGTCGCCGTCGAATCCACAGAGAATTTCTGTATAGTCATCATCGTCGTCGGAGTCGCATCCAGCTCTAGGGTTCCCGCACACAGCAAGATCGTTCGGGAGGGTCCGATCCACGAGCCGAGGGGCTGAAACATCAACTGACTCATAGTCCAGATTTGATGTATCCAAATGTTCCGTATCGTCAACAGGAACTCAACGTCACTGACAGCACCTCAATCAGATGCCCGGTCTGAGAGTTATTGGCTTTTTCGTCTCAGGGGCCCAGTTGATTATTAAGTCAAAACCAACCCGTCCGTACTCCAACTGCTTCCAAACCACATGAAGAGTAAGCCCAAAGGTCCGTCTCACTAAGATAAATCTAACAAAGTCGACGGCATGTCAATCGGACGTCTGGAGCTGAAGTTATAAGTGTTTCAGCTCCGAGGGCCCGGTCCGACCCGGCCCGATACCCCCTGGGTCGGCCTGAACCGGATCGACCTGACCCGAGTCTGGGTCCAGACCGCTTGGGCGCAGCCTGGCCCGGCTGGTACGGCCCGGCCAGGCTTGCGCGGCCTGGTCCGGCAGGCGCGGCCTGGTCCGGCTGGCGCGGCCCGGCCTGGCTGGCGTGGCGCGGCACGGCCTGGGTGTGGCCCGGCCTTGCGGCCCGACCTGGCGCCAGGTGGCTCGGCCGTAACGGCCGAGAAATGAGGGTGGGGGTGTGCTGCCCCACCACATTGTGAAACTGTGGCCCCCATGTGGGGGGCCACTCCAACTGGCCAACCGGGGGTTACAACCCCCGACACATCCCACTGACCGGCCGGCCCGCTCCGGCCGGCCGGCTGCTGCCGCCACGGGACCGGGGCAGTCCCGTCCCCCTACTCCGACGCCGGTGGCCGTAAACCAGCCTCTGTTCCCTGCTCCGCCGTGGCCCAGCTTCGGCCGCGGTGCCTATGTGGTTCTCCAGCGCGGCGTGACGGTGCCACGTCTTTGGTTCGTCTTCAACGGCGCGCCGCGACGGCGCTGCGCTTCTCCCCATTTATTTAATATTTCCCGTGCAGTGCTTCTGCACCACGTTGCCTTGCACGTGCCGCAAACAATATCAAACTACCAAAGGGGAGAGGAGGGTTGGCCGTGTTCGTGCGGTCCGACCTCCTCCTGTTATTACGATAACAGGCGGCCCCAAAAAGACGATAAGTCCATGATGAAAGTAATCAGGAACAAATGAAATTATAATCCCCCTACCTCAAGAATAGTTGTCGAACAAGGTTTGTTGCAGAAAGGGTCGTCGCAGAATTGATCATCGTGGAAAAAAGGTTCTGTACACATTGACAGAGATCATCCGAGGAGGAATGGTGTTCCCTTCCTTTGATGCAGGAAGAAGGAACGAAAGGATGAGCGTCAGGTCGTCGATCTCCGAGGAAGGCATATCTCACTGTCATCCATCGTCGGAGGTCGGCGTTCTTCGTGTTCTTCATCATGGAAGAAGAACTTCAATAACTGGAGCAAATTCTCCCAATCTTTCATGCACAACGAAAACCCCTTAATAAAATAAGACTTGTCTGATTTTATTAACACATAAGCCATCCTCTTTAAAATTCCAAAAGAAAATTAAAACAACCAATTAATTGATTTAATTGCAACGTTTAAACCACCCAATTAATAGACACGCTTGTTAAACAGATAAACTCAAGGGTTGACTTCCACTTAATAGGGTTGCGGGTGCATTACCTTATCAAAGGATAGGGTTTATGAAGAAATGAAATAGTGGAGCTCATTTTGGCCACAACTCACAAATATCCTACCCAGTGGGTAGGATATTGTGGGTCCCACTTCATCCACTTAGTTTAGGTTAAACAAAATAAAATAAAACATGTTTCACCACTTTTATTTTATTCTTTCACTTAACCCAAAAATTTAAACCCGAGCAAACACAACTACGAAAAAGGTGTTTCTAAGAAATTATCGGCGCTGCGATTCCATCGGTGCCCTCGGAATTCGATTCCGAGCACTAGTTCAAAAGTTAGGAAAACCCGCTCGTCTGTTCACTGAGCGTACCTGAGCTAAACTTTGGAATATGATTTTGGGCACACTGGGCCTCAGAATATGGTGCCGTCAAAAACTGCGTTCTTGAAAAATCTCGAAGAAAATTTAGAAAAAAGAAATTTCCCTTCAATTTTACAGGTATTTACAAGTGTGGAGTTTTTTTAATCCCTTTTTTATATGAGGGATCCTACATTGATATGGAATATAGATTTTTGGTTATACCATATATGTCGAATAAGGAATTTCAGTTTGATATTTGGATGTGTTTTTTGGTTATCTCATATGTGTCGCATGTGGGATGCTGGTTTTATAAGGGGTGTTGTTTGTTTTCACATAATTATTTAAATATGAGGAATCCCATATTTATACAGTGTACGTTTTCAGTTGAACATATTTTACAAAAGTATTTGGTATTTTATGTTTAAATTAAAACAACTCAGATTATGAATGCTACTATTTGTATAACATAAATCTCTGACGAGAAGGTGGATCATGTTTCAAATGGAGCTTGTGATTCATGAAATTTCAATAACCCAATATTAAAAGTGTTCCAAATAGACCCTCTAACATGAAAAACCTGAAAACCCATATCCCCAGATGATGTCATGTTTCATGGGCTAAAAATATTTCAATTAGTATACAAGGAGGACAGGCCTGGGATTAGATACCCAGACATCACTACGTAACCCTTTATAATGGGAATCAAGAGATATATAGTTCAAGAAAGTTGTAGGGGAATTGTAATTCCAAAAAAACAATACTGATGAAAACAATGAGAACAAGGGAAAATGGTGTTATATTAATATAGTATAATTTCATAATTCTTGGACCATAGGTCACAGATTAATTTCATAGATATTGGACCAGAATAAATGGCTTCGAGGATATTTACGTTGTGTAAATATTATAGGGCCAACATTGGAATGATCCAAGGAGGATATGCACCAAATGAAGATACCAGGTAGCCAAATGCACAACGTTTAATGTCATAATACTAGGAATGTTGAATTTGGAAAATAGTTTAATGTCTTGGTTCTTAGACATGGAAAATAGTTCAAAGGCATGATTATTTGATTATAGGGTTGTTCGTTTCATGGATATTTATAGGGAATGATAAAGGCATAAATTAACATGAAGTTGGGTGAAATAGTCCCATGTACACCATGTAACACCCCAAGCTTCCATAGTACATTTCCCTTTGAATAATACAGTAGCTTGTGTTTTACGCAACTTTGAGTTCAAACACACCACAACGAATCAAACTAGCTATTTTGAATAGTAATACACACTTTTTGAAATTTTATAAATTTTATCTTTCAAAATAGACTTCATTTTTGTAGTTGGAATATCGAAATAATCTTATGGTAAATTTTTGGCATTTTTATTTGAAAACATTCAATTTTTGATGAATAGTGAAAACACGGAGTTATTGTTTAAAACCTACTTTTTATTTAAATAATTATTTATTTTATTTAAATTTATATTAGGTCAAAATAGATACATAATTCTTATATATGTTGAATGTAATTCATTGGAGTTAGTTTATAATAGTTTTTGATATAAAAACAATTGATTAAACTTTTTACCGTCTTTTACCCACCTCTTTAGAGCATTTGCAAATTTATGTAAAAAATAATTTTACCGCTTCTGTGAGTTGAATTTTGAAAATCCAAGAGACACGGTTGATATCAAAAAATAACATCTGGTTCAATGATATAATAATAATTTTTGGTGAATAGTAACTTTTGACTTTTATTTACAACGGTTGAAAGTAAATAGGGTAATTAATGGTTAAAATGATATTATTATTACCCTAACAAATGTTATAATTCTATTGGATAAGTGTAATTCGACCAAAAACAACCATAGGAATAAAATATGATCTTTTAGGTCTAATTGTATTAGATTAGGACATTTATTATTATTTAATTCAAAGAAGAGTCAAAATTGTTAAATAAAATGTTTTATAACAAAACCATTTTTAATATAGGGTTACACATAAGAGAAATTAGATTATAAATATTTATTAGAAAGTTAAAAATATTTTATAAATTATTGTATTTTATTTATATTTTTTAGACCTTAAATAATTTAATTTATTTATTATATAATGATTATGATGTAATTACCTTATTAATGAAATATTCAAATAATTGATATTTTAAATATCCAAATAAATGTAATTTGAGACTTTTTATGAATTAAACTAATTTTATAAGTTAATATGAAATTTTTGGGTTCATTAAATGAATTTTTTTCACAGTAATAAGGCTGTAATAAATTTTAAAAAAACAAAATAGGAAATAGTGTCAAAATTGACATACAAGAGTTTTTAAAAGTAATATATTATTATTAATTGATATTATATTAATAAAACTATATGGATCAGCAAAAAGTATTAAATAAAATTATATATTTCATTAATGAACATGTTTAGGTTCTCTTCGACATTTATAGTATGTTTTTAACCATATTATATAAAAATACAAAGAGGCATGGTAAATGTCAAACTAATTATCAAAGAGTTAAATCTAAACGATAAGGTTAATATAGTGACCCAAACCTGTCTAAAACCTATTGGATGAGTAGTGCTTGACCCATCCCTATCTTATCCTCTAAATAAATTATTTTTTAGGCATTATAAACCAAAAATGATTTTATTATAAAATAATATTGCAATATTTTCTTAAGGTGCCCCTCACCCCTCTTACAAAAGGGCACTTACCCTTATCTCAGATTCACAACTTCAAATCCATTTGGATCGGCCAAAACCTAAAAAAATATCCTCTCAACTATCCACCCTTCATCCTTGAGGAATTCCTTTAGTCAGAAAGCCATCATATGGATCCCTTTTGATCAAATAAAAAGAAGAACCCGAAGAAGAGGTAAATATTTCATCAACTATTTGCAGTTCCTTTCTTCTTCCACCTTCTCTTTATTTTTCATTTCCATTCTAAAATAATAACTCCAGTATCTTATATATACTGTGATGTTTTCATAAATATGGTACAACCATATTCATTATTCTATTCATCCTTTGAATGACATGTCACCATATGTGCGTACATACGGCTTACCGTCTCCTCATCATGTTGTTGTTGTTATTCAATACATTATTTTTTGGATGGGTATAATAATGATGTATAATTGTTGTAAATAATAAATAAAACATGAAAATGATTCGTCATATATGATATACCATCCAATTATATATTATTTTAATATGAAAAGAATGATATTGTCCCTCGTGCATACGTACGGATTACCCTCTCCACAAACGCAATGAAATTCATTCCCTATCATATCCATTCATGACTAATTTTCAGTTGATGATTAAAAATAATGTTTAAATAATTAATATCATTATGAATATGAATAATATTCATCACATCCACAACAAAATTACTTATGTAACAAAGTATATAAAGGAAAATGAATCAGTTAACACCCGAAACGATGACACTACTGAAATATCATTAACAATAAAATATTAAAAGGTCATATATGATATAATATTAATGTATATGGTGATTTTATAATTTAATTACAATTATTTCACCATTATACCAGTGGTTAACCTACCCTCGATAAAGGAAAAGAACTAGGTAAGGGTTCATTTTACTATATCATTATTTTCTGAGGTTGTTTTTAAGTATGTATCTACTAGGAAATATTTATTATCCATGTCCGTGTTTCATAAAATAGTTTCCCAAGGGATTCTTTTTAAGGTAATTTTTTTACTAAAACATCATTTTAAATGTTATAAAGATTTATTCTTCTAAATCTATCTCATTAATGTATATGTTTTCAAAATAGAATTAAGGATTTATTTATATGGACATGAATGTTTTAAAATTTTAATTCCTTTAAAATTTTTCAAAGTGGTAGGGAGGAAGTTTTATTAGAAACTATGTTTAAAATGACTTCCATTATAAATTTTGTGACTATTAAATGATTTCATGAAAATAGAGTTTTCTCTCAAATATTTTTACTGATCATTTTCAACTTTTTAAACATCCTTTAATGGATTATAAACTTGTTTGAAGTTGATTTATTATGATAAAATTATTCCATATTGTATTGAAGGTTTTGGGATATGTTTGACTGTAGATTTGATATTTTTGTACCATTCATGGATTATGGATAATGTATTGACATTTCCTATGCTATTTTTAATATGACTGTTTATGTTATGTTTAAACCTTTTCATACGAGGATTGAATTGGACTTAGTATGTGATGGGTGGAGCCCGTTATATCTCCTCAATGCATCGATAGGTCTTATGAGACAAACTTGTGTCTTTGAAAAAGGTCTTGAAAAAATATTAATTTTAGTCTTGGAACAAGGCCTTGACTATGTGGTTTGGAAGTCTAGCATTATGCAATCCATCATTATGAAAGTGGATGATGATATTTCATTTGATTATTCTACTAGTAGAATATCCATGTGAAAAAGTAAATGGAATGATTTTATTTTATCTTATCTATATTATGCATAAGTTCATGTTTAAAAGGCTTTTGTTTTAGGCTTATACATTTCCTAAAATGGTTATTATTATTTATGAATGTTTCCACTATGTTGTTATTTTTTATGAGCATATGAGCTCACCCATTTCTATGTTTTATTTTTCCAAGGATGTGACCAAGTATATTATGAATGACCTGTAGGGATAGTCTGAGGGTATTTGAGTGTGATCTAGGGAAATAATGTTGTTGTATTTTTTAATTTGATAATGTAATGTAAAACATATGAATGTATCTTGTATTTCTAGGGCTACTAAACTGATCGATATTTCGGGACATGATTTATTTTTTATCATTCCAATGTTTTGTAATAATGCATCGACTCTAGGTAATTGGGGATGGAGAGTTACAGTTAGTATCAGAGGAAGTTTAGTACAAACCTTGGAATCTGAATTTAGGTAAATTCTTATTAGAGCACAATACCCTATGACAGAATTTGAGGATTAGTATAAAAGAACAAGATAGAATTTTGGTACAGTAGATATTATTTTGGTTTCCCAAGGAATACATCCTTGTCTGGATACTAGTAGGTAGAGGCATCTCTGGTATAGATATACCTAGGGGTAAAATCCAACCACACCACTTTCAGCTAGAATCGAACAGGAACTGGTGCACTATAATCGGTCTTACTTCACTCTTGGTTACAACACTCCTGGCGGATATGACTAGGATAATTATCATTTTCATCAAAAACCATTATGAAGGGTTTATGAGTATATACATCCTTAAAGAAACAATTTTTATGATAATAAATTATATCCATAAACTGTTCAGTAAATGTTAAGTGTTTTACATGTTTGGAATTATGTATTTAGATTCATAAACTAATCTAGTTTATGCCATTGTTTAGAAATGGCGCCTAGTGGAAGGAATGGACACTTTATCAACACACATAATCTAGGTAGGGATTTCCCTCCTACTCAAGATAATTATTTTAGATATGGTAAATCAAATGGTGTTGATCATCATATCACCATACTAGGACAACTCACTCAGGTTATGAATAATTACCTTACCTGTATGGAGCACCATGATCCACAGTATGGAGGATCAATTTAGATTGCTTAATGAGGCAACAAACACCAACATTCAATGGTAGTAAAAATCCATTAGTTTCTAAGCAATTGATATATTCCTTAAGGAAAATATTCCATGGCATGGTCAGTAGCGGAAGGGAAAAATTTTTCATGGTAGTTAACCGCCTCACTAAAGATGCTAATCAATGGTTTCCATTGATTCAAAACACAGAGGAAGATGAGGAAGTATAAAATATTTAATAGAGGGAGTTTAATGAGATTTCATTGAAAAATTATTTCCTAATGACCATCGAGCAGATATGGAAAGAGAATTTACGAGTCTGAGGCAAATGGAGGATGAAAATGTCGTAAAGTATGAAGCTAACATTTCAAGGTTAGAGAGGCTTGTTGAAGATTATATATGTAACCCAAGAAGTAATATTGATCATTTCTTTGATGGTTTAAAACCATTTCTCCGTTGAGCATTAGTCTCACAATTCTTTTCATCGTACGAAGATATTGTCTCATGTGCTATCAAGACAGAAATGGATTTCTCTATGTCTTAATACTTTAAAGAAAATCAATAGAAGAAGTGATCTACTGAACACTCTAGAAATAGAAATAAGGGGAATTATGAAAAATTTGAATATCCATCCTGTAGTAAATGTTGGAAGAAACACCCTGGTACTTTCCTGAAGGGAATGAGAGTCTATTACAAGTGTGGTTAAAAGGCCACCAAGATCGAGATTTCAATGGGAAGAAAGAGGTTATCAATGCTGATTTCTATAATTGTAGATAAAGGGGCATTATGCAAATTAATTTCCTATGCACCAAGGAAACTTACCTAAAAAAAGTCCATGGGATCAAGGCTATGTTTATGCTATCACTACTGCTGTGGTTGAAGCTCTGAAAGATGTGGTGGGAGGTAATTTAATGGTTTCCTCATGTTTAGAAAATTCTTTTTATGATTTTAAATTATCACATTGTTTTCTATCTTTATAATTTTCTATGAAAATTAGATATTTCCAATTTGACTTAACAAGGGAGTAGTTAGTAAAAACTCTTAAGTGAAGTATCATTGCAATAATGTTTTGTGAATCAGTCCCAATTAGGGCATATAAATGTTCTTTATCTCCTGATCTCATCATCATACCCATGATTGAATTTGATATAATCCTCAATATTTATTGGATTTTGGGCCATGATAAAAAAAATTATTGTAAGAAGAAGGAGGTTACTATTTTTGATGAAGATGATAAAGAACACTTTATATTTAGAGCAGAATCATCACCTCCTGATTCTTATCTAGATCCACCCTCAGTAGCTCAACTAAAATCAATTATTAGGGATGAAGAGAATAAAATAACTGTGGGTGAGGAAAATAATGTTCAAATAGAATATTTACCTATTGTGCAGGAATTGGATGATGGGTTTCGAGAAGATTTACTTGGACATCCTCCAGAATGAGGAATTGAGTTTTCCATTGATTTAATTACTTTTTCAAGGACTATATCAAATACCATTATAGAATGGCCACTGTGAAATTATTGGAACTAAAGAAAGAACTAGAAGAATTGAGTAACAAGGGATTTATTCACCGTAGTGTTTCTCCATGGGAGGCCCCTATCCTTTTTGTTAAGAAGAAATATTGATCTATGAGGTTGTGCATTGATTACCGGGAGATCAATGATATAAAAATAAATAACAAGTATCCCCTACCTCTCATTGATGATATATTTTACCAACTTCATAGAGCTCAATATTTTTCAAATATTTACATTCGATCTATATACCAGTAGTTGTGTATGAAGAAGGAAGACATTCTGAAGATAACATTTCAAACCAGGTACAGGTATTTTGAGTTTGTAGTAATGACTTTTGGATTGACTAATGCACCCTCTATCTCTATGGATCTAATGAATATGGTTTTCAAGGAATATCTTTATGAATATGTAGTTGTATTTTTTGATTATATCTAGGTAAACTCCAAGAGCTACGAATATCTTGAAAATCACCTGCGCATTTTCTTGAAGACTCTTAGAAGAAATTAATTATATCGGAAGTTTATCAAGTATGAATTTTGGCTTCAAGAGATTTATTTTCTTGTACATTTTTTTCTCTATGGATGGAATATATGTTGATCCTTAATAGAACAAGGCAATCCAAGAATGGCCATCACCAACATGTCTAACTAAGGGACACAGTTTTATTAGTTTAGAAGGTTATCATTAGCATTTCGTCCAGAATTTTTCCCGATTGGATAACCCATTAACCAAGATCACATGTAATGTGGTTAAATTTGTTTGAAAAAAAGAGTGTGTAGAGTTTTTTGATGAATTGAAGAGAATATTATTCAATGCTCCTATATTGACTCTACCATTATTGAATGATGGGTTTGTTATTTATAGAGATTCTTCAAAGAAAGGACTTGATTGTGTTCTTATGCAGAATGGTAGGGTTATTTCCTATGCATCATGATTGCTAAAAATTCATGAGAAAAAAATTAATACTCATGATCTTTAGTTAGAAGCTGTAATATTTGTTTTGAAGATATAGAGAAGTTATATATGTGCTTAAAATTGTGATATTTATACAGATCAAAAGAGTTTGAAGTATATTTTCTCCCAAAAATAACTTTACATGTAGAAAAGGTGATGGATTGAACTACCCAAGGATCATGATTTCAGTATACACTCCCACCGGATGAAGGAAAATATGGTGGCAAATTCTTTGAGTAGAAATGATCATGGAGTTTTGAAAATTATGAGAGACGAAAAGGATATTTTATACATAGATCTAGTAAATATGGATATAAGAATAACAATGGAAGGTGAAACATAAATGGTTTTTCAAATGGTTTCCAAACCTTCTTTACTAGAATGGATAAAAAGTTCTTAGGCTGATGATTATTAGTATCAAAATAATAATAATTCTTTGAATGATGGGAGATAGAATGAATTTGTATATGATGATGGGATTTTAAAATTTTAGAAGAGAATTTGTGTTCCCGCTATAACTGATCTAAAAAAAGAATTGTTGGATGATCCTCATAGCTCCAATTTCTCTATACACCCTGGGAGCACCAAGATGTTGAGAGATTTAAAGGAATATTTTTTGTGGGACAAAATGAAGAGGGTTATTGTTGAGTTTGTGTCAAGTTGTAGGGTTTGTCAAGAAGTGAAAGCTGGAAGGTAACATCCTGGAGGAGTCATGCAACCTCTTCCCATACCTGAATGGAAATGGGATAATATTACAATGGAATTTGTTATGGGTATACCAAAGACTCCTATAAGGAATGATGCTATATGGGTCATTGTTGATTGTCTTACCAAGTCAGCACATTTTCATGCTATAAGATAAGATTTACCACTTGAACATTTATCAAGACTATATATTAATGAAGTTGTAAGACTTCGTGGAGTACCCCTATTGATTTTTTCTAATCGTGATCCCCATTTTTAAATCAGGATTCTGGAAAATTATTCTGAAAGCCCTGGATAATGAACTTTGTTTGAGAACTTCATATAACCATAAAACTGATGGACAATCAAAACGAACTATTAAAACCTTATAAAACATGTTGAGAACTTTCTCACCTAACTTTCAAGGTATGTGGTATCAACATTTACCTTTGGTAAAATTTTCCTATAACAATAGATCACATTCATGTATTCAGATGGTACCATATGAAGCGTTATATGGAAATAGATGTTGCACACCAACCTATTGGGTTGATGTTGGTGAACCAAAAATCATCGGCCCAGAACTTGTTGAGTAAACGATGGAAAATTTGACCGAAATTCAAACCCTCATCAAGGAATCTCAAAGGTCACAGAGGAGAAATACCGATAACCGAAGGAAGGATTTGGAATTTAAGGTATGATATAATGTTTTCTTGAATGTATCTCCATGGAAGGTTGTTAAATGTTTCGGTAAAAAGGGTAAATTGAGTCATAGGTACATCAGACCTTTCAAAATTCTACAATAAATAGGAGATGTAGCTTATTGTTTGGTAATGCTGCCAAGTCTCTCGAATGTTAATGATGTGTTCCATGTTTCACTTTTGAGAAAATACATGCCTGACCCAACAAATGTACTTACCTCTAAGGAATTAGAACCAGAACCCGATATTTCTTATTGAGAAGATCCTGTCAAGGTTCATGATACATGAGAACAAGTTTTGAGAAACCAGACAACTCTTCTGGTAAATGTTATATGAAGAAACCATAAAATGAAATAGGCAACGTGGGATCCTGAGAAACTTATGATGAAGAACCACCTGAATCTTTTTATACAATAATATTTTTGAAATTTCTAGGATTCTATTATTTGAAGGAGGGGAGAATGTAACACCACAATCTTCCACAATATGTTTCCCTTTGAATAATACAATAGCTTGTATTGTACGCAACTTTGAGTTCAAACACACCACAACCAATCAAACTGGCCGTTATGAATAATAATACAGAGTTTTTATGTTTTAAAAATTTTATCATTCAAAATTGACTTAATTTTTTGATTAGTAATATTGCAATTCTCTTAGGGTGAATTTTTGGTGTTTTTCTAAAAAATTTCAATTTTTGATGAATAATGAAAAACACTAAGTTATTGTTTAAAACTGACAATTCATTTAAATAATTATTTTATTTATTTAAAATTTTTAGGTCAAAATAGATACATAATACATATATAAGTTCAATGTAATTCATTGGAGTCATTTTATAATAATTTTAGATATATAAAAATTTATTGATCTTCTTACCATCTTTTTCCCACCTCCTAGAATCATTTGAAAATTTACATAAAATATAATTTTACCACTTCAGTGAGTTGAATTTTAAAAATTTGAGAATCATGGTTGATATCAGTAAGTAAAATTTGGTTGAATGAGATGAAAATAATTTTTGGTGAATAGTAACTTTTGACTTTTATTTAAAACAGGTAAAAGAAAATTGGGTAATTAAAGGTAAAAACGATATTATTATTACCATAACACAGGTCATAATTCTAATGAATAAATTTAATTAGACCAAAAACAACCTTAGGAATATAATATGACCCTTTAGGTCCACTTGGATTAGATTAATACATTTATTATTATTTAATTCAAATAAGAGTTAAAAGTGTTAAATTCATAGTTTAATAACTAAACCGTTGTTAATGTAGGGTTACACATAAGATAAATTAGACTATAACTATTCATCAATAATATTAAAATATATCCTATGTAATGGAATTTTAATTATATTTTTTAGACATTAAATAATTTAATTTATTTGTGACACAATTATGATTCCACAATTACCTTATTAATGAAATATTAAAATAATTGATATTATAAATATTCAAATAAATATAATTTTAGACTTTTTATGAATTAAACTAATTTTCATAGTTAATATGACATGTTCGGGTTGATTTAATGAATTATGTGCAATGTAATAATGCTTTTACGAATTTTACAAAAACAAAATACAAAATAGTGTCAAAATTTACATAAAAGAGTTCTTAAAAAAAATATTAAATTATTAATTGATATTCTATTCCTAAAAATCTAAGGTTCAACCAATGGTCTTAAATAATATTATATATTTCATTAATGAACCACTTGAGGTTATCTTGGATGTGTATACTAAGGTTATAAACCATATAATTTATAAATACAAGGAGACATGGTAAATGTCAAACTTATTAACTAAGAGTTAACTATAAAATATAAGGTTAATATAGTAACCCAAACCTGTAGAAAACCGATTGGTTGAGTATTTTTGGACCCCTCCCCACATTTTTCGTGAAATAAATAATCTTGGATCCATTAGAAACCGAAAATTAATTTATTATAAAATAATATTTCAATCTTTTCCCAAGGTTCCCCTCACCCCTCTTATAAAAGGCACTTACCCTTATCTCAAATTAACACCTTAAAAGAAATTTTCCTAGAACAAAACCTACCCAAATCTCTTCTCAACTATAATACCTTAATCTTAGAGGCTGTACTTTAATCAGGAATCCAACCTATGGAGCCCTTTTGATCAAATCAAAAGGAATAATCCAAAGAAGAGGTAAATATTTCATCACCTCTTTCAAGTTCCACTATTCTTCCACTTCCTCTTTGTTTTTTTATTCCGTTCTAAAATAATAACTCATATATCTTCAATATACTATGATTTTATTATAAATATTCTACAACCATATTAATTATTCTATCCATACTTTGAATGAAATGTCACCACATGTGCATATGTACGTCTTACAGTCTCCACGTTGTGGTCTAGTTGTTATTCCATACATTATTATTTTGATGGGTATAATAATGGTGTATACTTGATGTAAATAATTAATATAACATGATAAGGATTCTGTATATATGATATGGAATCCAATTATATATTAATTTAATATCAAATGAAATGATATTGTCGCTCGTGCATACGTACAGATTACCGTCTCCATGAACGTGATGAGATTCATTCACCATCGTATCCATTCAAGACTAATTTTCATTTGATGGTAAACAATAATGTCTAAAGACCTAATATCATTCTTAATATGAAAAAGATACATAATAACCACACCAAAAATTACTTACATAACAAATCATATAATGTAAAATGAATTAGTTAACACCTGAAATGATGATAATTCTGAAATATCATTAACAAAGAAATATTAAAAGATCATATATGATATCATATTAATGTATAGGGTATTTTATAATTTAATAACAATTATTTAACCATTATATTGGAGGTTAACCTACCCTCGACCAAGGAAAAGAACATGGTAAGGGTTAATTTCACAATATCTTTATTAACCGAGGTTGTTTTTACGTAATTATCTACTGGGACATATTTATTATCCATGTCCATGATTCATAAAAGAGTTATCAAAGGGGTTCTTTTTAAAGGACTTTTTTACTAAAAAAACATTGTAAATGTTTTAACAATTTATTCTTCTAAATTATTCTCATTAATGCCCATGTTTTTAATATGGTTTTGAGGATATATTTATATGGACATGAATGTTTTAAAATAATAATTCCTTTCAATTATTTCAATGTGGTATGGGACACTTTGATTAAAAAATATCTTATAAATGACTTCCTTTATATATTTTGTGACTTTTAAATGATTTCATGAAAAGGGATATTTCTATAAAATATTTTTAATGATCATTTTCAACTATGTCAACATCCTTTAATGGATTTTAATCTGGTTTGAAGTTGATTTACAATGTTACAAATATTCCATTTTGTATTGAAGGTTTTGTGATCTGTTTCACTGTGTATGTGATATATTTGTACCATTCATGGTTTATGGATAAATTATTGACATTTCATATTCTAGTTTTAATACTAATTTTTATGTTATATTTAAACCTTTTCATATGAGGAATGAATTGGACTTAGTAGGTGACGAGTGGAGCCCACTATAGCTTCTCAATGCATCAATAGTTCTCATTAGACAAACTAGTGTGTTGTCACAAGGTGTTGACAAAATTTTATTTTTATTCTTGGCACGAGGCCTTAACTATGTGGTTATGAAGTTTGTAATTATGAATTCAATCATTATGAAAGTTCCAATTGATATGGCATATGATTATTCGACTAGTATAATATACATTTGAATAAGTAAATGGTATTATTTGATTTTATCTTTTCCATATGATGCAAGAAGCCCATATTTAAAATTCTTTTGTTTTAGTCACATAAATTTACTTAAATTTTCTTGCTTATTTATGAATGTTTCCGCTATATTGTTATCCTTAATGAGCATGTGATATAACCCCTTTCTATGTTTTTTTTCGTAGAATCTGAAGAAGTATTTTATGACTAACCTTTAGGGATAATCTGAGGGGATATGATTTTGATCTATGGAAATAATGTTTATGTAGTTTTTCATTTTATAATGTATTGTAAAACTTATGAATGTATCATGTATTTATAAGGCTACTAAACAGATTGGAATTTCGGGACATGATTTCCTTGTATCATGCCAATGTTATGTAATAATGCAACGACTCTGGGTAAATGTGGTCTGGGTGTTACACAACATTAATATCATAAAACTAATGGAACATATTTTAATTTTGTCATCCATGGACTGTACGGGGGTTCTAGGGGTTATGGCGTAGGTGGATTTGGAGTCAGTACAAAGGAAAGGGGGACTAGACTTCAATATGTATCCCATGAGGATGGTAATCAAGACAGTCAAAGTTTTGAGACATGGTGTGGTAGAAGAAAACACAAAAAGTGGGGGTTTACTCTCATTTGAGGACATTTTGGAAACCCATAGGTGCCATAGGAAGTCTTATGTTCATAATATGGGATATGGATATAGTTTCTCATTTTCATATAAGGACATTAACATCGACATCATCCCACATTTTGTATCTGAGGAATCCTATGTCAATTAAATGTTGTATGATTGTGGTTTTATGTTAAGATCTTGGACATTGGGATTTGTAGTTTAATGTCATAAAACAAAGAAAATGGTTTATACCTAATTAAAGATATTGATATGGGACCATATGTGATGCAATTAGTTTAAGGTAATAATTCATGGACCATTCCTCCTAGTTTTTATTCATAGAGTTTTGAATAACTAAAAATAATTTATTTTTATATTTCATGGACCGTATTTTATGTTTTTTTATGCATGATTCTTGAATGAATATGCTGACATCCGGTAAGAGTCACCCTATGTGATGGGGGGGTGGTCCTAAAAGGACACCTAGTGTCAAAATGGGGTTTTAGAGTAATCTTGATTAATGTTTAGGGTCCTAAGGATTGTAACTATTCTCAATGTATATGGTTGTAGATTTCATACCATGGAGGGTCACACAATGTACTTCTTAAGAACCATGGTTTTGTTAGGAGACATGATACACTCCCATCCACGGTAATAAAAAAATATAATAGATTTTAATAGACTTTAGGGATCATGTGTGGTCCTTCCCACTTGGCCACCAACTTAGATTGATTTTTTCGATAGTCATTGGCATTCTGTGGGGCTTTATCATTTCACATTAGTGGCATGAGTAGATGAGAATATTTTTGTTGAATGCTATCACAATACAATTATGACACCTCTCTATGTTATTTTTGTCAAAAATCCCAATTTCCCCTATGTATTTAAATTTATCTAGATAGAAATCATTTGTTATTTCTATTATATATTGGTTAAAGATAACTAATTACAGCTACAAAAATAGAACCCCAATATGTAAAAATTATTAGGTTCCACACATCCATGAATATGGAATCACCATGGTGGATTTTTGAGATATTCATAGTTAGGTCTAGAGATAGTTGGGAATCATTTCTGGCCATCAATTTTAATTCTATCCCACCATCAGATAGATAATGTTTGAGATGGTGTTTTTTGAACTCCTAATATATCCATTTTTCAATGTATTTTAGTGAGAAGTATAGTTCGAATATTGATATACTTAGTATACAATTTTTTATCTTGGTAGTATGAAATTATGTGGTGTTGGCTATGAGAATATCTTGGTGTACAAAAAAATGATGGATGATGTTGGAGATCACAATCTCAATCATGGATTGGTATTTTACTTTTAAGGGGAATAACATTTCCCATTTAGAGAATAATTTTATTACAGTTAAAATGAATATTCACCGGTGAGTTGTGGTTTGTGGGTATGGACCCAAAAATCGAGTCCCCATTCAACAAATGACAAAAAAATATTTTTCAGTGTAGAAAATACGGTGTTTCATGCATAAAGATGGAAAGGATATGAATATCAAGAACCTGATTGGAAAACACAATGTAGTTGTGAACTATGGTAGGTCATTAAAAGATCAAAATCTTGATGTGGTGAGGGAGATTCAAACCTTATAGGTTGGTGACACATGATCTCTAATAGAACTCTTTAATGAATTGTTGTATAACATATCGTTGAATGGAATGGAGGATAATCCAATCAAATCTACACTTGTAGTGACTTTTATCAATGCCAAGACCATCCTTGAGAGTAAATTGTGCTGAATGTTAGTGGATTTTATCATGCTTGAATTAATATGGTAGAATAATTCCATGATGTAGATACACAACAACAGGTGTTTTCTAGGTGGGAATATCCTTACCTGTGGGGGGATTTGAGGGTCATGGCGCGAAATTTCTGATTTACTACTGATATATCTATTGGTCTCCCTTATATAAATCGAGAGGGTTGATGAACCTATGGTGAACAATATGAATGAAATAATAACCATTGTTGGGATTGTAAAGGGATGATACAATTATTTCTGGAGAGTTGGCATGACCATTGTAAGACTAATAACCATAGACCTCCCTCAGAGGTGAATGGAACTAGGCCATGAGCTGATTGGAATATTTTATAAGGAGACCAATATCTTCCTTTCTAATTATCTAGTCAACTATGACCTATTTTATGACTATCTCAGAGTCTCACATCACATGTAAATAAGGGATTTCACTCCAGAGAACAAACATGAGACTAGTGATGATGTCTTCATACCCTACATCATTATTTTTGAATCCCTCTATAAAAGGAAATAGAATGTAGGACAACCAATGCTGGAGAGGGGATGAAAATCCCCATGCCAATCTCGTTGAGAATGAGACCACAGATCCTTCTACAATTCATACATTGGGAGGAACCGTCAAAAATAATCATTGAACACTGAATTACATGATCAAGTTACTTCTTAGCCTCTCCAAGAAGTTCAACATATAAGGGAAGTTCATTGGTGTTGGATGTCAAGAGGGGTAGTATTCCTAAGTCTAGAAATTGATGGATATCTACCTGAAAAATAAGACATGGAACTACTAGAGGATCACTTCGTGTTGGGTAAATATCCCACAATGTGTCTTATTTGATTTTTATGGGCGTTTTTGTCTTTTTTAACAATTATAAATGACATAGAACGAACATGACTGATTTTTTCTGAAGAAGGTGTTTTAGTTGGCATCGTTTCCTAGTGATATCCAAATTTTTGGGCCTCAAAATCGAGATTTTGGTTTTTGGAAAGGGGCGATTTCCACATAGGGGAACACATTATGAAGAATATGAAGCATTGTTTGTAGAATTAATAAGGTGGTATGTATAATTTCATAAGGAATTTACCAAGGAAGGGAACTGTGCTATGCGATATGTAGACCATATATGAGGAACAGTTCACTGAAGGCATGAAGAGGGCAAGTTGTACATAGAACACATTTAGTATGCAGGATGGATAATCATTAGTTGAAATGAGTTGGTGATTTCAGAATCATGGGAGGGATCCATTCGCAAAAACATGATGTTGATTTGGGCAGTCGTGAATGAAGAAAGACAATATGTGGACCACATAGGGCAGAAGAGTTCATGGGTGAAGCATTATGTAGTGAAGGATGTACCACATTGATGATTTGGGTAAACTTGGATTAAAGGATTTTGAAGATATATTTACATATTTAAGGAACGATAATCCTGTCATTAAATTGAGTGAATTCTAGTAGAGAAAATCATCACTCTGGGAATTAGGAATATTCCGAAAGAAGTTCCCAAGGTAGAATTCTGTGAAGGGTGAGGTGGTTCGAGCAGAAGAAATTTCAATAATGGTTTTTGTGTGGAATCATAACTCACAAATTATTCAGTACGTGGTGGAGCAAGACCCAGTATGTGGAAGGGGAAGTAGCAATGCATAGAAGAAGGAATTATAAAGGGGGTGATGTGGTATGCATAAGTAGTATGCAGAATTAAGCCTATGCATATTAGTTCTATCCCAAATCATATAATTGTTTATGAGATTAAGTGGATTTGGTACATCAGAACAATGTAATTTTATTCTCCTTGAACATAGCCCAGCAAGGGTGAAGCAACTAACAATTTATGTTTCCTGTGAATTTTTTCATTTATGTTCATATATTGCTACAAGAGAAAGAGAGACATGTGTTCGGTTTAATGAACAAACAATATCTGAAGGGGAAAAAGTTTTAATATGTGATACCCTGATTCACCCAAATTCATAGGATATTTGACCTACTTGACCTAACACTTCTCTTCACACTGATCATCCTATCAGTATGGAATTACTAAGTATTTATTTTAGATAGTTTACATAGGACAATATGAGGGTGTAGTAAATATTGTAATTGGGTTTTCACTATAAAAACAAGAATGATAAAAATATTCTTGATTGGGGGGGGGGGTTGTCTTGTATCTAGGTCTAAGAGCGTGTTTCTAAGATAATATAGGATTTATCTCATCCCACATTGTTTTTCTGGGCTGTATGGGTGTTGGGGGACTGTTCTATGATGGTCATATAGAGGACTAAAGGATTTCATGAGACAGGTGTCATGTGAACATTAGGTTTTAGAAGATACATATTTATATCCTCGATGGAATTATTGAACACCTCATTAAATTAGTTATTGGTTTATTTTTTATAATCCTAAAAAATTGGTAACACTTTCCAAAGAGATTCAGGAAAATTTGATCTATGTACGCTAAGTGTCATTGGATACCATGTATCTCTGTGATGTTTTATTGGAAGGTATTTGATTAATATCATTAATATTCATTGTGTCAATATACAATCCTATGTAACTTTTGATATATCCAAGAAAAAATCAAGTGGAAACCACAAATTCTCCATTTATGGAATTCATATTCATGTGTCAAGAGAGAAGAAGGACACATACTTTCTCATGGTATTTGTGATGTTCTTGGTGATCATTGGACTTGACCACTAGATGGTCCGCATAACAATTCAACAAAGTACCTAGGATTAGTTTAAATACTAATTGTATAGACCACCAGTAAGGGGATCAAAACTTTCTTCATGTCTAGAGGTATCACTGGATAAAGTAATGTCACTTGGGATACAGCAAAGGATATAGAATCCTCATCCTTAGGGGTCATCTAGATCTAGTTTTACCCATATTATCAATCCATGGAAGGGAGTTCTTAGAAAATATATGTGTAATCAATATACTACTCTATAACCAAAATTGGGAAATCATTGTTTAGAGAGTGGAAAATGATTTATTTTAAGTTTATATAGATGTGTGTCTTTCAATTATTTTTCCTTACTGGGAAAATGTTTCCTAGCTGCTTGGGGAACAAGAATTTTCAGAAAATAATTTATATGGTAATACTACAAAGCTCATCCTCAACCATGGTACTGTATGAGGGGTGTATCTTTATGGGAGGGAATTTGAACCCATAATGAATTTGTGGCAGGCAGAAACGATGAATAATGAGTTGAGTGTTTATCCAGGACATCTCAACATATCTCTTGGAAAATATTTCATTTTTCTGCTTTAGGAAGGCCATATACAAATGGTATACATATGGAGGCATAACTGCACTGATCACTGTCGACCTGAGATCTTCCTCGGTGCCAAGGATCTCCTTTGTTAACTCATAAATAGTGGTAGAGACACCCTCCTTGAATGTGT
Organism: Viscum album; assembly: GCA_963277665.1. Taxonomy (NCBI): domain Eukaryota; kingdom Viridiplantae; phylum Streptophyta; class Magnoliopsida; order Santalales; family Viscaceae; genus Viscum; species Viscum album. The sequence goes on along the minus strand of OY728146.1, from coordinate 732,441,473 downwards.
GAGGAGATTTTTCCAAATCAACTTCAATATTTGAGATAGTGTAATCAAATGGAAGAAGAAACTATTACAGGAAATCTCACTTATGGGGTGCACCAATTTTCACTCTAGTGGATACAAAATCATCACTGAGGGTTTTTTTCTCTACTGAGGCAATGAAGTCTAATGCATTAGATTCAATCCCATCTGGTTTCTATCCTGAGGGCCATCATTATTTTCCTAGAAATGGCGACGAGTTGACCTTCACTATGTTAGCCATGTTCTATAGAACATGTGGTCATGCTGTATATTGGTGATAATCGAGAAAACCATTCAATAATTCATGTGACAAATGACCTCTCTCTCAAACTGGGCCTATATATTATTGTAGTAAAAGGTAGTCTACGGGTGTTCCATCTTATTGAAGACACTAAAACCTTTTTAGAGAAAAAACCCCCAAGAATGGAATCACAAGCTCAACCTAGTAAATCAAGAGAATAAAACAATCATCCCATTATTTCCATGAAATAAATGTTGTGTCTTCTAGTTGAATAGGGGCCTTGATATACTCAACCCTATCAACCAAAACTAGATTCCCTTTCCTATTTTTGTAACCATCATGGAGACAATAGACCTCAAAAGTGTCAAAGAGGGATGAATTTCCCTTGATTACCACTACATGACCACTTGGGAGTATTTTAGGCACTAGTGATATGAAGAGGGACCCATCAAATGAAAAAGGGGACATGGTCTTCCCAAAATTGCATTGTAGGAATTATCTTGTGAGACAACCATGAAGTAAATGATAGTTATTAGGCTACATAATTAAGTATTAATCTAGATTCTTCAATGTGGGTTTTAATCAGTCTTATCATACCCTTGAATTTTTAGGTTTTAGGTAGTAAGATCTACCTCTACAAGTCATATCATAGTGAGCATCCATGTCGAAATAAGGTTGATCCATAAACTAGTATAGACCTGGTATTTGTGGGTTTTTATTCACTTGAACTTGAATGTGATATAAAATGGTCATATGTGACCCTAAATGATGGTAACCTAATCTTCCCCATAATAAAATATAATGGATCTACATTACCCTAAATCATCATCCTCTTAATAGTTGGCTTCAATGGTGGCTACCTCATCCTCAAATTGAAGGGGGATTTTGAATGATTCACAAAGGTCATCATGCATTTATTTATAATAGAATAGGGAGTCAAGGATCTAAATATATGGATGTATAATGAAAAGGTGATTTAGAACATTATATTTTTGTGATAGGGGAATGATTTTTTCTTCGGAGTTTCTATCCTTGGTAGGTGTATAAAAGATATTGTTGGATGAATCATTGGGGATTTTTGGGTTCTGTAAATACTCTAATCTGGAATAATTGTTCTTATTTTACCAACGATCGACTAAATTTCCATTAGATTAGTTTAATCGCTTAATGAATGTTGCTGGTCATGGCATATTTGGGGGTAATCTAAATGGTAAGCTAACACAATTAGATATAGATGCATACCTGAAATCATATACTATGAGGATTGTGAAAGATCGATTCTATTCACGTCCAAATTCTTAGACTTAGTATAATGAATGGTCTGATTAAAAACCGTAACATAATCATTCTGTCTGTTGGAATATCCTTTATCTCTACTTTAATGACATTGTCCTGGGGAGACTAAGTGGTTGTCAAAACATTCCTCACTATTAAGAATTGTTAAATAATAATCCATTTCGACAAATTTTTTAGAGGTTTACTCCTAATCCACATCACGAGGATAATTTAGAGTTATGAGGACCCCAGGTCCATCTCTCAACTGGGAAGGAATGAAGTCTCAAAGATTGTGAGTTATTTATAGAAATGGGTAGGGACTCTAAATTTCATTGTTCTTTCAGAGACAACTCTTCAAGTATTCTGAAGGTTATACATGGAGGTTGATGTAGAATTTGGGGTAGGAATAACAAAAAGAGGAGGTTCTGGCATTCTCAAGAAGGCGTAGATGACACTATGGATGTGAACAACTATGTTGTGATCTATCCATTCATCCTAATTTTTGTGTCCCATTACTATGAGTATGTTTCGACTTACCAGAGTCTTCACTACTTCTATTAGGGATAGCCAAGACATGTTTCAAATACACTGGAATGTTTCCCAATTTGAATAATCCATGATAAACCTGATCTTATAGAAAATATTTTACGATAAACCATTATTTGATGGTATTTCAGAGTAACATATGGTATGGGATGTGATCATAAAATTAGTGATACCAGCATCATGGGGTTTCTTACATTCCTGAAATTTAGGGCTTACCTTATATAAAACACAAATTAAGTATTCAAGGACTTGTGTTTCCCTAATTGAGTATGTATCATATCTACTATCTAGTAAACAAAACCTGGGATTGTAGACATAATAGGGTATCAGAGCCACGATTTATCATTGAGGTGGATATTCATATAAATCATTTACTAGGATAGGGTATTCAAATCATGGTTTCAAAGGGAGAGACTCAACTAGAAATAGGTGTAGTAGGTTTACTAGATCTAGGACCTCACCCTGAACATCCATAGATGGATCTACCTTTAGAGGAATTATTGAATGATCTATAAGGGGTAGTTGGAACGACTATTATCTAGCCCAATGCATGGATTATTGAATATTCTGATCCTTCTTTAGGAACTCTTAGATTCCACATGGGTAATTCAGGGAGATGTGGTTAGGTAACAACTCATTCTTGATGATCCCCATGCACATCATAATCAATCATTCCCAGGACAATAAAAATTCATGTGGGTATGTGTTGGAGTTGGTGGCATTGAACCAACTACTTTGTAATTTTTTCATTAATAAATACCTTATCACATATTTATTGTTCATCTATGTGATAATGCATGTGATAATGTCTTAAGGATATCTATTTATTAAAGTGTCATAGCGGATCCCTACTATGATGAGAACCCAAAAGTTCCATAACAATGTTCTTGAATATATGTTATATGGACAGATGATATTATTTGGGGGACCTAAATAATAGAGGAAATTAGGGGCAATGTCTCATAAATCATTGAGGCACCTTCTCATGGTGCTCGTCCATGGTAATATCTATAAGGATATTATGAGAACGAGACCAACTAGTAGGAAATACATATTTCATAGTGTCATTGGATGTTCAAAAATATGGACATGTGTATTTGTCTATAGACTTATTGATTTTTATTAACGTGTATCACAACTCACACACTTAGATGTATTGACAAAAATTGTGACAACACACTATTCACAGTGAGGCTGGATACGTTGGGAGCATCACAAGTGATAGTGTATTAATAGATACTAGGAGAAATGATTTTTCCCTTCTGTTCCATAATTGATGTAGTTATCTCAGTCCCATTGATGAATTGAAAAATCCTAAATAAATCAATTTCCATGGTGAGGGATAGGAATGTTCAATTCCAGAATGTCAAAGAAAGAATAATCGAGCACATGGGTTGATGGCACAAGAATGCAACCCACTTGATTCAAGAAATCAAGACAATGGGATTATATTAAACTGTAAGCATTTGTATGAGGTGACACATCATTCTAGAGTTAACTTTTTACTGTATGGGTGCCTTGGTGTGTTTCAAGACACTATCCTTGGAATTTAGGCAGGATCCACCTAATGCCACTAAGAAAAAGTCCTAGTGGGCCACACCATACATGTGTCCAAGTATCTCAGTTAAATATTAATTTTAAACATTGATTAATGTTTATTCCCGATTGTGGTTTCAAATTTTTTTAAGGACGCCTGATCACATTCATTTTAACACTAGTTATTTGAGATAATATATTTTGTGTGAAATAATATATTTTTTTGTGAGTAATGGAATGATTTTTATTTTAAAAATAAATATCCATTTTCAAGGTCTAATAAACATGGTGGAGGAAACAATGAAAAATAAAAAAACAAAAGTAATCATCGTGTATATTAAATATACACATTGTGTATTTTTTTCTGCGGATTAAAGAGAAATAATATTTTTTATTTAATTAAATAACATTAGGTGTAATACACATGGGGCATGTTAGGTAATTATAATATTCAACATTTATTAGTAGACATGGGCTCTTACTAAGAATTAAATGAAATGATTAAATTCTTTCTGGTAATAAATTCATTTTATTATTCTATGTAATAAAAAATCACAATTATATATATCTTATTATCCTAGACATTTTTTTTGGTTGTGCACAATGGATCTTGATAATGTTCTGAAGTCAAGAGAGAATTAATTTCTACCAAGAACACTCTCAAGCTACGAGAGAGGGATCCTCCACCACCGGATCGAGGCGATAGAAGGAATACATTGCAAGTGAAGGCTCTTCTAAACTAGCACCCAGAGATCCCTTCGGTTATGTCTAGAGATACGTGAAGAACATGTGGATCACCACTAGAAGAATCCTACACTAGGATTATATGACGCAATGATGGATCACATCAGATCGTGACCGGAAACATCAATGAAGAAATAATTCCATCAAGGTAATTATTTTAAATTAACTAAAATATGTATAACCAAAATATCCACTCTATGGTTCTGGGACTCCTCTCTTTCTTTTTCATTCTTCATTCTATTCGAAATATCCAAAATTTCATTAACGTTATGGAACTCAGATTGATAGTTGTTAATGCTAAAATTAAAGTTGTGTACTCTAACCAACATGCTTCAGCAGCGCCCAGAACCTACAAGTGGTATCAGATCGGTCATATCATTGATTATAATTATTTAGTTTTCCGTTGGTGATTTATGCATTTAATAATTTAGTTGTTTCAATTCATGTTATTCTTTCCCTAATTCTGAATCTTGAGATATATTCCTCCTCTCTCATTTCTCATTCACCATAGAGAAAACAAATTCTTTTAATTTTCATTAAAGTAAAACATTAGAACACATCTGGAGGTGCCAAACATTCTTAGACGTACAAAACCAGAATACACGTTGTCTAGTCAGATGTACATGCCATGTAGTCAAGGTTCAATTCATTGGACTGGTCCACCAAATAAGGCCTTGTGTTGGAGTATTTATATTTATTAAATGACACAATGTGTTGACTAGGAATAGGTGGAGAATCATTTCTGGATTACACACTGTGTGGTGAACTGAACACGGTGTGTAGTTCCTTTGGTTTAGGGTTGGACCGTGTACCCCATAAATGGTTCGACCGGCTAGAAACCGTGTAATGCAGATACTATATGGCGTGTTTCCCACTGAACACACCAAGTACTCAGAATAATTTCCGATGTACATCTACTCACCATGTCCCCGGGCTTGTAGTTCCATTGGATGATAAACAATTATACACGCCATGTAGTAGGAACTACACACTGTGTACTCATCCAAATTAAATAGATTTATTCAAATTTATTATTTTATTATACAATCCCTGGAGACGTGTACCATAGTGCTGGTGTAAAGTTGAGGCACAAAACGTTATAAGTGTTTTATAAATGTGTTTAATTTAACATCTATGTAATGTTCATTTCTTTTAATTGTGTAGTTATTAATAGGAATTTACTAGGATGCCTCTAAGGTACAAGTTACGTACAAAGTTAATTTTAAATGAATATATTTGTTTAAAAATATTATGGATGAGAATCTCATGGAAATTCATAAAAAGGGTTTAATATAATAGGATTGATTAAATAAAGATAATTAATTGATTCATGTGTGCTTTATCTTAAACAAGAATGAGTAAAAAATTGAATTCTAGTTTTATTTATTCTTAAATATCATCACATGCATGGATGATCATGAGCTAGACCAAGACCATTTTATGTGAATGGTTTCTTCTAATATATTTTATAAATTAAATTTTTTGTCCTGTGAGTCTTCTCCTCATTAAAATGTAGGTCCTGCATGCCCAAGGCTTCATTTATGTAAAACCCCATTTTACCCCTCACCTACGTGTGATATAAAATCATATCTAATTGATGGAGATCCCAAGCTATTGGAGGAGGCTCAAGTTAGGATACAAGGTGAAACCAACCCAAGGAGACACAAAGGTGGATATTTGTAAATCTATAAACACAATCTCAAAAGGTTCAATGTGTTTATCCCCTAGGTCATGGGTTTATTAATCAACTACTAGATAAACTTACCAATCGTACAAGCTCAAGATCATTCCATTTATTTTATTGGTGTCAGTTTTATGGGTTGTTTATTTTGGGTGTACTTTCACGATCACACAATTAATGAATTAAACAAGCATGCAAGATAAAACTAAAATAAGAATGGATTATGCGTAAAATATTATCATTGACATGGTTAATCAGTTAATTATATCCTACTTAATATTAAGAAGAATATAATAAAAGATAATAAAATGTAAATTTACATATAAGGATAAAATCACTCAATGAAAATATTAATTCAGTATTGCATTTCATAATCTTGGTTAGAATCATACAATTGTTCAAAGTGCTTGACCGATTCTAGTTTGGGTGATTCAAATTATCGGTGAATTCTAATTCAAGCTTTTGGGTTTACCTGAATTGGTTTGATTTAAGGATTGACTACCAGAAAAAGGACTTGGTGTGACCAAGAAGAAAAGGCTGAGGAAATACAAAATTAACGGATTTCAAGATTGTGGAGTTCGCTCTGCAGATCAAGGAGCTTCTAGTTAATACAGTTATCATTTGGAATTCCTTCCCAAAACCCTCAATGATTCATGAACAACACTAGTTGGGGTAATGTGATGGCCAATATGGATCCTTGCCACTAGAATATTCAAGTAAAATAATATTCCAAAGTCAATGGTGAGGGATATTGGATTTCAATAAAATAGTGGGAGAGTAATAAGTATTAATTTAATTATTTTTCTCAGTTTTATCATAATAAAGTACTAAACCATTGATCATATTAATTTTTAGAAATAGAAAGAAAAATTACTTCATACATATGATTTTGAATGATACTTGTGAAGGAAATATTTCTCACCAACACCAATTTCCATGAGTGGAAGAGGCATTTATGCGTCATCCTTCACCATGAGAAAAACTTGTATGTACTAGAAGAGCTTGTTCCAGTATTTCTTGGGAAAGAGTCCAGTGATGAGGATCTATCTCTATATATGAAGAATATTGATGATGCCACATATGTATAATGTTTCATGCTATAGGCCATGTCTAATGAGTTCTTGATGAATCATGAAAACATGGACACGTATAGCATGATGTCTATCCGTAATGGTATCTACCAAGAAAATGTAAGACATGAGAGAAATGAGATCTCGAATGCTTTGTTTACCAATATTATTGGTGAGTCTGAACTCGTTAGTCCTCTTGTAGTCAAGCTTATTGGATATATTGAACATGTTGACATCTTAGGGAGTATGTTATTGGATGAGTTGCGTATAGATCTCATCCTATCATCACTTCCCAAGAACTTCTATAGCTTTATTGTTAACTATAAAATGAGGAACAATGAGAAGAGTCTATCATAACTTCTGACCTTAATTATCCTGGTAGATAAGGATAATGCGTGGGACAAACCCGCAGTCCTTATAGTGAATATGAAAAAGGGGGACAAGGAATAGGGGCCAAGGACTTATAAATGATCTGAAACCCCCGAGAATCATTCCTCCAAGAAGGAGAAGATCCCGAGAAAAGGCATGTAATGAGAGGCAATATGTTTTTCTTGTGGAAATCTAGGCAACTAGAAGAGAACTTTCACCCAGAAGCATTAGGATGCTAATGGCGCGTTTGTAACCAAGTGCAATATTTCCATTTATACACATTGGGTATTAGATATTTCTTCTGGGGCTCACATCAATATTCAAATGTAGAAACAAAGTAAACTTTGAAATTTTTTCAGAGGAGAGGTGGATCTTCGAGCTACAAATGGTCTAAGGATGGCTGTGGTGGCCATTAGCTATTACCACCTCTCATTTCTAACTGGGATGATTTTGATTTCACATAACTGTTATTATACACCTAATGTTACCAAAAACATAATTTCTGTATCATGCTTGGATATTAATGGATTTATATTGTTATTTTGAAATAAGGGTTTCTTATATTATAAGAACAATGTATATTATGGTATGAAACATTTAAATAACGTTTTTTATGTATTAAATTACAAAAACCAAGTATTGGAAATCGATAACGAATCAAACTCAGAGGACTCATACACAATCCCGATGTGGCATTAAAATCTCAGTCATGTAAACAAAAATGACATGACAATGCTCTGCCAAGATGGCTATTCATACTGTATTGTGCTAAACCACATGATATATGTCACGATTGTTTACAAGGATAAATGACAAAGCCACCATTCAGTAGAGAGGATGAAAGGTCCCCAGAGCTTCTAGGATTTGTGAACACAGATGTTTGTGGACCATTTCTAGTAGAAGATCAAGGGGGATATTATTACTTCATTACTTTAATTGATGATTTGAGTAGATATGGATATATCTGCTTAATGAGATATAAGTCAGAAGCCTTATATAAATTTATCGAATTCTTGAATGATGTAGATAATGAGTTTGGAAAAACGATAAAGAAGCTTTGATCAGATCAAGGATGAGAATATCTGAACCAAGAGTTCATAGATCTTATATGTGAGTCTAGGATTCTATCTCTGATCATTCTTCTTTATACACCACAATGGAATGGTGTTAGTGAAAGGAAGAACCACGCCATGTTAGAAATGGTGTGGTCGATGACGAGTCATACAAATTTTTTGTTATCCTTTCGGGGATATGAATTAAAAACTACAACAAACACATTAATACGAGTACCAAATAAGGTTGAAAATGTAAATCCCTTCGAGTTAGGGAATGGAATGAAAACCATTTTATCACACACACATGTATAGGGATGCGATAAATTTGTTAAGGCCTTCTTAGGAAAAAAATTATCACCCAAGGTAATGAAGTGTATCTTTATAGAATATCCCATGGAAATGAAAGGATATTACCTATATTACTCTTCAATCAAGAAAGTGATTGTCACCAGAAAATCCACCTTTCTTAAAAGGTAGAATTTCCTAACAAAGGATAGTGGGAGCTATATTGACTTCGATGATGTTTGTTTTAAGACACACAGAAGTTGGTATAAGAATATGTTCCACAGGTCCCTGTAGAAGTGGTTCCAGAAACACAAGTACATCATAAGATCTCTAGATAAGTACGGGAACCAGAGAGATTTGGTTTAATAGTCACTGAGGATGGTGAATCATTATTGTTGGACAATGATGAAACTCTCTCCTACAAAAAAGTAGTAGATAGCTCAAAAGATGCAAGATGTCTAGAAGATATGAATTCTGAGATGGATTCCATGTATCATAACCAAATCTGGGTTGTGGTTGATGAGCCAGTTGATATGAATCCTATTGCATGCAAATGGGTTTTCAAGAGAAAATTGGAAATCGAATGTCAAGTGAGCATCTATAATGCATGTCTAGTGGACAAAGGATATGAAAATGTCATATAATTGACTATTATGAAACATTTTGGCTAGTTTCCATGATTAAATCCGTAATAATCATAATTTCCATAATAGCTTACCATGACTAAGAGATTTGGAAAATGGATTTCAAAAAAACATTCCTTAATGGGAACCTTCATGAAGATTTCTATATGACACAACCAGAAGGGTTTGATACACCTGGTGAAGCCAAACATGTTTTCAAGTTGTAGAAATATATTTTTGGATTAATGTAAGAATCCAATTCATGGAAAATTCGATTTGATGAATCCATTAAATAATTTGGTTTCATTAAGAATTAATGTGATCCATGTGTTTATAATAGGTTTAATGGGAATGCGGTTGTTATCCTAAAAGTATATGTTGATGAAATATTGCTAATTTGAGATGATGAACCAATATTAAAATCAGCAAAGGACTTGTATAACTAGTGTTTCTCCATGATGGACTTGGGTGAATCAGCCAACATTTTAGGGATCAAGATATTTTGTGATATATCAAAGAGGCTTCTTAGACTAAGTCGGGGTACATATATTGACCTAATACAAAAGAGATTTAGTATGGTACAATCAAATATGGGACTGGTTCTAGTGTCACATGGACTGCTTCGTTCTAATAAAATGTTTCCTTTAACACAATAAAATAAAATAAAATGAGTAAGATCCCATAAACTTCTTCTATAAGATCCATCATGTAAGCTATGTTATGTATCGGGATTGATTTTTCCTATGCACTGGACATGGTAGGCAGATATCAAGAAGATCCAAGAGAATAGAATTAGACTATAGTAATGAAAATCCTTTAGTATCTAAGAAAAACATAGTATATTTTCATGGAGTATGGAGGAGACAAGGAGCTTGTCATCAGAGGGTATGTAGATGCTATTTTTCAGAAAAATATGAACCATCTGAAGTCACAATCTGGATGTTTTTTCTATCTTAATGGGGGAGCTGTGAGCTGAAGAGTTCAAAGAAACTAGTTGTCGCAGATTCTTCATTGGAGTATCAATATATTGTGGATTATGATATTTCCAAGGAAGTCATGTAGATTCAGAACCTTGTCAAAGTGCTTGATTGGTTCTTAGCTATAAAGATCCTATCACATTAAATTGTGATAATACAACAATAGTGGATCTTTAAAAAGTTAGAAGATCACATCAATGGACAAAACAATACTTGGAATGAATCACCTCATGAGGGATTTATTTCAATGGTGTGAAGTTGCAGTGAGGGGAGTGTCCACAGAAGAGAATGTGGCAGTCCCCATGACTAAAGTACTATCTCAGCAAAAGTATGAATATCATGTGAGAGATAGAGGGTTAAAAGTTGTTAGCAGTTTGGTCTAGTCCAAGTTGGAGTCTGTTGGAGTTGGTGTCCTAGAACGAAGTACATTGTAATTTATTGATTAATAAATACCTCATCACATCTTGAATTTTCTTCTGCATGACAATGCATGTGATAATGTAGTAAGGATAATTGTTTCATTAAAGGGTCATCAGATCCTTACTGTGATGAGAACCCATACGTTCTATAACACTATTCTTGAATATATTTTATATGACCAGATGATGTGATTTGAGGGGCACAAATAAAACAAGCTATTAGGAGTGAGGACTCATAAAACATTGATCAACCTTCTCATGGTGTGCGCCTTTAGTAATATCTAGGAGGATATTATGAGAATGAGACCCGCCAGTAGAAAATCCACATTTCATAGTGTCACTAGATGTTCCTATTTGCGGACATGTGTATTAATCCTTAGACATTGAGATTATTATTAATGGGTATTACAACTCATGCACATATACATATTTACAAAAACTACGATGACACACTGTTCAGAGCGAGTTAGGATACTTTGGGTGAATCACGAGTGATACTACTTTAATAGATAGTGCGAGAAATGATTCATCCCTTATGTTAAATAATAGAAGTAGATATCTTAGGGACATTGATGGAATTGATATAGCCTAAATAAATCAATGGCCATGCTGAGGAATGGGAAGTTTCAATTATGGAAAGTCAAAGAAAGAATAATCAAGCACATGGGTTGATTGCACTAGAAAACATCCTTCTTGATTCGAGATATCGTGGAAATGGAATTATATTACCCAGTAAGCCTTTATATGAGGCGACCTTCCATTTCGGCGTTAACTTCTTTCTTTGTGGGTGCCTTGGCATGTTTCTAGAAGCTATCTTTGGATTTTAGGTAGTCTCATCCGATGTCCACGAAGAATGATGCATATAGGGTCACACACTATGTGTTTCGAAGTATCTCAGTTAAATATTAATTTATCAAGTTGAATAAAGTATAATCCTGATTGTTGTTAAATACTTATTTTAGGATGCTAGATCAAATTTATTGCAGAACTATTTATTCAGGAGAATGTATTTGGAGAGAAATAACTTATTTATTATCAAGTAATACAGTAATATTTATTTTAGAAATAAATAATCATTATTCAATTTCTAATAAATGTGGTGGAGGAAATAACGAAAAAATGAAAAAAAAACAAAAGTACACACCGTGTATATTAAATATAAACACCGTGTATATTTTTTGGAATTTACGAGAAATAATATACTTTATTTCATTAAATAATATTAGGTGTAATTCACTGGGCACATTTCAGTTAATAATAATAGTCAATTATTATTATTAGACATAGGGTATTACTAAGAATTTAATGAATTTATAAAAATTCTTTCAGGTAATTAATTCTTTTTATTATTCTATATAATTAAAAATCCTAATTATATATTTCCCATTTTCCATGTTTTTTTTGTGGTTGTGCACAACGGATGTAGAGAATGATCTAAAGCCAAGAGAGAATCCTTTTTTTCCAAGAACGCTCTGAAGCTATGAGAGAGAGATCCTCCTCCACTAGATCAAGATGGTCGAAGGCAGACATCACAAGGGAAGGATCATCCACGCTGGAACCCGAAGATCCCTTCAGTGACATCCAGACATAATGGAGCACGTGTGGATCACCTCTATAGGAATAATACACATAGATTGTAGGACACAATGAATGATCACATCAGATCATGACTGGAAACATAAATGAAGAATGAATTCGATTAATGCAATTTTTGTCAATTAAATTAATTAATTATAACCAACATAAGATGATTCCATATATGGTTCTAGGAATCCCCTCTTTATTTTTATTTCTTTGTTCTATTCTGATGATTTGACGTTTTATTATTGTTATAGATCTTGGATTGATCATTTTTAAAAGTAAAATTAACATTAGGTACACCCTCCAATGCACTTTCATTACTCCTAGAACCTATAGTATGCGAGTCCCATCCATTACTATATGAAGACATAAACTCTATCATCAAACATCATATGGTATTATAATTGGTAAAAAAATGTTCATTTTATTCAAGGTGGAGATGAAATGGTGGGGAAAATACCTATGATGGTCTTACCAACTAGAAATGGATCATGTGAGAAGATGACTATACAAAATGAATGAATTTCCTTTTAGAATTTGGTTGAAGAATCAGATTTCGGTGGTCTCATACTATACTATGATCTTCCACATAAAACTAAAACATGAGATAAAGTGGAAAAATTGATGTAGTTTGTAACTCATCCCATTAAATAGTGTAAATATTGGATTGCAAAACTATGGGGGTGCAATCATATAATCCACCCATGCTAAGTACAACATTCCTTTAGTTGGTATAGCCATGTGTCTTATCATTATTTAGTCAAGGAGGTGAATGAAAGAATCCATAATATTATCTTGGTGAAGGTGTGAGACCACCAATGCATGAATGTATCTTCATCCTAAGGAGTAGTATGAACGTAGTCAAAGGTGGGTAATCACACTAATCATGTGTAATAAATGACTAATATCATGGTTGTTTTCTATATTCCCTACAATCCACTCAGATTGGATGCACGAATCCACCATGTTTGACTAGATCATAAAGACATGGAGAACCGGGTGCCATAATGATGGGGTGATGAGGTCCCTCATGATGATTCCATTATCCAGGGACTTCTCAACAATAATATCATAGGTGATCATTTTTTATTCCTTATGCTGCTAGAGGAAGGAGGTTACCATGTGTGTCGACTCTTCATTAAAATAATCATCATATGGGATATAGGGTTTGATATTTCCCCATGAATTGTGAATAAAGCAACGTGTGTGTAAAAAAATGTATCATATGAGGGATTTTTGAGGCCCATTGACTATCTCTGTTAATGATTTTAAACACCATTTTTATGTCATCCTGGTATTCTTCGGTAGCCTAGAGTGCGTCTTCATAATCATTGATATTATTAATTTCATTTTCTTAAGAACATATGGTTTGTTAGTGGTGACTATATTTACCGTGTTGGTAGTCATAGAATAATATTAATTATTAGAAGATAGAATGGTCTATCAGTCATTTCACTACCATAAGATAGTGCGAAAATGGGGGGACATATTCTATACCCAACGTATGATCTGTATGTATAGATACACCTCTTCCATGAATTGATGGAGAGAAATTAGGCTCTTAACATAAGTTATTTAGATATTTTAGTGATATCAATTTAAAATATGGTACTAACATACCAGGAGTTTCAAAATTATATCTTTCCTACACTACTGGTTGATGGAATTAAGGACCTTATTTCTACCATGTGAAGACAAATTCGTATCATGATGAATGTGAAATGTCAAAAAGATGTTCTAGTAAAATCATTCTACCTGGATCTTAGATAGTGATTATGGAATGATGAAATCAAGATCTATATAAATCAATAGGAAAATTTATTATTGGTAGATGATGAAGACCACCTACATGAAATATTTCTTTGAGTAAGGGTCTAAATCTTGGTCAGTCCAACCCATGACTAACATGGTCTTAGATGAGGATGGTTGCAATGATATATACATGCATTATTGAAAATATTCTATAAGAGGGTGATCAACATTGTAAAAATATCAGACAAACATCAAAACATCACTCAAAGGTAGATCCATATTCAAAATCATGCCAATATAGGTTGGGGTGTTGACCAATGCATCATGTTATAGGGTAGAAGCATCCATATGTGTCTTAGTAGTGTTTTCACCATCATTTTAGGGTGTTATCCTACACACTTATATATCTCTATGTTCTTGTTTGGAGGTAGATAAGAGCGAAACTGGCAGTGATAAAGATGGTTTTATTATTAGTCTTCGAAAGGAGTCCATCACATCCTCCACCTACATATAAATATAGTGGGACATGGGGATCATATAGACTTCATATTTTGGGGATTAAATCCAACAAAATATGGATTATTCTTCATACTTTATAATTTGGGGTTATGGTTCCCTCATTGATTGACATATTTCCCCAAAATCCAAAAGGCTGATGATAAAATAATTCTTCCTAGTTTTATCCTACCAATGACATGGTAATTCTCGAAGTTAGTATCCATAATAGTCTTTTTTTTTTCTTGTGGGTTAGGGTTTTCATTGTGGGTATGACCTTAACTATGGGTTTTCTCCCTCCTCTAGAATAGTTCTTTATATTAGGTTATGTTTTCGATGAAGGGTGTACCTTAGTACTGGATGTTGATGGAGCGGGGAGGATGTTCTATTTTATTGGTTGGATCATTGGGAGGACCACTGTGTTCACTAGTGAGGACATATAGAGGACCATAGTGTTAATTGGTTATGACATGGAGAGGAAATCTTAGTTAATTTGTGAGGATATTAGGAGTAAATTTGTGGTGATTGGTTGGAGCATGGGGAAGATCTCCATACTGATTAGTGGGAGTCTAGAAAGGACTTCCACACTAGTTGATGGTAGTGTAGTGGAGAAATATTCATCAATTAGTGACAATACAAGGAATCCTATGTATTGATTTAACTCATTATTAGGAGGACCATAATAGTTTCCAGTGTTGTAGGAAACTGATATCATCAACCCATCATTCATTTTATTCATATAAGGTCTTTATCCTAGACATGAAAACAAAAATATTTACTCAACAATTGTAGGGATCTGAAAGGATTCACTAGTGGTGGAAGGGACATCTGGAGTCACAAATGATTCCTTGATATGGGATCCATCCTAGTTCCACCCCTGATATTTGTGCTGGGGTTTCTGGACCAAGAAAAATAGAGTGAGGATAAAATCATCCAAAACTTTTCCCTGTGAAACATGTTGTTGTTGGCACTAATGAAGCAGGGTGAAATCCCTCCTAAGAAGCTCCCAAGAAATGGTCACTGTATGTTTCTCTTTAATGTCTCCTCACTCATCATTATAAGATAGATATTACTTAGATAAATATTGGGATAAGATCATAAAGAATATTTTATTCTCGAATGCGGGGTGTTTTCCACCAATTCTTCCCTTAATTGTGGTAGAGTTCATGAGGCGTTGATGCCTGGAGGTCTTGG
Organism: Viscum album; assembly: GCA_963277665.1. Taxonomy (NCBI): domain Eukaryota; kingdom Viridiplantae; phylum Streptophyta; class Magnoliopsida; order Santalales; family Viscaceae; genus Viscum; species Viscum album. The sequence continues at coordinate 732,425,615 of OY728146.1, read as the reverse complement.
GGGTCTAGGTACCTAGTGGGAAGGACCCCATTCCAATAAAACCACCAATATAGGGTATCAATAAACCTCATTTGAATTAATTTTTAATGTAATATGGGGGGGGGGTGGGATCCCATTAGTCCTAGACATTGTTTTATTAGGGGTAGGGGTGTAATCAAGTGGATTTTCAATATAATAGTTTCCCATTCTCCTACATTTGCAGGAATTTGGTTACTTGTCTATGGTTCCTTGAGTCTTATAAAATATTCAGAATTAGAAATCAATATATGTAATGTAAAAGTGAGGCCTAATTCAACATGGTATTCTTAAATTCATAGAGGAGATAATGTATACACGTTAACAATTTCATAGACTGAGGGTGACCAATGATTTCTTCTCCAAGTCGCAGGTGCTTTCTATACCGAGACAACCTTTTTACTCAAAGGTATTTGAGTCGAATCTCGAGATCTAGTGACATTTAAATTTGATTGCATTAGAAATTATTATTCTCTTCATAATTGAGGAGAGAAGTTTCACATCAGGATCACCATTTCTATTTCTGATTCTTTCATTGAGGAAATGTTATTTCCCATGTTTACTGTCCATACATTCCCTATTTATAGAAGCAGGTGGATAATATCTATTTTATTGATGAATTTAAATCCATATTTAAAATTTTATTATATAATTTACATTTATCTTCCCATGGATTCAACCTTGGATATTACTTCATAGTTCTGGTATCCCTTATGAATTTTACACATCTTTGTGAAACTCATTCCCAATGCCATATCAAGTGGGATTCCAGTTAATTTTTCTGAATATATCTTAAATGGTAATAAACCTAATGTTAGGGTGAGTAGGAACATTGGGAACACCTAGAAGTTATAAGACATTGGGTACATTGGTATCCTATAATGACATCCATTTTTGGGGGGCATCTCATGTGTGAGGAATTTCAGGCATGGAACCTAAGGCATCCTATGTCAGTAACGAGGTACATGACACAATATACATAATTCATCAATGAATTGTTTTTATGTATACCTTATTATTAAATGGTTAGTGATTTTGAATAAATAAATGGGTTTATCACTTCTTGGAGATTGATTAGGAGTCTTTATAGGGGATGATCAAGGAACACGTTTAATGTCATGTGGAGACAGATTAGAGTGCCTTGTAAGGGTGGATCAAGGAATGAGTTTAACACATATTAGAGGTACATCAGAATACTTTGTAAGGAATGATGTTAGAATGAGTTTATCATATTTTGGATACGGATCATAATGCACCGTAGGGGTAGATTAGAGGTCATATTTAATGTCTTATAGAGACGGATCAAAACACAATATAGGGGAGGATCATGACACTAGTATATTGTATTTTTGAAATGGATCAAATTTTCTTACTGGGGAAGATTGAGAAAAAATTATAATGCCTTGTTTAGATGGATTGTAACACCTTGCATGAGTAGATCGATGTAGATGTTTAATATCTTTTGGAGATAGATATGAATGACTCGTAAGGGTGGATCAAGGAAAGAGTTTGAAGTCTTGTGGAGTTTGATCTGGGTTTACATTAGGGATTGATTGCGGAATGAGTTTAAAATATTTTAGTGAAAGGTAGCTGATGGATTGCCTCCCCCGTGGGGGGGTGAAGATTCCATACTTTGGTGTAGTGGAATGTATTCCAAGGGGTATGATCTTTCACTTAATTGAAGAAGTGTGTCCCCAAAGGGTGATGATTTCACGTTGACATGGGGGTTTTCAAAATTTAACATCAAGGGGGAATCCTTTATACCTCATTGGTAAAAAGGGATCAAAACCAATATAGTTTAATTCTATTTTTTCTGGTCATGTGATTGGAAAAATCCATAGTGTTTAACATCATGCAGAATTGATTATTGTATCACAAAAAGATCTTAAGTTAGAGATTATTTGAAGATTATCCATAAAATATGATCAATGTTGGGGGATCATACCTTGGGGGGTGGTGTTGGGCTTACACAAGAGAGATTCCCAAAGGATAATAACCCATGTAATTCATACGTGAGACATCCTATGTTTATCACAGAGGTAAAGGCAAAAAATGTACATCTTGTAATAAGGAAATTGTCATGGAGTTTAACATTTCATGACTAATACATTATTCTATGATGTTTTACATAATGAATCACTGATACAGACAAGATTGATACCTTGAGGTAGACCATGTCAATGGGGAGGATGATCTAGTATAATGACCCTCTATGAAGATAGGTACATAGTTTACCTCAAATATTCCACCTTTGGAGATTATGTGGCCCCTACTCATGCGACTATGGTTGATGAATCAAGTGAATGATGCAGTAGTGGTGTGAAAATTTGGATGATTGATGTTAGGGAACTTGTTAATTGTATAAATAGGCTTAATGGGACTCATTATTAATAGATAAAGGTGGGGTAATCAATACAATATATGTAAGGGGAACAATATGTCAGGGTCTAGATTGTTGTTATGCACAACTTCATTATATTTCACACAATAAGGGTTGTGTATGAAAGGTTCTACATGAAAACCAAAACATATAGATTATAAGGGTATAATTGAATGAATGTTTTTTATTTTTATTCATTTTATTGTTTTGTACAGACTAATTATATTGTCAAAACCCATACAACATTAAAAGGTGTCTCCTGAGGATCTATACATCATTGACAATGTCACATTTGGGCCAACAAGAGGTTTGTTTCAATAGTTCTATACCATTTTGGATCCATGGATTCTAGTGATTCATGATTTATTGTAAAGAAATGGTTGTGAACATGGGACAATCACATCATCTACTTGTACATTTCCATGGGAATGGGGGAAAAATTTCTATTTATAATCAAAATAGTGATCCAATCGAACAGAACTTTACGAGGTGGAGAATGGGTTTTTATGGCTCACAATCCTTTTTCATGGGATCTTGGTAGCATAATATCATCGGGTTTACATCCCCTATCTCCAAATATTGGATTTCTATGAAACACATTGCATGAAGAGTTCCAATTTTGTGCACACAAACCTTTGGCAGCCTAGAAGCTCGACCACACCACTTTGGAGTATCGACACGTCCATCCACATTCAACAGTTTCATCATGCTAATTTTGTATTTTGGTGAACCCATCCTTTTTTGATTTATTTTGAAATGTATTGAATTTTAGGCTTAGGTGTATAAATAAAAATCCTCCTCTCCTTTTACACGAATGAATACTGCATGAGGAACCCATATTTTTCATGAAATTTTATAAATTGTCACAAAACCTACTTATCATCCACAGAAAACTCCATTAGAATAGGTTCGATGTTAGATCTATCAAAAAATGGATGATTAGAGTTGTACACAAATTTTCTGTGAAAATATTCTCTCTAATGAAATGATACCACTCTAAAATCAAACAGTGTTACAATAGCCATAATGGAGCTATTGAAAAATCCTAATTTAGGCCTCCAAGAAGGTTATAAAATCCCCATTTGAAAAAATCTATGACCATTTTCATAGAGAAATTCAATTTGGTGAGAATTTATTATATAAAAAAATGATTCACCAATATCATGCTCAGATAAAGGGTCATAATCCTAATAAGGTCATCAATGAATCTCAATGGAGGCAATAAAGCATCCCAATCCCACATGCGTAAGAGAAATTTTTCTATTTTTTAAAAAATTAAATAATAAAATTAATAGTAAGGAAAAATATTATTCTTGAAAACTCATTATTGTTCTAGTATATTGTGTTTGGGGAATGTTTACCTTCACCTCCTATAAGGATCTAAATTGTTTTTGGACTACATGAAACTAAAAACAAATTTCCCCACAATTTATTCCACATTATGATTTATCTACCTCATCAGGAAAACAATTAAAGTATTTAATTAGAGACACCACCATTATCATCTTTTCCAATCTAATTCTAGGTGAGCATCCGGGTACGTGATTAAATTCTCACAAGGGACATCAATTAAAACAGACTGATAAGAAGACAAAATTCATAGAGGATTACTATTTATACATTAAATGACATTCATAGGTAAATGAGTCCCCATATTTATCAAGCATGGATAAAGACATAATTCAAAATGTATTATTTTTATCTTCAAATTTCATTGGTATAATGCTTGAAGATAATAGTAAGAATGATACTGATATAAAAGAACATTATGATAAATCATCCATTCGAAATTTTATCATTGTAAAGATGAATGATGAAGGAAAGGACACCTAACATTTTGAGACCTGATTATGATCTATTAGCTTTTCCATATCTTCTATTGCAACATACTTAATGAGTTTCAACAAAAGATAAAGGGAAATATGTTGAAATATCTATATCCAACCAACCAAACGAAGAGAATAAGGAACATTCAACCATGGAATTAGTTTCTCAATATAAAGATGAGTTGGATAAGTAGATTCCACATAAAATTTAATTTGTTAGAGGAATTACTCTTTCTGATTAAAAATCTCATGTTGATGTAAATATTTTTCCTCTAGTTATTCACTATCAACTAGTATAGGGAACTGATCACAATAGAGAAGTTTAATGTTACCAATTAATATAGGGCATAAAAAACAAATTTATCAATCCCTGAAGGTCATGGAATATAAATAATTACCTATCCATGGGATGAAAATTTACCCCATATCAATATATCTACCCTATGAATGTTAAATATGGTTATAAAAAACCAAACTGGAATGTCAATAATTCTAGGATCTACTCATTTTCTTAAAAAAAATCATTTTCCTTTGTGAAAATACGACATGAAAAAGTCTTTTTTTGATCCCCTTACCACTTGAATAAAATCAATCGAGGTATGGAATGAACCTATGATGAAATAGGTAAATCCATATCAAAATATTTTAGACGTTTATTCTCCTATAAATAACATTAGGAATCCACCCTTATTTATCTTAAATGGTATCGGTGATCGGGAGAAAAACGATATGTACTTTTCTTCTCCGTACAACCTAAAATCGGGAAATGTAGATAAAATGTAGAAAGAAAAGATTGGATTTCAATCCAAATTATATAAGTAAATGTGATTTTTGGTACATTAACCTACATTCTAGGTCTATTTACAAATTTCAATGATATTATGTGATAGTTATCTTATAAGATCTACTCTAAACTAAGTAATAAAATAATCCTCATCCTCTTGAATAGTAAATAAAATAAAAATGTGAGAGTTTTAGAATCTATTTATAGGTTTGGATTTTTAATTTATACATTAAATATGTTGCCTCCCTATGAGAAACAATTTTTTATTTCAAAAGAAACTCAATGTGATAAGTTTCAAACACTAATCCTTTTGTTAATTTACTAAATTTGATTATTGGAGTTTACAAAGTTGGAACAACAACTAGAAAAATATATTTGGTACTCCAAAGGGAAACATACTAAGACACCATAAGTATAATAGAATAAATTTGGAAATGTAGATTATATGATATTTATAATCAAATCATCACCGATGTTGTCTCCAATCACTAGGAAAAGCCAAATATCATGATATTACACCTATAAAATAGAGAAATGAATATAATATTTCTGTTATTATGGAGAGAAGGATAAAAACATCCCAATATCCATGTATTTAAAGAATATTGTTTACTCTTTTAAAAAAGAGCTAGTTCTTATGGTATTAATTATTACCTAGGTGTAAATCCTAACTAACTGGTCTGAGCTCAAGAGACCCATGGAGTTTGGTCTGCATATTAACCATAATTACTTACCCTTTCAATAGATTTGAGGGTATAATATCAATGACTACATTATATTCATGAAATAATACAAAAACTGATCGAATATAAGAATTTAAAATATGGAAAACCCCTAACATTGGTTTCATGTATCATTTACACTGATCATAATGATAAAATTTAATGGTGGGAAGTCAAAAAAAATCATCGATGTATTATGACAATATGACAAGGAATAATCCAATTGGGTTCATTAAATACCTTGGGAGTAATAGAATGAATTTTTTTTGTAACACCCTAGGTAAATAAAGAATAATACATTTTCATATTTATCCATATTTGTGAATAAAATATTAATATGACTTTAAAGTGGACTCTATGCTCGATGGCGTACCCAACACGCAACAACGAGTTTCTTGGGAATCTTACGTTTCACTCAAATAATAAAATAATATTATTTTAAATTGTAGTTAAAAGGTAGCTGTTGTATTGGAGGGAAAGTATAGAAATTACTGAAATATGATTATATATGTTTTTAAATGTTTTTACATTTATCCAATAGAGGACAAAGACTTAAAATACGAAAAGAATTCAACTTTAGGCGTATATGCCCTAGTTTTCACTAAACGTTCACTTATCGCCTTTTGATGGAGAACCGTCATTAAATATAGTTTAGTTCACTTATATACATTCTATTTGACCAAATAAAACTCTTCTTATGAATTGGGACATTAAAATTTACTTTGTGTAAACTTTTGGTATCTTTCCGATAAACTTAATTTTTTAAATAAATAGTGTAAAATGTTGTATTTTAATTCATAACCACTTTTTAATATAATTTATTTATATTATTAGATTATATTTTGAATTGGTATTAAAGTGAAATTAGAATATATTTTTACCATTAAATCCAATAGTGGTCGTTGGAATTAATTTCACTTTGAAATCAGACTTAAACTAGTGTCAATCTTTTGATACATATTGTTTCATAAAAACACGCTATTTGCTCTGACAACGAGAATTAATTATTAAATTAATTAATGTGAATTATATGTTTTGAATTTTGTAAAATATAATTAATTTATGAATTCAGAATAACAAATATAGCATATGGTGAATTTTTGGGATTTTTCTGAAAAACTTCAATTTTTGATTAATTGTGAAACCACTAAGTGGTAATTATAAAAACTGATTTTTCCGTTTAAATGAAATTTTTTCCATATTTGTGTTTTGAATTTCAAAAATCTGACATACATGGTTGTCATTAAGAAGTAAAATGTGGTTCAATGAGATAAAATTAATTTTTTGGTGAATAGTAACTTATTAAGTTTTTTATCGCGATTAGAGGTAATTATTGTAGTTTATGGTAAGAATAATGTTTTAATAAAATTAAATGACCTAGAAAAATGTCCTAAACTCATTGGATGTGTCATGGCCGAGCTGGAAAATCCATGGGTCAACATTGGGACCCCATGGAGGCACTTTGGTTGGAAAATGACATAAATATCTTTTTAT